>CM053408.1:37953887-38059206 GCA_028644305.1 Xerus rutilus
TGAGTCCTGTACCCTGGAGGACTCCCATGCTCCACGCATGAGTGCAGCTGGCAGCATCCAGAGTCATGGAGGGACTAGCCTGTGTTCATGGTCAGGATGTTTTTTTCTTTTATCTCTCATCTCAAAGAACTCTTCTTATTACTTGATTAAAAGATATTCCAAAGTGACCAAACCAGAATCAAGTATTGACATTTTAGAAACAGTGCAATGATTATGCCTTATAAAAGTCCTGTAGCATGAAAAAAGAAATCACAAATGCCAAAAACAACAACAACAAACTCAAACTAACCTGTTTGCACACCTTGTTAACTAATAAGCACTTAATTCAAACCAATGTCAGGGCACAAACCTAAGTGTTTTGGTCTCCTTTATGCAAAGTACCACTGATAGTAAAATAAAACGTGCAGAATTTCAAACTTATCAGTTCATAATTAGTTAACTTTGAATTTAAAAACCATGCTTGGTGATTGCAAGAGATCTGCTGCTGAAGTACAATAATGCCCACTAAATCTATTAGAAATTGTAAAAGTATCCGGTCCAGAAGAAAAAGGAGACTATTCCAGGAAATAGTTAAGGAATCTCTTGGACAAAGGGATTTTATATGTTGATAGTAGAACGAATGCCCTGAACAAAGAAACTTCTGCACAGATAGCACTGGAAAGCACGCTGTCAATATTGTTGGAGTTCTACACTTTTCCACATATAATTGACTTTCCTTAGAAGAACATTATGTAAGCCGGGCATGGTGGTGCACTTTGGGAGGCTGAGACAGCAGAATCGCGAGTTCAAAGCCAGCCTCAGCAATGGTGAGGCGCTAAGCAACTTGGTGAGTCCCTGTCTCTACATAAAACACAAAATAGGGCTGAGGATGTGGATCAGTGGTCGAGTACCCCTGAGTTCAATCCCTGGTACCAAAAAAAAGAAGAATATAATTTACACAATTAGCTAGTGAGCATCCCCAGCCTACCCCCTATTAAAAATATATCCTTAGTATTTAAAATCAGTAATTGACAGATTAACAAAGAAGCAAGTTTTTAGGTGGACTACACATGGAACTATTATAAAGGGTGTGCACAACAGGAAGCAGCAAACTTGGGACCATTTTAAAATTCTGCCTACCACATTTCCTTTGAGAAACATATTGTGTAATCAAATATGATGGTAACTATGCAGTTTTAAGATGTTTTAATGCTAGTAGTTGGTTTTAATAACAATTATTAGACCATGCAATTCTTTAGGTACCAACTGGTGGTCACTCAGAACTTTCTGGTTCTGCAGTGCTCAGTGGGGACCCTGCCTCTATCCCTAAGTGCTCAGTGTGTCCAAAGTCTATGTTTAAAGGGAAACTCCAGAAGCATTCATACCAATGCGTTTATTCTTTTGAATCAAGGGCTCTTAATATCATTCTCTCTTTGTGGCCCACTTATGTGTATATTTGCTTTGATGAGTGTGAGAAGAGCAGCAGAACTAACTGCTTGCTGATAGATTGATGTGTTGGTTGTGGGGACACTTGAAATCTGATGATGAACTTCTGCCAGGGATCAATATTTGCAGATTGAGTGAAAGCACCAAGTAATTTTCTTTTCTTTTCTTTCTTTTTTTGGTACCGGGGATTGAACTCAGGGGTATTCAACCACTGAGCCACATCCCCAGCCCTGTTTTGTGTTTTATGTAGAGACAGGGTCTCACTGAGTTGCTTAGCGCTTCGCCGTTGCTGAGGCTGGCTTTGAACTCGTGATTCTCCTGTCTCAGCCTCCCAAAGTGCTGGGATTACAAGCGTGAGCCACCGTGCCCGGCTCCAAGTAATTTTCTTATGGAACACTTGGAATGTGTGGGTTGGCAGGGTAGACCAGTGTGGCATCACAAGTTGACCAGCTATTAGTAAACTCCTAGACATGGAACAAGAAAAGCTCAGACATGCAGCTTTTAGGGAAATGCAGCTGACCTGACCATTGTTTTGTTTCTGTGGTAAAAATGCAAAAACCTTGAATATAGCACTTTCATGATACATTGTAAATCGAGTTTTGAGTTTGTCTCTTCAGATCACAAAGTGTGGTAACACATCTAATATCTTTATCCAATTTAGTGCCTGATGCTCACTGAGTTGTCAGTAATTATTTATTATACTAGTAAGACAAATTCTTGCAAAAAAGCCTTCTATATTGTGTTTTGGAAAACCATGTATATGTGTGGTTTTACATATAAAAAATATACCATATTTTTTATTTTTATTTTACATAAAAAATATATGTAAAAAATATTTTTTTACATATAAAAAGTATATAATTTTATATACTTATATATTTTACATGATACATATTATATAGGTATATTTTTTTCCTTTGGTGCCTAGTAGAATATCATTCAGTGTCATGGGCTATTAAATGAAGATAAATTCAAGAGTAACTGTTTAAGAGCTTTGAGAGTTGGTGAGACTGATGCAGAGTAACCTGTCAAAAATATTTTTATTCTGCTCTTTTTAGTAGTTTTTGGAATGTGTATAGACCTGTTGGCTCATATACTTTGAAAAGAGAATGGCAAAAAATTGAAACATTACTCATTGAGAATGACTGCATTATTCATGGAGGAAGAATGGGACTTAAATCCAGTGATACCCCTTAATGAGAGGAAGTCTTGAACTTTCATGTTTTATGTTATCACGTGGCATCATGTTAGCTATCCCTCCACCATACACACATGCAAAAAGAACTGCAAATTTAGGGCACAGTGAGAAATTGTAGAGGAGCACACTAGGATACACCTTCTTAATAGGTTGCCAGTTCTTCCAGAAAACTGTTTGAGCTTCTTTTTTTCAGAACCTGAGAAGATGGGGTGGAAATATAAAGAGAACTTGCCCTATCTCTTACCATGGACTTGGAGAGCACAGTCTCCTATTCTTTATTGCACTAGGTCTGTGATTCAGTTGTTTCAATGCTTTATCTCTTTGTTCTGAGCAAACTTATATATTTCCTAATGTGTATTTTTCTTATCACATCACATTAGATCATTTTTCATTATGAAACAGTTTATTCAAGACTTTAACAGAATTATAAGTCACTTAAGGATAAGTTGAATGGAATGTTACTAGTATACACAATTGGAATCACAACATATACTTTTTAATAGAATTGTAAATTATTTGTGTACATACAACAAAAAGTAAATATTTTATTATAAACATGGGTGCATGTTAAGTTTTGGTATTGTGTGTCACTGTCAGTTGAAGGTCTTAACTATTTTTAATTCTGTATGCCTCCCCCATTGGTAATGTGTAAATTTTGGAAATGAGAATTGAATTTTGCTTAGTTCACAACTATTTGTATCTCCCCAACCCACTTCCTCAGAGAAGACCTACTTTTTGAGTCCATTTTTTTTTGTCTTCAATTATGTCAATGGTTAGTGTTAATTTTTCAGTTAGACATCAAATGAAGGGAAATGAGAACTCCCCTCCCTACATCTACTTAGAAAGCTTTTGAGAGAACTATTAAAGGGTATATCGGCTCTAGTCAGAATGACCACTATCAATAATACAAATAATAATCCATGCTGGTGAAAGGTGGACTCATGCATTGTTGGTGGGACTGCAGATTAAAACAACTACTCTGGAAAGCAGTATGGAGATTCCTCAAAAAACTAAAAATAGAACCCCATATGACCCAGCTATCCCACTTCTTGGAATTGATCCAAAAGAGCAAAAATCAGCATGCTATAGTGATACAGTCACTTCAGTGTTTACAGCAGCACAATTCACAATAGCCAAGTTTAGAACTAATTTGGCTAAATGAGTAAATGCTATAGATAGTAAGTGTACTTCTTATAGCACCATATTTTCCGGAATTCTTGAAAATAAGTTTGACATAGAAATACATTTTCACAATGTCCTTGAAAGTTTTAAATCAAATGTTTAAATTTTGTCCAAAGATAAGCTTTCAGACTGTAATTTTTTTGTTCTTATATTTAACAGTAGTGAACTAGATGAGAAGGAATGGGCTACTAATTCACTACCACTGTCAAACTTTGAGTCCCTCAATGTTTTTTTTCTTTTGGTATCCAAGATTGAACCCAGGGGTGCTTAATATCTCCATCCCTTTTTTAATATTTTTATTTAGAGACAGAGTCTCACTGAGTTGCTTAGGGCCTCACTAAATTGCTGAGGCTGGCTTGAAATCCTCCTGCCTCAACCTCCTTAGCTGCTGAGATTATAGGTGTGTGCCCAGCAAGTCCCTCAATTTGTTTTGTGTAAAGTGATACTACTGTTTATCATGTATTTATATTAGATACTGAGCTCAAATTATCCACAGTTCAAACTTTATTGAAAGAAACAAGTTTATTAACAGGATTTTTTTTTTTTTTTTTGTACTGGGGATTGAACTCAGGGACACTTGACTACGGAGTTACATCCCCAACCCTATTTTGTATTTTATTTAGAGACAGAGTCTCACTGAGTTGCTTACCACCTCCCTTTTGCTGAGGCTGGCTTTGAACTTGTGATCCTCTGCCTCAGCCTCCTGAGCTGCTGGATGTGTGCCCTAGCGCCCAGCCCAATTGATAGGATTTAAAAAGCAAAAACAAGGATTAAAGTCAAGTTTCCAAGTGGAAAAAAATTATTTCTACTAGAAAGATGGTATTCGAGAATTTAAAAAATTTGTTGAGCACAGTGGTGTCTGGTTGGAAAAAAATGTCACTCCACATTTAGGCACTTACAAGCCTCCTGTGTTAATTGCTGTGGTGATCTGGGAGCTTCTACTTCCTGGGTGGCATGCTATGCTCAGTCTCTCCACATCCTTGTGTGATGGGTTGTATTTTATTTCAGAATATGTATTTCTCCCAAGAAACACTTAATGGGACACCTAGTACTTCTAATGTTGTTCACTTATATTTGGATAGTAATTTAGAGCCAGTTGTCTGCAAAGTATGGCCCCTTGTCTAGCAGAATCAGTATTATCCAGGAACTTGTCAGAAATGCACATTTCCTGATCCACCCAGGACTTAGTGAATCAGGAACTCTAGAGTGAGGCCCAGGCCTTTGTATTAACAAGCCCTGCTGGTGATTCTGATGCACACTGGAGTTAGACAACGATGCCGTGGAGTTTTCAGTGTTTTCATTTTGGCATTAAGTAGCAGGGTACTAGGTTGGTTTTGTAAAAAATCTAAGGCTTAGGGAAGTCAATTGATGTGTTCAACTTTACTCAAATCTAAGCGCCAAAATTCTTTTTGCCCCAGTTCTTATCATTCTTTCCATGCATGCTTGCCACCCTGGCTTGTCAAAATAAATACAAAAATTGAGTGCCTAAGACCAGATGATGACCTCACAACTTCCTAATTGTGAATATTGTCTGAGTTTCAGGAGTAATCCATTTAAAGGGACAAGATAATTTTGTTACTATTCAGTGAAGAGGCTGGAAGTGTGAATCTTGGCATCACTGTGATTCCTGTCAAGCCCAGGGAATCAAATCAGGGTCCCGAAGACACCAGACTAGGGACTATAGCCTTCTATGGAGATGCCCACTTTACTTGCCCCTTACTTTTGCCACCTTTAGGATTTCCTCATTGAGGTGATATTAGGGTGTAAGGTACATTTATGGCCCTACAAGATATGTATACACTTACTTAAACATAAGCAATTGGACATAGTGTAGGATAGTTAAAAATGAAGCTATTTGCTTTATGATATACACCATTTATTTGGAAAGCTAGCCATGACTTGCTTTCTGTGCTAATACCACCTCAAAAACAGTCCTGCAAAATTCTAATTATAGCCTCATTATTCTTTTTTTTTTAAGGAAAAAAAATTTTTTAAGGAAAAAAAAATTTAAATACAAAGGAGAAAAGATAATCAAGTTTCTCCCCTTATAGGACATCAATTAGTACAAAAGCGCTTCCAGAAGAAAAAAATCTAAATTATGCTCACGTAGCAGTCTCTCACTATTTTGCCATATATATGAATATAAGTAAATATATGAATATATATATACATGAAATGCTGGAGTTGCAGAAAAATATAACCTGGGAATGGAAGAAGCAGCTTGATTTTTCTAAATTTTAAGAATAGATATGTTAAAACACTTCAAAATAGTTTTCAGCATTTTAGCAGTAGCTTTTATCCCATCTCTTATTTTGTGACTTCCAATCTAATTTTAGAAAAGAATATATTGTAACTCTGGAAGAGTAATTTTGTATTTGTTTTTTGTAATATTACATAAAATGATGAAACTAATAGTTATGTAACTTAGTATAGTATTTTTTGATTATTGAATACATTTATCTAGTTTTGTTTAATAAGTGTGATTTCAATTTTTTTCTTTTTTCCAACTTTATCAAAGAATAATCTACAGATAAAAATTGTATGTATTTAAAGTATACATAAAGTGTCTGGATACATGTGTATATTATCCACAATCAAGCTAATGAACATAACCGTCACCTCACAGTTGTGTGTGTATGCATGTGTATGTATGTGAAGAACTTTTAAGATCTACTCTCAGAAAATTTCAAGTATATAATGTAGTATTATTATTATTAACTGTAATCCCATGCTACACCTTAGATCTCTAAAACTTATCCATCCTGCATAACTGAAACTTTGTCCTCCTTGAATAAAATCTCCCCATCTCCTCTCCTCAATTCCCTGGCAATCATTATTTTATTTTCTGTTTCTATGAGTTCCAACTTTTAGGGCACTTTCTTCCCTTGTTTTTTCATGTTGATTATGTATCTTCCTTTCTTGCAATGCTGATCTAAGTTATTGTGGCTTCTATCCTATAATCTTGTATTGACACTACAGATTACCTGTGTCTCACCATGGAGTTACTTCCAGTCCCCAGCAGGTGTCCTCAGATGGACACTACTGCCACTAAAGTTGGTGGTGGTAGTGGAAGTACCTCAAGAGGGTAGTGGGAGTGGCCTTGGCTGGGCTCCCAGGGTGGTCCCTAAGGGCGGTTTTGGACCCTCTCTTGCGCTCCTGCTGGTCAGCAGGAACTCTGGAGTGGAACTGGGGGTGGGCCCAGGCCTCACTTGGGCAGGGTCTCACACAGGAGTCTCTATGTGTGACCCTTACCATGGGTGCGGGCTCCCCTGTGGCTGGCGGCTAGCAGTCTCTGGTCTGCCCTTAGCTGGGCACCCGGGGAGCTCCCTGAGGGCAATTTTGGGCCCTCTGGTGCGTTCCCTCCTGTCCACAGGAACTCTGGAGCAGAACTGGGGTGGGGAGCCCAGGCCTCACTTGGGCAGGGTCTCAAGCAGGAATCTCTATGTGTGACCCTTACTGTGGGTGTGAACTCCCCTGTGGCTGGCGGCTAGCAGTCTCTGGTCTGCCCTTAGATGGGCACCCATGGAGATCCCTAAGGGCAGTTTCAGTTCAAACTTTTAGATTCTACATGTGAGTGAGATCATGCAGTATTTGTCTTTCTCTGACTGCCTTATTTTACTTAGTATAATATCCTCCAGATTCATCCATGTTGTTCCAAATAACAGATTTTCATTCTTTTTAAGGCTGAACAATATTTCATATTTTATATATGTAATATATATAATTTCATATATATATAACATTATATATATATTTATTTATTTATCTGTTGATAGACACTTAGGTTGATTCTGTATATCTTGGCCACTGTGATTAATTCTGTAATGAATATGGGAGTTCAGATGTCTCTTTGAGGTATTGATTTCATTTCCTTTGATATATACTCAGTAATGGGATTGCTGGATCATTTGGTAATTTTATTTTTAAGTTTTGAAGAACCTCTGTAATGTTTTTACTAATGACTATACCGATTTATATTCCTGGCAACAGTACACAGGGTTTTCTTTTCTCTTCATCTTTGCCAACACTTGATTTATTTTATCTTTTTGATTGTGGCCATTCTAACAGGTGCAAGGTGACATGTCATGGTTTTGATTTGTCTTTCTCAGATGATTAGTAAGGCTAAGCATTTATCATATGCCTGTTACGTATGTCTCCTTTGCAGAAATGTCTGATAATGTCCTCGGCCTGTTTTTCAAACAGGGATATTTGTTTTCTAGCTTTTGAGTTGTCTGTGTTTCTTGTACACTAAGGTTATTAACTGATTATCAGATATATGGCCTGCAAACATCATCTTCTATTCTATAGGTTGTCTCTTTACTTTGTTGATTGTTTCCTATGCTGTGTGGAAGTTTTTGGTTTGATATCATCACATTTGTCTCTTTTTTCCTTTGTTGCCTGTGCTTTTGGAGTTATATAAAAATCATTATCTAAAACACTGTGAGGAAACTTTTTTCCTATGTTATTTTTAGTCATTTTACAGTTTCAGGTCTTACATTTCAGGACTTACATTTAAGTCCTTAATTCATTTTGAGTTTATTTTTTTGTATGCTATGATATAAGGGTTCAATTTGTTCTTATGTGGATATTCAGCTTTCCCAACATGGTTTCTTGAAGGACTGTCTTTTCTCCACTGTGTGTTCTTGGCATTTTTTTAAGATTGACTGCAAATATGAAGATTTATTTCTGGGCTCTTATTCTGTTGCATTAGTCTATGCCTGTCTAATGCCATTACCATACTGTTTTGATTACTATGCAATAAGAGGAGAAAGAAAGGATCTGATGCACATATACAAAATATTTCTGAAAACTTGGTCTCCTAAATATCTAAAATTCATACAAAATTATATACTAAACAATATAAAGAGAAACTACCCTCTCTGATCCTTTTTCAATTCTGTGCAACAATGCTCAAGAGCATCTTAAATATCTTTAGTAGCTCCACAGCCCAAAGTCTCAATTCTAGTACCCACAGTCCTTTTGGATTTCCTGTAAGTCCTTGTTTACAGCCAGGTTTAGAAATGGTGTTTCCAAGAATACAACTAATCCTATAAAGTTCTTTGTAGAAGATCAGATCAGTGTTAAAAATCCTTGATTCAACTCTGATCCAAATTGGACTAAGACGACCTGCTGAACTAAAGGGGACTTTCCAAACGCCACCAAATTACTTAAATCAATCAACTAAGCAGTTTAGTTGATTTGAAAAGCTTTATTTTTCTTCTAAATGTAACAAAAATTATCATTGGATGAACATCAATCACAATAAGGGTTAAACTGATTTTGAGGATTGAGTTTATTTATAGTGCTCAGAATAGTCTCTGTCACAGAGGAATCACTGTATATGATTACAATTATGATTATCGTCTTTAAGATTGCATTAAGTTATATGGTACAAAATACTATCTAAATATTAAAATAATGCACAGATGTGGTTGTCTGCTATGGATGCGAAGAAACTTAGGCAACAAAGTAGTACTTCTACCATTCAGCAGATAATTAAAAAATTACTATGTAAACTTTCCAAATAAATGAGAAATAGTCCCAAGATGGGTTTTCTGAGTCCTGAAGCCCTGGTTTGCTGTTGCCAATGGAGCCACTGCTGATAGTAAGTCAATAATTCTGGAAAGCAGCATGCATTCTTTGTAGCCCAAGACGGGACACATAGGAACCATCTAATTTAGGGCAGGTCTGTGGCTAATTTAATTTTCATGTTGCTGTGCCTGTGATTCTCGTATACACACACACACATACACACACACACACACATACACGTATATATTGTATATAATATATATATACTTAAAATTATCCTATATGTACCTATATACATATATATTTTAAATATGTATTTTTTATATTTTTAAAAACACATTTATATATATAATATATATAAGTACACACACACACACACACACAGAGGCTCTAAGACTGCATTCACTTCTGACACCATTTGCAGGGCTCAAGGTTCACAAGACCACCTTTAGTGGTTTCTCTTATTCACATTATAGTTCATTACAGAGAATATGATAATACAACTGGGAAGCTCACCTGAACCTTGTGCCCATACTTTTCATCAAGGCCTAATATACTTGGCACCTGAGTATCTGACCTTTAACCTCCAGTTCATTCTGATTTCAAGCAGATACCTTTAGTCTCCAGACACTCTGGAGGTACACATGATACCATGTGGCCCAAAGTCCCCATCACAAGTCACACCATTAAGCCGGGCGCGGTGGCCCACGCCTGTAATCCCAGCACTTTGGGAGGCTGAGACAGGAGAATTGTGAGTTCAAAGCCAGCCTCAGCAATGGCGAGGCACTAAAGCAACTCCATGAGACCCTGTCTCTAAATAAAATAAAAAATAGGGCTTGGGATGTGGCTCAGTGGTTGAGTGCCCCGGTACCAAAAAAAAAAAAAAAAAATTAATACTGTTAGAATGCCTTGTGTTGCCCCAAACCCCCAGGTTAACAAAGACACTCTAGAGATCACCTCTCAGGAGACAAGGACAAAGGACAGATCTTACCTTAGGTAATGTTAAGTCTTTTCTACATACCCTGAAATTTAACTAGCTTAACTGAGTGACTTTCTGATCTGTTTCTTTTCCACACTCACCGGTAAAGAGATAACTTGATCCTGATCACCCCAAATATGTTAGCTGTCTCTTCTTAAGGACTTATCACATTTTGATGTTAATTTCCAATGCTTTATGAGTAGGGGTATAATGGAACTAAGTGGCATCTTTGGCTCAGCTCTTAAGTACATATTCAATGGCACATGTTCTGTTTCTCATGTAGAAATCTGTGGCCCGGCACAGCCGTTAAAATGTAGAGTTTCTCTCCATCATATATATTGCACTAACTTGCTTTTGCGTCAGTATTGTTTCTTCTCTTTTGTAACCATGATCCGTCTCCTTTTTTGCTCTTCCCACCAAATATAGAGGGAGGGTACAAATGTTGATTGGAAATAACTTTCCAATCCTTTGCTCAAATAAGCTTGATAAACAACTTGAAACTATTAGTCCTTGCTTATTTGAATGGCAGATTTTTACTTTTCTGTGTTCCACTTATTTATTCAGAGTTTATTCATCTCCAATGATGTATCGGGTACTAATATGCATACAATATGCGTGGAATATATCTTCACCTTACAAGAATGTTGTAAAAATATACATGACACCTCTTTATTCTCTGCTCTCCTCCTTCTTGTGTTCTGTTGTGGTTTGAGAGTGCTAGGAAGTATTGGAAAGGTGAATGCATATATACAAAGAGGTTCTTACATGACTTGTCATGTTCTTTCCATCTATTGTTAAGAGTTACTATTAGAAGTTTATGATATAAAGGAGACAGAGATGAATAAATAATTATAACTCTCTGATTGAAATACTAATAGAGGAATATTCAAAATGCTGCTAAATACATTCAGATGTTTGGTTAACATTGTTGGAGAGTATAAGCAAGGTAGAGGAATAGATTATCTATTAGATTTCCAGTAGATAACAGATTTTCAGCAAAGATGATTTATAAGATTACTGAAAGACAAAAAAGATGTATTCAGTTGTTAATTTTAAAGCTTACTCGTTTTTTTTTTCTTATGATCCCGTGAGTTGATGCCTGTCAGGAACTTGGCATGGGTCATTTTCATGATTAAAATGAATGGTTTATTATTAGAAAGATGTGTTCGAATTATGGACTAGTGTATAATTTCAGAGGAGAATAAAATTAGGCAGTTTCACAATAGTAGAATTTAAAAAAATATAATCAATCGTGTACCATCATACACGAGCATTTTACTGTGGGCAGAAAAATAAGCCTTTTCTTTTTTCATTAAAAAGAAATCTATATAGATGTAGCCTGGAGAGGATGAAAGTGTCGGTTTTTACATTTAAGGATTTGTGCTTTATGAGCCTTGATATGTTAACGCTTCCTCTGGGGCTCTTCTGATGAGCACATTGCACAGGTGGCCCACTGAATTTATAGACACAATAACCGAATGGGAGAAATAAGAGGCCAGAACATTTGTGGCACATGGGATGCAGCTGGCTGGGCCACTTAACAGCCGACATAAGTTTTATGTGACAGAGACACTTACTGAAACTCAGGAGACACTTTGTCCTGGGTCCCCGACCTGCTGCTTTTTTGCTCTTCCCTTCCTCTAACACAGACCAGGGCAAGCTCTGAGAGCTGGCTTGTCAAACTCCAAAATGAGCAAATTAATTTATCATAATTTACAGTGTTCTGAAACTTCTTAACATCTGCTAAATGCAGCTTCTCTTTGTAACACTCTAAAGCTTGGATGAGTTCAGGGGTTGGAAAACTTCACAAAATTAAGTGCCTGTGTCTGAAGAAAATTTCAAAAAGCCAAAGAGCTAGCTTTTGCAAATTAAAGTGGTTATTTTTTCATTTAAGTTATAAATACCACTTATATGTTTGCTACATTTATAAGTATAGGGAGTTCTTTGACTGAAATTCCATTAAGACCATTGGTAAAGTTATTGTTAAACAGCTGAAAATAGAAAAGGAAACTAATTTTGCCCACACATATACATATTCATTCTTTAAAACTTTAAAGATACAGAAGTAGTGATTGTCAAATACCTCTAAAGATTTAAGGGGTTTCCCTGCTAGGTTAATCTAAGCTAATTGTATACCCAAGTTTGCTTGCTACTAAAGGGTCATGCTTTGAAAATATTAGAATATACACAGACAAGACAAACAATTATCAAGGCAAGTCATGATCCTTGGTTCATTTAAGTTAGACTGCCAGAATTCCAAGCAAAACACATTTTTTAGTATTATTACTCTATGTAGCAAGAAGAACAAACCTATACTTCTTTGAGGTATTTTATGATTCAAATTAGTTACTACTTCATATTTCTCTAACTTACAATGAAAAGTCAGGCATGTTTACATCAGGAAAACACATAGTATGTTTTGGCTTGCTTTGTCCGAAAGTGTAAGTAGATTGAGCTAAATTATTAACATAGCTTTTCAAGTTTTCTCGTTAGTCTTAAGCAGTGACACTGTATGTGTGTGTGTGTGTGTGTGTGTGTGTGTGGGCACCCTGGGCATGTTCACCTGCATTCATACACCTATAGCAACCTGAAGTTACTTCACTTCTGTAGTTTAGTGGATTTTGACGTTATCACAATGACCCCATGAGCTCTGGGCTTCAATTAAAGAAATGAAGTCAGACTAAATGGAGAAAATGACAGGAACAGATAAAGCATTTTTGGAGTATATTTTGCAATTTGTAGCATATGCTGATAGAAACCATTTTTCTTAGGGAGCATTCTGTAAAGGGTAATGCTTCCTTGATATTCAGGGGCTTTGTTATTTTATTTTTAAACATATCTTGATTTGAATAATAATATAACTGTTATCTTGTTTTAGTCAGCCTTTCCTACCACTGTGACCAAAAGACCTGAGAAGAACAATTTTAGAGGAAGAAAAGTTGATTTGGCACTTGGGGTTTCAGATGTCTCAGTCCACAGATAGCGGAGATTCCATTGCACTGGGTCTGAGATGAGGCAGAACATCAGGGCAGAAGGGTGTGACAGAGGAAAGCAGCTCAGGACATAGTAATCAGGAAGCAGAGAGAAAGCTCTACTTACCAGTGACAAAAATATATACCCCAAAGGCATGCCTCCAGTGACCTACCTCCTCCAGTCACACCCTACCTGCCTACAGTTACCATCCAGTTAATCCATATCAGTGAATTAATGCACTGATTAAGTTAAGGCTTTCATAACCCAATCCTTTCACCTCTAAATTATTTTTGCAATGTCTTGCACATAAGCTTTTCGGGGATACCTCATATCTAAACCATAACACACTTTTTCTGATTTTATTAGAAATATATTTCTTCTTGGGAATTTATTATAGCTTATAAAAATGATTAGTTATGAAATGATTGAAACCATACAATGATTGAGAAATGTACATTGTTAATTGGCAGTTAATATGACCATATAGTCCACAAAATACATACAACTTATAAGGTGTTTAAAATGCTCCTTCTTCATTAAAAATGGTAGAACTCTTGCCAGATGTGACTAGTGATATTTTCTCTTTATTTATGGATCTGGCATTGGGATGTGGATTTTAACACAGACCATCTAGAATTATGAGTTTCTTTCCCTGGAAGAGATCAAATTTTTGTCTTTAAGGTTCTCTTTTTTCTTCCCATTATCCTCTAGATCCATGCAAATGCTAGATCATAATATTTCCTCTAATGACTTGTGCTTTCAGTGAAACATCTCCTGTGTTACCATGGATGTTTCTTTGAGCCATGGTTATATTTTCTTTTTAGAAATCCACCATAGTGGTGGCAAGAACTCAGAATGTTCTAGATCAGGTTTTTACTGAAAATGGTACTTTTTTCTTGAAAAGTCATATAACAAGAAAAAGAGGGAATGCATGGTCATAAAGTCAATTGTTTCATTTGCAGATATCTCGAATATTTCCTTGCGGCTCATAGGGGAGAATTAGTTCATGACGGTAGAATAAGTGACTCAAAATTTGGTAAATATCCAATAGTATTTTACACATTTAAGTAATACATTATTGTACTAGTGGGAATATATGATAGCAAAGAATAAGTCATTGTTTAACCTTGCTTTAAAAAGATAGTTTAGTCATTGAGCTAATCATAGACTTTTTTGATTTCTGAGAATTTATCCCTAAACCATGAATAGAATACACACAAACTTGACTAGAAGGGTAATCATCTTAATGTGTATATTAATAGCACGAAATTAGAGAAAATCTAGTTATCTGTTGATTCAAGAATAAGTTATTATAACAAGCACAATTGAACCCTGAAGTAGCATGTTTTTATTGATGTGGGATGTTCATTATATAGTCTTACTCAGAAAGAAATGACAGGACAGTAGTACAGCATAATTTCTATTTTGAAATTTCAGTATAGCTCTTTAACTGGTGATAGAATTAATAATAATTTTAAATTTCTTCTATTTGCTTTATTTCTAATTATTTTTGCAATTGACATGTATTGCTTGTGATATGGTTTATCACAATGTTGTGCACATAATTTTATCCATCACATTTCAGTGAACAGAAATATTTCAGTTAATAGAAAGTTATGAGGTAAACTCAGATTGACTGCTTTTTCCTTTTTAACCACACCTTATGGATATCTTTCTATGTCAGCACATGTTCATTAACCTCATTTATTTGAAGCTGTATTCTGTTTTATTTCCTGAATGTATTAGTTTTATCAATACTAGATTGATGCACAAAATTATTATTTTAGTGCTATATTAAAACTATTAAACTATATTAAAACTATTTGTAGTTACACCTTTATATACTTTAAAGGACAGGTTTTTAATAATGTATTTGCCAGACCAGAGGGAATACTAATATACTAATATTAAAAATATTAGAGCTTTTATTTGGCCAAATACCCTTTAAAACTCTATCATTTCATATTCAGACCATCAGGGAATCATTGTCCCCATTTCCACTGGTTATTGTCCATAGCTCTTATTTAAAATGAAGATACTATCAAAAAGTGTGATTATTTAAATTAGTTAAAATTTTAAAAAGTTAAAATTTTAGTTCTTCACTCTCACGAGTCATCTTTCAAGTGCATCTTTCAAGAGCACTTTCGAGTGCCATGGCTAGCAGCTACCATAGTAGACAGCTTATATGGAATATTTCCATCATCTTGGAAATTTCTATTGCACTGTGCTATTACAGTGTTAACCCTTGCTAATTTGGTGAATGAGAAACACCTTGTTAAAATTTTCATTTCTTTAATTTCTCAGTTGAGCATAATTGTTGATCTTATTTGTTTCTTTTTCTGTGAATTGCCTTTCTTGTCTTTTGCTTATTTATGTACTATATTGTTGATATTAATTATTTTATAAGATCTTTATGTTAAGAATGTTAACCCTTTACAAATGTTTTGCAGTTTTTCTTACTGTTTACTTTTCATTTTTCAGCCAAGTTTATAGTGTCTTTCAATACAAAGGTTCAAATACTTATGTAGTCACATGTGTTACTGTAACTGTCATATTCTATCACCTCTATCACATACTATATTTTTATTTAAGTTGCCTTAAATATACATCTAATTACAGAAAAAATATATTCACATAAGTTTGAAGTTTTCATCTAAGGATAGTGGATCATTTTGTAACTTGAAGTAAGTACATTAGAACTGGTAATATTCAACTGCATATTTGTGGTTTGGGCTCACTTTTATGCCAAGATCACTTTTAATCTCGTTTTGGCCATCCAGTCTATAATCTAGTCTGTTTAGTTTTGTGTCATTCAAAATTGTGTTCCAATGAAAAATCATTTACATATTCAACAAAATTATTATTAAAAGTGCCAACCATAGGGCTGGGGTTATTGCTTAATAGTGGAGTACTTAGGTAGCAAGCATGAGCTTCTGAGTTTAATCACCAACACACACACATACACACACGTGTGTGCACACATGCGCAAAATGCTAGCAGGATAGAGTCAAGTTCATAATATAGTGAGCAAAATTAAATAACAGATTTGAGATCTATTCAAACAATTTAAGCAATCTCTAATTTTATTTAATTATAAAACTATTTTAAGATAGACTTTAATTTTTAAAAATTATTCAAGAAGTTGTTGAAAATCTTTATCATTTCCATATCACTGATTATTATACAATTCATATATAGAGACACTGATTATTGAGGTTGGTGATTACAAAACACTAATAACCAGGCTTCCCATCATAACAACCAGGCTTTCCGTCATAATAACCATTTCTTTCCAGCAAGAAATATCACCTTCTCCCCAGTAAACTCCATATTCCTCTGCTCCCTTTTCAAAATATTGCCCTCATTCAAAGGGTCAAATTGAATGTTTTCTGTGTCCACTCCTGCTTGCCCAGTTTGTCCCATATTTGGCTTAATTGCTGAGGCAATGAAAGTCAACTTTCACTTCCTATTAGAACCTTTAAATATTGCCACAATGAAGGGATAAGAATTCACTCTGCTGCCCTCAATTTTGATTCTGATGTTTTGTGGGTGACCCCTGATAAAGCACCAAATTGCCTTTTCACCAGCCATCTCCACATGGATCCCATGATCAAGGGTTTGTATTCCAGATACTATTAAGAGTAAAATCCTACCCTGAACACCAGTCTGATTTGGACCCTACCCTCACCATCCCTTTTTTACTGAGAAGCTGAATTCTATATTTAACTTCCAGCCACTCTGACTGAGGCATTGCCTCAATCTGTCTTTTACTGCTATCTCAGGTTCAAGATATCTATAGGCAGGTGTTACCACTTTCCAGATTCACATTATAGTGACCTCATCTTATAGAATGAAAGACACAGAGGGCATCAGCTTGAGTTGGACCCCAGTTCAAAATCGTCCCCTTAGGTACTAAGATTGGATTCTTGGTAATTTCATTTTGGTCCCACCCTTAGAGTCTTTTTATGGAGTCAGTATTATTCCTAGTTTCAAATACTTGCTTTTTCCTATCAGGTAGCTTCAGACATTTTATCTGAGATTCTGAAAACTATGAAATTATCATATATTCCTCAACAAGTATAAATTAATTATTAAATTTTTTCATTCAATTTGTAATATATTCTAAACTCCTAAAGAGCAGGAATTATATATTGCTGAAACTATCATTATATTAGTAACCAAATTTTCTGGAAAAGTTTTGGATACATTATTTGATAAATTCTAGTATCTTTATAGGGTCAGAGTGTGGATTATTTGGAATAAAATTTGACATTGTAGTCTGACTACTGTGGTTACCCTATATGTAGCATAGTTTCTTACATGTAATATTCAAAAAATGTTTCTTGGTTAATATATATGAATGGTATATGACACGCATTGGAGGAAAAGCATTTTTGACTGTGAAAAGTCATGATTATTATTCTCAGGGACTTTTTAATATATTTCTCAAAATAATTTTTTGAAAATTTTTGGCATTTACTTACTATGTGAGGCAGATTCTTTACTCTTGGTACATAGAACAGTCCTTTCAACACAGCACCTGAAGGGGTCACTCATGCACAGGACAAGTAATGTTCTTTCTGTGGCATCTACTCTTGAATGTGGACAGAGCAGTTGAATTTTGTCTTGAAATTATGGTTTTTTTTTTTTTTCCTAGTGAATATGTTTAGACTTAGGAATTTAAGGGAAAATTTTTAAAAATAATTTTTGAAAAGATTTTAATTCTTTGACATTTTTCTAGAAGCTTATTCCAAGGATAAGAATGAAGCCTGGGGCACATAAGCATTAGAGAGATTAGATTTTTCAAAGATTTTGAGGGAAATAAAGATGAGGGAAATGTCTTTTTAGATTTTTTTCCTCTACTTTTTTTCCCCAAAAAAATAATCTTTTATTTTTTTTTTAATTTAAAACAATTTTTTTAAGGAATAGGCTGGGAAAAGTTACGATTACATAGGCATATTATTTTCAAAACTTAATTCAGTTGTTTTTTCTAATCCAAAATACAGTTCAAGAAAGTATCTTCTTGCTTCATGGTTTATTGCTGATTTCACTCTAGGCAAGAATAATGAAAATAAGAAGCTGCTCTTGGCAATTAGATATTGCTGTGATAAACTCTTTTTTAATAATTTTTTTAGTCATAGATGGACATAATACCTTTATTTTATTTATATTTATGTGGCACAGAGGATCTAACCCAGTGCCTCACACATGCTAGGCAAGCACTCTTCCACTGAGCTACAACCCCAGCCCCAGTAAATTCTTTTAATAATACTGAGATGATCATTTCCCCATTAAAAAATGGGACAGATTAATTTCACCCAGAAGCCAGCTTGGAAATCCTGACACTTGTATGATTATTGTATATTTGGCCTTTTAATTAGAAAAATGTGTGCTTATTATATAATAGTGCAATGATGATATGATAAAATTTGATATTGCTTTTGAAATGCTTTATGTCCTTCTGTGAGAGAAAATTAAGAAGGCCCATTTTCTACTTGCCCTCCGAATCATCTTTCTTATTTCTAAATTTAGTTGGGTTGACAACTTAAATAGTTTTATAGAAGAAAGTTCAATCGCATTTCTTGGTTCCTGGTGTTTGACACTTGCGTTTTCTTAAGTAATACTCATCGATTACCTAGAAAGTTTCTTTATGCTTTGTTAATTTGAGAGACCAGGCAATTTATTAGGTGTTTCCTGTTTTTAACTGCAGTCTGATTCTGAAGGAAATGAGCAGAGTCTGTGGCACAGCAGATGAGTCTGTGTCTGATGAGAGCCATGTGGGCCAAACACTCATTTTTCATAAGTGCTGTCATTTTACAGATGTATGACCTTTTTCTTCTTTCTTTGGAGGAGGAGGGGTTGGGGGAAGATAATGCGCAGGGTTCATTTGAGAAACTCTTGTAGGCAGATACACAAATCATGTCATGTAAACCAGAACAGGCTAAGGAAACCTCACATCTCTTTTCGGAAGACAATAACAGATAGGACAGAGAAAGATGGAGTCAACGATGATTAGGAAAACAGGAATGGTTAATGGATAACAGCAACGTGGCGCCAAGCTGTTCATTCCATGTCATAAAGATATGAAGCCACACAAACAGAGGCCAGGTAAAAGGTCTCTGACTGGATATCCAATCAATGCAGATGTAGATTTGTGCTTTGAGACTATTTGGTGGGGAATAATAGGAAGCATGGAGAAGTCACTTATACTAAATTTAGCCATTCCTCACTTAGAAGTTTTAGCACACCTAGGGCTGGCTTTACAGGTGTGCAGTGTGACCAGTGTAGTCACACCAGGGCCCGAGCTAGATGGCTCAGTTCTTAGTCCAGTGTTCAGCGTTGCCCTGCCTTTTCCTTACATATGAGGTCCTGCAGATTATGTAGCCATCCCTGAGCATGCCTACTAAATTATGTTTTTAGTACATGGCACTTTTGCTTTTACATTCTAAAACCTTAGGTTCACATGGTCCTTGAAACCAATAGTGGTTCAAATGATCATCAGAGGAAGTCCATAAGGACAGGTCTCTTAAGTTCTTGTCATACACAATGCAGAACCCACTTGCCCTAGGTCCAGAGTGTTTATTTAAGCAAGGCCACATTGGATGAATAGTTGATCTTTGTTTCATATCATCATTCTTATTTCATATCATCACTCTTATTTCAGATGGGATGAAGAAAAATTTATTCTCAGATTGGTTTCCTAAGTAGAACCAAAAGATTGTGTTCTCTAAAGTCCAACAACTAACACACACACACATATACACACATGTGCACACATGCCTGGGAATACGTTCAATGTTAAAAATTACATATTATTTTTAAAAACACTTGTATTTTATAATCTGAAGTATATCTGAATCAAATGTAAAGTTTTCATGCATATAAAAGGATATTCCTTCATAGCCTGACCTTATGAAAATAAACCTTCACCCTACCAGGTATTCTTTGGAATAAACATTTCATGATATTATCATCATAACATTAAAAAGTGTTCATTAAGAAAACTATTATTTTGTCACTTCACTCATGCTAAATTATTTTCTAACATTGAATAGTTTTTTTTTTTTTGTAAGCATTTAAATGAAGTTTGTCAGTGCTGTATGTATTATGGAGTCAGACCTCATTTGATTTTGGAGAATGTCTTTGTTTGATTCACTACTTTACTTTGTCCTGTAATAAAATCTCATGAGACGTGAGTGTAACTGATGAAAGCCAACTGAATTATCTCATCTGGGGTTTATTTGACTTCATTATTAAAGGGAATTTTCTAATCTGAGTTTCCCAGTAGCTGTCTCCACCTCATGTACACTATAAACTGTGTTGGGAGCCTTCCCTCCTCCTACTGTCTCTGATGCAGGAGTTAATGTTTATTTTGGGGGAAACTACAAAGGAAGAATCTCTTTCACTTTAGTTGATCTTTTGCAAAAAGACGATAATGTGCTATTCAGCTTCACAGATTGTATCTAATGATAAATGTCCAGAGAGTGACTCAGATATCAATTAAATCAACTTCATGCATTCATCTTAAAGCACAATCAATCTAAATGCTTTCCGGCAAGGTCCAAGTGGACCATTAAATGACAGTTGCCAAGCAATTTCTATTTTACAAATCAATTCCATACTTGAATTGAGGTATATGTTAAAAATATCTAATCTATTACATAGTGATTTTTTTTTTGAAAGACCCTACCCCAAACCCAAACTGTTAATTATTGCATAGTCAACCCTGCAATTAAAGGCTGGATAGATTTGTGTCCTGAGATAACGGAGGAAAACAAGGGACAGGATCTCTCTACGGAGCAGTTGAATCAAACTTGATAGCTCTCTTATGGATGCTGCTGTTTGTTCCTTAGCAGAATGTCCTGGTCAATAGATATGCAAAACTAAAGAGCAACTGAGATGAGCTCTGACTGATTATTGGAAAAAATATACCTTTATGCACCACCTGAAAAATTCTCTTCTATCGTAACATCTCGCTCTCTCTAGTTAATTTCTCAGGAAAATGTTGTTGATGACAATATAACTATCCAATCATCTATTTACTCAAAGATAAGGGACTGTGTGTAAACTGACTTGAGATAGACAATGTTTCTTTTAAGAAACAAGACTTCTTTATAAGATTTAGTTTATCTAACAAAAAAGCTAAGACTATAGAAATATACTTAAGAATGAAGATAGTGTCTTAGTACTATTCTATTTTTGTAACAAAGCTTGAAGTCTCTACAGTTACTTCTAAGGTGACTATTTGTTTTAAGCATTATTTTGAAATCTTTTACCTAATATATAAAAATATTTGTTCATGTAATTTTTATTTTCTCTATTTTAGTTTTCAAAATCACCTATTTCTGGAAGTAATTGTTTTCATGAATGTACTCCCCATACCCCCTTTTAAAAAATGATGGTAAACTCTTGTCTTAGTCTCTGAAGCCCATGAATTTGAATCTGGAAAGATGCTCTAATTCATTTTTTACTTTCCTTTTGAATTATCTCTCATTTATGTAATGCCTTATAGTAGTCTCTATTATATATTTAACTTAGAGACACTTACCTGTATCTTCAGCAACATTCTATTCATCTTAATACAAGAGGTATTGATGAGAATCTATCTAAAGGGCTGGGGTTGTAGCTCAGTTGTAGAGCACTTGCCTAGCATGTGTGAAGCACTGGGTTCGATCCTCAGTACCACATAAAAATAAATAAACAAAATAAAGATATTGTGTAAAAAAGTCTATCTAGAAATTAAGTTCTTTTCACTTTTAATAGTTACTGTATTATAATTTCTATATGCTAATCTTAGAAATAAGATACTATCTTATTTCTATCATAGAGTCATCTATTTGAATCTCTGTAAAATATACATAGAAATGTAATGACTTAACCATGGTGATGCTTTGAATTGAGTCCCACAATTGATCAGAAAGATGCTTACCTGCTTTTTTGGATACATGAGTGTCATAACTGCATCCTTGTATAGTTTTTGACTTGAAGGAAACATTTTTCTTTTCCATAAAGATTGAAGATCTAAAGAAAGTATCCACATAATAAAATGTGGAGGAGGGGGGCTTGAGAGAGGTTGTAGCGGTGTGTCTAACTCTTGCTTGTAACATTTTACTGATTTAATTATGTTGAGAGTCAAAATAACACTTTCCCTTTTACAAGTTCATAATAAATACAAATAATTTTAAAAACTGGCCAGGGAATTTAATAAAAGATGAACTTTATTTTCCCCCCACTTTGGTATCAGAAATTGGATCCAGGGGCACGCAACCACTGAACCACATCCCCCACCCTTTTTATTTTTTATTTTGAGACACGGTCTTGCTAAGTTGCTTAGAGCCTCACTAAGTTGCTGAGGCTGGCTCTGAACTTGGGATTCTCCTGCCTCAGCCTCCTGAGCCACTGGGATTACAGGCATGAGCCCCAGCACTTCATGTGAACCTTAAAATCTTCTCTGTGAGCCTTGCAATAGAATTGATCCTACCCAAGATTTCAACCTTTTCATTAGTTCTGATGTGCATGTATATAGATTTGTATGAAACTTGAAATCGCTGGGCTCTCCTGATATTCTGGACTATTCTTGAGTGATTTTCATATGACCTATTTAATCTTCCATTTCTATTGCTTCTTGAGAAAGCCCTGTAGATCCCAATTTAAGGCTTAAATTGCTGCCTGTGATGTTTTGGGTATTAGGAAGCTCAATATTGTCATTATGATAGAGCATATTCTGGCTTTTCTTTCTTAACAAATGCAATGACATAATCTAATAGGATATTGAGAGTTGATTTCTCATTTTGTGCAATATCTTAGTAGGCAGCAATTCTGAATTGAAACAATGTAGCAAACTTTCCACTGAGCAGTAATATTTATAAGCTTTATTTTTTAGTTCATTGGGAAAATGAAAATACAAAATAGTGTGTCTGTTTTGCTTAACTGTACCATTGTAAGATTTAATCTTCAAGCAATATGCAAATCAGAAAATAACATCCAGGAAAGAGTCAATCACAAAATACTGCCATGAAACAGTTTATTTGGTAACAATTCAAAGGGATGCCCCAGCCCCCCATATTCGTTTTGTTTTTTGGAGCAGTTGTTTTCTCTCTTCTCAGGTCTATGGCATCTTATTTGCATTTGATTTGCATTTTGTTCTTAATGGGAAAAAAGAGAAAGCCGGGAGATAAGAGAAGAGAAGAAAAAACAGTTCCAGATATCTAGCAGTAACCAATTCCTTGGTGTTAGCCTGTGCTTTTGAATATTTTATAATTTATAAACTGAAAACACATTATGCTCTGCTTTTTAAACAGGCTTTGTCACATGCCTTTCCTAAACCTTTTAAGACATTAGGCTTGTGACTGGGATAAAAAATCTGTATTCTTTATTTCTCCATATCTTTTGCATTGCTACACTGTGGGAATGGAAGAACAGAGGAGGTTAGGGGGAGATCCCAGTGCCTGCTAATCATTTACAGAGGCAAACTGATTTTTAATGTTTTACTTTTATTGAAAAAATACATGTTGATACTTTAGAAATATCCAGAGAATAGCTGCTAGCTAAAGAATGCCTGATTTCTTAACCATCATCTGGACACAATATTTTGGGAGATGCTACTGAGAGATTTGTTGAACTCTCATTGAATTAAGGTCAACTCATCAATTCTTAACAGGAATATAAGTTGAAGCTGATTCTTAATAGCTTCTGGAATGTAAAAGAAATTCGGACCTTTAGTCTAGATGTCAATGGAAGCAGAGTCAAGAGTCAGAGAATTTGGGTAGGAAATTTATACATTGCCGATAAGAGGTGCAGATCCTCTCTGTGTTTCATGTGCTGGAATCCAGAGGTGGCAATTCTACTTCTGCTCTTGTAATACTAGGACCAGTCATTTGAATTCTCTTTTATTTTCTTTGTGCTAATGAAAAATTATGTAGGCAAATTGCTTTATATGGAGAGAAAATGAAAACTAACCAATGTAGCATATGAACTACTTGCAACCTGTATTATATCAGTGATTTGAATTTTGTAAGAATAAAATCTCCGGTTAGCTGAAGTCCAGATCTGGGAGCAGCAGAAACATGGAGGAGAAAGGCAGAGCCTGCCTGTTCTTGGAAAAGGATTGTCATGTGCCCTGCAGCTCCCAGACAGCTGCCCAAGAGCCAGGCAGTGCAGGGATCCTGTAAAACTTCAGCCCTTGAATTCTGTGGTGATAAGAGAGACTGTCTGGATTAACAACCCTGTCAAGGGGATCCCTCTGAAGTGCTTATTTGTTTAGAAAAAGAATCTCATTCATCATCAGGGAGTGACAGAAATGGGGGTTCTCTGACACTGTATCTGAAGGCTACCTGGATGTATGGGCTCTTTTGGCACCTTCCATCAAAAGGAAGAGAAAGGAAAAGACACTCTTGCTATTCAGTTTCAACTTAGTATTAAAGGGAAATGTAGTATATATGTTCAAAGTTGCCATTTTTTATGATGCCAATTTCATCCTTTTCATTATAAACTTTGGGGAAAAATTTGTCTTTAAAAATCAGAGATGACAAACATAGCTATGTTGTTAAGTAACATAAGATGTCCCCATCCCCAAAAGTAAACCTAAAAGTAGAATCTCAGTTTGCCTTTTAATTACTTTATTATTAGATCTTTTGAAACCTCTTTTATCAATTCTTCTAGTCTAGCATGTGGCTCTGGTATTTATTTGCTATAATAAATAGATTATAAGCCCCAAATGTTTTTGTTTTAAAATGTTATTGCTGAAATAGTGACTCAAAAATTTGGGATGATTTCAAATTTTGGATAGTCTAGTGTTTATAATGTTATTAAAATAGAGAAAGCTCAAAGCAAACATCTGAGAACATGAATAATAATAATTAATATTAAAATCAAGTACCCTGAATATAAATAAGAATATAATTACTTGCTAGATAGGCAAAATTTTAGTTACAATACTTATTCAGTTGTTTGGCAATTGAAACTTAATTGTCTCACATATGTGAGGCACTGGGTTCAATCCTCAGTACCACATTAAATAAATAAATAAAGGTATTGTGCTCATTTACAACTAAAAAAATGTTAATACATAAAAGAAACTTAATTCTAGGGCTGGGGATGTTGCTCAGTGGTAGAGTACTTGCCTAGCATGCATGAGGCCTGGGTTCTTTTTTCAGTACCACGGGGGAAGAAAATGAAACAAAAAACTGTAAAAGTTCTGTAATATTGAGTATATGTATAACAATTAATAAGAGATTTAAGATTTATTTAAAACAGAAATGACATATATTTCAAGTAGTAATTTGTAATATAAATCACAACTACTATGTAGTGGTAGATTTATATATTACAATAAAGATCACATATTACATATTATATATTATATATACATATTATATATTGTTTAGATTATATATGTACATATACACATACACATGCACACACAAGAAGAGAGACTGCAAAATTCAAAGCATACCTGCACTTTCTATTATAACTATAATTTTAAAGAAATATTGTTTGCCAATAGTTATCCCTTTTTTAAAAGCATTTCTGCAAGTGGATATTATGGTTTTAGTTTATATGTGAGGAAAGTGAAGTTAGGGCAGGTTAAATGACATCTGCAAGACCAGACAACTAGTGAGTGCTAAAAACAGACTTTGAAGGCTGATTCACCTGGGTCCAAAGCCCCGGCTTACCCTTTGTGCTGAACTTTCCATACAGCCTTCCTTTAACACATCTACATGTTTCTGTAAATGTCACTGTTATTTCTAATAAAGCCATGGGAAATGCATTTCTGAAAGGATGTTTCAGATAGGGTAATAGCTACAAAGGGAAAAAAAACCCAACTACACTGCCTGATACTTACTGACATCTAAGAAGCAGACCCAACATATACAATAGGTTGAAAGAGCAGGCTGCTGTTAGAAGAAAAAATGGTGTGGTAGGCAGATTGTTTCTGATATCATCTCACTTCTTCTGCCTAATTCCTTTCAGTGCTGTGGGAATCCTCCACATGACTGTTTTACTCAGATCTCACATCCCTGGAACTTTCTTCATTTTGTCTGATTTCTGAAGGTTTTTTTTTTTTTTTTGGGTACTAGAGATTGAACTCAGGGGCACTTGACCACTGAGCCACATCCCCAGCCCTATTTTGTGTTTTATGTAGAGACAGGGTCTCACTGAGTTGCTTAGCGCCTCGCCGTTGCTGAGGCTGGCTTTGAACTCGCGATTCTCCTGTCTCAGCCTCCCTAAGTGCTGGGATTACAAGCGTGAGCCACCGCGCCCAGCTTCTGAAGGTTTTGATATCTCCTGGATGGCTATGGGTAAAAAGAGATTATTCTAGTAATCTGGTTAATATATAGTAAGCTAACCTGCTTACTTAGAGAAATATAGTAACAATACCAAGAAGTGGAGTAAAATAAACAATAATGACAACTAAAACCACCTTCCCAAATGCATTGCATGACACTGAGGACTTGCATTACCTACTACCTTCCTTAATCCCCTACACCAAACAAAATTTACTTGTCTGTATTGGCTTGAACACTATTTCATGACTTTGCCCAGGCAAGTGGCTTGGTTGTTCATTACAGGAACTTCTCTAAAGACCCACCAACTCTGAAGGAAAGCATCAAATGACAGGGCTGTACAAATACACATGATCTTGACCTAGTTCTAATGGAGGTCCCTAACAGAGAAAGCCATCGTAAACCAAATTTCCAGTTCTCGAAAATGTTGACATTGCTTCTGTTTAGGCTGTACTCTCCCTCACTACAGCAAGCAACAGGTCATTTCAGGTGGTTAGTAATATTAGGGGGACTGGTATTAAACAATAATATCAACTAGCCGGGCACGGTGGCTCAAGCCTGTAATCCCAGCACTTAGGGAGGCTGAGATAGGAGAATCGTGAGTTCAAAGTCAGCCTCAGCAACGGCGAGGTGCTAAGCAACTCAGTGAGACCCTGTCTCTACATAAAACACAAAATAGGGCTGGGGATTGGCTCAGTGGTCGAGTACCCCTGAGTTCAATCCCCAGTACCAAAAACCAAACAAACAAACAATAATATCAACTGATACTTGTATAGCACAGTAAGTAAATGTGTCAGGTTCTTTAAGTGCAGATGTGTAATATACACACACATCACTTAATCCTTTTAACAGGAATTGGCATTAGCGTTATACCCATATTACATATGAGGGAACAGAAGCCCAAAGAAGTGTTAAGTAGTTTGCCTGGACGATGCAGCTTCTTAAATGACCTTTTAGACTGTCTTTTGGGAATGTGTCTTCAGGAGGCCTCTATGGGAACCACTGTTGGCGTATGGAACTCTGATAGGTTTAAGGCAGATAGGTAGCTGTTATAGGGCATGTTTCTAGTGAGACTAGCTGCTCTCATTGTCTGCAGGTGGTACCAAGTTTGCATGTGAGTCAGTCAGGTTGAAGGAATTAGTGTGGCATATTGGTTGAAGCAGGAAGATATCAGGGGTATTAGCATAGGTAACTGTCCATGATGGGTGGTTTTGCACAACAACTTTCACAGATCAGATTCATATTCACCAGGAAGCTCTGCTGTGCTAACCTCCAACCAAGAAAGGATCTCCTCATGAGGACAGGACAGAGGAAACAAAGCTGCAGATAAAAAGCTCAGCAACTCATGCTCCTGAGTTCTGGATCATACTCAGTGCTGTAACAATAAATCATCATTATGATTCATTAACACCAATAATGATGGGGCAAATTGTTTTTTCTTTATTTTGTATTTTATTTAGAGACATATCCCCAGCCCTATTTTGTATTTTATTTAGAGACAAGGTCTCACTGAGTTGCTTAACACCTTGCTTTTGCTGGGGCTGGCTTTGAAATCTAGCTCCTCCTACCTCAGCCTCCTGAGCTGCTGGGATTACAGGCATGCACCACAACGCCTGGCTTTGGGGCAAATTCTTTTCTTGATAGTTTACCAGTTCTCTACCAATAAATGTTAGGCAAATGGGACTGGTTGGATTTCCTCCACCACTGTCTCTCCCAGTGTTTTGGGATATAGTGCAAGTGTCCCTTGTCATCAGAACTCATCAAGTTCCTGAATTTGGATAGGCAGAATTTGGATAATAGGAGATACTGTGTTTCTTGGTCCTCTTTTTCTTACATTTCCCCCCTCTTTCTCTGTCTCTATCTTTCTTGCAAATTTTCCCCAACAAAATTCTTTCCATCCTATTTCTGCATTACGTTTCTGTAGGTGGTGACTAGGTCGACATGTGTTTTGTGACCTCATCATCTGGGGAGTGAATTATTGTTTGATAAAATGCTGCCTGAGAATTACACTCCTGGGATCATTTAGCTTCCTGGAAACTAGGAGCAGGGAGCCCTGATACTCTTTAGGAATTAGTAAAAAAGAAAATATGGGATTAAGTATGACACATTTAAATACTTCTTAAATCCTTTATCCTACATGACTCTCAAGTGAACGACACAATAGGATTCTAATTGTTTTCGTGAAATATGTATCTATGCACATGCATATATGTGCACATATATATATATATAGATAGATACGTTATACTTTAATTTGCAATATTATAGTCTTCTTTCTAAAGTAACTTCCCTGTTTCAAGTCTTTCTCTCTCTTCATCTATAAAATGGAATCTGAACTGTGTTCTGTAGCTGATGGTACATGTTTCTTCTCTTTGTACTTACCTGCTATAGTTTTCTAGAGGAGGGAATCTCAAATGTTAAAGTGTGCATGAATCACTGGGGAATCTAGTTACAATGCAGATTCCCCTTCAGCAGATCTAGGTTAAGGCCCAAGATACTTCAGTCTCACAAGCTCACAAGTGAGGCTGGTGATGCTTATCCCTGATCCACTTTACAGTGGGGGGATTCTAGATTCCAGATCCTAGATCTTCAGAAATAAGCCATTTTTCCTACTTGTTACCACATTTAATGATGTTTTCCTTTTCCTGTCCACTGGCATCATGCAGGTTGTTTTTAGGTCTGCCTCTTTTCTCTGAGATTGGTATGGTCTCAAGAAATAAAAATGAATGGGATAGCCTTTCATAGGCAGGGCATGTCCTTTCAAAACCCACATCTTCATGTCCCTGAAGGAAGTCCTTTGCATCCCCTTTTCCTGGGAAAATGCATATCTTTGAACTACCCTTTATCCTCTCAAATACCTCAAGGAAATGGAGACTCTGCCTCACCCAACACTGTAAGTCACAGAAGACACTAGCACAGACTGGAATACAGGCTTTCGACAGAGAAATAACACTTTCTCACAAATCTTACAAAATTTACCATGAACTTTTCTTCTCTCTTTTTTTCAAAAAATTTTTTTTAGTAGTAGATGAACACAATACCTTTATTTATTTATTTTTTGTTGTGCTGAGGATCGAACCCAGTTCCTCATATGCGCGCCAAGTGCTCTACCACTGAGCCACAACCCCAGCCCCAGAACTTTTCTTCTCTTTGTCTACCACTAAAGAAAACAGCAGACTTAGGATGATGAAAGCAAATAATACTGGCATTTAAGACAAGGTACAGTACTCAAGGTACAGAGTACTCTAGCAGTCTCTGTAAATTAGAAACCTCCTGAATTCTGGGACTTTTGTGAGCATGTGCCTTCCTTTGAAAGGAGTTTGTAGTGATTATCTCACAATAGTTAATGACAGTCTACCCTAGAAAGTGCTAATTAATATACAGGCACATCTTATCCAATATTTATACTGCTGGCGTTGGTCATCCCATTGGCAGGAGGACAATAGAGTGGCAGAGCAGGTGTGAGCCTTGTCTCAGGAGCAGAAGCCAAACCCTCCTGATGTGCACCACCTCCTCTACACCCATTCAGCATGTGCTGCTCTCAGGACAGACAGTCCTTCAGCCTTACAGTCCCAGTCTCCCCAAAGTGAAACCCTCCGTTCACCTGGTTAAGCTGGCTAATCCTAAATCAGCTTTTAGATAGTCACTTAACAACTAGGAGGCCCTCCAGCAGGATCCTGTGCAAATCCCGAGGTAAATGAGGCCTAAGGGGAGTGACATGAATCAACACAAAGGATTTAAAATGAACAAATTCTCTACCTAAATTGCATTTTATTCCTTTTGTCTGAGAATTAAGTTCAGTTACCATCTTCTAACAATGTTGTATAATCTTCAGATTTATCCCATTGATGCTACATGACTAAATTTAAAAACTAGGTAATAAAAGAAAAGCTACATTTTCTATTAGCTTTTTTTTTCTTTATAAAACATTTACTGACAGTGCATTGTATAGCCCTTGGAATTTCAAACTCTGCTTGAGGATGGATATCCTTGCTTCTAACTTATTCATGCAGTTGAGGAAGTGCACTTTCAAAATATATGTGTTTTGTTATGAAAAGGACCGAGTTCTTTTGAGAATATTTTCCTCACTCTTGCAATGCCACAAAAATATTAGTGTTCCAATAAGAAGTTCTCAAATTTGAAATGCAAATTTCAAATAAACCTTATAAACCCATCCACGTTCTGATTTAATAATTCTAGAATGAAACCAGGAATCTACATTTTTATCATGCCTACCAGGTGACTTTCACACACACTTAAGCATGTTCTGTGTTTCTTAAGGAAAGTGTCCTTTTTAATTTGTAAATTTCTCATCCAAAAATTAAAAGAGTAAAAGACGAGTGTGAAGCACAGTGTTTTTTTTGGGAGGGGGCGAGATGGGGGTGGGGTGCATTGTAGTGCTGTCTCAGGGAGGAAAGGAATCAGCTGGATGCTGGAGGGAATCTACCACCCTGGATGAGAACAGCTGGCACAGGGCTGCGACTGGCAGGAGCAGATCCGTGCAGAAATATCCAAGAAAAGAGGGCATTTGGGAGCTCTGATGAGTGATTTTGAAAGGAAGGAATGATTTGAGTAGAGGCCACATGGTTTAACTTAAAATGAACCTGCAGGTTTTGAAAATTGCAAGCTGGATTTCCTCATAAACATACATCAATCTCAGAGAACAGGAGGCTCTGCTCTTTGGTATGCAATCTTTTGGGAGTTTTCCCTCATTCGATACAAAAACAAAGAAAATATACATTGGAGTTGAGAATTTAAAAATGCAGATAAATAGAAAAGCTTTCAATAATTTAATAAAAAGCACGTGCACAAATGTGAGCTCCAGTCACTTTCTATTTAAATTATAAAACCTTTGAATTTGCTTTTAGGAGGATAAGTACCAGGTCTTTTGGCATTATTTTCTTTCTCTATTTTTTTTTAAACCTGCACGTCATTTCAGAATGAAGTGGTAGCAATTATTGTCAGGGACCCAAGCAAGCAGTAGCACTTCAGAAGAATGACACATGGTACTGAGTGCAATTGGGGTGCCACCTGCCACCAATCTTAAGCACTTGTCTTTTCTGATAGATAATTATACGGGAAAAAAGAGAGAAATATGAACACACGGAGATATAAAAGTATTATTTTACTCTTCTTTTGGAATTAATAGAATACAAAAAAAGATCTCGGGTTTGTCTTGTAGGAAGTTTAGTAAGTTTCCAGGATTAAATGGCTTTCCTCTTCTGTGAAGGGTCTGATGTAAACCCTTGTACCAAGGCTTAAAGTCTTAGGTCTGTTAGAAGTTTCCATCAGTCAGTCTGTATGTCAGTGGATAAAGTCGGTTGCTGATATAGCCTATTCATTGCTTTCTGGCAAAATGCATCAAGCAACAGATATATTTTTTAATGATGAAGGAAGGCTGGGGAAACGAAGATTCATCCAAAGATAAAATGCATTTTCTAACTGGCAGCATTTTGGAGCCCTGTTTTACCACAGTGCTTTTCTAAGAAATTCTAAGTGCTGTATTTGATGAAGTGGTTATAAAAAGGCACAAGTTGTCTTTGGTAATCTATCTTTACTTACTTCCCTGAACTTGAAAGTATCTGTCATTTCCATGGTTATAAAAAATTGTGTTCTATGTGTATTTTGCTTGAAATAATTTATTTTACACACTCAGTACCAGACAGATTAAGTGAGAGGAAATTTGCTTTACCCCTATTCTTTTTAATCTTAGTTTGATGTACACTTTAACACTTAAAATACTTACATTTTACAATAACATTATATTATGTGTAGAAGGATGCATGTGGTCTGCTGGTCAACTTACTGTGTGCTGAACTGTGTACTGTACTTGGTGAAATGTTAAAAGAGGACAGAGAAGGGATAGAATATAGATCAAATGCATCTGGTCTAGGCCTTAGCCCTCAGGGGTTTGTGTAGTATATAGTATTTGAAAGCATATGATGGAAGCTGTTTATAAACTTAGTTGAAGGCATGCAAGTATCCATGTGCTTTGTATGCCAGTGAATCCTTAACAGGCTTCTTTTACAGTTCATGTCCCAAAGTTCACCAAAGGAATTTGCTAATGATTTAACAATGTTGTTGAAATTACTGAGTTACTTTTCAGTCCAGTTAGACTGGCAAACTTTCTATGAAACATTTTAAGTCAACTTTATCACATTGTATTCTAATAATGGGAGTTCCCAAAAGACTCATCAACTTCTCTTTTGTTATCCTGTTTTTACTATTGCTTTTGAAGTTAGAACACATTTATCAGATATTCTCAGGATCCAATTATGACTATATACAATGTGTGGATTCACAGGTACCTAAGGTGAATTTTGACAACTGTATCCAGAACTGATTTAGTCTATGTGGCCAGGCAGATCCATGTTAACATTATTCATGTTCCTAGATATTATAACTAAGCCTTTGACTTAAAAGCACATGCAACAAAGTTATGTCCTATTGAAAGCTATAGAATAATATGTTTTTGTTCATAACCAAAAACCAATGATGGAAGAGTGACAAAATTCAAATTTTCCAAGAGATATGTATCAACTGGAAAAAGTTCCATTGCTGTCAACAATTATAAAAGAGAAATCTGTTGGGTTTTTGCAAATTTAAAATTTTTGTAAGCCAAATTCTCTGAATAAATAAGCTACTGTGAGTTCCAGGCTGGAACTTTAGCAAGGGGAACAACTCTGATGGGGCCATGTGGATTTCTAAAAGTGGCCAGTGCTTCTTAGGAGATAGGTTCATTCATAAGTAGCATCTGGCTTGAGGTTAGCTTTGTTATATTAGCATTTTTTCCCTTTAAAACCTGGTATTCATTTCCTGCTGCTACTTCCTATCTTCAGTTTGGATGATTTTTGGAGCTGGAATATTGTATCTACTTTCTTCCTTCCCTCTTCGCAAACCACCAACCCAGATGTCTAAAAAATTCTTTATTTGAATACAGAAAAGCTCATTAACTTTTTCCTTAAAAGGAAATTTGGTTAAAAAAAATGAAAAGTACATGGAGAAGAAATAAAACAAAAGCTTACTCAAGTTCATCAACGAGGTTTTAATTTTAGATGACAATAAAAATCACCTTTCAGAGTTTAAAACAAAAAGCCCAGATTAGAAAAACTCTAATAGAATAACTCACTACCCTATTATCATAGGTGAGAGATGTTTCTTCATTTACTTCTTAAACAATCCCTTGAGAGTAATCCTTTCCGCAGATTTCAGTCACTTCTGTCACGCGACATGACTTCAGGGGGTCAGGGGTGCATCTCATCTCACTGTGTTTGTTGTTCAAGAAAACAAGCCAATAAAAGTTAGCTTGGTTAATTTTTTATAGCTGATACTATTAGTAGAATGCAGAGTTTATCATTTGGGAAGGAGAAAATCAGGATAGAACACAAACAGCACAGAAACAAACAAACAAACTTCAGTCAGTCACAGAAAATAATGTCATGAAATGATCCTAAGTAAGGACAAATTTGCTTCGCTTTGTAAAAAGCTGACCATCCTGCTTATGGTAAATTATCCTTGTTAACCTTCTGTAAACTTTCACCCTGAAATTCTTTCAATATTTTTGACTTTAATCATTAATACTGAATTGAAACTTTTTTTGGATACAGCAACTATTGAAAGTTTAAAATATATTTGATATATGCTAAACTCTCATATGCAGAGGGATCAGGTCTTTACCATCCAAACCTGAATGTCTTATAACTGAGGAGACCGTTCTTGAGATTTCATTCTCAAACTAATCCACAAATATCTTACAGACCAAACCAGAACTTCATCTGGTTATTTTTATTTACCATAAAATTGGCTTTTGGTTAAAGTGCCTGAGTTAATACAAAGAAAAAAAAAAAACCCCTTCAAATCTATGAACAATTATTTTAAAAAAATCCTTCTGGGCTTTGATTATTTGCATGAAAAAACATGTCTTAATTTGAATACTTTATCAAATTTTTTCCCCAATGAAAGTTTGTTATTATAATGCTAAGTAGAAGCAATGAGTGTTATAATTTTTAAGTTTCTAAGTGCTATTGATATAACTTTAATAATCATAACTTTCCAATAATGAAGTTCTTTTTCAGAATATCCAAATTTTTGCAGAGGATTGGGGTCCCACTTCACATCTTATCATATGTATTACTTTGGTAAGGAAAGTGACCTTTTTAGCATTAATTTCCTTATTTTTGAACCAAGCACTAATAATAATATGAAATATTTACTGACCCCCTTTTCTGTGCCAAATGCTGCCAATTGACTCTTCAGAACAATCCTATGATGCCAGTGTATTGTTATTCTCATTTAAAGATGAGGAAACTGGGGCAAGAAAAATAAACTTGTCCACAAGTCACACAATAAATAGCAAAGCCAGGATTCATACCCAGGAAATATTGCTTCAATATTCTTTCTTTTCAGCTCTTCTGTACATCTTAATCATTAAACCACTCTACCTTTGTGTTGTTTTAAGTGTGAATTAAATATTAGGCTATCCCATAAGAAGTAGAGGCTTCATAATTATATATTGGTTCAGAAAAATTTATAAATTTTCATAGTGTTCTTTAGCTCTTTAGAATTCTGTTAAATATTTGTATATTATATCATGTTAATCCTGGCGAACTTTAAAGTTGTGAAAAACAATTGTGAGTCCTTCCAAGTTGAACAGAAATTCATGTTTATTTTCATTTGGCATAATTTATTTTAGACTTTCATGTTCTGAATCTAAATCAATATGTGTAGAAATATTAAACAGAAATAAAAATGGGATGTTGAAGAGAAAATATGAATTTAGCTGTAAATTTTATAACAAAATATTACCATATAATTACATCAATATTCTTCAGGTTAATATAAAACCAGATGAATATCAACAGTAGGCAGGCATGATGGCCAATTAAGTTCAGATATTAGGAGGCTCATTTAATAGCTTTTCATTGAGAAATATATGGATGTATAAGTTTTGAAGTCTCTGACATTGGTACTGCATAGTTTGCATTTTATAACTATTTTATAAGAATACTAATGAATACCCACCTCAAATTTTAAAACTTCTTTGAATACAAATATGGTTAGAGATAAGAAATTTATTCTAGGGGCTGGGACGTGGCTCAGTGGTAGAGTGCTTGCATAGCATGTGTGAGCACTGGGTTTGATTCTCAGTACCACATATAAATAAATAAAATAAAGGTCCACTGACAACTAAAAAATATTAAAAAAAGAAATTAATCTATACTACGTATTTAGGTTGTACTTTATTTAAATTATGAAAAAGGCAAGTAGCTTTTTATATGCAAACTTATTTAAAAAATAGTATTAGAGGATTAGAGGGTTGGGGTTGTAGCTTAGTGGTAGAGCGCTTGCCTGCCATGTGTGAGGCACTGGGTTTGATTCTCAGCACCACATATAAAGAAATAAAATAAAGGTCCATCAACAACTAAAACAATTTTTTAAAAAAATAGTGTTAGAAGAGACCCTGTGCTTCATCTTCATTTACTTTTCCACACCATTCGCATGCCCTTTCTGGTTCCCAGTGTTCTTGGGACTCATAAAACTCCATTAATATCTGTGGAAGAATTTTTAAGCTGGGCGCGGTGGCTCAAGCTTGTAATTCCAGCACTTAGGGAGGCTGAGACAGGAGAATTGCAAGTTCAAAGCCAGCCTCAGCAATGAGCCAGCTAAGCAACTCAGTGAGACCCTGTTTCTACATAAAACACAAAATAGGGCTGGGGATGTGGCTCAGTGGTCGAGTGCCCCTGAGTTCAATCCCCAATACCAAAAAAAAAAACAAAAAACAAAATCTGTGGAAGAATTTTAAAAATTGTGGAAAGTATACTTAACTTAAAATTTATAATTTTCAGTGTACAGTTAGGTAAAATATACAATTAAAATTTACAATTTTTTAGTGTATTATTCCTTCAGTGATATCACATATATTCATAGTGTCGTATGACCATTGCCTCTATATGAACTTTTTCATATAGAGAAACGTACTCACTAAACAATAATTCCCCTAATCTCTTTTCTCCTCACACTCTAGTAACTTCTATTTTATTTTCTGTCTCTATGAACTTTCCAAAGTACCTACCTCATATAACTCTACTCATATAATATGGACCATTTTGTGCCTGGTTTATTTCACTTAGCATAATGTTTTGAAGTCATCCATATTTTGGCATGTATCAGAATATCATTTTTAAGGCTGAATAATACTCCATTGTATGTATATACTATATTTTGTTAATCCATTTGTCTGTTGATGGATCTTTGAGTTTTTTCTGCTTCGGGCGATTATGAATAATACTGCTATGAACATTGGTTCAAACGTTTTTGTTTGTGTCTCTGATTTGGCCTCTTTTAGATATATACTTAGAAGTGAAATTGCTGGATCATAAAATGATTCTTTATGCACATACCTTTTGGAGAAAATGCCAAACTGTTTTCCCCAGTGACTTCATCATTTTACATTTTTATTAGTACTGAACAAAAGCTCCAATGTTCCATCTCCTCGTTGACATTTTCTTTTTTTTTTTTAACTTTGTTTTTTTTTCCCCAAGAGTTGCATTTTAATACATGTTATCGAACATAACAGAAAAAAACAAATTTTCAGAAGCTGTACACACTATTCACTGAAAACATTTGTTGAGGCAAATAGAAAAAAAAAATTGTTACAATCATAATTTTTCTAACTTTGCACAAAATTATAAGCAGATTACATTCTTCATATTAAACATCTTTATATGCACTTTCAATGTACAGTATATATATATATTTATATATATTTTTTATCAACCATCTTTACTATACCCATTCCCCTTTCCTGCCCCCCCTCTCCCCCATGTCGTGTCCAGTGTTTCTCTAATTCTCTGTTTCCATCTCTTCCATCCTTCCTCCCTTCCTCTTTCCTTCCTTTTTTCCTTTCTCTCCACCCCACCTTCTCAATTATATACAGCCATCCTAATGGACATGAAATGGCACCTCTTCATGGTTTTGATTTGCAACCTTTAATGACTGGTGATGTTGCCTGTGAAAGCTTTAAGTGTTTTCAAAAAACTTTCCAAAAATTACACTGATATTCACCTCTTATGGCTACACAAATCATAGAAAAAACAAAATTTATTTCTTAAAGCTTTCATCAGAGTAAGAAGGGTTGACTAAACGGGAGCCAATACAATGTGACTTAAAAATGTGATTTATAAATAAGCAGAGACTGAAATCAAAATCTATTACATCACTTGTAAGTAATACAATCTTGGACAAGTTTCTCAAAATTGGGAAGCATTTATTGTCCTTGTGATATTATGAAATTTACATTGAGCAGTGCACCTGTATTTATTCATTGCTGCATCCCATGTTTATTGTAGATTCTGGGTTATAGTAGATGCTTGTTAAGTATTTCCTGAGTGAATGAATAATGCTGGTAATATTAAATCAAGATAATGGTAGCTATTCTTATTGTCCAATAAGCAGAGGCAGTAGACCTTATATTTAAGTAAATTAAAGAGGGCAGATTGCCATTTATACATATTTTTATAATTTGAAAAGTATGTACATATACATATGAATATATTATCAACATACAGCTTACATAAATATATAGCTCAGAATCATTTGGAATTTACAATATACTATTACATTTCAAACTTTCACAGAAACAAATTCTGAATAGCTCAAATAGAGAAGAGTATATCCTCCTTCAGTTGATACTGCTTGGAGTGTAAAATGATTTAGGATCTCTCTTAGAGAAGAATTTAATTGTTTTATAATAATCTAGGCCACAAGAGTTAGTAGAAGTGTTTTGGGAGCATAGCTAACTGAATAGATTCAGATAATGCTATCTCAGTGTGCACTATTCATTTTTGAAATATGAGTTGTTCAAATGACTTCACATATAATATATAGAGACAAGTTAGATCCCTGCCTTTTCCCTTGGGTTTTCAAGCATTTTTAGCAGTTCCTTTGTGTTTATCTGTTTGATTTTTGCAATTTATATTGTTTTAAATCTACTCAGAGTATCCAGTATGTCTTTGTGTTGTACCATGAAAATAAGGTAAACTGACCAATCTACTATAGATAATTCCAACTCCTGGTGACTTTGCTTAAACAAGATAAATTAAAAATTAAGCTATATGTTTTTACATTTTAGACAGGCAAAACAACTAGTTGAGATGCAGTTATTTTACATGGTCCTAGGAAAATCATCTTAAAGTTTCTTGCTTAACAATTGAAAAAAGTAGATCTCTTGTAGGTTCCCCTTTCCACTGAATCATTAAACCAAATAAGCTTTTTTCTCAAATTAAATGAATTCTTCCTGGCACCTGTTTATGAAATGCTGATTTTTTGTAAGAGATGATATCTTCTTGGAAGAATTTCACACTCATCATTGGAGGGTTTTTATTTATTTATGTATTTATTTATTTATTTATTTATTTTCTCAAAATTCTATTTGGAAAATTACTCCTCTCACTATGCTGTCCTCTCTCTCTAGATGGCAGCATTAGCCTTATGGACTGTCTCCCATTCTTTTCTAGATCACCTTCTTCAAGAAGGTGCTGCATGTGGGCAATCAAAAAGTGGCTGCTGACTAAGGACTAACTGAAAGAGCAGCCAAGTGGCGTGTGGGTATGAGTGGAGTTTGTTACAGTGAGAACCTGATTTGTTTCTCAGCAAAAAAACTATAGTTCATCAAAATCAGTTCATGTGAACTTGCAGATGGGAAAGCATTCCAAATGAAATGAATAAGTTCCAAATCTAAAGGCTTTACTTCAACCCCATTCCCAATGTGTTCACATGGGGGACTGGTAATCTTCTATTTTAAAATAATATCACTGAAGTTTTTAACTAACCTGGCAGAAAACCAAATGCTAGAGAAATGTAAAAACCAAAACAAAACAAAAACTTAAAAAAACAAAAACAACCAACCAAACAAAACCTCCAAATTTCCTTCTCAAAGTAATCTGGGAATGAACACATGTATGCACTTTTTATGTGGAAATCTATATAAAGGCTCAAACTTTTTGAGGTTGGCCCATCTCTAGTATAGACAGATGTCAAGAAATGTGGTTCTAGAATTAGAGCACAGCACTTAGAAGAAGCTGAAATGTACTAGCAATAGGGCCACCTTCTATGGATGTCTGGCCTGTACAGTTGCATAGGGCCCCACATTTAGAAGGATCTCAAGTTTTCCTTAATGCTGTGTTGTAATTATTATAAAGTTTTTAATAACTTTGAGCAAGAGACCTTGAATTTTCATTTTGCATTGGTTCCATAAATTAAGTAGTCATTCTTGCTACGCTTTTCAATATTTAAATATGATACATTTTAAATAAGGATGAATGTCTGAAATTGACAATATCTACATATAACAATAACAGGGCTCAGTGGTAGACACTTGCCTAGAATGTGAGAGGCCCTGAGTTCAATCCCCAGCACCAAAAAAAAGTAATAGCAGATAATTCCTGAAGTCAATGTAATGTGAAATAAAACAAATGCATGATAACTAAGACCTTTAGATATAATAGAAAATACTTATCTAGGTGTCATGAATGTTGAGATTACAGTTTTACAAAATTAATAATAAGGTTTTCTAAATTCATGTCAACTGAGAAAAAATGAAAGGTGGCATGGAAAATGTTTTTTCTCTTTTTAAAAACTGGGTGTATTTGAACACCTCTGTTCCTGGGGTTCCAACTGGAATGCAGAAATCCAGTAGCACATATAAATGAAGGAATACTAGATAGAACCAAATACACTTCCTGTATGTTTTCTGGATGAAGCACCTCATTAGCTGTTAGAAGAGCTGGAGAAATGCAATGAGGATTTGGTGCCACTACAAAAAACAAAAATAACAGGCAACCAGTTTCTAACCATGAGAGAGTATAAAAGAGAAAAATAAATCAGAATGTTGAGACTATTTTTTCCATACACTTTTTAAGGAAAATAACCCACTAATTTATGGTCATTCTGGAAAAAAAAAACCATACTCATTTCATCTCACAGTAGTAATGTAAGGCAGAACATGTACTGACATATTACTGCCTGAACAAAATAGTTGTCTAAACCACTTAAGAAAGCCAAGGTTAGATTTGCCAATTTAATTTTATGGCTGCATGAATTCAGCTTACTTCATTGACATCTAATTAAACATTTCTTGTAATAGTGGTTGACTTTTTTTGGATGTTGAAGAAGTAAAGAGCGTGTAAGCAACCCAGTAACCTCCATTAATCAAGGGGGAATGCAAATAATGTCCAGGCTCCTGTTTATCTCATTGGTACCTTCCTAGATGCCAGAGTGGAAGTCAGAATGGTCCAAGCAAGCATGTTATCTCTAGAGAAGTTTATTTGTACAAGAACTTATGTAGAAATATTATGATATAAGGAAAGAAGGAAGGAAGGAAGCAAACAAGGGAGGGAAGAAAGGGAGGGGAAAAAAGGGAGGAAGAGAGAAGAAAAGACCAAAGGATAGAGGGAAAGAAAGGAAAGGTAGAAGAAAATTTTCCATGTATACACGAGCTATGGAATCAGTAGGAGTAAAAGAGAATTAGGTTTGCGATATTAGAGAAAAGGATATTAAAATTTTAATACTACAACATATGTGATCTTCTCCAAACTTGCAGAATGTGTGGCTCATACTGAATATAGTAGAGGGAAGTTCCATACTTAGAAATGTTGGCAAATGGGACATAAGATTTGCATAATCCTTTCCCAGTCTTTAAAATAAAGACAACCACAATCCTGAGGTCAGAGACAAGGATACAATATTCTCATTTTATATTATTGAGTATCTTTGATCCTATTTTTAAGTATAAAAACTTTCATTCACCAGGTCAGTGATAAACTCTGAACTTATGTCTAAACATAAGGAGCAATAACAGTACTTTCTTGCATATAGTAAAGTCACATGTCACTTATTCAGTGGAAAATATTGTCTGAAGGCATTCAATGCGCTCAAATTAAGAGGCGATTATAAAATTGGAATGTCATAAAGAGCATGCCAAAGGGAGAAAATGGTATTTAAATGAAAAATAAAATGACTTTCTTTAGAGACTTTCCTGACTACATGGTTTGGAGAGAGGTAAGAGAGCGGTATGAATCATGGTCGGTATCAGAATAACTCAAGGAGATAAACAGAGAAGTTATCTAAACAAACAAGTTATAATTCTACTCCATGATGACATTTATAGGGGCAGTCATTTTTTCTCAAGCTGATAGAATATCAAATGATACATAAACATTGACATAAATTGCATAGTCTAGATATATGTGAAAGGAAAGGCACTGTAGATTAATCAGGCACATGTGTATCACACATAGTTTCTTTCTGAGCCACAACTCCTGTCTTTTTTTTGCCCCAGTTGGGAAAATACATCTGTTTCTTCTCCCTCATTTGATATGATCCAGTAAAATCCAAGCTTTGGAGACATTTGCCTGGAACATCAGTGATTACTCGATTTCTCAGCACATAAATCTAACTGCAGTCCTCGTTGGACAGATATTAGGTATGAGGTAACTCAGCTTATGGCGTCATCTGCTCTTTGTTTCTCTCCACCAGGAGACTCCTCATAACCTGCCACTCCAACACTGTCAAGGCTGAGTTAATTTTTTTCCCAGGTCCTCATAATGGAGAAAGACATACTGTTTAAAGAAAGACAAAAAATGTCTATGGAGTTTTGAAGTATTTGTGGATATCAGCACTGTGAACACTCAACTCCAAACCTGTAGTTAAATTACAAAACATGATGTCCTAAAAGACTCAGTGGGAACCAGGAAGATAATTCATTGTGAAATTCCTTCTGGTGATATGTATATGGACTCTTCTCCCATGCATCTGCATATACCCTTTTGTCTCTCTGCTGCTTTTCATTTTTAAACTTTAAAAAGATAGATTCATAGCCCCTTCTCTTTAACAGACCACAACATATTCATAATTATAATTTTTAAATTCTTATTTTGGTTTCAGAACACTCACCAGCCTTGCCAGCAGGGCATGAGCATCAGTTATCTGAAGATGAATTCTGTTGTAAGATATTCATTTCTTGGTTGGTACATTTGGTGTGAAGATGTATTTGTTTTGCTGAATTGACTAGGAAGGACTGAAAACAGGCTACCTTGGTTTATGGAAAACTATGCATATATCAATGCTATGGAACATATATATTTAATTGCATTTCATATATTGCATTCATATATTTCATTTCATATATGGCCAGCTGTGTGGATGTGACACATATAATTTCATAAAACTCTGCACTCATTGGGACCTCTAGTTTACTTTATGCCCCATTGTTGTCTTGAAATTCTTAATAATACTCAATAATTTTTAGAGAGAGAGCTGAGAATTGTCCTGTTGTCATGGATCTCATGTATTGTGTTGCTAGTCTTGCCTTCCAATAATAATTTCTTTCTGATTCTAAGCCTCCAGGTACATTGTTACTGGTGGGGAGGACTAGTTTATATTGCTCAGGGAAACATACCAAGTAATGAATAAATTGTTGGTTTAGACAGAGTGCAGATCTTGAAAGAACATAGGTGTCTGATGATTGTACAGGATTGTTTATAAAGAATAATTATATACATTTTTCCATCGCTATTCATTGTAAAAACAAAAGTTTGTTCTTCTGGATCATTCTGTCATTGCAAAGAGTTGGTATCCTTTGGTGATAGGAGTTTAAATTAAGGAGTTTGCCTCAGTCTCCATTCTCTGAACCAATTGCAGGGGAAGAAGCAGAAGATCTCGTTAATAAGGACTCTGGCTAGACTGTCACAAAACCGAAATAGGAAGTGACAAAAGTAGGGACTACGTAAAGGTAAAATTTGTACAATGTAAAGTCTTGCTGATGCTCAAAAACTTCTCTAGAAGCCTTTTGAGCAGACAGAGAAGCTGAGGTTGACATCACCTGGAGCCTCAGAGTTTTACAATGCAGCTAAAATAGACTAGCTATTTGCTTTTTGATAAAATATAATACAGTTATATGCTGCATAATATACTGCATCATGGCAAATAATAGTCCCATAAGACTATAATGGAGCTGGAAAATTCCTACCACCTAGTGATGTCGTAGCTGTCAGAATGTCCCAGTGCAACAAAGTGCTCGTGTTGCTATGGTGATGCTGTATAAACAAACCTACTGCAGTGCCAGTAGTATAAAGGTATAGCACATACAATTGGTTCCTGTATTACTGGACTATACTTGTATTGTTCTTTTTAAAGTCTACTCCTGCCTATTAAAAAAATTACTGTAAGAGTGGGCTGTGTTGTGCCACAGCATACTGTCTCAAGAGGCCACTTCTGATCTAGATTTTTCAGGATACTCTACAATGTTCCTACAATGACAAAATTGTCTAACAATGTAGTTCTTAGAACATATCCCTGTTGTTAAGTGACACATGACTGTATTAGTTTTTATAAAAGATGATAGGCTGTTGAAGGAAGTAAGAGATTGTGTTCACATAATTAAAATGATGACTTTTTCCTTCTGTGCAATGAATGCATTGGGGGAAATTTACATTTATTGTTGTAATAATTGGCTGGTCTGTGATCTCCATCTAAGCTTCTTCAACATAGAGCTTCTACACTCCTACAATTAACTTTTTGTGATATCTTCCAAATTACTGGGTGCTTTTATGGCCTGTGGTCCTGTGAGTGAAGATTATAAAGTCTTTTTGAACAACAGAGATCATGTTTAAACCCTGGCCATGGTACAGTGATGGGTTTCATCTCTGATACAATAAAGCCAGGCATTTTGACATTTCATTGTGGTAGCAGGAGCACTTGGCTTTGTTTTCTGCAGACTGGCATTGTGCCATTACTTTATATCCCCCTGAAATAGCACTTCTTATACCTGTGCCTCCTTCCAAGGCTCTTGCACTGGTTCAAGGCTGAGAAGAAGTGGCGCGGTGCCAGCTCTAATTAAGCAATAAGACACTCCAGGCAGTACATTTCTGGGGATTACTGCATGCCTGCCTTAAGTGCGTCACTACTCAAGAAGGGCAATCATTTTTTAGCAAATGCATTCTCTGAAGTGACTTATTGCCATTTGGAAGGGGAACTTCTATAAACTAGAAAGAAGAAAGAGAAGAGGAGAGGTATTTCCCGAGCACTGGATGGCATTCTGTGTTATTCCTTTGCAAGAGGGGAGCAATGAGAACATCATAGCATTTTGACATTCCACCCCGTACAGATCTGACCACAGACAGATCTGTTGTTTTCTCACTGCCGGTCGGTACACACAGTGGATATAATACTTAATAGGAGGTGTTTTTGCTTGTCGTGTGTTCCCACTTTAAAATAAGACCAGAACTTTCTTGTTTCAAGTATTGATGCATTAAAATAAATTTTGATGAATCTAAGATTGCCATTTTGCTTTAGGTTTTTTTTTTTTTTTTTGGTTTTCCTTTTTCTGGTACTGGGGATTGAACACAGGGGTACTCTATCACTGAGCTACATCTCCAGTCCTTTTTTAATCTTGAGGCAGGGTCTGGCTATGTTGCTAAGACTGGCCTTGAACTTGCGATCCTCCTGCCTCAGCCTCCCTAGTGGCTGGGATTAATGAGTGAACCTTTTATGTCTAAGAGGCATACACAGTAGAGAGTTTTGGTTATGGGACCAACCACTCAAGCCTGACTGCTGGCTTGGAAGTTCAACCTTGACACTTTTTAGCTGTGTGACCCTAAGAAAGTTATATTTTTTTCTTTATTTTCATTTTTTCTTATTTGTAAAATGTGTTCATAAGAATAGAGTTGTTTTCTGGATTAAATGTGATGATATACATAAAGTTCTTAAGTTGTGCCTGGTATCTGGAGAGGCAAAATGTATTTCTTGATTTTTTTTGAAAAAAATAATTATTATATTTAATTTTACCAATAATCCTAAACAGATGCTGAGGAGGCAATCAGGATTTCTTTATTGCCCTTTGACTGTATAACTTGGGAAAAAATTGACATCTTTAGGTTTCAACTTGTGTATTTGTAAAATGATCAGTACTTTAGGTAGCCTCTGATGCCCTCCAGGGATCCATGCTTCTTGGTAGTCACACCTGGATAATCTCCCCTTGGATGTGGGATGGACTAAGATGCTACTCCTGAGATTAGTCTATAAAAGATGGTAACTTCCGTATTGGAAGTTTTCTCTAGCTCTCTTTATCTGTCTTGGATTATCACCTACCATATCATAAGGAAACTCAGGCAGCCCGTGTGATAAGGAACCCAGACCAACCAGTAACTATATGAATGAATCTGAAAGTAGATTGCTTAGCCCTAGGCAACCCTTAGATGGCTTCAGACTGATCCATGGGCTTTTCTACATCCTCATGGGAGATGTGGCAAGAGGTGTAGAACCGGGGTACCAGTTAAGCTGCACCCTAATTCCTCATCACTGAGACTGGGATACCAAACATTCGTTATGTTTAGCCACTAAGTTTTGAAATAACTTGTTATGTGGCAACAAATAACTAGTACAATCAGAAGCTAATGTGTATGGAAGATGCCAGAAGAGCACAGATGCTTGCAAAATTGAGCAGTTAATATTATTGATAGCTATCTTAAAGGAATTAAGTAATATAGGCAAAAAGATTTAAACTTTTAATATAATCACTTTATAGTTTGCCTTGTTTGTATTTGTATGATTATTTAAAAAATACCTCAGTATTTATCCAGAAGAGTTAAAGTCAACCTACTATAGAGATACATGCATACCCATGTTTATAGCAGCATAATTCACAATAGCCAAGTTATGGAACTGGCCTTGCTGTCTGTCAACAGACAAATGGATAAAGAAAATGTGGTATATGTACACAATGGAGTTTTAATTTCATTTTCAGGACAATGGATGGAACTTGATGGAATTATGGTAAATGCTCTCAATAAGCTAGACTTAAAGTCAAGGGTCATATGTTTTCTCTTATATGTGGAAGCTAAAAAGGAAAAAAGAAAATAAAAAAAAAGGGATCTCATTAAAATAAAGGATGACTAGTAGGGACCAGAGGAGGAAAGAGGAGAAGAAAAGAAGGTACTGAGAAATGAAGTTGACCAAATTCTATTATGTGCATGTATGAATGTCACAATGAATGCTCCTATTATGTATAATTATAATGCAGTAATAGAAATTTAAAAATGAAAATACATTACAAATTAAAAATATGTATATGTCATCTACAGAATACCTCCATAGTGCCAGGCACCATTACAGGACTGGTGATTTAGCAGGGAGCAACACAGGCAAGCATTGATCTTTTAAAGCTTAGATGTGGGTAAATAAATAAAATATATGGCATATGAGATACTGGTAAGTGCCTATAAGAAGAATTTAGCAAGGTGAGGAATAGGGAGTACTTGCATTTTAAAGCTTAAAACAGATTGACTAAGAAAAGCCTTCATGAGAAGGTAGTATTTAGATCAAGATCTAAGCAGGGGGGATGAGCCTTGAGTATTCTAGGGAAAAATATCACAAGCAGAGGCAAAAGGAAGTGCAGATGTTTGAGGTCAAGGTTTTGCTGGTCCTTTAGGAGCAGCAGGTGAAGTTTTCTTTTTTTTTTTTTTAGTTATACATGAAAGTATAATATATTTTGGCAAAATACAGTACATAGAGTATGACTTATTCTATTTAGGTTCCCATTCTTGTGGTCATATATGATGTGGAGTGACCTTGGGTGTGTATACAAGTACAAAGTTATGAAAGTCATGACCAATTAATTCTGTCTTTCCTATTCTCTTCCCCCATCCCTTCCCTTCATTTCCCTTTGTCTAATCCAATGGACTTCTATTCTTCCCTTCCTTACTCTTCATTGTTGTGGGTTAGCATCCACAAATCAGATAGAACATTCAGCCTTTGGTTTTGGGGGATTGGATTATTTCACTTAGTATGATATTCTCCAGTTCCATCCATTTACCTGCAAATGCCATAATTTCATTCTTCTTTATGCCTGAGTAATATTTCACTATGTATATATACCACTGTTTCTTTTCTTTTTTTTATACTTTATTTTTTTCCTCAAAAGTTGCATTTTAATACATGTTATCAAACATAACAGAAAAAAACAAATTTTCAGAAGCTGTACACACTATTCACTGAAAACATTTGTTGAGGCAAAAAGAAAAAAAAATTGTTACAATCATAATTTTTCTAACTTTGCACAAAATTATAAGCAGATTACATTCTTCATATTAAACATCTTTATATGCACTTTCAATGAACAGTATATATATATATATATTTATATATATTTTTTATCAACCATCTTTACTATACCCTTTCCCCTTTCCTGCCTCCCCATCTCCCCCATGTTGCCTCCAGTGTTTCTCTATTTCTCTTATGTTTCCCATTCCCACCTCCCTTATTCATCAGTATCCATTAATCAGATAGACCATTCGGCATTTGGTTTTTTGGGATTGGCTTACTTCACTTAGCAAAATGCTTTCCAGTTCCATCCATTTGCCTGCAAATGCCATAATTTTATTCTCTTTTATTGCTGAATAATATTCCATTGTTTATACCACTGTTTCTTTATCCATTCATCTGTTGAAGAACACGTAGGTTGTTTCCATAGCTTGGCTATTGTGAGTTGAGCTTCTATAAACATGCTGTGGCTGTGTCACTGCAGTAAGCAGCAGTGAAAGGGGTCCAAGGAGTCAGTGGAGTTTCCTATAGGCTGTTTAAGAAAGTAGTAGTATAGTGCTTAAGTGAGATAGGAAATCATGGAGTGTTCTTAGAAGACAATGGTAAGATCCAATTCTAGCTCTGCTGCAAGTGGAGAATAGACTTGGGAGTGGGGAACAGGGGAGGGGAGGGAAGAGATGGCTGTCTGGAGGCCAGTTATTGACATTAGGTTAAATAAAATACTAAAATGTGATTTAACTTTGTAGTAATTGGGAAAAAGATGATAAAATTTCCTTTCAGTTGTAAATATTATATTTTACAAACTTTGCTAAATTTTCATGAGAAAGGCAATATATTTAAGTATTAAAATAGAAATAAAAATGTTATTTTTCACATGCCACTATATAAAGCCTAGCCTTATAAATAAGATTATGAATGTACATCTCACTAATTCTCAAATAATTCAGCTATATATGCATATGTATGTGTGCAGAGCTATTATAAAAACACACATATATAAACATATACATACACGCACATATATGTATGCATAATTGCAGACAGTGTATACATGTATATATGTCTGCATGACTGTACACACATACAAACATACACACAGTGAGGGAAAGAGTATGAGTATGCAAATATGACCATAAAAAGTGTTAGTAACTGGTAAATCCAGGCAATGATGTTATATGGGTACTTGCTTACTACTCTTGCAAATGTTCTGCAAGTATAAAGAGTTTCAAAACAAAGTGTTAAATGATAAATGCATCATTATCATGTATTCATTTAAAATTGATTTTCCCCTAAATACCTAAATCTACTATGAAAAGAAATTGGATTGTGACCTTGAGATTTTTACTCAAGTGTTCAAATGCTGCTAAACTAAACAGTATAAACTTAATTCAAATGATCAATGTTCGAGTCTTTGGTCATTTTACATATGATTATTTTGTGACATTTCTCATGAAGACTTGAAGAAAACCTCATTTATTTACTAAAATAATTAACTTCAAAACACTTGCTAAGGAGAAGTGGGCATGTCTAAAAGAACAGATAAAATGTGGCAGCTGTAGAGAAGCTGACTCATTGACCAATATGTGTACTGCTCAGAAGAGTGATTCATGTATGTGTTTTAGACAAGAAGCATTGATCGTCCCAGAAACATAGCCAACTAAATGAGTGATGTGGACAACAATGCTTTAGAAGTTGGATGCATGAAAACTGCTATTGGTCTGCTACCACTAGTTCCACCATAATGCAATCTGTTCTTGCTTTTGTCTATCAAAAATGCTGTTGATGCATTAAGATTTTTTTCAGTTTTATTTATAGAATCAAAGCATGAATGAATGAAAGGTAAAGGGACAAAACCATAAGAATGGTTATTTTAGGTCACACAAAAGAAAAAATTCTTATATCCAAAATAAGCTAAAACTCTTTCTAAATATATATATAAATGAAAAGTTGTGAGAGAAACACTCTTTTGTTGTTTGTTATCTTACAGTTTTTATTTCTCTATAGGAGCCCTTCCCCCAAATCATATTGACCACTCTACAGATATGATAAGCATAATTTTGGACTTAATTTCCAAGATCTTTTTGACAATAGTCAAGGTTGACAAGTATCCAAAGCAAATCAAATATTACTATTGAAGTTAAAAAAAAATTCAGTCTGTATTTCAAATATAACCTCTGAAATTTTATGAAATTCATTAAAAAGAAGCATTTTTATTTTAAGTTATTGTTGCTTTACTATGTTAAGAGAATTAAATTGTGGAACATTTACTTCTATATGCTGTTGTTCCTAGACTGAGACATGGCAATGATTTATGTTCTTAGTACAATACCAATAACAATAATTGTAGTGTAATTATGCAAAATCGTTTTTCTACAGCACTTCGTGAGAAAACACACAGAACCTGGCTGAAGTTTGTGGGTCAATGAAAGTAAAACATTTTCACTTTTATAATGATTACATATGAGAACTAATTTACTCTATGTTTAAATTTAAATGTTATAGTTGTAATGTTAATCATTAAGTAATAACAATGGCCTTTAATATCTCCCCATCTTGTTCTATTTTAAAGACAGATATTAGTTGTTTGTTTTAGATATATGCATTTGTTATGGTTTAGACATGAGGTGTACCCCCAAAGCTCATGTGTGAAACAATGAAAGAAAGTTTAGAGATGAAATTATTGGGCAAATGAGAATCTTAATTTAGTCAGTGTATTAATCCCCTGACAGCCATTAACTGGGTGGTAACTATGGCAGGTAGGGTATGACTGGATGGGGTGGGTCGTTGGGGGTCTATTGTTTTCCTCAACCATGCCCCTCCACCATGATGTTCTGCTTCATCTTAGACCCAGAGCAATGGAGTTGGCTGTCTATGGACTGAGACTCTGAAACCATGAGCCCCACATAAACTTCTTCCTCCTCTAAGATTGTTCTTGTCAGGTCTTTTGGTCACCGAAATGAAAAAACACTTAATAAATTTTTAAAATGTTACATATTACATGTTAATTGTTACATATTAAATGTTACATCACATATGCATGTCTGAGGACCTGATGGGATATCATTCACACTCTACATACATCCCCCTCCCCACGCTTTGGTCTGTAGTAACAATATGCTTTAGGAAGCACAAGTCAAGACATTGGCTACTCTACTTTCAGAAGGCTTCTGTCAGGAAGCCCTGATGAGGAATGCGGATTTGTACTCAGTTACATAGTCAACTTCTTTGCATTTAGTTTCTAACACTAGGGGACATTTTATCACCACCAGTATCCCTATCTTATATAGCAAAAAGTTCCTTTGACAAGAGATAACTCTCCGACATAATTCTTGTCTAAAGAATTTAGACATACTGACTTTTCTTGGCCATGATGTATACTTTTGTTAGTTACCATTTGTAAATCTGCTTGCCAGGGATAAACACTTTACTTCAGGAGAAATGACAGTGAGCTGGGTAAGGAAGTAGGTAAATGAAGTTAAAAAAAGTAACTGGGGAAAAACCGGAAGAACTGGGTCATTTTATTAGACAAAATGGTAATTAGTGGCCCAGTGGTTCCCAGGTTTTGAGATTTCACAAAACAGTACTCACATACATATTTCATGTGGGGAGAGGTTGGCCATTTTGAAGGGGGGGAGGGTCAGGTGGGATTTTAATGAAAATTTGAGCGAAAAAATAAGGCTCTTACCTAGCATTACCATAATTTCATAAAAACACAATTTTAATATATAGAGGAAAAGAACATAATCCTTCATTGGATCAATAGAAGTATTACCACCTAAGGAAGGAATTCAAGGTTATAATCTCTTTTTGCTAATGATCTTATCCAGTAGCCTGAAGGTGAGAGGGACTTACTTTAATCCCAACATGCTTTATTTTATCCAGCTTTATTAAGGTATAATTAACAAAAAGAAATTTTTTGGCAATGCTGGAGATTGAACCCAGGACCTTGTGCACGCAAAGCACTCTGTCTACTGCTGAGCTACATACTTCCGTAGCACCCAAATTATGTATTTTGATAGGGGCATTTTTCAAAATTTCAGGTTTATGAAGTACACACATTATGTTCTTTTACGATAAACTGAAAACCTGGAATATATCTTTATTTTGATTTAGTTAATCCTTCTGAGAGACATTACACTTTCCTTATGGTTCTACTTCTACAACTGAACATTTTGTGATAGTTCTCCACTGGGCTTGGTCCCCTCAGCAGCATTCCTGTGCTCTGCCACCTCTCCCCTGCTCCTAGCACATATTCTGATTCTCACGAAGCAGCCCGTGCAACATAGATTGGTGACAAATGGGGAAATGGCAGGGTTTATTTTAGAAGCGAGGTTACTGTCCATAGTTTTCAATAGAAGGAACAAATATCTTTGAATAAGTTGCGTCTGAACGCTAAAGTAGCCATATTTTTGTTTCTAATTAAGGTCAAATAGGCCAAATTATTAAGATATGTACCTATATGTACCATTTATGTGAATTCCTCATGCACAAGGACTATAAATCTACTTCGGTATATTCTGTGTTGTTTTTCTAGCTTCTGACATACTTTTTAACAGATTCTCTTTAAGGAAGATCTTTATAATTGCAGTTTTAAAATATGGAACTGCCAATTTTTCCTAGTCTCCTCTGAATCTGTATTACTGCAGACCACTAAGAATAGCCAATTATGCTTCCAAATGTATTTATGAAGATAAAACTTTGTAAAGACTACATGCTATTCAAAATAGTATGCAGGTACTCTAGGGGCTGGTTATCTCTTTAATGTGATGTTAGGACCCTGGAAAACTCAAAAGGCAATGGTTGGAGCTGTGCATGGTGGCAGTAATCCCAGCAGCTCAGGAGTCTGAGGCAGGAGGAGAGCAAGTTCAAAGCCAGCCTGAGCAACTTAGCAAGGCCCTAAGCAACTTGGCGAGACCTTGTCTCAAAATATAAAATAAAACGGACTGGAGATGTAGCTCAGTGGTTGAGTTCCCCTGGGTTCAATTCTCGTACCAAAATAAAATAAAATAAAATAAAATAAATTAAAATAAAATAAAAATAATACAATAAATAAAAGCAAAAGATTGTAATTTGCATTAGTGTTCTAGTGCCTGGTGACATTTTAACAAGAATTTAATAACTTGACACTTGCTCACCAACTCACAGTTCTAGAGTTCTTGACTATGGAGTAGCTGCTCATGATGTCACCAGCCTGCAATCAAATGTTGCCTGGGACTGTGGTTCTCATCTAGGTCTCAAAATCATCTGCCAAGCTCAGGAGCTATTGGCAAGAGTTCAGTTCTTTAACTGTAGGCCCAAGGTCCCTGTTTCCTCATCTACTGTCATCTAGGACTGCCCTTACCTCCAGGAGGCTGCCCACCTTCCTTAGGGTACCACCTTTATTTCTGAGCCAGCAATCCTGCATCAGCATGAGATCCTCTTATGCTTCACATCTTTGACTTCCTTTTACACAACAACTGGAAAAAATGTCCTATTTTTAAAGGGCTCATGTGATAGGTCCAACCAGATAATCTCTTTGCTTTAAGGTCAATTGATTTGATGCCTTAATTACATCTCCAAAATCTCTTCACAGCAGTGTCTAGATTAGTGTTTGATTGAATAATTGGGAGAAAATATATGTATACCAGAGGTCAAAATCTTGGGAGAGTGTTTTCCTTAGAATTTTGAGGACCACAGATCTTACTGCTTAAACTGTCTTGAATATGAACTATGCCGATTTCCTGTAAACTGCCTTCCATTCATTTACTACTGTGGATCAATAACTGGGCTTTTACAACTTCATTCCCTCATTTTGAGCCAGCTGTTAAAATGTTACTTTTTTTCTGAAGAAAAAAGTGAAAAATAAATTTTTAATATATTTTCCTAGTTACAATTACACGTGTAACTAATATGCCTATTCAGAGGAGGGGCGGATTAATAAAAAATTCTGTAGAAATTCAGTTTTTCCAATCATCACATATGTTTTTCCATGCCGTATTCATTAAGATGCCAGAGATGGAGATGATGGATGAAGCAGAAGTAACTCAGTCTGCATCTCTGATGTGAGGAGTGGTGGTGTGTACGTAGGGGTAGAGCATATGAATAAGGTATGGAAAGTAGTGACATCATTGAAAGCTTTGTTCAAGTTTCTCATGCTGCTGTTTACTTTGTGTTAACATAAGTTATAGAAGATGATGTTTAATTCTCCAAGGGTAAACCATATTGAAGAATGGCTGATGCTTCCATGTCATGATTTTGGCACCATTTTGGATATGTTCCTTCATATTCCATACTACTTCCTCTGCTCTCCCCGAGGCTTCCTCATGCTGTGATTGGATCACATCATCCTCACCCTCTCTCCAAGGCTCTCCTCCTTCAATTAAGTCTGCATGTAGCTGTGCAATCAATATTTCTGAAACATTATCCACCACATTATCCCTGATTTGGCAGGTGGAATGGATCAGAAGGAGATAAAATGGGAGCCAGAGACTTGGACTAGGGTTCTGGTTTAGCCTATACCAGCTGAGTGACTTTGGATGTGTCTTTCTCCAAGTCCCCATATCTTCTATGTAGAATTAATCTGGTTAAGTCCTAAGACCTCCTCCAACTCTACAATCCCACACAACTGCGGAAAAAAAATCTTTAGCCTCATAGATAAGTTTATCCAAATTTGATTTGTATATTCCTGCTGTTATTCCCAGCCTCCCTCCCTCACCTGAGCAATCTATACAATCTCATCTTTCCTCCTTGCAAAGATCATAAAAGTTTTGGTGAGTGAGAAGTTAATTATCCGAATTATTACTGACACTTGCCCAGGTGCATCCACTGCAAGCTACTTTTATGGTGTGTTCAAAAGTCTATATAATTTACTGCAAGTTTTTAGATAAAATTAGATTTTCCACAGTTTGGTATCATCTGATGCTTTAGTCTAACAGATTTTTCTGACGATGCTTCCCCATAGCCTCATGACATGATCACATCTGTCTCTTCTGGCATCTTCTTACTTCCTTTGCCTTCTGGTCTCTGCCTTGAAAAGGATTCCTTCCTGTCCCTCTATGCATCCATTCCATCCTCCAAATTTCACCTTTTCTAAAGGTCTTTAGTTTATACACTACAGTTCATATATTTAGAACCCTTTATCTCACAACTTGGCTCTTATGGATGGTCTAAATAATGTGACAATAATATTAGCTAAATCTTATTAAACACTTAGCAAGAATCAGATGCTTCCTTAAATGCTTTGTTTTCCTTATTGCATATATTCCTACAAGGTACTATCATTATTCTTGCTTTATGGATTAGGAACCCAAGGCATAGAGAATTTCCAAAGAGAATTCAGGGAGTGTTATCTAGACACCCCTGAATCCATGCTCTAACCACCAGACCATGACATTGATAGTGCAGCTGCTGCCTCTGTTTCATTTGTCTCTGTTTCTCTTGACAATTGAAGTATATAATCAAGAACTTTTATACTTCTCATCGAATACCACATAAGCCTTATCCTGGGAATTGACAGGGGCACATATGTTCCTAGTAAGAAATTATTGATTAATAGAGACAAAGAGGAATTTGCTTAGGGCAGGTAGTTTCTAATTGTGTTGTTAAACTAATAAGTTAGACATATATGTCTTTTTTGGATATCATTATTTTTTTTATGTGGTGCTGAGGATCAAACCCAGTGCTTCACACATGCAAGGTGAGCGTCCTACCACTGAGCCACAACCCCAGCCCTAGATATATATGTCTTGATGAGAAAGGAAGTTTATAAAGTTGTATCAATTTAAAAAATACTGTGACAAAAACCATATGTACTTTTATGTATTTAAAACTTGAGGACAATCTTATTTTTATATACTTTAAATTAAAAATTAAAAGAAATCCATGAATATGTATGTAAATACTTACAATAATTATATTTAAATTAGTATGGAAGGAAATATGAAGGCTATACACCAAATTTTAACATTAATTTTTAATATTGCTTCTGGTGGGTAAGGTTAAAGGGAAAGAAAAGACCATTTCTTATAACTATTATTTGAATTGATACAAGGGACATGTAAGATTTTTAGAATTTAAGAACAAAGTAGAAATATTAAAAGTTGAAATTCAGTTTTTAAACTTTCTTAAAAATAGATGTTATTATGTGTATTAAAGGCATACAGCATGATGTATGGATACATATAGGTAGTAAAAAGGTTACTATAGTGAAGCAAATGAACATATCCAACATCTCACCTAGTACCCATTGTTTTTTGGTTTTTTTTTGGAAGAACAGCACCAGATCCATCCATTTAGCATAGACCTCAATACAGTAGGATTATCTTAGTTTTATTTTTGAGATAGCTTTACTGTGCCCTTTCCTGAAATATTTATTTTCATATATGTTTGTCATGCCCTTGACTGACTTTAAAAAAAATTAAAGTGGGTTTTTCTTACTCTTTACTGGGAGAAGAACATAATACTGTAATAATTGGAAAACTAGAGAATTCTTTGGTGTGTTTCCTCAGCACAGTTTGTATCCAAATGCAGTCAGCCATACTCTTTGTAGAGTGCTGATACTGAAATTATTGTTGATTTATTCTTTACATAAAGATTTGATTTTAGTCTTAATTAATTCAAAAGACGAGTCATATGAAAATATTTCTGGATCTTTTTACTTATCATTTCTCCTAATATTATATGCCAGAAAACCAATATTTAAAGACAAGAGCTAAAATTTTGAGATAATATTCTCAAACATTGTCTGTGAAATTCCTATAATTAGCATGACCCTTGGAGAATGTCATTGTATATTTGATGAAACAGGGCATGAACTCTGTCTTGGGGGTGGGAGTGTAAAACTACCCAGAATGATGCCTGGGAATTTTAAACTACCAGATAGTTCTTATCTAAGAAACTCAGAGGGAAAGGTGTTTGTCCACTCTAATGACTTCTGTTAGCAGATTTATGTCACTTGGATCAATATACGTCCACCTTCCCACCCACTAAATTCTGCTTTTTAGATTCAAAAAGTGTGGAGGTGGGAGTCGTGGAAGAAGACAAACTCAATCCCAATTTTCATAAACAAAAAAAATGATAATAACGTTAGGAAACTACTCTAGTTCCTATTTCTTGTCACAATATTTTAAAACATACTTAGAGACACAAATAAGTAAACATACAGGAAGCTGTTAATGGTCTTTATAGGACTAATTATCCATTTTAAGAGAACAAGCAGAATTAAACTGAAGTAAGAGGCCAGAGAATGTGATACTCTATCAAAGCCATTTCAATCAGAAGTCATCTCTTCATAATCAGCTTTTCAAAATGGTCATTTTTTCAGTAATTATAAGACCATTATCCTTTCTCCTAAATCAGTCTTGACTAAAGATCAATGAAAAGAATAAATGTCTCTTTTATAAAGATAAACATTATTGGAGAAAGGGAGATTGTTTTTTAAAGGTGTGTTATAGTTTTAGGAGTGAAAAAATTGCCTATTGTAACCAAGGGTTTGCTCTTTGATTAAAAGTATTTCTAGAGCAAATAACCTGCATATGTATATGTATGTGTAACTAATGCAATTAATCTTCATGCTAGATTAACTTGATAAAATATTGACCTAATTTGGGATTAAAAGATTACCAGTAACATTTTGCGCTGAAGGCTGCAACATGCCTCATGTCAACGCAGTAATGACAGAATTAACCTCCCAAGCCCTCTTCAATTGGGGCATTTCTGAGCAGCTACTTGAGCAGTGTTTGGATGACCTACAATGATGGGGGAGAGGCACAAAAGGTCCCATCATGCCATTTTCCCTGCCAGCTGAGCAGGCTCCATGGTTCAGGATCCTACAAAGAGAAAACATTCAGAAGGCATTCTAGAAATCCAGCATCTGCTTATCCAATGACTATTTTAATTTTCTAGTCAAACAACTTGTCTAGAAGTACTTACAACATTTTTATTATAAGTACAAAAATGTCCTTTGTGAACATTGTATAATTGCTTACAAATATCATTTTGTTATTAAATATAAAACCTTGAATCTAGAAAAATTTTACCCTGATATTTAATGCTTTTTCTTTGATTTTGGTTATAGTTTTCTGACAATTAGGAATGACTTCTTACTGACTGATGAGTGTGGACAGAGATAAAAGTATTTGACTCCTCTTTCTCATTAGGCTAACTGAATGATACATTGCAGTTAACTCTTCTTTATTTCTTGGAATTGGGAATGAGGTTCCATAACAAATGAAATACATAGATGATTTGAAAAGATTTTATACAAATACAGTTGTGAAAAAGAAAGAAAAACCAGCTTTAATATAATTTTCAATTATTGACTAAGACACTGGCTCACAAGCCTTACTTTCTTGAATTGACTCTATCTTCCTTTAGTAGAGTTTTTAATTATCTAGACTCTGATTTTTCCTGCCTGTATAAGTGCACTAAACAATTACATGGAAGGGAGTTAGGAAAAGCCTAATTCTGTTAGCTTATAAATTAATAAAAATTTCATATATGGAAGTATGTGAAAGAATATCTCAGGCAGAGCCAATCTTGCCAGGAGGTACAACGATGCTTACAGTGGGCTTTGAAAGAATTATAGGTCAAACCTTCATAAAATAAAATGAAACCAGTTGTGGTGGCATATGCCTGTAATCCCAGTGGCTCTGGAGGCTGAGGCAGGATATCACAAGTTCAAAGCCAGCTTCAGCAAAAGTGAGGTGCTCAGCAACTCAGTGAGATCCTGTCTCTAAGTAAAATATAAAAAAGGGCTGGGGATGTGGTTCAGTGGATAAGTACCCTGGGTTCAATCCCTGGTAGCAAAAAACTAAAAATAAAAAAATAGAACAGGAGGTGATCCCTAATCTTTCTGCTATGAAAGCCTCCTTCTTTTAGGTTTGAAGGCTTTTGAAAAGTCTCAGATAACAAATATTTGAATTTATAAGATCTCTCACTATGGGGCTGGGGTTATGGCTCAGCGGTTGAGCGCTTGCCTCACATACGTGAGGCACTGGGTTCGATCCTCAGCACCACATAAAATAAATAAAGATATTAAAAAAAAAAAAAAGATCTCTCACTACGTTTGTTTTACTTTATAGCCACAGCTGTGATATTTAGTTCTGGTCCTTGAAATTAGTCAATTTGCTGGGTCATAGTCAAGATATATGTAGATTTTTCACTTCCTTCTTCACTGGAGAAATAACTTTAGAGCTCCTATTTTGTGCTGCACCCTATGCTGTGTGTTTGAGTTACAATGAGAAAAGACATTTTGGAAGGTTCTAGTAGAAATGTGCTCTTTCCTTACTGGAAAAAAAAAATTGAATAGATGTTAAAAATGTTTTAAAGACGTATGTTGTAGAAATTTTTAAAATTCACAAAATTTGAAAAGAAATTAAAATAAGAATTACTGGATTGTGGTATGATTGAAAGATCACTGTGTTGTTTACTCCAGCCATTTGTTTCCCCCTGCTGAACAAGAACAGCTAAGACTTTTCATAGACAAAAGCATCTGAATTATAAGCTCTCAAATACATTTTATTCAATGATTTGGTGAATGGGATCTCTAATGAAATAACAATTTCTTCCATTTATGTTGTATTCATTTGCCTAGAATCATTCCTAGAAATTCCGAGGAACCAAGAAATCACATTCTAGCACACCTAATTTAAACTCTGGAGAACACAAAATATCCAAGTGTTTCTTAGTAGATGCAGGGATCTTAGCTTTCCTGAAATCTTTAATTTTCTTCTTTTTATTTCTTTTTACTTATTGTTTCTGATAGTTTTTTTTATTTGACTAGAGAAACAACACATGGTAGTAGATAGAATAAATATTTTTTCTAGATCAAGAGACAGAATACAATAAACCTTATAGAATAAAGAACTATACATATGGGACACCTACAATGAAATATTTGATTTGTTATTGTATTTGTATTATAACTCTTTGTTTATGAGTTAAAGTTCCTGCAATTCATAGGAGTTGTGTTTCTTATTAAGTAATAATGTTCAGTTTCCATAATTACATATTTTAAAGGAACTGCAAATTTCAGTATTTTCACACAGTTGTTAATAAGGATATGAATTATTACCTTTTTCAAAAGACAATTATAATGATCTATTTATGCTTTATTTTTGCCTACTAAAATTGGTTTTAAAAATATACATTTTGATTTCCTGCACTTTAAGTTTAATTATCTTTAGTTTAAAATGGCATTGTGGGCTTGTGTAAAGCATAGAAAATGAAAAGAACACACTTTTTACCTGGCCCACAAGGGCTATTATTGTGCCAGACACTTTTCTTGCTTCTAGGATTTAATGGTGAAGAAGAAAGTCATAGTTTCTGCTTTTAGGGTTTTAACAAAATTTAGTGGTCCTAGAATACTGACTTTTCTCATACTGACTGGGCTTCCTCATCTGGAAACAAACAAATAAATAAAAACGTGATGGATATTATTCCAAGTTTTGATAGTAATTAAGTACATCTTGTAGTGCCTGACAAAAATTAAGCACTTAATAAATGGGAGCTATTATAGCACTTTATATTATTCCTATTATTTATAAAACTAGAATATTGGTATCTAAGCTAAGAATTTACGAATGGATCTAGTATGCAGTTCATCTGAAAAATATTTATTTTATTAATTTAAAATTTCTCCCATCTCCCACTTCCATTTTGATTATGCACAAGGATATCTATTTATTTTTTTTAGGAGCACTCCCCATACCTTCTACTCCTCCCCTCCCTCTTTCCCCATTCTATGCTGTTGGACTTGTACCTGACACAGAACGGTACCCCATTGGTTGTAACTTTGGGGCCATGATTGGTCTGAGGACCGTATATAAGCTGTTGTACTTTCTGGAATAAACAGGTTCTGTGTCTTGCTTTGGCAGAGCAGTCTTACCAGCCCCCAGAGTCTGGGTGAAGTGACTCTGTGACCGTCCACCCCAAACCGTCCCAGGGGACCCGCTTTGTCCTTCCTGAGGACCCCTTACTTTTCACCCCTAATTGCCAGCAAATCCACGCAAGGCATGACATAAACAACAATTTTTTCTTAAAAAATGAACCTATGGCTAAATGCACACACACACACACACACACACACACACACACACACACGCACAATGTAGTATTTATTAACGTAATAGTTAAAAATGACAGAATTTTATATCAACTTTTAATGGCTTTCACTAGTAGCTCAATATATATTCAAGAATACTTTAAAAAATTATCACCAGGGGTTCCAGATAATCATGAATGAAGGGTCAGAGACAACTCTTTCAGCAGTATTTTGCCTGCCATTCTTTCTGTACCATTGCTCATTTCCTCTCCTTGTCCTTTGGTGTTTTTATTCAAAAGTAACTCAAAATCTTTTTGAAGTCTACAGAGCTCTGCCATTTTATCTCCACAAGTGTTTAGCACATGGAGCCAGTGTTCATTGTTTTTCAAGTATAGAAACTCAAAATGTGAAGAAGAAATAACAGAAGAAAGTGTTGTTTTTGTCAGAGATTTTGTTAGTCTGATCCATTGAGTGTGGCATAGATGGCAGCTTAGACTTCAGATGTTTTTATAGATAAAGACTCTCAGTTACTCTTGCCTTTCAGCAGGGCCAAAAAAATTAAAGGGTAAAAGAGATTGTAATCTTCCTGTCAATGTGTGCAATTGTCTTCATGAAATGATTAGTGCTTGTTTTATTTAAAAAAAAAAAAGTAGACAAGCACAAAGTTGTAATTTGTCCTGGTACAAAGGTCTACTTTTGTACAAAGCACAAAATTACTAGTGCATGCCAAAGAAAAGAACAGAAAACTTGTTTTTCTTGACTGAACTTGTTCCTTTATACTATTAATATTATTCAATTCAGCAGAATTTATTGGGTAAGTGGACCATGAAATTTATACTAGTTACACACAATGAAGACCAAGAAAGAACTGTTCTAGAAGTAATTCCATTGACCTCTTCTGTCTATGTCTACTGGTCTGTTCGTGAATTATTTGTGATTCTGGACTTATACCTCTTTTAGAATTCTTCTCCTTCAGCTTCCTGGGATGCTATTGTTCCAATTCTATTTGTATTGTGGTGATCTTTGCTCCGATCTTCGTTTTCATAGATCCTCTTTCTTTTTGTATTCCGCCAATTCTCCTGTTTTACTTCTTTTACACCTCTCCCTTGGTGAGTTAATTTATTCTCTTGACCTCACCTATCAAATTTAGGTCATTAGCATCAATAATTCACCTTGCCTTCTCTCCAACATTCCATCTAGGCATTTTCAACTGCTCTAGTCATTTTTGCTGGGCTCAGAAAAACTGTTTATTAGAGACAAACACCAGGTCAGGTTTCCCCCTACTCCAGGGCAATGTATGACTGTGAGAAGACAGAATGATTTTGTGGATACACTTTATTAGCCAACAGGACTCTTAGTTTTTACAGCCCACAAGCCTGTCATCATGTCTGTATTTATCATCATCCTCTACCAACAATCTAAACCATGATTCACACTTTCAACTAGACAGTCCTTGATCTCAAGGCACTTTTTTTCTCTCTGTAGATAGGAGTTCAGTTATAAGAATAGAGGAATATGATTATAAGACCTTGTAATTATATGTTATAAAATTTTAAATTGAGAATATTTTCAAAATAAACATGATTATTTTAAACTTTGCAATGTTTGCTAGCACATATGTTAAGAGAAAATAATGAACATGAAATATTAGCAAAAAAAAATTTCTGTGCATGTAAGTGAAAAGAATAACAGGGACTACATTTTCTTTGGCTTCTTCTCAGTCCCTAATGCTGTGCCTGCCCTACAATGGTTGATCATTAAACACATAAAGGATTTGAGTGTTTTGATTTGCTGTGGCTTCTGTTTCTATTCATCTTCTGTTGCTTTCCAGATGCAAATTAGATACTTCAGTAGGACTTTCTTTTCTATAAGAGAATCCATAATAAAAGGAAAAATGATCTTAAATGAAACTATGAGAATTTATATTCCATTCTTAGAAAAAAGCAGTAAGAAATTAATGCACATTTTGGCTCATGTCTTATTATTTCTCTTATTTCAAATACACTAAAGTATTGTGTTCCATAGAAACTAACTAAATGCATTACTATGATTTTAAAAATATTTCAAACTTCTATGAAATACTGGCAATTGTTTTCTCAGTTTGGTCATAAATGAGTCAAAATTCTGTGTGTGTGGAAGTAACTCCTATAAGCAGAACACAGACCATTTATAAGAACTTGGGGAAAATAAGATCATATGTGTGCACATATTTCACACAGAACATGTAGGAATTCTTGGTTGCTGAAATCTAGTGTTTCTTTCCAAGGAATGCCATTACAGGAGACTTTTCCTGATATCTTTAATATCTGAGCTTTTAAAAAATAATAATCATGAGTTTTAAAATAAAAGATAATGATGGTGTTCTTATATCATCTTTGAATGGCTTACACCAATGGCTCAGTTCTTAATTCTTTTAATACTTAAGTTATTAACAATTGTACTTTTCTTTTTTCCTTCCTTCCCTCTGAGTCAAAATGTAACTTAAAGTACCCAATTCCTACCACAGCTCCAAGGGTCTTGGAAGTTGGTCCCAAGTTGTTCCCATCAATTTATCATCATCCATGAGCATCTCTCTGTATAGCACTTCTGAGTTTTTAGACCCCCTTTGTGCCTTATAATGTCCCACTTAGAGATATGTTGCATTGAATACTTCCAAATTATTTCACTATTATTAAAGATTTTTAATCTGATTTGCAAATTCCCTAAAATCCACAAACTGTAGTGAGAATAATTATGGTAAAAACATAAGCCAGATTAATTGTCCTTACCAAATACTAAGAGGTATGAAGAAAAATAAAGCAGAAGGTGTCTGTGTATGTGTATATGTGTGTGTGTATATGTGTGGGGTGTGTGGAGTGTTACTGAATATGGAAGATGACATAGGGAGGAAAATCATCATGATTGTATAACTTATCTCTGTACAACACATGCTGCTATATTTATTCAGTTAGGACTACCTCATTAAGGGGATCTCTCTCTCTCTCTCTCTCTCTCTCTCTCTCTCTCTCTCACACACACACACACACACACATACATCTTTTCTTCACTTGGATTTTGGGAAAACATGTCTTTGAAAATGGTAAAACTTACACATCAAAATTTGCATAAGCATTGCATCTGCTCCAGCTTCCTTTATCTGTTACTACACTGCTCTGCAAGAGCCTTTTGGCAAGAGGGAAAATATGATTTCCTTGCACTGTATATGTATATGTACCTAAACAAGCCTTCTTTCTGATTCATTCTCTGTGATATTTATGACCTGTTGTTATGCATTAAAGCCTGGGTTTATTGTGGTCTGAGTATATATTTTTTTCTTTTTTCCCCCTTTGTATACCTCCTAACACTTTCTTCATGTATAAAACCGTTTTTTCCTTAGTAAATATATATTTTTTAAACTGACCTGAATCCATGATTTGAAGGTTTCATTCTACATGCTAGGAATAGTTGGAATTTCATGATTATTTTTATTAAGAGATTTTAGTAAAAATTTTCTTCCTAAGATTATTATAGTTATACAATACTTTGATGGTAATACTTTTCATGGTGTTCCAGCTTACAGAGGTTTGGAAGCTAAAAGAAATGTTCCCTGGAAAGTCAGCTACTTTTTGCTTGTTTATCACTGCTGATGAACACACCTGTCCCCACCTATACTCAATGACAGCCTGGATTGTTCACTCTCTGGCCACAGTGTCATTTATTCCTGTAGAGGAATCATGACCTTTCAAATGTGTGTATGACCTCACTTTGGAGGTCAGATGTTTACATTTTTCAAAATTTTTTGTATTTTGGGAAAAGTTCCCATGAAAACTCTGAAAACACTTTTGCTCAAAGAATAAATCACTTTACTTTTAGCATATTCCTTGACTTTGACCTTATGCAGTCATCAAGTAAACTTAGAAGTCATGAATTAACTTAAAAGTTTGTTCAGAAGATGAATAATTTTGTTTATAGAATGAGAAAATTATTTTGAAGTTAATCAGATTCTCCTACATAATTGTTTCAAACTGTAGCAAAACTTTTGAGTTTCTCTAGATGTGTTCATCAAACTTCATATTTTATAATTATATTGAAAATTTAAAAAATTTCTTTTAATACCTCCAAAAAGAGCAGAAAATGTGCTTGTTTCTTCTTTAAATGCTAGAATTCCTCTGTTTTGTCCTAAGCCTTTCTATCCCACAAGTCATCTCAGATATACCTAAATTTAAATAGTTTATACAGCTTATGCTAATGGTGCCCATTTCCTTAATTTGTGCTTTTTCCCAGTCACTGTGTTCTTCCTCTTCTCTATTTCTACCTTGAGTGGACCCCATGGCTAGTTACCTGAATTACTCTCTTACCAACATCCTTGATTCTGGGTATGTCTATTCATCTACTACCTATAAAAGTCCTGAATCTGGATTATTGCCACAATTTATTCATATTCTATATCCAGGCAGTAGAACCTACAGAAGAATAATCACACAAATTTATAGATATTATTACCAAAAGGTAGACTCCATTTTGGCCACTCATTCTTACAACTCCCCTTTTTAGCAACTCCTTTCGATCTTTTCAATGAATTATATAATCATTTATAATCTTTCTCATGTGTTCTGTTCACACTTATCCTTCTAGAAAATGACCTCTATATTTATTCAGAAAATTTTGCCCGTCATAACTTCATTACAGATTAATTATAACTAGTCCTTCTACCTATCATAAACTCTCTCTCCAGACCCAAGTCTTTCCACTAAGCTTGGAAAATGTATCCATTCACCTTATGGAGTGGTTTTATAGTCTCCTTGTTTCCCTAAATTTTACTACATTTTTTACGCTCTCACCTCTCCTCCAGCACACCTCCTTTAACGACTCCTTCTCATGGACCCATAATGATGCTCTGCTTTCTTTCTCTAATAAAATGTTCCTTGACCCTGAGTTTGCTCCATTATCCTTCTTTATCATTCTTTTTTCCTCTTTTCTTCTCAGCCAAAATTTACAAAAGAATAATCTTCACACTGGTTTTCATTTATTCCCTAAAGTTTGATTTTTGTCCACAAGACCTTATTGTTAGTTTTAATTTAATTAACACTAATAATCTTAATTTTCCAAATTCAGTCATCATTTTTTATCTTCATGTTACTGGACCAGACATTGAACATAAAAATGCATGCATTACATAATTGTTGAATTGTTTGACTTTTAATGAGATTTTATTTTATACTATAAAATTCATAACAATGCTACAACTTGATGTTCTTATTTAGGTTTTCAAGGATAAAAAACAAGGCCCACAAAGATCAATAAATTAATGCCGTGGCTTTATTCCATTATGAAAGTCATCTGGTTTTAGGAGTCAAGGGAGTCTTTAAATGCACAATAATTCTAATTTCCCTTAACCACCCCTTCATCTTTATTTGGTGCATATAGTTTATTCAAGCTTGTGTCAAATCAATTATCATAGTCATGGAAAAGACAGAAATTCTTTGTCCTAAAATACTTGGTGGTCTCTAACCTTTGAGAAAATGGGAAAGGATAGAGGCTTGCATGGAATTCTGCCCTGCAGGTGGTTTCACTGAAGTGACCTAATAATTGCCACCCATATAATATCTGTAAAACCTTTCCTTCCTCTGACAATCTTTTAGCATATTTAAAATTGTAAATATTTGGAGTTTTTATATAACTCCAAACCATAGCCCATTTGTTTGTCTTTCCACTGATTCTTCTATGTACATAACATGAATGGCAGTTAAATAAAGTTCTCTTATTCTATAAACATTCTTTGAGGATGATGTGTTTCATAAGCTTCATTTTTATTTCAAAATGTTTTCTAAGTGGTTATATTATTCATGAAGTTATTTTTTATTGCCATTTCACTATTTAAAATGAAGAAATATATTTTAACTTCCATCATGTGTTAGTGCATATATTCTTCAGAAACAAACAAAAACCCAATGTTTCTCTTCTTTCACAACTAAATTTGTGACATGCTTGTCCTGAGATTTAAAAAAGAAAAAATGAGTCTAGAATTTGGAACTTTGAATTCAGAGTGCCAATGCACAGTGTCTTACCCTGTGGTTTAAAGGCATTCGGAAAAATTGAGGTCTACAGCTCTGGGAAGCAGGGTGGGCTCCAGACAATAACAGCTTTCTCTATCAAACCAGTACCCAAGGAAGTATTATCCTTTCCTTTGTACATTACAATATGAAAATAATTAGGAAGTACAACTTCACAGTAAAGCAGAATTTATCCTTAGGGATATTATTGGGGAAAACCAAAACCCTGATGTTTATTTACGTAATTGTTTATATTACTATAAATACAATAAAATAAAGGTTATTTTACTAGAAACTAAGAAATCCTCAAATGTTCTTTAATGATTATTAACTGGTAAGAAAAGCTGTATATATACATATGCAAGCAGTTTTATGTTCACTATTAAAAGTGAGAATATGATAGAATTGGTTGATTTTTTAAAATAATATTGTCTGTAGTGATGGTCTATTGTCAAACTAGTTTGTAAGTCAATATAGATTTGAAAGTTTGTTCATACCCATACCAATTGGCCTAATTGACTCTAGTAAAAAAATATAACATAGCTTCAGTACAAAGAAGTTTTGATTTGCTCTAATTCCAAATACACAGTTTGTGTCTATATTTTTTATTCATTATTCCTCTTGTATGCTCCATGTGTTAAGATTCTCCAGTAGAGCAATATTGTCAAAAATAAAATTTCTAAGAAGCATTTTTTTTTGCTTCTTATGGATCAAAGTAAATTCAATACATTTTGTGTCAAACATGTTTTACTGATTTATTTATCTTGTCATCCCATATTTATTGAGTGCCTACTATGGGCCAGATGCAGTGAGATGACAGAGCAATGGATAGGCAAGATGGAATTTGTCCCAGGCTCAAAATGTTAATTTGGCACTGTGGATTCCTTCCTTTTATAATTATATATAATAAAGTACCACACCTGAGGAATTGAGACTTAATTCATACTATTTCCTGAGGAGGAAACAGCTCTTCTACTTAGAAAACGAGAGAGAGACTTTGTTACTAAAATCATGGAGCAGAACATAAACATCCTGCTATTTTATTGTTAAGAGTCTGGGATTGTTAGGCACTCCCTTTAGATGGCAAAACTCCATTTTTAAAACTACTAGCAAGTTATAGGGAAAATTCAGCTAAAACTCAAGATATCTGAATATTCTAATTTTTGATAATTTAGAAATATTTAGAAAACATTTCCTAGTTTCTCCTTAGTCTCAGCAGAGAGCTGTTACCTGATGGAAGGTAATTTTCTCTTTATGAAACACAAGGTTATGAAATTTGTCAAGAGAACATACAAATCCTAAATTATTTTAGATTGTTAGATATGTTAGTACATGGAAATTTTTTCAACACAACTATTTCATAACCATTCTTTAAGAATTTTAGTAACACTTATTTTGAGAAAATATCTCTTCTGTGTATTCTTACCTCTTAACTGTCTCAGGTAGTTCCTGGAACTGATATTCAAGTTCTTTCATGAATAAAGAAAGAAAGAAAGAAACAGGGAAGGCAGAAGAAAGGATCATGTACCACATTTTCTTATAATAACAAATGAACTAATATTATCATGATTATTTACTTCATTTCAGCTTAAATTTCATTACATAATGCCATCATATTAAAATGTATTACAGAAGTGATAGGAACACATGTATTTGGCTATGTCACCAATGTCAGCCTTTGCTATCATCATGGGGGTGGGAGTGGGGGAAGCCAAGCGTTGTTAGGAGAATAACATCTCTGTCTTTCTTAGAGGTGGGGGTATTATTTTATGAATCCAATTTCATATCTATCTTGCCATCTGTCACTAGGCAGAAGAGATATAGGACAGTGGCAAACTCATGTTAAAAAGGCTGTCTGGGGATAACAAAGAAAAAAGTTAATGGACATGGATTTACAAATTATTAATGATTTTTCTTGTCATTTCTTGAAAAATGAAAGCTATGCATGCTGCCTCTCTCCCCAAACAGATTGCATTTTATTCCTCTGCAGTTTGTCCATCAGCCCTTCACTCTGACAACATAATCCAGAACTAATCCAGAGCATTCAGTTTTCCTTGTTGGCTCTCAGGCAGCCTGCTTAGACAAATCCTGCTACCTGTCAGCCCTCCTATGGGTGCCAAACCGGCTGCCAGGTTAACCTCTGGGGAAGCAGGAAGACCTGCTGGTTTAACCCCTGCTTCCCTTCCCGTAATCCACAGTAAATAGGGGGGATGTGAACAGGCTAACTGTTTTAATCAGGCCTGGATCCCTTAAAATCTGTTTCATACACAGCTTTAAGAACTCAGGTCATGAACATCCCTATGTGAAATCACATGGCACTTCCTCCAAAATGTGGGCCCTAAAGAAGCAGATGGATCAGATACACTGAAAGGTCTTAATCCTTTAAAGTCGCCTGTGAAAAAATATACACTACTTCCCTGAGTCACATCATTGCTCATGAATACTTCCTAATTGTCAGGAAGAGGACAAAACCAATGTCGGGACAAAAGAGGAAAGGGGAAAAAACCCAATTTGGTTATTATAAAGGTTCACACTCTGTTAATTCCTAATATGACTGCCATAATTTACCTTCTCTTTATCCCCTACCTCTCACAATACATGTATATGCACACACGTTAATTCTCGTTGCATGACAGTGAATTTGAATATTGTTTACAGATTGGTCTCAAATGATTCCAATATGAGCAAATAACTAGACAAAGTTTTCAAATGAGTAAATATAAATTAATGTTGCCTGGCATTTAAATGACTCACATCGAATTGATCAAGAATAAAAATGGAACACATTAAGGTAAAAAGCCTCTCAAAGATACTCACTCTTTATTCAAAAAGAACACACTACCTTCTCCTTGTTGGAATTCAAGGCACATCAGTCTATCTGCTCCTGCAGCATCAACAATCCACAGTAGAAAAACCTTGCATGAGCACGTTGTTCCAAGGCAAAAACTTTAAAGTTCCCTAAGTTTAGCCTCCTGCAAAAGGTAATGAAATGAAATGTCACTCAGCTCTTTAGCGATAGGCAGGTAAGATATTCAGGTCAGTACAGAGGGAGCTGAGCTTAGATCAGTCCCTGGGGAGGGGATCTGAATTCTACCACAAACAAGTGGTGAGAATCACTATGACTTCTAATGAGCATCTTTAGTTTTCTTCCATTTAATCGCAGGCTTTTCTTTAAGAGCAAGAAGGACAAGGTTTACCCCCTCCCTACGAATTCCTTCCCACAGAGCAGAAGATGAAAGATGAGGAATGTTCATTATGCAAGGCAAACACCCAGATGTGGGCTCAGGGCAGTGAGCAGACTTGTACATACATAAACAACCACATCCACACCCACTTGATGGTTTCTGACCTAATCAGTTTTGAAATGAAAATTTTTACTCAAATTTAATCATTATGGTGGTGGATATATTTTTGTGTCAATAATTATATCTCAATTTTTTTTCAGTAAAAATGAAAATAAGAACTTTGCTTCTTAAGTAAATAGACCTTTAAATAAATGTTCAACTTTTTTCCCCCTATTCATTAAGTAATAAGTGTTTATACTTATTTGAAGAGGGATTTTTTTTCAAACTTTTTGTTTTGCTTTTGGTAGCATCCTTTTCACCTTTTCCTTTTTCTTTTTCCCTGGTCCATGGTCTCTCGTTTACCTCTTTTAATTTGTACAATATTTGTATTATTGGTGTTAAAGTTTACTAGGGCATCAGCCAGTAATTTATCACAAAGTTATCAGACTTCCATGGTTAAGGTGAGAACAGAGATTAATTGTCAAACAACACCATGGAAGATAAAGCTTGTTTTAAAAGCACATCAATTTGTTTATGTTCTGTTTGATAATAAAGCAGTTATTAAACTGAATCCTGGAAATACAACTCAAAATCAGAAAGACAAGATGTAATTTTAAAATTTAAACATTGGAGTAAGTCTTTAAAGCCTTCCATAAGATTATTTTTGCTCATTATTTGTAATTATTCTGTAAGACTATAATGCTCATTATTTGAAAAACAACTTTATAACAGCGATGGCAATAAATTCATTCATGGTAAGATGCTCTGGGGCTAACATGTTAGAATGGCCATGGATGATAACTGAGTCATTCCCTAGGAGCCAGCAGCAGGGTGTAGGGGTTAGAGGAATCCAGCAGCTTGAGAGAGGAGATAGAGTGAAACTTTTGGTAGAAAAGCAACTTCAGGAATCAGTGTAAATAAATTGAGAGGTGAAGGGAAATAAAAAATAAAAGGAGATAAAAGAAAGAAAAAAAGTATGTAGCAATAAGTTTAAATACGGATATGCCACATATGACTGAAAACAATCACAAAGCTTTTCGCAAAGTGTGGCACCTCATTGCAACCTTTGTGCCACATTTAAAACTTTTACCTATATGTTTCATTAAGAATTTATGCCTACATACAAAATATAAGAAAAAATGCCTTAATGCCTACATAAAAAATATAAGAAAAAATTCCCAATTTTATGGAGGCAGAGAGTTAGGAGCAGGAACTACACAGCTGGACTGTTTAAGTTTGAAACTCAGTTCTTATCTCTCACTAGCTGGTTAACTAAGGTAGATCCAATTTCTTTATGCTTTATGCTCCTCTGTACGATACAGAGAACCTGCCACATGGTGATGGGGTGGGTATTACATGGAATAGTATCTGTGTAATGCTTAGGATGAAGCCTGACGTGTAGAGTGAATTCAGGGCAGTTCAGCAATTACTGCTGAGTACAAACACACTTAAACCTCATTTAAATTTCAGTGTTAGAACTCTTTAGTCAGAAATCATAGGTTGGTGTTTGTTAAAGGAATGTATCAAGTTGTTTAAGGTTCATATTAGAAAGAATATTTAGAATCTCCATATCAGAATTATATCCAGGGCTTTAAGGCTTTAAAACAGAGCTTTGATCCTTTGGGATATTGAGTAAATTGATTTAAAAACACTCATACTCTCCTTTGCCCTGAGATATTTCAGGGCTTAAGCTGACCTACTTTTTGTTTGTATTTGACATATTTACTTAGTGAAGATCACATTATTTACAGGATGGTTGTAAGAAAAGTGGCAACCTGCATCAACAAGGTTATCTACTAAAGAGAAATATAAAATATCTGTAGTCACACTTGGGTTGCTTTTTGGTAATGATATAAGGCAACTTTGGTGTGAGCAGTCATGCTGTTTAGAATACACTGACTGTTGTACAATTGATCAATATGGTATAAACACATGCTGAAAACGTTAGGTTGGTTTTGATCATCTTTTTCTAAAGCACCGGCTGTTAGGTGCTATCTGATTATTGATCGTGTTTCTTATCTGCTCTGCACAGTATGGTATGTTTGTGGTTCGTACATAATCTAAACAATACTGGCCTAATTCATCGACCTTTGAAATCTGGGTTCAAATGGCAGTAAAACAAGAAGACTGATCACACTCAGAGAAGTGTTTAACTGTGTCTCACTGTCCAGTGAAATTTGCAATGATCACAGACCAGAAAGTAAACTGGAGAATAAAATTTATCCCAGGAATAAAAAATGTTCAAATCAATAAATGAGAATTGAATTTGAACTTTAAATTTTAAGTCATTGGTTTTTTTTCACAAAAGGGCAAATTACGCTCATTTATTTGTTAAAACATAACTAACCCAATCTCTATTAGAATTTTGTCTCCTCTTTCTGCCAAGGGATAATAGGATGACCCTTGAATAGGTCTAAATAAAACGCAGATGGATTTAATTTCAAAATGAAATGTTGTTAATGAAGTTTTGTGGTCTAGAGCTTTTCAGACATAATTTGCTTACTACTTAGGATACACATTATTCAGTGAACAAAAACATAAATCTTTTTAATAAATGGATTCTAAGTCCACATTTAAAAATAAAAATGTGACCATAAATTAAAAACAGAAGAAGGAAAGGTTTAAATTAAGTAGAGTCAGTAAATAAACGGGAAACTTTAATTAATAGATTCCCTCACCCTTGACCAGACCCCACTAGTTTGACACACATGTACTCTGACTTTTTAAATGGGATCATTCAGTACTTATGAATACTCCTAAAAACTTATCCTGAACATCATTACTCTTTGATTATAAAAAAAAAATGACATTCAGGATAAGTTTTAATATCCCTTATTTATTTATTTATTTGGCTATTGGGAACAGAACTCAGGGGTGCTTAACCACTGAACTACATCCCCAGGTCTTTTCATTTTTCATTTTGAGACAGGGTCTTGCTAAGTTGCTTAGGGCCTTGCTAAATTGCTGAGGCTGGTATTGAACTTGCCATTCTACTGCCTCAGCCTTCTGAGCCACTGGGATTACAGGTGTGCACCACCATGCCAAACAATACTTCCCTTTAATAACTTTGCTTTCAAGTTTTCACTATTTTGTGTGTGTGTGTGTGCATATATATATACATATATATATATATATATTTAGTTGTCAATGGACTTTTATTTATTTATATGCGGTGCTGAGAATTGAACCCAGTGCCTCACATATGCTAGGCAAGCGCTCTACCACTGAGCCACAACCCCAGCTCAAGTTTTCACTATTTTGATCATTATTGAATACAACATATTTGTCTGCTTTCACATTGTTTTTTTTCTTAAGATAAAAAGGTAAAATGAATGGATTAGATAGTACTCATGTTGAAAACTTCAAGTATATTACTGTTACCTTTTAGAAAGAGTTTTTCAAGCCGGGTGCTGTCGCGCACACCTGTAATTCCAGCACCTTGGGAGGCTGAGGCAGGAGAATCGCGAGCTCAGAGCCAGCCTCAGCAACAGCGAAGTGTTAAGCAACTTGGTGAGATCTTGTCTCTAAATAAAACATAAAATATGGCTGGAGATGTGGCTCAGTGGTTGAGTACCCTTGAGTTCATTCCCTGGTACCAAAAAAAAAAAAAAAAAGAAAGAGTGTTTCAATTTATACTTTCACTTCCTTTCCTTGCCATTAGTAGCTTCCACAGTCCATTAATACTATTTTGGATTAATTTTGTTGCTTTCTGAGCTGACAAATAAAAATATATCTTATTTGAAGTTTGCATTTGTTTGATTATGGCAGTGAAAAAATTTTAAGGGTATTGTCCATTTTATTACCATTTTCTGACTTCTCTATTTGCTGTTGCCCTTTCATTGGTGATTCTAGCTGAAGGTCTGATAACTTACTCTTGACAATTGCACAACACAATAGTGAGGAATGATGAAATCTGGGGTGGATTTTCATGGGTGGATTTGCTAGGTTCTAGAAAGAATCATTAAAAATGATTGACATGGATAGCTATGCATATAAATAGAAAAGTTCAATGAGTAATTTACAAGCATTTTATCATTGAGTCTTTTGAACAGCTCACTCAAGTAAGTACCCATCTTACATATGAGGAAACTAAGGCTTATAGAGGTTAAGTGACTTGCTGGGATCACAGAACTGGTGAGTGGCACAGCCAGCATTTGGATCCAGGCATCTTCTTCTAAATCCCAGGCTCTTAGCCACTACACACTATCGCCTGCACTGTTCACTGTGTGGGGAGTTCTGTTTGTGAAGATTCGATGAAATCATACTTCTCTCTGAAAACTTCTCTAATCTCTCACCTGGATTTGCTCAGTACTTTAGGTGCTCAGTAAATTTTGCTGTGTCCTTAGAGAGGACAGATTAAATTAAAAATTTAATTTGTCGTACAGTTTTTTTTTTCAACAAGGATTGCAAATTGCAGACTGAATTGGGCCATTTTGGTTTACTGGCACACTGATTAATTTTTTTGATTTTTTATTTATGGTAGAAACTCTAACTATAGAGCATATGCCTGCCCCGCAATGTCTTAACATTAAGACATTCCCTAATGTCTTAACACTTAACTAGTTCTTGAATTGGTATTTACTGCCTATCCTCTCGAAAGCTTTTGCTTCTGTGCTCTGTATCATGTGCTTAAGTTTACCCCTTGCCCATTCTCCTGTGTATTTTTCCTCCTTCACCCATTCCCCACAGACATTGCTAGAGTAAAAGCTCTTGGAAGACAGATTTTTAAAAAATCTTTCATCACTGTATGCCTTGGTGCCTGGCATGTAATTAGTATTAAATAAAAGGTGAGTTTTAAAATATTTTTGTTTGCTCTTCTTGATGCTTAGAATTACATTAAACTTCTATAAAAATAGAAGTGCTCTAAATATTTCCAAGAAAATTTTGAAAGGGCATTATTACCATTAACCTTGACATAAACCATTTTTAGTTGGCTTAAATAATGCTTATAAATCATTCCCTTTGAACTATGTCTATTGCTTTTGTTTAAAAACACATAAACAACCCCTTTCCTCTCAACAAAAAATGTTTAAATTTAGTCAAATATCTGATAGTAATCTCACCAAATAGCTCTTTGAGGAGTAATCTCTCTCTCTCTCTCTCTCTCTCTCTTTTTAACAGCACTTCATGAGTCTAGATACAGTCATAATGGCTGAGAGTCATTATTTCCTATGTGACAATATGTTATTTTCCTAATCTATAGCAATACTAACACTCTACTTTGAAAAGAATCTGCACTAATATCACTTGTTATCTGTGAATTACAAATCAAATTCAATCTTTTAAAAGATTATGCAATAATTGTCTCTTTTTTTCTGTTTTTGGCAACAAAGCCAATGTTTTTAATTTGAAAGGCATTAACATCACCTCATTTCCCTTGTATCTATGTGAGGGGCAGAATCAGAAAATATCATATAGTTAAATTATTTATAATAATTTGTTTGAAAAAATATACTCACCATAGGTCAACATTTACCATATTTTTACAATAATTCTTCTCTGAAGTAGGTTTACTACATAGATTATGTCATAATATAGCTATAGTGGAATATAAAATACCTCAGTTAAACTAAATAAATTTTGAGCATGTTAATTCTAATAATCATTATTGGGTTCAAATTATTGTTCAGTTATTAGACTGAACTTATCAAGATATAATAAAGACAATATATTGAAATAGAAGAAATAGAGAATATTACAAGCACTGTAGCTAAATACGGTAGAAGGGTTTAGTCAAATTTTATATATAATTTAGAATCAAGATTTATTTTAAATTGCTCTGTGACATCCGTTCTTAGTGTCTGGCACTACTAACTTCATGTACTGTAAACATTCATAAGTTGTTCCTTAAAAGATGATCTGTTCTCTGTAGGAATGTTGCAAAAGTTTTTAACTCTAAAGGGGGGAAATGTAAATTTGCAAGGCCAATATCTTGGGCATACTTTTAACAGTTTAAAGTTTAAATGAGACCTATTTTGCTGTACTTAGGTATGGAAATGAAATCAGAAGTTTTCTTTAAATCTTGGGGTAAACCATTTAAAAAATATGAAATTAAAGCTGCACAATGATTGTCATGCATGGCTGGAAGCGGTAACCACTTCAGCCCTTGAAATACACTGCGATTGGTGTTCATGTGGATTACATTTTAATATTATACGGGAAGCTTAATTATAAAGGATTATTAGCAGATCATAAGAGGACTACAATAAAATGGGGTCGTGCAGAGTGGAATATTATTAGCTGTCTAATCCTTAAGTCACATCTTCCTCTCAGGTTACCATCTTTCTTCTCTGTGAACTGTGGACCAGGTTTAAAAGGGCTGATAGCTTTCCCCACCCCAGACATTTTTAGCAAAACATCTGTTTCTACATTGTTGGTGGTGTGAATTTTTGATTGGTTGATTCCGTTCCTGCTAGTAGTCAATGACCTTGGAAACTGAACTTCATCCTATGGTCCCTCAAAAGCTACTTGACTGCATTGGCTAATGAATGTCAGTTGAGAAAAGAGGAGCAAGATATAGGAAAAGCAGATCTTCATTTTATTTCTTTGGCAAAGGTAATACATGAAATAAATGAATGTATTTAAAGTACATAGTTCAGCTCCACATTTAAAATCTTGCTAATCTTCCAGCAAAACTGCAATTAGGTAAAGATTCAGTGCTGCCTGTTAAGCTTTTCAACAGATGATAGCAGTGGTTAGGCATAAGCAACTCTGTCTTTCATAATGTGGGCGCAGCATTGTCTTAAAATAGCTCTTATGTTGACTTTGTCATGTTAACTGTGGGAACTTTGGAGGAAATACATTTAGGCACTTGAAGACTATAAGTTAAAAGATAAGGCCAACTGATATGGTGAACAGTGTGCCTGAGAGGTAAATTGCCTGGAGAAACTAAACATGACAGGCTCAGATAAAACACTTATTATGATTAATTCCAGAAGTAGTAACAAGCTTCATTTCTTTCTGCAGCCCTAGGAAACCTCACTTTTACCTGATAATGTTTATGGCTCCAGCTCACTGACCCGATGCCCCACTCTTTCTTAATGGCAGGCTACTAATCTGTGAAACATCAGGACTTCAGGAATTCTTGCTTCTCTGATTTTCACCTTTCTTTAGAAGATTTACAAATCATTACTGTCCAATTCCAACATCAAGAGCTTAAAGAAGGTAGGCCAGAAGGCCAATATTTACTGAAAAGAACAAATTTACTATCATGTATTTTCCTACATATAGTTAGCTGTCATCTACTGTTGATTCTTGGAGCATGTGCAAGAATACAATAGATTTCACCCGACTTGTTGCATAGGGGAACAATGAGTAGATGAACTAAACCAATATTTGGAAACTTACTTTGGGCAAATACAAGAGGAAGCAAGAGATGCAAACTCATGGCACTTTAAACATCCACAGGAGGCAAACTCGCCTGCTTTTATTCATATCATTCATAACGTCATCTGCATCTTAGAACTGTAAAATTTTGATGTTGGCAGAAAATGCACAGATCTTTCTATCTGACCCATTACTAATCTATTATATTCCTGACATTTTTACTCAGCTCATTATTATTCTCAGAAGCACTTTAGTTTTCTAAATAGCTTTATTCCTGTCCAATTCTAATTAGTATTGATCTGATCTATCACTTTGGCCCGCTTCTCATTTGGCACCTTGGCATTGTGCATAAAAGATAGAATTCTTCTTTGACAAGGTGGTTTTTCAAAACATAGCATAATTTCTCTAAAATGTTGTTCTACTCACAGAAAGTTTACAGTTCCTTCAACCATTTGTCAAATAAAATATATTTTCAATAACTCAATTTTTTTTTTTTTTTTGGTACTGGAGATAGAACTCAGGGGCACTTAACCACTGAGCCACATCCCCAGCTCTTTTTTTGCGTTTTGCTTTGAGACAGGGTCTCACTGAGTTGCTTAGGGCCTTGCTAAGTTGCTGAGGTTGGCTTTAAACTTGTAATCCTCTTGCCTCAGCCTCCTGGGCCCCTGGGATTACAGGTATGTACTACTGCACCCAGCTGGACAACTCAATTCTTTAAGACCATGAACCATTGTTTTAACATCCCACTTAAAATGTAGTATTCAAAGTGAGTATTTTGCTATTGATGTTGTGTGACCACCTCATAATGAAGTTCATTACTCACTAAGGAACACTCCTTAACCTAATGAACTTTAAATTGTATATTACCTTTTTGGGTAGTCCTTTCTTGGTAGACTCATACAGCCAAGTAGAGAGATGTCAAATATGCCCTAAATCTTTTTTTCTTTCTTTCTTTCTCTTCCTTCCTTTCTTTTTTTTTTTTTTTTTTTTTTTTTTTTTGTAACATGTATTGACATCTACTGCTGTTAAATAGGCCTCCAACTGAGTTGCTGATTTTTAAAAAATCTATATGTGGGACCTTAAAACTCACCTCATTAGTATGGTCCAAATGTTCCAATAGCTGGAGTCTTATTTAAAGTCTTCCCTCTAAGTTCACATTAATCCATAAATCAATAGTCTCTGGCTTTAATTGTACATCTATATAATCTTATTGAGTATATAAACTTCACATAACGTTAGTGAATATTGTATGCAAACTACATGGGAGTGAAGGAACCTTATTGGTCTTTTGATAAATTGCTGTATCTTTAGCTCTTAGAAAAACACAGATAGATGTACTGGCACACAGCAAGCATCGAATAAATGAATAAATGAACAAATCCATGAAAATTAATGTCATTACTGCCTAATGTGGGAATGTTAACTTAAAAATAGCGTTATAAGTAGAAGGTGCTAAGACATAGAAAGTAGATGTGCACTTGTGGGTGTAAATTCTTCCATTTCTAATGACATCAAATTGACCTGAAAGATGGCAGCTTATAGAAATGGTTTACATCAGGGAGAGACTGTAGTCATTTTCTCCCTGTTCACTCTCTTTCATTCAGTCATGGCATGGAAAGGGCCACTGGTCTAAACTCTCTTCATAATTTCCCTGGCTCAGGCATAGTAGGAAAATTCTACATGGACAATTGGGGTTAGAGGCTTTAGAGGGGATCTTGAGGCCAAAAATGATGATAGAGTTGATAGCAACAAGTTCGAGTCTGTTTCCCTGGAATAGGAGTGGTCACACATACAAGTTCTTTCAAGTTCATGAAAAAGTAAGGTTATAATTTATACACATTGAGTTTGTGGACTAAATTTTATGTCCATTAAACAATTCCAGGGAAGCAGTTTTAAACATACCGTGACTATCACAGTGAGCCAACCCTCGAAACTGGGTTACAACCATCAAGAAGCCAGAGTCTTAAACCAGGGTTCAAGGTTTATGAAATATTAGTGATTATCAACAATAAGACTTATTGCATGGCAAATTTATTGCAGAATCATCTTTCACTGATATAGGATTATCAAGGATTCAGGGGCTTTATCAAGGGTTCTTGGTTTCACCCAATAGAACATGTTCTGAACAATTTAAACAGAAAAGAAATATGTTAGAAGGATCATGGCCATTTCACAGAATTATTGGGGACGCTTGAGGATAAGTTCAAATTCTACCTCAAACCATGACCAGAATTATGTCCGCTGCCACAGATGCTGGAAAGAATTGGGTGGCATGAACGCAGCTTTACTGCAGCGGGCACAACCGCAAGCACCAATGCCCATTTTCCATTATGAACATGAGCGTTCTCCCTTAAGGCACAGAAGCCTTCGCTGCCATCTGTGCCTTAATGTTGAAGCTTCCCACAGAGCCTCTAGGCTCAAGGTGCTCATTCTGAAAACGGTCTTAAGAAGTTGAGTGATGGGCAGAGAGAAGCAAGATCTAGTGTCTGTATCTCAGCAATAATAGGGAAAGCTGAGACTCTCCCTTTTGACTTCTACACTGGAAAAAGAGATGCAAAATTTAGAAATTTTCTCTAATCCAGAAAGACTATTTAGCATATTATGAACAGACATCAACTCAGGCATTCAATTCCTACAAATTAAACCAAAGGTCAGATATTGTGCTCTTTATAGTCTGGGAAGCTAGATGAGTTCCAAGATGAGAATCCCTCTGCCTACATTTCTGCCAATTCCATTTTATTTTTCTGTTCCTTGTAATACTCATTTCTTCACTCACCAAATACCTATTAGGTGGCAGTTTTGTATATATTATATGCTAGAAGCTATCGGGACACACACACACAAAATTGAGTCTATGGATCTTATCCTTGTATAAATAAACACAGTAAATTGTAGAACATGATAGTTGTTTTCATTATCTATGTAAATAAAGCATTGTAAAAGTCACAGTAGGTATAGAATTATTGGAGCCCATGAAGAAGATTGTGTTAGAAATGGTTTGTGAAATGCTTGGACAGAGAAGGAGTTGCATTCCACCTCTAACCAACAGTAAGAGGGAAGGAAAATCAGGAGTGTGAGAATGTCCAGTATTTAGAGGAAAACGAGTCATTCATTTTGGCTGGATTAGAGAGTGAATAAGAAGTGGCAAGAGAACAATTTGTAAAAATTGGTTGGAATCAGATGAAAACTGTGTCCTAATGTTTAGGTTAAGGATTGTTAAATTTTACATAGAGAAATAATGAAGATATTAATGACAGGATTGTTACAAATAGAATTCTTTAATCTGATAGAAGAAAATAATGGATACTTTAGAGACTAGAAAAGAATTGGAATGCTTCATGGGGAGAAAGTGTTAAGACTCATAGGTTAGGTAAGGTTGTTTAGGCTATTTAGCAGATAGGCTCAGAAATCAAGAAATGGTAATGGATTGTGGAAGGGGACAAATACAAAAGATTAAAGTGATCTCAGGGGAGAATTACAAACAAAGCTGATACACAACAGATTTACAAAATTATTGATACACTATTGTTACAGTTTTGGAATACTAGTTGATAGATCCCATTTCCTTGAGACACTTGTGTGCCCAGTACCTCAGCTCACTGGGTGCTTAGGCTTTTCCCTAGTTCTGAGATGCAATAACAGAAGGACTAACTGCTAGAGCACAGGGAGGCACTGGGCACTGACTGGTTGGTGCCTGCTCTGAAATGCTTATTAAATATCTCAAATATTATCCTTGACACATATGGATTTAGGAACATTAGCTTCAAATATCATTTCTCCATTCTTGCTTCCTTAGCCTCTAAGAAATGAAATTATGAGCAAGTCAAAGCAAGGCAAGGCAGGATTTATCAGGTGCTCTGCTTATAGAGAATGAGGCTTCTGAGTCATGTCCAGAAGGCTGAGATTTTCAAACATACACATATGGCTATGTGGCAGCTTTGTAATTAAGATTAGGAAAATATTAATTATATTTTCTGTGCAGTCAGCTCTGCTGGTAACTGTGGCAGTTCAGTCATTATAATATTAAGTAAATCTTTGTATACCCCATAATGTCCTTTTGTCTTTGGATAGAAAACTCTAAGAAAAAAATATTTATACATCTAAATTATTATAACAACCACATCAATTAAAATCCAATTAGTTATATTATTTGTTGCTAATTTAGTTATAATAATTATCAGAAAAATACTTAGGCTCAGTGGATTAAAAACTAAACATTAGAACATTTAATCTATTTTAAGAATATCTTAAATATATTTTTTATTTTCTTTAGATCCCAATTGTTTGTGGGAAATGTGAGTGCCAAACAATTGTGTATATTTACAGGGTACAGTATTATGTTTGATCTATGTATACATTATTGAGAGATTAAATTGAACTAATTAATATACTCATCAAATTATCAGCTTATTTTTTGTGGTGAGAGTTTTAAAAATCTATTTGTAATGCTAAGAGCAGGGAGCTGCAGCTGATGGACCTGGACGATTTCATCAGGCCATCTCAGGGTAGCACCATGGGTAGCACCAGGTCTGGGAAGGTGGATAAGAGGTGGGGAAGCAGTGTGGCCACATCAAGGGTAAAGAGAGTTACTGCCACATTGATCAAGATGGCATGGCAGGACCCAGCAGCTGGCAAAGGCCAAGGTTTCACTGAACGACTGCCTGGTGTGCAGTGGCAGAGACCATGCTCATCACCCAGCAGAGCCATGAGGAGCTGCGGACAGTTCTAGAGGCTAAGAAGACAGCTACACCCCCGAGCAACAAGTCGTCACTTCTGTCTTAACTCCAGTCCAGAGCATCGCTGATTATAAGGTTTCAGCTAAATCCTACAGACACTCCCAGGAAATTAAATTTATTCTTTGAAATGACAGGGTGCACTTTCATTCTTGACCCTACCTTCTCAAGAAACTTCAGCCTTTTTGAGAGCTAGTGACAGCTGGTGCTCTGATTCTGAGAACCCATGGACTCCAGAGGGGGGCCTTGCTGGTTCTGGCTTTCACCCACCAAGGCTGGATCTGCTATACTGAGAGGACCCAAGGCAGCTTCATCCTCACCTAACTCAGCACGGCTGAGTCAGCAGGTCATGGGCTCCCTGGTCAAGGATGTCTTCACTCAGCAGCACCTGACCCTGACAAGGTGTACAACATCACTGTGATGTCCTGCTACAAGAAACTGGAAACTTCCAGACTCGACTTCTTCAGCCAGGAGCACCAGGCCAAGGACATGGATTGCATCCTCACTAGAGCACAAGTCCTCAAGTTGCAGGAAGAGGAAGGGGTCTTGCTCTCAGAGATTGAGCCAGCCCCTCTGGACCACCTGGCGAGCAGCATGTCTGCAGGATTCCACCAGCCATGGAGGCATGGGCTTGGGGCTACCTGGTGCACGTGTTCCAGATTGCAGACAGAAAGCTCTTCGGAGTTCACGTGGATGAGGTCACCAACAGGCCCCTAAGGAACAGGGATTTCTAGCAAGTGTGGAGAGGGAACATCAGGTGCTTTTGCTTTGCCAGGGCCTATAGCTTCTACAACATCAAAAACCTGGTGCAGAAGTTCAAGTTGGATGCTGCCTCTACCAGTATGTGGCCATCGTCTGCCTCTGAGGATGCTTGAACAGCAGAGATCAGCTCAAGGCCCTGGGCATGCCCAGCAGGAACTTTTCTCCAGCAGGTGGATAGATGATACAGCACGGGTCAGCATGGAGACACTAAAGGATGTACCAGGTGTCCTGGAGCTGTACCAGAGATGGCTGCAGGAGGAGAGCTCAGAGAAGGCCAGCTGCCTGCAGCATATACAGTACCACTTTGTAGAGAAGGCCAGCTTGGGCCTCTTCATCAGGTGGTAGGAGGTCTTGATGTCAGACAGGGCCGGCACCAGGACTCCCAGGAAGGCCCAGATGGTGCCCAGGAGCAAAGCCACACATATCAAACCCCAGGGCTCTCCCCCAGAATTCAGGATGCATTGCAGAGATGTGTTAGGAGCTGTGTTAAAATGGGTTCAATCACATTGGGATACAGATAGGACTTTACTGGTCAGGGAGTGTGACATGGCTTGGGACTCAGCACTGGCTTTGCCTGTAGGGTGGGAGATAGTGAAGAAGGCTGAAGGTTTTCTGAGGTTCCAGAACCTCTTCCATTGTCCCTTCCTGGCCACGTTGGCTCCTGTGTGAGGGGCTCCAGAGCTTCATAGAGGGTCTGCCCCTGGAGCCTGGAGTCACTAGAAGGAGTAGGGTAACAGAGCTGGTCCTTCTGAGTGTGGGGACTGCTTGTAGAACAGGGCATTTGGAGCCCTGGAAACCAAGGTTACCAAGTTGTAAGCTTAAGGTCACCCCCATGTTTTGGGTTGTGTTCCCCCGCAAGGCCTCTCTGACCATTGTATCTCCATGGCTGGGTTCCCACCAGGTCTGTCTCTGGCCTAATATCAACCTCCAATAAAGGGATGTGCCCAGCAACTCCAGAAAAAAATATGAGTAACTTTGAAATACATAATATATTATTATTAACTGTGTTTACCATGCAGTGCTATAGATCACTAAAATCAATTCCTCCAGTGTAACTGAGACAGTGTAACATTTCGTCAATATCTTTGGTAACCACCTTTCTGGTCTGTTTCTGAGGTCAACTTTTTAGATTTCATATACTTGTCATATCTTACAGTATTTGTCTTTGTATATCTGGCATATTTCACTTATCTTAATGTCCTCCAGTTTCATCTATGTTGTGTGAATAGCAATTTCCTTTTTAAAGGCTGTTTACTATTCCACATTTTTTCATCTGTTCATCCATTGATGGACACTTAGGCTGCTTCCATACCTTGGCTGTTGTGAACAGTGTTGCAGTAAACATGGGTGTGCAGAAACTTCTTTGATATAGTGATTACATCCCCTTTGAAGATACATCCAAAAGTGGGATTACTGGTAATATTATTATTATTTGCTTTTTTTTTTTTTTTAAGAAACCTTCCTGTTATTTTCCAAAATGGCTATACTAATTTGTATCCCTAACAATGTTCCTTTTTCTCCACATTGTCACCCACACTTGTTTTCATTGACTCTTTGACAGCCATTATTACTTGGGATAAAGTGATATGTGAAATCATTTGTACTTTTAATTTGCATTTCCCTGATGATTAGACATGTTAGCATTTTTCAAAAATCTGTTGACCATTTGTATCTCTTCTCTTGAGGAATGTCTGTTCAGATCATTTGCCCATCTTCTAATTGGATAGTTTGTTTTCTTGCTATTGAGTTGTTTTGAGTTCCTTACATATTTTGAATATTAGTTTCTTACCAGACGTATGTTGTACAAATGGTTTTTTTCCCAATCTGTGGATAATTTCTTTATTATTATTATTTTTTGTTGTTGTGCAGAAGTTTACAGTTTGTTGAAATCCCAGTTTTTTCTTTTGTTGTCCATGCTTTTGGAGTCTTATCCAAGAAATAATTGCCCAGTTCAATATTATGGAGTTTTTGCTTCATTCTTTCTTTTAGAAGTTTTACAATTTTGGGTCTTATGTTTAAGTCTTTAATTCATTTTGAGCTAAGTTTTGTGTATGGTATGAGAACAAGATACAATCCATTTTTCTGCAGGTGAACATTCAGTTTTTCCAACACCATTTACTAAAGGGACTGTCATGGCCTTATTATGTGTTCTTGGCATCTTTGCCAAAAATTAACTGACTTTAAACACCTGGGTTTATTTCTATCCTATACCCTTGCTCAAAGTGCCTGTTTTATACCACCACCATGCTATTTTATAATAGTTTTATTATAATACATTATAATAGTTTTGACTATTAAACTATTATAATAGAATATAACAGGTGTCGTATATAATTTGAAATTAGAGAATGTGAAGCCTCCAGTTTTATTCTTTTTGCTCAAGATTTCTTTGACTGCTCAGGGTTTCTTTTCATTCCATGTAACATTTTCATAAGATAGGTACAACCATATCACTATTTAAAAGTGAAAAAACTAAATCTTGGAGAAACACTTACTTGCCTAAGGTCGCCTCTGTAGTAATCAGAAGAATCAAGATTCAAACCTAGGTAATATGCCTAGGCCCAAGCTGTTTTCCAATGTAATTCTCTTAGCTACAGTCAAGCATAAGAAGATACATTTGGAAAAAGTCATGTTCATTATTCCATATATACTACAAATATTCAAGTACTATGCCTGTCGCTTCTTTAAACTATCTGACTAAGATAAAGCATATTAGAAATATGAAATTGTTGTGTATTTATTTGATTACATATTCAAATATTTTTGTATCTGAAATAAGGTTTAGAAATACTGAAAACTTTCAGGTCATTTAGAATAAAAATAAGATTTCCTAGCAGTTTTCTTTATTCAGCTGAGTTGCCAGAGTATGAAAGAGATAATGAATCTTAAAATAATTTCCTTAACATTGGCCTGGGTAATAGAGTGCAGTTTAGAATAGAACTCAATAAAGATGCAACTGATAAATACTACAGGTAAACAAAGAGCAGGTAGGAAGCTTGAAGTAGTTAAGATTTTAGTCTTTTCTATAAAATAATTATTAAGTGTAACACAGTTAAAACAAAGCAGAACCAAACTGTATGAAAGAAGGAAAACAGCAATTCATCAAATTTTTCATGTATGAGTTAATTTTCAAGAAAAAGGAAAATAATTTCATTAGAAAAAAGTACATTGTTAGGTGAAAAGCAAGAAAATATTCATTAATATCAAAAGCTTCCATAGACTGTATTAAATGGAGGAAAGCATAGTTTATTTTTCAGTGTTAATCTGTTAATGAATTCATTCTGTGAATATTAGTTGAGTATTGTTTATGGGAAAGGAACTGCTTTAGGCAATAGAGGTAGAACAGCAAACAACATAGATGAAATGTTTGCCCTCTTAAAGTTTATATGAATACATATAAATGAACACAGATACATAAATCACCATCATGCCAGATGGTGTGAATTCTATAGAGAAAATTAAAGCAGAGCCAAAGGGAATAAAGAGTAACTGCTTCAAATATACACGGGGTGGAGGGAGGTGGGGAGTAGAGATCTTGAAATTCTAAGCTGACTTGTGATCATGCTATTTTTTGCTGCTGTGTCCTCACACATTCCTTGATAAGATATGTGACCAAGAAACCATCAGGATTAGAGGACTGGAGGAGCCATTTGCCTTTGGGGCATGGGATTAGGTGATTTTACAGTTATTATGTCACTAACACTGTCAGATTTGGTTGTGTCCAGATCAACTGGGCTACAGGGTATTAAATCCATACATTTTCTTGTAATGGAGTAATTTATACATTTTTTAGTACATTAGTTCTTAGCAGAAGGACTTAACTGTTACTGTCAAGAGAAAGCTCTTGATTTTAAATTTTATTTTAAATGACAGCAGCAGAGAGTGAGATTAATATGTAGAATCATTAATCAGAAAGAAACTTGAGGAAACAGCAGAGGCATGGGATAATTATTAGTAAAAGTTAGAAATAATTTGGTTAATGTTTCTATCTACTTAGACTAACTTTATATTTCTGGTGGCCACAGATTTCCTGTAGCCATTGTCCACTTGAAGAGACCATTTTTCATTTGGAAGGTATCACTGGCAGAATCCTCAAGATGCTTAGATTTTGGACATAGCATCACCTACAAAAACTCCTATTATTTTATAGAAAATGAAATAATTTATCCAATGGTAATATTGCAGGTAAAAACAGCAGCAGCAGCAGATCAAATTTTTTGTATAGAAATGGGGTTCTTGCATGGAGTTGGTCATAGAGTCAAATGATGGAAGGATAGAATAGCTGAAAAAGTTCTATGACAGGACCTTTTATGAAGTTGATAGTTATTTAAATAATGGAATAGAAAATTTCTTATTCTTGCTGCTCATAACAGAGGAAGCACATTAACTAAAGGAAAGAGAAAATTAAAAATATGAAAGACTAGTGCCTCAGAGCAAGTGACTAACCAGATGCTGGACATCTAAGTGAGCATGGTTAGGGAAAAGAAGCCTCACAGAGATCTGAGTTCCCTTCTGTTGAGTTGTCCTAGCCTAAGAACTGTCAGATGATTAATGGCCAATCTACATACATGAGAGCCAGTGCAGGAAAAAGAAACTATTTCTGTTCAGCTTTTTTGAATATATTAATTTTTTTCATAAAATGCACTATCTGCAACTATGCATGACTTTTATTTTTTTAATAATTTAATATCTTTAGATAGAATATCAGAAATCATGAAGTATTAAATTATAATAATGTGCTTTTAGAAAAAAATCTTAGTAAGATTCTTGGAAACCTGGATTGTTTTCTTTTTTATTATTTAGTTTTATAAGTGATTTCCCTGCCAGTAAAAAGGTCTTATTGCATGTTATTGCTCATTACTATACTCTTTAAATAAAGAAATATTTCTATTTCAAATGAAACAATTCATTGAACATAAAAACCATTCCTAAAATGACTTAATTTAAAAAATAAAACTTTCATCAACCTTTTATTTTCTGGGTAATAGCTACTGGGAATATATTTTACTTAGAAAACAAATATGTATCAAAATAAGTTGTTTGGTTGGGCCAATTTCTTTTGGTAAGTAAACATAATCTATGCATTCCTCTAAACCTGGGTATTCCCACGGGGCAGTGGTCTCCAAACCTCATGTTCGTTCCTGGGGTTTTTAATACATGATCCACTTGGGCAGGGAAAAAACAAGATTACGATTCTGCTTGTGCTACTTTTCACCTACATTGGGAAAGACTCAAAGTTAATAATATTTAGTGTCTGTTTCAACACTTTGGCTCTCCCTGTGTTTGGACTTCACACATGCTCCCTGCGTGTTCTGAGGAGGGTGTGTGTGTTGGGAGTAGCTCACTCTCATGTTCATTTGCTCTCAGCTTATTGAGAGGTATTGTAGTTTGTGTTCCAAGGTGTCATTGATTTTGTTATGATCATATGAAGATTTTAAAATAGCGGTATCTTCAGTATTATGTGGAATAGCCATGAAAATCTCTTGTACCACACAGAATTCATAGGTTATCTTCTGAATTGTCAAAGATGAGTTACACACATTCTTTTCTAAAGTGAAAATAAAAGTGATCCAATTTTTCCTGCCTGCTTCTGTGATATCAGCTGGGTGATGATGCGGTGCTACCTAATGGGTGTTATCAAAATATTATACATGATGAAGTTAATGGTTTAAACAGTGCTTGAGAGATTAAGTGCTGTTCAAATTAAACTTGTGATTCTGGAGAAAGTATCTTGGAAGTTCAATTTAAAAAATTTTAAGCATTGTGTGATTTTATGTTAAAATATGATTGCCACCTACAAAAACTCCTATTGTTGCCTACTTTTTAATTTTTCAAGCTTGGAAGTAGGAATTCCTAACAATTTAAAGTATCCCAAATAAATAGTTTTAATAGGTTTTGAATTATAAGTTTAAAAATATAAAAAGGGAAAATCTTCCATATAGATTGTAAGAACAACTGATTGACTTGGGAGACATAGAAATTTCCTAGCAAAGTTTAAATAATTTTTCTGAAATATATTTAATTATCTATAATATGTATACTTTATATTGATGATAGATTATTGCTATAAATTAATACTAGGGAATAGTAATTATATATGCTATAGAATATGAGATATAGAATAATCTCTATTTTATTGTTATATTAAGGGGTTATAGAAACAGGCATCATAAATTGGTAAATGTAGTCAATGTACTTTGGTACATGCCCCTCTGGATTGATTTCTATTTCTGAGGCATCTCTTTTAACAATGATTTCCATTAAAAGCAAATATCAGTTGAACTTGATTATAAAGAAACATTCAATGACATATAGCTACTTAAAAATATTATCATTAATCAAGATTTTTGTGAGACTAAATAGCCTTTAGAATTGTTGACAAATATATAAAAGACTGCTTATTTCACATTACGGTCATTTTAATTTTAATTTCTATTGTATTTATGTTTAATTGTGCATATTAGATGCACATAATTTAAAAGTGTACACTTAAAGTTTTAAAGTAATTTATTGATGACATTTATGTAACAAAATAAGTCTTTTAAGATGAACAATTCGGTGCCATTTGATATATCTTTAATGTTGTGCAAACATCACCTCATCTAGTTCAAATCATTTTGTAAAACCCTTCATTCACTAAGCAGTTGTTCCCCATTCTCACTTTCCTCTAGCCCCTGGTAACCACCAGTCTGCATTCTGTCTTTACCGATTTATCTGTTTTTGCTATGTCATGTAAATGGAGTCCTGCAATGTGTAACTTTTGTGTCTGACTCCTTTACTTAGCATTCTTTGGAGATTAATTTTTGCTGCAGTATAAAGTGGTACTTTTTTCCTTTATATGACTGGTAATATTTCGTTGCATGATCATACCACAATTTATTTATCCACCAGCGGAAGTGAGCTGTTTTCTCTTCTTGGCTTTTGGAATAGTGCCGCGGTGAACACTTTTGTGTTTGTATTTGACCACTTGTTTTCAGTTCTTTTGGGAATATAATTGGTAGTGAAATTGTGGGACCATAGGTGATAGAAGGTATGTTGAGGTATGTTTCTAAGCAACTGCCACAGTATTTTCCACAGCTGCTGCTCTGTAGTAAGGCTTCAGTTTCAATGAATATACTTTTAAAATTAATGAATTATTCATATGCTTGCCCAAATGTTTACTGAGTAGGAATGAAAATTCAAAAAGTTTAGAATCTACCTCCAGAGAGCAGTTTGACCCCATGAGAGATGAGTATACCATCAAGGCGTTTTGAGGGTGTTGGGCTGAAACACTGTCAGAGTAGGGAACTGTCTGCCTCTCTTCTTGACTTCTTCATCTGTCAATGGAAAGTTTCTATAGCAGGGTTGCAGAGTGCCCTTCATCAGGCCTATGGTCTGTGTTGTGGTTATCTTATAGTAGGCGCCTTTGTTGCTGGTGCAGCCTCATTTTTTAAGGCATCATGAAATAACATCAATGAAAACAACATGAATTGTTATCTTGTGTAAAGCACATAATGCATTATTTGCAAATAGAACTTTGCTGAAGTTTGGTTAATACCATAACAGTCATTACATTCTCTTTACAAAGAAGAGAGATTTGCCAGATTGCCTAAAGAAAGAACTTGAGTTGGAACCAAACTGGACTGATCTCAACACATTTTCTCTCCCTTTGCACTTTAGCTGGAAATGAAAAAAATGTGTTAATGTTTCTTCTGAATATTTTAGCCAGTCACTTACCCAGCAATACTGACCTTAGCTTCATTGAACTTTATTACACACAGGCACTAATGAATTGTCCAACATCATTAGCCCTGTAATAGAAGGTTCTTTAAAACAAATCATTAATAATAGTGACTAAGATGATGTGAGATAGGCTAAGGATATCCAGTCTCTCTGCACCCCTTTCTCCCCTGAGGCAGGTACATTAGAATTTGTTTATTGCTTTTCCTTTAAATCCTTTTCTCTGTCTGTTGGTACATCTACATCTGGTCCAGGAAAACAGATGCTTTAAGCCAGTAAGTCTCAGGAGCCTAAACTCAAATGCCAAGACTAATCATTCTGCATTATAAAAAAGCCATGTTCCTATTATATAACCATTCTACATTTCCCATGCTACATTCAATCAAAGATTTACAAAGATCAGGAAGTTCTGTGTGGGGATGTAGAAGTACAGATCAAGAGGAAGAACAGTAAAGCTCTGCTGTGACATCACCTTGATCAAGAAAGTTGAGGGATTTGGAATTCTGAGCACCAAGTTTTTACGTGACATCTTCACAGAAAAACTATATATTGTTATTTACCACAAATGCCATTATCCAAGAATTGGAGGCATAGGTTATAAAATTTAGAGCTAAAAGAGATAAAGCAAATAGTTCTTTTCAGTAATGCAGGAAGTCACACAAGCCCTTAACCCTGTTGAATCACTTTTCTAGACATCACTGTAGTAATTTATCTATTTAACTATTTTTTCCTATGTAATGTGAGTTCTAGAAAACACATATTCCTTCTCATATCTGATGCCCAGCAACATACCTGGCAGAGAAGAATTGCTCAAAACAGATATGAGAAAGCAAAATGATTAAAAAAGCAGAGATAAAATTGTTTCAAGGTAAAAGTTTTTTATTACCTATGTTTTAATGATTTTAACTTAAAATATATATTTTTAATCTATATAGGTGAATTTTCCAGAATCGTACAAATATAACTATATATTTATGATTTTAAAAAGAAGGAAGGTCTAGAAAAGTAGAAGACACGTGTAGATGATGCTTCTCCTGGTCACCTTCCTTCTGTAGCCTTCTTAAGTACCTTTTTACCTTCTCGCTGTTGTCCACCTCTGTCGCTACCCAGGAGTACACAGCATTAATGGTTCCCTTTCCTGTGGACTCTGGTTAAATTAGCTGGGGGTTGGGATACACAGGCAAGAGCCAGTGGTCCAGAGGAGAGTGAGGTCAAATTCTCAACACCCTTACTTCTTGCCTCCTTTTTCAGATAGACTTTGCTAGACACACCTCTGTCTCCAGGTTCTCAAAACTGCTCTTGCCAATCTCTCCTGCAGGCCTAGGGATTTTATAATCTGTGGAGGATATAGTAAATACTGTTCAGGCTTGATTTCTCAATTTTGATGAATAAACTAATTATTTTCGAATTTTAATGATATAATAAACTAGAATTATATTTCTTTACATTTCTTAAGGAAAAATAACATAGTTACTGCTAATCTGAAATCCTCAAATACACATTTCTCCTTCATATGTTTTCATGTCTTTACAAGGCATTTTTTAAACTATAAGGATCATTTGGAATAAAATGATCTGCCAGTAAGACAGAATGCATTATTTCTACATAGTTCTGTAGTTCTATTGATCTGGTAGGCATATGCACATTATAATTATGAAGAAGCCGAAGTTGTTCATTGTGGTTGGAGATTCAAGGTCATGGGTTCTGTAGTCAAACTGCCCAAACTCCTGACTCTACTACTCACTTGAAATGTTTACAAATGTACTTATCTGTCTCAGTTTCCCCACCCATAATATGAAAATGATAATTGTGTTTTTATTATTGAATGGTGAGAAAGCTAAATGTAAATGACTTAGCCCAGTGCCCTGTAAGGGGAATATACAAGTATGTATTCTCTGCTATTACAACTAGCGGCAGTGCCCCTGCATTATCTGGGAGTGTCAGTTATGTGGATTTGTTAAAACCCCAATTTTTAAAAATAATTATTATTATAAATTGTTTTTCAAAAGCATATCTTATTCCCCAATTTGTTTTTATTTGTTAGCTAAAGATTACCTGTCTTGGTGACCAGACTCATTTTATAGACATTGAAGATTATTGATTTATAATTATATTGGTGAATATTAAAGTATTTTGTTATGTTCACTTATTTACTATATTAGAAAGCTTCCTGTCACTATAACAAAGTATATGAAATAATAACTTATAAATAGAAAATATTTATTTTGGCTCATATTTTTGGAGGTTCAAGTTCAATATCAGGCAGACCTATTACTTTTAGGCCTCTAGTGCTGGGTGGCTATGGTGAGAAGTATGTGGCAAAGTAAACTGTTCACCTTGTGGCCAGGGAGCAAAACACAGGAAGAGATAGGGGTCCTCAAATCCTTTTTGAAGGCACATTCACCAAAAATCTAAGGATCTCTTAAAAGGACCTATCTGCTAAAGGTCTATAGTAGCCCTCAATGATTCCACCCAGAGTATCAAGCCTTTAGCACATGAGTCTTTGGGGGACATTCAACATCTCGACGTTCACATAGTAAATAGTATGGTACTTCATTTTGTTCACTTTTTTACTAAAGGTCAAAAAGAGAGAGAAATTGCTCTGCAACCAGGAAGCATTTAAGTAATCAGTTCTAAAAATATTTCCAGGTTCTTTATGAATTATATAGACAATACGTACTGCGGGATTGTTGTGGATTTGAATGATTAAAGAAGGCTTCATAAAATGGGATTTCAGCGGGACCTGGAAAAATAGACTTGTTTTTACTAATCCTCAGATGAAGTGAATCCATTTACACTGCAGGCTCAGGCAGTTTCAGGTGAATGCTCCCTGACAATCACCTGGGGATCAGTCTATCATGCTAGAGAAATGGAGGCCAGGAGAGCTACCTAACAACACCAAGAGCAAATTGGGCAGCCCCCAAACTGACCTGTAGGACTTGGATAGAGCGACATGTTTAGGGGTAGCAAACTTCCCCTCCAAAGCAAGCAAGTGTTTTCTTCTCCTATGTTAAAGGACAATATTCTAATAAATTGGAAAAAGAAGAGGGGAACCAACAAAACAAAGAAACATTCTTTTATATTTTAAGCATGTCAAACAGGCCTAAGGATTGTGAACTTACAGGATGAAGTTGCAGTTCTGTTTTTTCAGACTAAACTTGAAATAGACCACGTGTTAAGAATGAGGAGATGTTGAAATGACCCTGCCTTGTTAAAACTTTGTTTTGCACAGATCAGAAACAGAGGAGTTGGACAAAAAATTCGACTATGAAATGTGCTTCAGAAATGAATGACTGCTGGGGGAATCTAATATAAAAAAAGAAGGGGAGGAGGAAGCAGAGACTTGGAAGAGCAAAGCTGGTTTTTTGAGTTACACGCATGTGCAGAAAAAGGCTCTGCACTTTCATGGTGGGGATAGCATGGAACCTTCTAAGGTTCCTATGGTGTTTGGGGAGAAATTCTAAAAAATCGTTTTTCTAAATTCAGATTGACTTGTGAGAGGATTTAACTGGGTCTGTATCAAAAGGGCTTTCAGGGATATGACAATTTTAGAGCACTCGAAATAATCCCTGTAGAACAGGCGAGAAAATCATATCCTTAGGAGATCTTAATGGAATAAGAGAGAGTATTAAGGAACCACATATAGATATAGCTTGACTTACTGCATTTATACTGAAATTATTTGCTTAGAAAGATTACATAATACCTTATGAAGGCAGCCCTATTTACATAAACTTCTTTCAAATATTGATGTACCATTTATCTCAGCATATTATTTACAATTTTTTCAAATGTCATTGTGTATCTTAAATATCTCTTTCCATCTCTACCTCCTGATTTCTTCTTCCCTGGCTATATAGGAGAGCAGAATAAAGAGTAAGGGCTGGTGATATAATCAGGTAGATCTTGATTCTAATTTAACCTTGGGCTATTTATTCTATGTGTGACTTTTGGCATATTAGTGAGCTAATTGGAGTCTCAGTTACCTGATTGGTAAACTGAAGATAACACACGAACCTCACTGTCTTGGTAAAAATTCAATGTGGTAATATATCCAAAGTGCTTAGCACAGTATATGACACACAGATGTCATGGGATAAGTGAACTATCACTTCTTTAACTATTCAAATGGGATTTTATGATGATTATGTTGGTGGTTTATATTACATATTTATTTTACAAGTAAGTTTATGTTTATTGTCTCATTTTCTATCTCAGTTTGGTAAGGCTTGTTTTTATTATTATTCCATATGTACAGAATGGAAAATTTTGTCTCAGAGATTTTAATTCATTTCCAGTTACTAAGTAGCAGAATTAAGATTGGAATCAATCATCTAATGGCAAATAACAGAATTTTATCTCAGTGGTATATAAAATGATATGTCTGGGGAACAAAATTGATGAGTTTTTTTTTCTTTTTTAAAAGATATCTTCCTTTTTAGTTCATGTTCCTGATTCTGCATCCCTGTAGTTATATGACTGAAATATCTTCCCCTTATCTCAGTGGGCTCGCAGGCAGCAATGGGAAGAAATATTCTTGTGCTGCATGTGTAGGCAAGGTTGCTGGGAGGAATGGGAAAGCACCTTTCATTGTTGTCCTATCTTAAGGCATGAGATTTTTTACTGTTACCCAGATAGTTTTTAAAACACAGGGACATACCATATAAAATATAATTTAAAGGAGCTATCTAGTTCCCCTGAGATAAGCAAATGGCTATAGGGATTTTAGTCAGCTTAGAAAGTGAGACCAAGATACTTTTGGCCTCATTTATATCCTTGAAGAGAACTATAGAATGGGATATTTTATTTGGCTTCATTTCTACTGGCAGGAAAAAAAAAGAAACATTATCAGCTCAAAAGGATTTTTCAGGTCTTACAGTTTAACCACTGAAAATAAAGACAATTTTATTAAAAGTTTTTCACTTTAACCATCTATAAAATATTGATCTGAACTATAGATTCCAAGAGGTTTTAAATTAGATGACAGAATCATTTATCTTTACAATATCAATCAGTCAGAGCATGAAAGTCCAAATTCCTTAGGGAAAATAATGTTCTATTACTTTTGGTTGAGTATTTCCATACTAAAGAACATGAGTAAAATTTATACTGTTAGAAAAATAAAATGCTATTTTTTAACTTCAAATGCATAATGTCACCTATCCTTTATTTTTTCTGTATCTTCCTTCAGTATGTTTGTCTGATTGTTTTTGCAGTGTTTGATTATTTTTGCAGTGCAGGGCCTCATGAATGCTAGGTAAATACTACACTCTTAAGTTATATCCCCAGGCCTGTCTTGAGTATTTCTATTATCATCATCATTATTATTATTATTTAGAAAAGATGGGATAAATATTTTATTATTTTCTTTTATTTAATAGTTTTTGAAAATGAGTTTAGGTTCCTAGCATTCTTCAGATGTAATCAGCGCATATAAATTTAAACAGGTAGTCTGTTGTAGTTATTTTCCATATAGGTGCTAATATTGTCCCATCTTTGGCTAATGAGAGCCTTTTTTGTCTCCTTGTGACATACCTCCAGTAATTTTTGACAGCTTCTGTTTTAGCTAGATTTGCATCATTGTGACCAAAAGACCTGATAAGAACAACTTGGAAGAGGAAAAGTTTATTTTGATTCACAGTTTCAGAGGTTCAGTTCACAGTTGGCCAACTCTATATCTCTGGGCCCAAGATAAGGCAGAACCACATGGCAGAAGGGGATGAGGGAGGGAAGCAGCTCAGGACACAGAAACCAGGAAGCAGAGAGGTGAGGAGAGATCACAGGGAAGAGTCACCCTTCTAGGGTTTGTCTGCATACACTCATGTCTTCCAGCCACACTCTTCCTAACTATGGTTATCATCCAGACAATCCATTCAAACTAGGATGAACACTTCTGAACATTCCTTCATTAACAGAAGCTTTGGGGAACATCTCCAATCCAAACCAAAACAGTTTTCTAATTTTATACAAGATTATCCTATACATTTTCCACTGCAGGGCTGATGCCAGTCTTTGCTTTCAGGGATCCTTGTTTCTTTTTAGTAGGCAACCATTTTTGGCAACCACATTATGGATTTTAGTTAGGAAAACCAAACGTTTTAGAAAATTTATGATCATAGCTTAATTCCAAATTCTTTAAAGTATTGCAATTGATAATACTCCAGTACCAAACGAGAGTACTTTTGACCAAAGGTTTTCAATTATTTTTAGTTATATACATCTTTAAATAAAATGTTCTCTTGATATTCTCTCATTATAGGTGAAGTTATTTATTTATGAACTATTAAAATTATTATTATATTAATTTACATTTTTAAAAAGCTAGCCAAAAATGAGAAATAAGACTTTCATAATATTTTCTTGTCACACTCCAGTGTATTACATTATCGAGGTGGAGGATTTGCAGGCATAACTCCTAGTCCAGAGAAGACTAATCTAAATGATGAAGGTCAAATATTACATGTTATAGTTTACAGAATACTGAATCTTTTTACCTGATTAATTTCCTGTTGCCTGTTTTGAAAGTTAAATCAAGACAGCAATGATCCATTTTTGTTTGATAAAATTGTGAAGTGCTAGGAGTTAGACAAAATAAATTCTGAACGTTCCTGTTTAATGTTTTCTTTTGACTCATAAGTCCATTTATACTCTTTAGTCTGGCTGGTTAACAATTTTATTCAAGTAATTGCCTGCATATAATAAATAAGAGGCTATTGTCTGCTATTTTCTATTTAGTAAGCATTGTTAAATTTGTAAGTAGACTCCTTTTACCATTTAAAATGGTAGTGCTTATCTATTGTTGAAATCAGTGGTTTTTAATAGTTCTGGGAATTCAGTAAAATGTGACTTGATTGACATTAAACTTTGTATATTAAATTTTTTTCTTATGAAGATGCACTGACAGCTTGTAGGAAAAAAAAGTGCTTGGTATTTGATAAAATTTGACATCCTTTCATGAGAAAAATCCTGAATAAATTAGAACGATGATACCTCAACATAATAAAGACTGCATTGATAAACCTGTGGCCAGCACCATTCTGAATGGGAAAAACCTGAAACATGTCCTCTAAGATTAGGAACAAAATAAGGGTACCAATTGTTAGCACTCTTATTCAATACAGTTCTAGAAATTTTAGTCAAAGCAATTAAGCAAGAGAAAAAAATAAAACTAATACAAAGAGGAAACAAGGAAGTCATATTATACTTGTTTTCAGGTAATATGATTCTATACATAGAAAACACTGAAAAATTCACCAAAAGACTATTATAGCTGATAAAAGAATTCAGTAAAGTAGAATACAAATCAACATATAAAAATTCAGCAACTTTTCTGTATGCTAATGAATTTTATGAGAAATAAATAAATAAAACAATTCTATTTATAATACCTAAAAAAAATTTACCTAGGAATAAACTTAGCCAAGGACGTGAAAGAGATCTATAACGAAAATTATATAACACCGATGAAGGAACTTGAAAAAGACATATACACAACAATAGAAAAAACTTCCATGTTCATAGATCAGGAGAATTTATATAGTAAAAATGGCCATATTATCTAAAGTGGTCTACAGATTCTTTGATGGTTGTTCCCATCAAACAACCAATGACATTATTCACAGAACTAGGAAAAAAAATCCCAAAATTCATATGAAATCCCCAAATATGACAAATAGCCAAAGCAATCCTGAACCAAAAGAACAAAGCTAACAAAGCTGAAAGCATCACAAATCCTGATTTCAAAACATACTACATAGTCACGGTAACCAAAATTGCACACTATTGGCATAAAAATAATCACACAGATAAATGGAACTGACTAAAGACCCCAGAAGTAAGTCTATTCATTATTCTTTTACAACCAAATTACCTAGACAAAGATGCTAAAAATATACATTGAAGAAAAGACAATCTTTTCAATAACTGGTGCTGGGAAAACTGTATATTCACATACAGAAAATTGAAGTTTGGCCTCTCTTTCACTCTGTACAAAAGTCAACTCAAAATGGATCAATGACCTTAATGTAAGACTTGAAACTCTGAAACTATTAGAAGACAATGCAATGGAAACACTTCAAGATAGACATAGACAACAATTTCCTAGATAGAATCTCATTAGCCCAGGAAACAAAAGCAAAAATTGACGAATGGGATTACATCAAACTGAAAACATTTTTCATAGTAAAATAATGAAGAGAGTATCTACAGAATGAGAGAAAATATTTGCAACTATTTTTCCAATAGAGGGTTAACATCTAGAATATAATAAAAAATGAAAAATGAAAAGTATATGATCCAATTAAAAATGGACAAATGATCTGAATAGACACTTCTCAAAATAATACAAATAGCCACTGTAGTTGTAGCTCAGGAGTAGAGTGCTTGCCTAGCATGTATGAGGCACTAGGTTCAATCCTCAGCACTACATAAAAAAATAAATAAATAAAATAAAGGTACAAAAAATACAAATGGCCAACAAATACGTGAAAAAAAATGCTCAATATCATTAGCCATAAGGAAAATGTGATTCAAAACTATAATGAGATATTATCTTACTCTAGTTAAAATTGCTATTATCAAAATAATAATGAAAAACAATAGTAATGAGCAATACTGGTGAGGATGTGGAAAAATAGAAAGTCATACACTGTTGATGAAACTGTAATTTAGTACAGCCATCATGGAGAACAATACGGATGTTCCTCAAAAAACTAAAAATAGAATGACCATTTGATCCAGTTATCCCACTCCTGGGGTTATATCCAAAGGAAATGAAATCAGCATACCAAAGAGATACATGCATGCCCATGTTTATTGAAGCACTTTTCATAATAGCTAAGATGTGGAATCAATCTAGGTGCCTGCCAAGAGATGAATGGATAATGGAAATATGTTATATATACTAATAAAGTATTATTCAAGCATCAAGAAGAATGAAATCTTGTCATTTGTAGCATAATGTGTGAAACTGGAGGACCCTATGTTAAGTGAAATAAGACAGACACAAACAGACAAGTTCTTTCTTATCTGTAGAAACTTTAAAAAGTTCTCCTGCAATTTGAATAACAATTACTAGGGATGAGTGAGTGTGCAGGGTGTTATGGGGAGGGTGGAAGAACAGTTAATATCACACGGAAATATCACATGGAAATATTACTCAAACCCATTAGCATATAAAAGTAATGCATTTTAATTTTAAAAAATTTAAAGAAAACAATACTTGATGTTTTAAGTTGGCATCTATTCCCCAACAATAATGGTAATAATAAAATATCTAACTAGTTTCATTGCCCACAGACAAAAAAAAATTTAAAATGGCTTTTTTACTAGAATTTGAAGCACATCACATATCTTAGTTCAGAACAATGTGCTCTCCATTTTGTTACTATACTATTAAAATAATAAACTAGGTTTATGTGGTTCATTTTGAATGGTGCATTCTATTTATACCAAATATAAAACTTAGTTATGGTTAAGAATTGTCTTTGCTTTGGATTAATTGATATGCTGATAAGCATCACTCACTTTGTGTTTCTTTGTGCTGGGCAGTCCAGGGCTAGAAAACTGTGAAGAATCAGACAAGAAACATTTCATGTTAGGCTCTGTGGACCAAGTAATCTCTATTCCAACAACTAACTCTGCTCTCACAGCCTGGAAGTAGTCACAGAAAATAGATGAATGACTTTTGTTGTGTTTAAAATAAACTTTATTTTTGGATACTAAAATTTAATTTTATATAAATTTCACTGTCAGAAAGTATTTTTCTTCTTTTAATTTGTTTCCCTCCAACTGGTTGGAAACGTGACAACTGCTCTTAGCCTGCAGGTCATAGACAGGAGGTGGGCTAGAGTTGACTTGTGGCTTATAGTTTTCTAATGCTTGGTTTAGTCTACAGAACAGTCCACAAACAAATTTTATACTTGATTGTTAATTTAAGGGAACCATCAGAAGCTGAAATTAAGTCCAGAGTAGGAGAGATTTTCTCAGTAGCAATCATTTGATGATCAAGTTCAAATGTCTAAAGACATTAGGAAATAAGGAGAGAATTTGTTACCCTTCTAATCTGATGTACAGTATTAATCTTTTTTCTATAATTTCCTTGTCTGAGGCTCTTTTTCTTCACTTACATACTCTGAGTGAATTATAAGATTAGAATCATATATAGAAATCAATTGAAATGGTCAGCAAGGCTAATTTTATTTTATTATTTTTTTTGTTCAAGCAGGAAGTAAAGTTATATAGATTACTCTCTGAAACATATAGTAACAATGAACAACTCAATAATGGCACTTTGATTTTTGCTTTCTTTACTTAATTTGTGACTACAGCTTATGAGAAAGGTGGGAAAATTATCCCACTTTCAGAAGAGAAAATTAAGAAAGATTTAAATAATCATCCGAGTGGATTAAGAGGTTGAAATTAAGACCTGAATTGCTTCTTTTGGATTCCAGGGCTTGTATCTTTGCCATAATTGATGTGTCTGTGAGCGTGTTTGTGTCTGTGTACACATGTACAAACATATACATTTTACATATAGCCAACATCTTTAATCATTTGAAATATTATCTACTTTTTACTTATTAGAAAAAAATTGTATTATTCTATCAACATTGAAAAGTCAATTTTATTCATTGCATTAGTGATCTTTAAAAACATCTACGCAGAGGTTCTTATAATTTAGACCCAAGGCGATATTTGAATCATCACTGCTATAGCTAGGATGCTCAAAATTTACTTTAAAAAAGAAAACTTTTACTTATCTTTTATATCCTGTTTTTTTTCTACTTTATAATATTTTTTTTCCTAAAGAATAATCAAGGAGTATTGAGATAAAGCTAATCAGATCACATGAGGGGAAAACCATAAAGGTGAGATAAAAATATCTGATTCTTGCCTTCAGAAATCCAACATAAACACACAAGAAAATTATATTTTTAAGAACAGATTTCTAATTTTATATTGATTCAGGGAAATCGGTTGTGTTAAGCTTTATATTGCCAGGGCATTCCATAGCAACCTTGTGACCTAAGCATTATGGCAATGTTTTTCAAACTCTAGGTCATTACATGTTAATAATGGGTCATGAAATGAATATGGCAAATATGTTTAGCTTATAAAAATGATAGAATAAAGATGGTGAGAGTGCATTGCACAAAATATGGATAAGTTGTTTCATGACACTGTAACTTCAGTTATGGAAGGTTGGTTGTTATCTCTGTGCCTTCTAGGTTCCAATGTAGAACACATTTCTTTCTGTGGAGGTGGACCTAAACCTCCAGAAGCTCCTGCTTTATGGAAGTGGCAATTTCTCTTCCGCTTCCCTGAATAGAAGTTATTGTCTCAGTTCAAACTCATACCCAGCTTTCACTAGTAAGTGATCACTAGTAAGGGATCAAAAACTTGATCTCGAATGCTTTTGATTTAAAACGTTTGCCTTTTGTTATTTATGCTTAGCTGTGTTAAGCAAGAAAATCACAGATTCAGAAATTTTGACAGAAATATTTTAATGATAGTGGATGAAAATATGAGCAGATGCTTGGAAGAATTACAGGGAAATAAAAGGAGATAGACAATAACACATGGAAATAGAGTGAGAACCTACTATACAAAATCATAATTTAGTTTTTTGGGCAGCAAAAGCTATATTTACAAAAATATTCTGAGTTAGATATATTTTTCAATAGGCAACACATTTCCATGTGAAATGTTAAACCAGATATTTTAAGACTTTTGGCTTTTAGAGATTACCAAAAATAAAACGAAACTTAGAGGTCAGGTAGCACAGTTTTAAATTTTTTATTTTATCAAGAAAAAGAAAAATAACCAAATAGCTTCCATCCTTAATTATATATATAAAGGACATTTTAAAATGAAAAATTACAAATAATAAAAATTGAATAAATTTTATTTAAATTCACTATACTGTTGTTTGGGTTTTTTCTTTCTTTCTCCCTTTTTTTTTCCCCTCAATTCACCAAATGCTGATGAAAACTTAAGTTTCACTTGGTAACCACTGCTCTGAATTGCCTTCCAAAGCTGTGGAGAGGGTGTGTCCACCAGTCTGTCAGTCTGTCTGTCTTTCTATCTAGGTTTCTATTCAAAAGGGGAAATACAAGACTTTGGGAACATGTGGAAATGCTAAATTAAAGCTACACATTAACTGACTTCCTAGCCTCAGAGGAAAAGGCGGTTCCCAAATAGATTAACATTTGAAGTGAGAAGAAGGCAGTTAGTCAAACAGAATGATGGATGGTTGGCTGATTCTTTATCAGCTCTGCTGATCTATTTTTTTCCAAATGACTGCCAAGATATTTCCCAGTATCCCTCTAGTTTTTGACCATGGATTCACTTAAAAATTTGTATTCTTAAACAACATATATTGCAGGAGGTATAAGAAAAGTCTCATTTAAGACATATATTGTATCCTATTAATTCATCTAGAAATTTGCCTGTCATCACCTGGAGATAACTAACATAATTAGAATTATTGTCTTAACAATTCAGAAACTTTTTTCCCCGCCAAAGTCAAGTTTGTAATCATCTTTGTTTCTACTCTTATGCACACTAGAAGACAGAGTTCCAGAATTAAGTGGTTGCGATTCTATTTGCTGTGGTATATTAAGTCATGTGAAACATTTTCACTGGTCCGCCTTATTTCTTTACACAATTATTGTGGAGTCGATACCTCTTACAGAGCTTTAGATCTTTCTCGTTCAACCTTCAAGTTGGGATAAATGGATTCTATGAGATACTTTTAAAATGCATTTCACATTCAATTATTACTGCTAGAAACAGTACATGAAACATTCAGCAACCACATGTCAGCAGTAGCATCGTTGTTCTTCAAGTTTTTTTCTTTAAGTTTTTGGATCCTTTGAAAAACTGATGAGGGGGCTTATTGAACTAACATTTTCCTGGTTTTCAGCAAAATCACAGTGTATGCTTTCTAAAGAGTGTGGATTTCATAAAATTGTGCAGCTGCCTATGTGGAGCAGCACTGTTCTTGCCATACTCAGGCAGATGTCTTGGCGCAGGAGCACTGAGCGCTGCTGGCACACTAAAAACGTCCTTGTCCTTGTTTCAACATTCAGTCCCACGCTAGGTCATCCATGAATTGATAAGCACCTCCCATCAAAGTACTGCAGAGATCTTCTCTCAGTAATTTAACAAGTTGGGATTTAAAGATTGGGAAAGTTTGTGCTGCAGATATTTCAATGTGACTGTCATTCTGAGAAAATCCTGCTCTAGACTTTCAACAACTGTTCAAAACCTAGCTCAGTCACTGGTAAATTGCCACTGTCACACTGTTCTTACAACATTGGCTTCGCTGTCAGTGATAAATTAGGAAGAAAGCCCTGGGAAGAAAACCACAGATGCATTTGTCTTTTAAGCTTTAAGATTGACTCTTAACACATAGTGTATCTTCATTTAAATCCAAATAGGATCAGTGGTGGATCACATTTCTTTCCCTTTCACATTTATCCTCCAAAGCTGTTCTTAGAGGGAAAGTGGTTAGGTCTAGACCTTCTCACTGACCATCCTCATGGTGTTTGAAGCTGAAAAGTCACTCAGCCATTATGAATGGAAGAGGGTCTTACATCACATGAAACTGCAAGTTAAAAGGTAATTTATGAAAGCTAATGTCATATGCTCTTTCCTTCCCTAGCCCAGTTGGATAATCAGTCATTCTCCACTTATTTTTCTTATATACAGTCACAGAAATCCTTCTGCTCTTTGAGGAATCAACGTGGTCTCAATGGAGTACAGGAATGTGGGGACATTTTAATGACAAGAAGTCTTTCAATTAAAAAAATTTAAAATCACTTTATAAACACTTTGTAAAAATAGTCTTCATTTATATTATTTTGTAAACATGAAGGCAAAGAATGATAAAATGTTGTATGTCTACTGTAGGCAGCTGGATTAACTATCTTGACTATTTTGATAGTTTGTTGATGAATGTCTTTACTTGGACATTTTTCATTATTTAAAACTAAAAGAATAAAAGTAGTATAGTTAATTTATTGATTCTTCCACTGAGAATTTATTGAATGCCTGGATTTGCCAGATTTAAGATGGTACTGTAGGTGGATACATAGAGGAATAAGCAACAGTCCCTTTCTCAAGGCAGTACCTTTCCATGATGGAGATAGAAACTGGACATTACTGAAGATTTGGGGATGAAGATATACCTAATCAAGGAAGTTCAACGATTGGGAAAGTTTATTCACTTTCAGAAATTTCTAGAGTTGTTTCCCTTTTGTCAATAACTATTCCTTGTCTTTATTCTTTTCCAAAGTGTAGATCAAATTTTCCATGTTCAATATAATGAGACTAAGCCTGGCCCAGTGGCCCATGCCTGTAATCCCAGCAACTCAGGAGGCTGAGGCAGGAGGATTGTAAATTTGAGACCACTCTCAGCAACTTAGTGAGGACTTAAGCAACTTAGAAAGACCCTGCCCCAGAATAAAAAGTGAAAAGGACTGGGGATATGACTCAGTGGTAAAGCTCCTCTGTGTTCAGTTCTCAATGCCAAATTAAAAAAAAAATGAGGTGCTAGTCTCAATCTACTAGAAAATCTCATCCAGTGCAAAAGTAGTGAAAATACTGGCCTAGAAGCTAGTCACCTAATCTTTCTATGCCAAGTCATCCACAAAAAGAGATTTTCCTAATGAATATAGTTATTGTAAAGATCAGATGAGACATTATATAAAAACAGCACTAACGCTATGTGGAATACAAAGAGGTTTAAACATATCAAGATTTTAAAA
>CM053408.1:38059306-38118851 GCA_028644305.1 Xerus rutilus
ATGAAGAATGTAATCTGCTTATAATTTTGTGCAAAGTTAGAAAAATTATGATTGTAACAATTTTTTTTTCTATTTGCCTCAACAAATGTTTTCAGTGAATAGTGTGTACAGCTTCTGAAAATTTGTTTTTTTTCTGTTATGTTTGATAACATGTATTAAAATGCAACTTTTGAGGAAAAAAAATAAAGTATAAAAAAAAGATTTTAAAAATCCTAGAAGATAGGGAATTTGATTTATAAAATTTGAACAGTGCAAGAAATAGTTCTGAATGTCTTTGTGATTTTTCTTTTACATGAACAATAAACAGTATCTATGAATACATTTGAGAATTTTAGCATTATTTTCTATGTTCAAAACTTGCTGTACCTCTTACCATATGTTCTGTGTGAAAAATTCTCTAGGGTTTATGTACATGTGCAGTGTGCATTTAAGTGAAAGGAATTATGATTTTCCTCTATCAAGTTTATTATTGAAAATTCTTTATGATATAATACAAGTGACACTGGACCAAGAATTGAGAACCTTGTAGTTTAGAGCTCTTGATCTGTGATTGTGTTGTTCTGAGTTTTGGATTGCTCTTCTGGAGAGAATAGGGACAATAATGACTGTAATGTTTACTTGATTAGTTATTGGGGAAGAATAACTAGGCACAGCCATGTAGACATAGGTGATGTATCTGGACTTGCAATGGCAGAACATATGTTGCACTGAGAACGAAAATGGTGGTAACTGCAACTTTTTTGGAATGTGGGATTATTTCCAATAATAGAAACTTTCCTAGCATCTCTTTCATGTGAATTATTTATGCAGGGAACATAGCCATGATTCTTGTTGCCTTTTCATGAGTCCTAGGGGGCAAGAGCCTTTTGAGAAGCTCATAGATGTGTCTGCCTGAGGATAGAAGTGCTGCCAAAAATAGAGTGTTTAGCCATGTACATTGGAATGCTCCAGCTGCACACAACTCCATTTTAAAATGTTTTTGAAAAAAATGCATAAAATATGAATAGGTGTACCTTTTTCTCCACATGTGCAAAGTTAGAAAAATTATGATTGTAACAATTTTTTTCTATTTGCCTCAACAAATGTTTTCAGTGAATAGTGTGTACAGCTTCTGATAATTTGTTTTTTTTCTGTTATGTTTGCCAACATGTATTAAAATGCAACTTATGGGAAAAAAAATAAAATAATTAAAAAAAAATATGAATAGGGCACATATATATGCATGATCTAGTCAGAGATGAAACTTTCCATAGCATCAGAAAATGTGTAATCTAGAATTTGGGAATATGTTCGAACAACAGTACATGGAATCATAAAAAAATGAAACTAGAAATGATCCTATATAACAAAAGTGGTACTCCTTATGAAATAATTGCACAACTGTTAAAAGAATAGAGTTAATATGGTAATAATGTCATCAGTGTGATTTCATAGGAGGAATAAGGCTTTGAATGGCTGGTCCTCACGAAATGTAAACCAAAATATTTTTTCTTTTCAAAGTGGGTACTGGTTCCCTGTTATTCACCAGTTCCATGTTACTCCTAAATAGGATACCAAACTATCGTCTAGTCCTTTATCTTACTGGCAAACTCTTTGAAACTGTTGATTGCACTTATTATTATTTGAAATAAATATGTGAAATCATTTATTTTTGGTTTTGTTCTCTCTATTCATTATTCCCAGAAGAGTAGCAGGTATTTATGTTGTGTTTTTGCTTAACACCATATCAACCACATCTATGGCAGATTTAACTGTGTCCATGTTACTATATTAACTCATGTGTACAGCTTCCTTATTTGTTGCAATAATTGTGAGAAAATTTCGTATAGCTATATAACCTTAGACTAGAGCTTTGTATTTGGCAAAATCCTAATAAAGTGCTGTTGAATACACAAATGTAAATGCATATGTTTAAACATAATTTGGACATTCTTTTGATATATAATCATATAGAGAGTGATGAAACATTAATGCAATACATTTTTTCACTATTCCTTTTGAAACACACTTCTTCCTTAAGCAAAATTCAACTGAAACTTATTTCTATTATTATTTAAGGTATTAATTTATAATTATTATAAATCAAGTAGTTTTTAAATACTTTGGTTACAAATATTTAACCTTAAAATAATTTTATAAATTTATTAGATAGTTTATAGATTTCTAAAAAAAATTGCAGTTAAGGGGTGAGTAATCTGAGAAGCAGGTATCAGGTGACTGATAATGAAAACGATAGTGCATGACTTCACTGGGGGTTGTGCATAGCATGTTCTGATTTTCCTATCTCCTCTCAGATTTCTCTAACAGTCTAATTTCAATTTCACATGTTCCCACACTGTCATTTGGAACTTATTGAGCATGACAGACTTTGTTGAAGTGAATAATCCCCAAGGACATCCAAACATTTCTTTTATTCCGTATAACCATCAGCTTAAATCTACATTGTTTTCTTTTCATAGGCATGTTATCCAACAAACAATTTACTGGTCACATTTTTGCTATGATATATTTTCCAGTTGATAATACAAGAAGGCTTAAAATCATATATAATTCTTAGGCTAATGTTATAATTCTTAGTTTTATTTTACCAGCATGATGCAGAGGCACAGAATAGTTGAGAGGATGATCATTAATCTCAAATTTTATAAAATGACTCTAAAGAAAAAGCAACTACATTTTCCTTCTGAAGCTCTTCACAAGGAAAATGGTGAAATATCAAGAGAATTGGGATTCTAACTTCAAGGGGCAATAGGATAATGGGAAAAATACTTTTGGTATAAAAAATGTGTAGTCTAAGTATGGGTGTGTATTCTTTTATGGGGGACAAAGAGGAAGCAAACCAAAAAGCTGGTTTAAAAGCTTTCTTAGTTGTTTTACAATTTAAAAAAAACTGTCAATGTAACTACATGATTTTAGTTAACACTCTAATCATCTTACAATGAAAGCAGAACAAGAAGTTTCAAAATTAGAAGAATGTGGTTAAATATATTCAGGGCCTTTAAGTGGCCTAATTTAAGCAATCCCATTCCCATCTTTCAAACAAACCTTAGCAATGAATAAAAGGTATTTTCTCTCTTACTGACCCTCCTTTGGCTGCTTTCTTATTTATTTAATTTTTTTTTTATCTCCAAGATGGTAGATTTTACTGTTTTCTTTGGAGAACTTGGAATGTGAGCACAATACATGGTAAAAGGTGATAAATTACCTTAACTGACTTTCCTCTTGATAAATTAACCCCACATTGGTAAGTAAACAGTGAGCCATTTGTTTTTATTTGAAGCCCTTGTGATATCTAAGACCCCAAGGAGGCCAATATCATATAGCAATCCATTTCAAAGAGGATGAGGGTGGTGAAAATACCAGGCAACTTGGCCCATCTCGGCTGCAATAATGGTCTGGTTTCTTGGCTTTATTCCATTTTTTTTTTTTTTTTTTTGGTACTGGGGATTGAACTCAGGGGCACTCAACCACTGAGCCACATCCCCAGTCCTATTTTGTGTTTTATGTAGAGACAGGGTCTCACTGAGTTGCGTAGCGCCTCGCCATTGCTGAGCCTGGCTTTGAACTCGCGATCCTCCTGTCTCAGCCTCCCTAAGTGCTGGGATTACAGGCTTGCACCACCACACCCGGCTTATTCCATTTTTCTTGAATTTGTTTTCCTTCAATATGAAAATAGTTTTTAAAAACTCCATATTTGCATTTCTACGTATGCACAAGCTCTTGAACAGAACTACTATTTTCTGCTGTATAGAACTTGTATTTCTATGCAACGTATGTGCCTATATAATTCCCATGAAGTGGATATTTCATTTGTGATTAGTTTTTCCACTGAGTTGTTGCACTAATTTTGTTTCTAATTTTTTAACCTAAAGTTCATAAAGAAGTGTTGTTCATCTGTAGGTATTTTTGTTTCTTCAATTCTACAACCTCTTTTCAATATTGTAGTCATAATGACTCCTCTAAAACTTAATTAAAAATCACTACTTTGCTAAAAACTCCCAATGTCTTTCTATATGGGGGTCTACAAGGTTCTATAATTCTATTATCAATGTGATCTTGATATTGCTATTTCAAATTAGTTTATACTTCCTTTATTGATTATTACACGATCAATTTCTGAAATTGCTCATATATACTTAAAAGAATATATATTGGGGCTGGGGTTGTGGCTCAGTGGTAGTGCACTTACCTCACATGTGTTAAGTACTAGGTTCAATTCTCAGCACCACATATAAGTAAATAAAATAAAGGTCCACTGACAGCTAAAAAAATATTATCTTAAAAAAGGAATATATATCTTCTATTTGTTATGTGCCTAGTTCTACATATAACTATTAGATCCAGAGTCTTAATTATGTTATTTATATCTATATTATCTAGTAATAGTCTTTGTATTTTCAGAGAGAATTATGTGGAAATCTATAGAGCTATGGATTTGTTGATTTCTCCTGTTATTTTGTTAGGCTTTGACTTTAAGGAGTTTGAAGATATATTTTTAGATACATTTATGATTGATATATCTTTTTAGGCCAGTGTTTCTTTTAACAATGAATAATATCATGTTTTTTCCTATTAATCCTTTTTCCCTCTTATTAATCTCAACCAAAACATTATTTTGGAAAAAATTTTCTGGTCTTATATTCCTTACCATTTTGTGTTAATATGGCTATGTCATTGTGTTTCATACTTGTCTTTGGTAAAATGTAGAAATATTGTAGGTAGTCAAATCTCAGAATCTATTCTTTAGTAAGTTTAGTTGCTTTTTATAGACTAATTGCTGATGTGTTTGATTATAATTCTGTCACTTCATACTATGTTTTTCCCAAATTTTTACTTATTCCTTATTTGCATCTATTTCTTTTTATTAATTAGTTTTCTAATATAATTTAAAACAGACTATACATCTCTCTCTCTATCCCCATATATTGTGTATACATTGCATACTTATAATATATATATATGTTCTATATGTAAACATACATTTAACTGATCAGTGTCTAAATTTAATGTCTTAATCTTCTTCTTGTTTATTTGTTTAAACATTTTAATAATACTTTAAAGTCATTTTGGATTGTGCTGATATTTTGGGAGTGAGATTTCTAGTTTATGTATATTGACACCATCTGTGCATTTCTTCCCCTCATTATTTAAAAACTTTAATTGTATATTCTTAAGTGGGAATGTTTGCAAACATTAGATTTTTCTAGCTCTTGCATTAAGTTTGGTATGAGTAAGGCCTCACATTCACGTGAGAAGACGTAAGAATCTGTGCACAAGTGTTTTGAATAATTTCTCAGGCTTCAGCTTACTATTGTCTTGAAAAACTTGTTTCTTCACAAACCATCTTCTAATTGATCTAATATGACTGTTTTTCTAGATAATTTTGTTTTGATAATGAGTTTGATCCAAATCTATTATTCTACAAGAAAATTCACCAAAAAATATTTAGTGAGTACAGATTGTCTCCCAGGCAGAAAATAGTGCTGTGGAAGTAGTTTAATGAGGCATCATTTCTACCTCAGGTAGAGTTTATAGTCTGGAAAGTTCACAATTATTGGTAGTCTGGGTCTCTCCCTTTAGATAATAATGAAAATGAAGAAGAAGATGATGATGATCATATTATTTCATTGGTTAAAAAAGAAAATATAGGAGAAGTTGGGTATTAGAACCAGTATTCTATAATGGTCAAATCATACTCAAACCTTGATGCTCAATTTGGGGCATTTTATTTCTTTATTTACTTGTTTGAGATAGGATTTTTCTTTGTTACCCAGACTGGTGTGAACTCCTGGGCTCAAGTGATTCTTTTATCTCTGCCTCTAGAGTAGAGGGAACTATAGGCTGGCACCACCACACCCAGTTTGGGACATTATACTTCAAGGGAAAAGATATATTGTCATTTATTCAGAAATGATCAAGGTATTGTGGAGCTTTGAAGCCAAGTTCTGTGAGAAATGGATAAAGGGACTGGAGAAATATAATTTCTCATAATAAAGCTGGGGAACTCATATTCATCAATTCCTACATCCATTTTTCATGATGGCATTAAGAATTAAAAGTGGATCATTACCTATTTCTCTCTGTGAGAATTACTGTGAATGCCACAGTAATTGTTTTACCAGAACCATGGTGCATGGATCTAGTGTATTTACTAGATTGTCACAGGCTCCCAATGGCTAACAGTAGAGATCAAGACCTTCTACTATTTATTATTCAGCAAATACCAATGCCAATGGCAAGCTCATTTTGTTTACATAAAAGGATGCTAAAGCTGCTATCATATGCTAGAGAAGGCCCTTCACATTTGTTTCTGGTCAAATCCAAATGTGAATGGTCTTTAATTTATTTATTTACCAAGGAATAAATTATAGCTTTTCACACTGAGAATAAACACTTTCCATCTGTCTCTTTCAAAATTGTGTTGTGCCACGCATGGGGCTCTTGTGAGCCACAGATAGAGTCACATTTCTTTCTACTAACTGAAACAAGCTTGTAGAAAGTTAACCATCAGAAAGTTAAATATTTGTTATGGGTTCTACAAATGGAAAATATGAACATAAAATTAGTTTTTCTTTTTCTTGAAAATATGATATATCTGTAAAATGGTAGGATAGAAATATAAAATGATTTTAGTGCATGATAAATTCATTGCTCTCTACATCAATTTGGGGAGAGATAAAAAAAAATGTTGGATTTCTGGCTTGTTATCAAATTTAAATCATTACCAGACAAGATCATCCTAAAGCCCAAATACTGTGGTTTGGAACTATCTGAATCTATTCCAAATTACCCTTGGACAACATGAGACAGGTTTAAATTCATTGAGCTTATGTAAGAGATTACTTTTTGCCTGTACTGGTTCCATCTGTTCTAAGCTGCAATGAACATGCCCCAGTTGCGTCTGCAACACAGGAAAGGTGTCTCACAGGTGCATATGGGGCCACTTGCTGGTAAAAGGGTCACTAAAATTTCTTACCAGCTTTAGTTTTAGGCTTAACCCTTTTCTAAAAGTATTGAAGAGACTAGCAGAATGGAAAAGGAAGAATGCTTTATTTCTCAAAGCCAGAAAAAATTTATTCTTATTCTTTCCTCCCCTTTTACCCTGCACGATTTAGACTTGCAGAGTAGTTTGTGGTCAACTACTCTAGATTAAAGTTAACTTCCAAACATCTCTGTCCACATATTTTTATGTCCTCTTGGGTACACCATTTCAGTAAGGTAATGTCTATGCCAGTTCTAGTGAGGAAGAAGCAGAGAAGGTTTGGGAAATCAGATGTTAAGACGGAAAGTCTGAGGTACTATAGGCTTTCAGGAATCATCTCTTTCAATGAAAAATATTTATAGTCTCACCCTTAAACTCTGCATTTCCCCTCTCCTCTTCCCACCAGCACATTCCAAGTGAGTTTGCACAATGGTACCTAGCATATATTGTGCACTTAGGCCACAACAGAATATAATTGATATGTTGCAAAAGTATAAAATTAAACCATTTAATAATGTCCATTATCTCTCCGAATCATCATTTTCCATTAGGCAAATGCATCTACATTACAGAAAATTAGGAATGCCTCTAAATTTTTTTCTAAATTTTTTATAAATAGATACACAAACACAAATATATCTTCTTGATGTATGTATTTTTCATAAAAAGTTTAAATTTCCAACAAGACTTTATATATAATCCAAGCAAAAGAGGATAAATCTTTTCCCAGTATTTCAGTCTCTTGTTTTGTTTTGTTTTTTGGTACTAGGGATTGAACTCAGGGGCACTCAACCACTGAGCCATATCCCCAGCCCTGTTTTGTGTTTTATGTAGAGACAGAGTCTCACTGAGTTGCTTAGCGCCTCGCCATTGCTGAGGCTGGCTTTGAACTCGCGATTCTCCTGTCTCAGCCTCCCTAAGTGCTGGGATTACAGGCTTGCGCCACTGCGCCCGGCTTATTTCAGTCTCTTGTTGTCTTTTTTACAATGACATTTTCAGTTTTCTTTATTTGCTTGCCTCTATTTCCCTCACCCTTTAGTGACCCATGGCTTGACAGAACACAGAATGCATTTCCCAGCTTTCCTTCCAGAAGGATAGGAGTTTGGGTGTGTTAAGTACACTGGTGGATGGGTTGTAAGCAACATCTTCTATGACAGAGTCTAGGAAATTGCTCGAGAGAGAGATAAATGTAGTCTTTATTCTCTTATTTTCTTTTCCCTCATTTTTCTGCCTAAAGCATGGGTTTGGATCATCTTGGACCAGAAGAACGAGGCCAGGTTCTGGAGTGTGGGAGCAGTAATTGGGGGAGCCCCAGATGGCTGTACTGTTGTGCAACTTCAGTTCATATGCTCTCCTCTGTGGAGTTCCCTCTTGGAGTTGTATGATGTAGGGCTAGAGATGGGTCCTGAAAGACTTTGTGGGCCAGGGTTAACATATCAGTGACCCTTTCCCTGGGATTCATTTATGTGAGAAAAAAACCAAAAACTTCATTTCGTTCTGGGGAACATGAATGGGATTTTCCTGTTAGTTACAGTTGGATTCCACTACTGTATCATTTATGATAGGTCTGAAAAAAAGCTTTCAGTCAAGTTGGGAAATAAATATACATACATAAATGAAGACACAAACAATTACAGGGTTATTTGACAACAGGTATAAATATTAAATTATTATTATATTAGTGGAAGTTATTGAATTTTCCCCCCTAGGAAATACACATAAGATGAGATTTCACAATAAATGACATAAACACAGAAACTACAATATCTTGGTGATGGAACACAGACAAAGAAATTAAAAGGACAAGAATTGGATGATAATGAAAAATAAAATGGCAATACAGATGCCAGAAGTGGAAATGTCTATCATGAGAAGTTTTATAGGACTATAATTTTGCATTGTGAGATCATAAGATGAATTTTGATTCATATTTCAAGAGTTATTAGTGTTTATGCCTTCTCATCATGTAAGTCAAAATAACTGGCCTATGGATAATAGTGATTTTTTTATTATTTTATAATTTTCCTTAATGGTTCTCTATCATTTTTATAGTAAGAATAGATGAGTAACCTTGAAATAATTCACAATTTTTAAGCAAAACTTCTGACCCATTTAGTTCATAAAGAATTTGAATTATTTACATTGAGTTTTCAAAGAGATTTAGTTTCAGAAGATTATATGATTGCCTGACGATTTCCCATAATAAGCCATATCCACATTTTAAATTTTTTGCTGTTAGGAAACTCCTCCATATACTTATGTTAAACTATGTGGTTTAAGCTAATATTTTTGTTTGTCTCCTAATATAGATGCAGTTTTATGCCCTGCACAATCATTTTAAAAGAAAATTTAAATAGTAGTAAGTGGCATTGTTACATTATAGACCTTTCTTTACACATGATGATATGTAACATCTGTATTTCACTTACTTTTCACAAAAATCTGTAAAAGAGGTGTTCTTATTATAACTTAATATTATCTCCCCTATAAATTTCTGAACAAAGGACTGAATCCAACTCATAACACCAAATCCAGAAGATTTTGTACATAAATCTAGATTTTATGACATGAGAAATCTACACTATACAATATTTGAGGCTCTTCTTAAGAAAAATAATGCAACATTAACATTGAAATATTAGGTGAGCAATTATTTGGGATAGAGAAAATATCACAATATATAAAATAAAAGAAAGAGAAAAATAGCACATGACTGTGAATATACTAAATAACTATTGAATTCACTTTAGTGAATTGTATAGTATGTGAATTATATCAATAAATTATTATGAAATAAAAATTTAAAATAAGAAACTAAAAATATAAAAATAATATCCATATAAAATGATAGCATTTTAATTAATAACTCTTTGACATACCTCTGTAATACTTTTATCCTGAATTTTATGCAACAAACACCGCAAACTCTTTATTTCTTCATATGATGATAATTCTTTTGGATAGAAAGATAATTTAATCTACATTTTGAAATAGTTGATAGAAATTTCTGTTTTTTAATTGACAGATCAGAAAACTTCCAGGGTCCCCATTTATTTTAACCTTATTATTGAATTTGTGAAAGCTATCAGCTTTCTTTCGTGTTTGGGCGATATGATTTCATAACGTTTCAAGGTTACTTATGCAATTAGTAATCTTTAATACCATTGCATTAGCCAGTTTTTTTCTGTGCTATATCCTTTTTGTAAAGGACTGTGAGTTTTGAAATTACTTTGTTTGCTGCCATACTTTGTGTCAAATCAGCAAAAAATTTCTACCAATATATTTGAGATTTTTTCTGGGCTAGAAGTATAACTCTGGTAGAACACATGCTTGGCATGTGTGAGGCCTGCAAAGATTTTTTATTTTTATTTATTGTATTTTCAAATAATCTAAGTGTCTATTCATTACTTCTTTTCAAAACTTATCTCTTCCTCATAATGAGATTACTGTTAGCATAGTCTAATTTCTGTCATAGTTCACCTCTCAATATTAGAATAAGTTCTATTGTGTTCCTTACTTTAACATTTTATTTTATATGCAACTGATTTTAAATGAATTTTCTTGGTTGTTTTCATAAATAAATTTAAAGGTGACTGAAGAAGTTGCTATCCATTTGTTTCAAATTTGGAGTCTTGATCTACACTTACATGAAAGTGTAACTAAACATTGATCCTACATACATTGCTTGATCCATGAATATGTGAAGAATTTTATTGCTGAACATTTGTTTCTTCACATGGACTTACTCTAGCTGTAGTAGCAACTTAGTGTGCCTTTTTAAAAATCTGAAACCATAAGACTTCATTGGGCCATGAGGGTTTTGGTACATGTAGACATGATGCAACATGTTGGCATGCAGAAAATGCCTGATTTCGCTAAGACTGAAGTGATACACATGCTGGGCTGTGTTCTACAAACACAAGATTTTTGATAACATTCTAATGTGATTTCCATAAAGAAAAACAGTTTTGGGGTTGATTCATAATTTATATGTTGCATTGTTGAGTGTATTCTCTCCCTAATGAGAGAGAACTTACGTTAGGTGTAGGCACAGATGAGAAAGCAAATCCTCCACTTAGAATTTTATATGTCTGGTGATTGGAAAATTATTCAAAGTCTAGGTTCCAGCTCTATTCATTTCTTTTTCTTTCTTTCTTTCTTTCTTTTTTTTATTTCTCTGGCTCTCCTACCTACATACTTTCAGTTCTTGGTCTTCAAGGATACATTTATATCATGGCTCTACTTCTGGTTCTGCAAATTGTTGACAGGAGGATTTGTGAGCCACTCCTATGACTAACAATAACTTAAATATATAAAAATCTCTGAAAATCCCTAAAACGTATTTGTTAGTTTAAATATTTTCACTACTTATCCTTAGCTGGTCTCAGAAAGATTCTTGGACACTCCATTAACTCAAATTGAGAGGATGGAAATAGTCAAGTGCAGGTGATGATGTAGAGCAAAGGAAACCCTTGTGCAGTAATCATGGGAACATTAAATTGGTAAAACCATTATGGAAAACAGTATGGAGGTTTCTAAAAAAATTAAAAGTGAACTACTATGTGATCCAACAATCCCACTCCTGTGTGTATTTTCTTTTTCCTCTTTTTCCCCCTTCCTTCCTTCCCTCCTCCTTCCTTCCTTCCTTCCTTCCTTCCTTCCTTCCTTCCTTCCTTCCTTCCTTCCTTCCTTCCTTCGTTCCTCTTCTTAGTACCAGGGATTGAACCCAGGGACACTCAGCCACTGAACCACAGGCACAACTCTTTTATTTTTTTATTTTGGGACAGGGTCTCACTAAATTGCTTAGGTCCTCGATAAGTTGATGAAACTGGCTTTAAACTTGCAATTCTCCTGCCTTGGCCTCCTGACCTGCTGGGATTACAGGCGTGATCTACCACAACTGACTCTGAGTGTATTTTCAAAAGAAATGAAATCAGCATACCAAAGAGACATTTTCACTCCTATGTACATTGCAAACTATTCACAGAAGCCAAGAAACTGAAACAACAGAAGTTTTTCCATCAACTGATGGATGGATAAAGAAATGTGGTACATATACACAGTGAAATACTATTCAACCATAAAAAAAGAATGAAATCTGTTATTCATGATCATATGAACTGGTGATTGTTCAGTGAACTAAGCTAGGCACAGAAAAACAAGCATTGCATGATCTCACTTGTGGAATCTAAAAACGTTGATCCCATAGAGGTTGAGAATAGAATGTAGTTAGCAGAGGCTGGGGATAGAAGAGGGGAGGGTGGGATAGGGAGAGACTGATCAGTGGGTGCTGTAATAGTTAGATAGGAGCAGGACGTTCTGTCATCCTAAGCACAGCACAGTGACTACTGAAAACAATTATGCACTGAATACTTCAAAGAGCTAGAGGAAAGGATTTTTAATGTTTTCATCATAAAAAATGATGAATGTTTGAGAAGATATTTAAGCTAATTTAAACATCATACAATGTATGCATGTGTTGAAACATAACATGGTACCCTGTTAATATGTATAATTTTTGTTTTCATACATCAGCTAAAAGTAAACAAATTTTAAAAAGTAGAAGAGAGACTTGTTTAACGATTCAGCTAAATTCATTTTTGAATAATTTGCAAAACCATATAAACTTTGGGATTCTGGTGAAAATAAGGGACATTTCAATAGCTATGTGGAAATCTGCCTCAATATGCAATCCTTTTATTTTAAAGAATTATTTTTTAATTTATTTGTTCCAGTCAGTTATGCGTGACAGCAAAATGCTGTCTATTTATAGTACACAAATGGAGCACAATTTTTCATATATCTGGTTGTACACAAAGTAGGATTTTAGGGGACTGGATCACACAGGTGTGATGCAAGGATGAGCTATCAAGCTGAGCAGGCAGGAACACCCTGCTCTCTCTGGTCTTGGAACACCAAGACTTGGCTCTAGCCCCTTGCCAACTGATGTGCACAGAGACTTCTCTCACCTTAGCCCTACAGCAGAATGCTGTCTATTTATAGTACACAAATGGAGCACAATTTTTCATGTATCTGTTTGTACACAAAGTAGAGTCACACCATTTGTGTAATCATACACGTACCCAGGGTCATGATGACCATCTTATTCCACCATCTTTCTTATCCCCATGCCTCCCTTTCCTCTCTTTTGGCCAATCCAAAGTTCCTGTACTCATCACATGTCCCCTCGCCCCTTGTGGATTAGCATTCACTTATCAAAGAAAACATCTGGCCTTTAGATTTTTGGGATTGGCTTACTTTGCTTAGTATGATATTATCTAACTCCATTCATTTACCTGCAAATGCCATAATTTTATTCTCTTTTATTGCTCAGTAATATTCCATTGTGTATATATACCACAATTTCTTTATCCATTCATCTGTTGAAGGACATCTAGGCTGGTTCCACAGTTTGGCTATTGTGAATTGTGTATAGCTGAAATTCTTCACTGTCCGTTATTTTTTGAAAGTGTAAAATGAGACTTATAGCTCAGTGTTAAGGTTTGGATATGAGATATCCCCCCAAACCTCCTGTGTTAATGCAGAAGGTGAAATTATTACATTATAAAAGCTATAAACTAAGCACTGGATTAATTCACTTGATGTGTTAATAATTTGAAAGTTAACTCTCTGCAAGTGGGGTGTGGCTGGAGGAGATGAGGACATACCCTTGGGGATTACATCTTGTCCCCATGGTTTCTCCTACTCTGTCTTTCTGCTTCTCAGCTACAGGAGGTGGGCAGCTTTCCTCTACCATGCCCTTTCAGTGAGGTGTTCTGCCTCACCTCAGGCTCAAAGTGATGAAGTCGGCCAATCATGGGCTAGAACCCCTGAAACTGCAAGCCCCAAGATAAAGTTTCCATTTAAGTTGTTCTTGTCAGGTATTTTGGTCACAGTGACAAAAAGCTGACTAACACACTGAGATTATTTTAAAATCCAAATTACACCTAATCTGTTAGCTCTTTAGTCATTCTTTATGGGACTTATTTATGTAATCTGTTCTATTTTTTCTTCTCAATTTATTAAATATTTGGATGGTCTGTTGGTTGCTAATACTTTTCAGTGGTTAATTGCCATATCACAACAATTATTAACAGATTTCCCTCAAGTTTTAGTACCTTCTTCCTGCCCACCTTGTTACTGTGACAAAAGGGAACACTGTGGTATTGGTTTTTCTTTTATTTTCTTCTCAGTTGTACTAAAACTGGATTGTTTTGCTGTAGGTAAGCATGAATGTTGGTGAGTGGCCAGGCTACAGGCAGGTTATAGTACAGATTTCTATTTTAGTGCAGATTTCATTCAGTTGGTGAGTCTGTAGCATTGAAATGATCATGTTAACATTAAATTGAATATTCTGTCTGTGGCAAATGCCTACCTCCCCTCACTATAGACATATTTTCCTTGGTCTCAATGTATTCTGTGCATTTTGTCAGTTCAATTCCAAAAGAACTGATATTGCATTTTTGATATAATGTTCTACTTATTTATTTATTGCAAACACCATGGTATTTTCTTAGATGATGAAGCATATGACTAAAAATATATTTTCTTGATTACACTTTTCATCTCAATATTTATTGTAGCTGTGCTTGACATCCATAGGTTAACAATTCTCCTCAACAGGCTGGTACCATGACCTCAAATTTCACATTTTTTTTTATGCTGGGAAAAAAACATGGCTTTTCTGGGAATAGTTTATAATACTTGGTGATGATATATGATAAGGGATGGGTGTTTATATTGCATGTGTCAGGATTCCCTTAGGTCTATAATTAACATGCTCACCAAACACTATAGAATTCCCTGATGAATGTACTCAGCCTTTTAACTAGGCGACCCAAGGATATGGTGTATTTTAATCTCCACCTGACTGCTACATTCACTTTTCCCAAACATTTTATTTGGCATTTGTCATGTTCAGTACCCTCACATTCTTTTCATCCTTCTTGTTTTATTGATGAATAATGAGAATGTTAACACTGCTTATCTTGACTCGGGCAAATGAAGAGTGACTTGCCTAAGAGCCTCTTGCCTGAATCAACTGGATGATTTCTGTATGTTTGCTTCCAGTTTTAAGCTATGATTGCTTACACCTAACAGTAGCTATAAAATACACATTTGTGGGAAAGGCTCTAATCTCACAGTCAACGAAAGTAATCTTATTCTGTGATATGACTATAAATGAAATCGTACTTTACAATGGCTAGTCTGATGCCCATGTCGAACCAAAAGAGTTTGAGATGCAAGAAAACTGGGAAAAATTAATTCAATAGGCATTTTACCTATGCTACCCATTTTTTTCCTATTTCAACTACTCTGTGGTAAATATTCTTAACATACATTCATTCTCATAATTTTAATAAGTCAGTCGTTTTTGTGGAAGAATTTTTTTTCCTAGAAGGATGGAATATGTAATTATGAGGGATATCTGGAAACTGAAATCATAATGATATGCTAAGTCATATCAGCAAAGGAGAAAAGCCAGTTAGGGAAGAACTCTCAAATGACATTTGTTGTGAGGATGCTGAGTAGTGACAATATGGGAAGTGACAAGGAGATGCCACATACATACACAGAAGTGGCTAGCATTGTGTAAATTTATATGCTAACCACATCATACATAGACATTACATACATGCCCCAGGGCACGTGATGTGTGTGTGTGTGTGTGTGTGTATATATATAAAGATAAAGATAACACGCATGATTCTAAAATAATTTCTGTGTGAAATAAGCAGTCAATATTGGTTTTTAGTTCAATGCAGCACTGTTGTGATCTTGTAATATGCGTATGCGTATGGGTATAGGTAATATAAGTACACACACATAAGCAAATATTCTTTCTTTATCATCAAAAACTAAACTTCTATAACATGTTTGTAACTAACCAAGAGTCAGCTCTGGTAACTTCAGCACTTTTTGAGTTTTTTCTCTTCTATTTACAAAATCAAGGCTATCATCGGTTTGTTTAGTCATGCCGGATTGATGTTTCATTATCATCAAAGATTTTACTGGAACAGAATCAACCGCAATATCTTGTATTTTCATTTGTTGCTTACAGCATCGTTCAGAGTAAAAAGTGCTAATTGAAACGAGAAGACATTTTGGTTTGTGAATTAACCTCCTCTTATCTTTAATAGTGTGGAGCTTTGATTCTGAAATACTTTTATGTGGCATTTCTTGCTTTAACACCACATTTTTATGTGCTCTCTAGGTTACAATAAAAAATTTAGGTAAAATATAGAAACTTTAGGAAATACATTAAGAAAAAAATAAAAAATCTGTGTTTCCTAAGAGACAATAACGAGCTTAATGTATACATTTTCTAAATAGAATACTTTTTTCTTGTATATCCTAAAATGTTTCTAGGGATGCCATCAAAGATAAGCAGAAGTGAGTACAACATAACCTAGGCACTCTTTGTTTTGTTAAAATGGTGCAATATGTAGAGATGAAAATCAGTCGTTTCTATATTTTACTATCTCTTGAAGCTCTGGCCCAGGCCTAATGGTTTATTTTTATCAAAGGATCTCTGTAGTCCTTATATTTACATGAAGATATCTGTAAGGGTCTGAGCCAGTCTTCAAATTGCAAATTCTCAAGATACATTATTCTTGTTTTAAAGTTCAGACACAAAATCATTTTGAGTTTAAAACAGTAGAAATATCATTTTACAATTTTTTAAATTTCTTTTAAAAACTTCTAGTTCTCTTAATATCATTCTAGTTAATCTTTTGATAATTTACAAAGTAATTTTGGTACCTTTATAGAGGCAATTAAATTATCAATAATCACACAAGTTATTTTAAACTATTTTAAAACTGCTTTTAAAAAGTTTTAAATTTTCCATATGCACTTTCTGAATCTTTTGGTTGATGTTAAAATTGAGTTTGGGCAGAACATCAGGATATTGAATGGTGAAAATACATGCAATCAAAAGGTCTGGGTTGGAGTCCGGCTTTACCACTTAGCAAACAGACTTGAAGGAGGTGGTAACTTCAGCCCCCATGAATTTTAATTTTCTAATTTGGGAAATAGATATCACAGTATGTGATTTGGTGGAGAATGGAATAATATGTATATTATCTTACCTGAGCTAGTTGTGACTTTTATGTAGTAATGTATTTAAGGCATCGTAATTATTATTGCCAATGATTAGATAATGACTCACTTCTGGTTTCTCTCTCAAGTCTTTAAAAAGAGTGAATCTAAGGAATTATTTGAGCTGGACTCTCTGTGGGGGCAGGTAGGAATGCAGTACAGAGATGCGGTTATTAAAAGCAAAAGAACGACTCCCATATATTAGTGCTTGTGACTGGTGCAGAAATAGCTTTGTGAGAGCTGGTGTTGGGGCGGTCCTTTTAAGGGATTAAACTTAAAAGTGGGGAATATGCATTCACATCAGAAAAGGCATTCCTGCTGGAGAGGTCATAACAATCACAAATCTGCTTCTATTTTATCAGTTCATGTTGAAAATTATATTTTGTACTAATTGTTCTATAAAAATTGCTCAAAATATTTCAAGGAGACCAAGTACAGCTGTTTGGCATGCTACAGGTATTGATAATAAATATGCCTGATAGTTACTGACAGAAACCAGTAGGCCTGTGTTGAGCTTAAGCAGCCCACTCATGCCAGAGCTGTAAATCTCCCTTGGGAGTTGTGTTATGTAACATCACATGAAATCAAACACTAACAACTTTTTAAAGTAATATGCTGAAAAGGGAAGTAGCTACTTTTATAACCTTTCTCATCTCAGCCTAGAGTTGAGGGATCATTCAAAATATAGAGAGAGACAGTTTGACAGTCTTTAAAATGAATTTATAATTTTCAGAATTGATGCACAATCCTAAAAACAGCATTACCTCCAAATGACTTTAAAATATATTTTATCCAAAAAATAACAAAAGAAATATGGATAGACTAATTATGTATAGAAAGATATTATAAAAATTATGTATAGGAAGATTATAAAAGAATAATTATGTATAGGAAGATAAAATATTGGGACTGGGGATGTAGCTCAGTGGTAAAGTACTTGCCTAGCATGCCTGAGGCCTTGATTTCAATCCTCAACTTTGGGGGAAAAAAAAGAAAGATAAAATATTCAAACTGTGCTATTATTTATTTGACATGAAATGTATGGATTAGTTTGTGAAAATTTTATTAAGATATATCTATAAAGATGGCAAAATGTTTTGAAAGTGTCAAGCCAATTCTGTCATAAAGTGCCTTAAGCCTATTTGTGAATTTGACAAATTTTCTAACATCTGCCCTTTGATGATACCCTTTCAGAAGCTTCTCAGATTTCAGATAATTTCATAAAGTGGTTTTGGCTACATTGATCCTACAACAGAGATTTTATTGTTTCTTTCTACAGTATAGTATGATAGCTTTAGAACTTGTTATTCAATCATTTCTTTTCCTGAGCAACATTGAGAGTTGATGCTTATCCAAAGATAAGCACCCTAAAACATAATAAGCAAAGTATTTTACAAAAGCATGTTTTTCACAATGGTCATTTACATTAGTAACTGCACTATAAAACTGTTTCTGTACAAATTGTCTTCGAAGCTATGAGGGATGTGAATAACAGCTTCTACCTAGTAAAGGGATGTAATAATGTAGCTGGTTAAAAATAACCCCCAGCTCCTGAGTGTTTATAGACAGAAGATAATTTCTAAGATTTAAGCGTGAAAAAGCTTTAGTATCTTTTGTTAGTCTGAGTATTTTAGACAGGCTCAAACAGAAATCTCTGTATGTTTCAGAACATTTTTCAAAAGCTTTCATGTGATGAATGACAAAAGAAAAGGTACAGGTACCTGAGAGCTCAGGGATGGCAAAGATCAAATCTAATGCTGATGAAGGAGGAACTCAACATCTTGGTGGGCCAGGCCTGAGCTCCAGTCTTCTGAAGCTTACCTACTCAATGTCTTCAACTGGATGGTCATTAGAAATTCCTGACTTGTGTCCAAAATGGAAATCTTGGAATTTCCTCCCAATACAGTCTTCTGAAATATGATAAAATGTCCTAGTATCTTTCCAATTGTTCAAGCCCTAAACAATCCTTCTTCCTACCCCCACTTTTTTTTGGTTTGGTACCAAGGATTGAACCCAGGATGCTTAAACATTGAGCCACATCCCCGACACTTTTTTGTATTTTATTTAGAGAACATGGTTTTGCTGAATTGCTTAGGGGCTCTTTAAGTTGCTGAGGCTGGCTTTGAACCTGCCATTCTTCTGCTTCAGCCTCCAGAGCCACTGGGATCATAGGCATGAGCCACCTCACCGGGCTCCTCCTTGATTCAGCATCATATACTTAATCCCTGACCAGATTGATCCAGTCCTCATCTCCCCTGCTACCAGCCCCATCTGGACCAATGCCTCACTTCTGGCCACACCTGTTGGAGACCTCCAGTGGTTTCCCTCTTCTCTCATATGCCCTTTCCTGGACTTCTTGCATAGATAGTCCTTTCTCACCCTGCAGCTAAAAGTCATCCAACCAGAGAAGTTTCTTCTCAAGTTTCTCTCTCTCTTACACTCCTCTAAACTTCCATTTATTATATTATTTAAAATCTATATTTATCTTGTTATAATTCATCTAGTCTTTGACAGTATCAATTCCATGAAGGATAAAATCTTGCCTGTCTAAATTGTTTGGTGACTACTGAGTGCTAGGCATATAATAAGTGTTCAATAATTAATTATTGAGGAACAGAACACATGTATGTTTTGAGAGTCATGGCATTTGCTGAGGAAAGCTAGAAGACAGAGGATATCAAAAAATATGAAAGATTTGAATATGGAAAAAAGAACAATCCAGTTCCCCTTGGGCACAATTAAAATTCATGAAGTAAACTAAAAGCAGGAATAGTAGTAGGAGAGGGTTTGCTCAGTTTTAAATGCAAGGGAAAGTGGGTTATACTTAATTTGCACATCAGTAGGGAAAACTTGAAGATCTTTTTAGTTCCTGAAGTCCAGGAAAAGGCAGCAGGGCATGATTGCCAGAGAGTCTGTGTTTGAATCCCAGCTCTGTTGCTTCCTGGCTGCATGGCCTTGAAAAAGTTACATGACCTTTATGTACCTCATTTTCTTTATAGGTAAACTGAGAGTAATAATTTTAACATCTCATAAAATGTGTGTAAAAATTAAATAAATGGATATACACAAAGTACTCAAAATTATATCCCATTTAAATTAAATATTAGCTAGTCTGACTATTTCACATTTAGCCATAGGCAAAAATTCATGTATTTTGTCCAAACATAAGATATCCAAACATACAGAATGAAATGGTAGGGGAAAACAAAATTAACCTGACCAAGTATAGTATCTTCTAGTTTTAGGACCGTTATTTGAAAATAGTCTTTGGGACAAACCTTTTTTTGTTATTTGTTTGTTTTGATAAGTAATTAGGTTTTCAGAGTTTTACCCCATCTTTCCCACTGCCTGTACAAGGAGAGATGCTGGTCTGTTAGCTGTGATTGGAGGAATGACATGAAGCACAGAGCCTTCAAGAATCCTTGGGCTAAAGATGCCCATTAGAAACTTAAATTTCAAGAGAACAGGACTGCTTTGGTGCCTTCAACATCCCTGCCATAGGAAAAGTCTGTGGAAGTGTGGTCTTCATGGGAAGGTGATGGTGGATCCAGAGATACACCCAGCAGTGGAGACTGACCATGTCTGGCCACACATCTCTAATTTCTGTATGAGAACCAGGGAAACTTCTAAGTGACCCAGGCCTAATCTCTGACTAACCACACTGTGCAGCCATTTAAACTTGCAAATTTGCATTTAGTAAAGGCAATTTACCTAAGAATGTTTAGCATCCACGTAAGAATAAGCAGAATCTCTAGAAAAAAATTCAGAAAGGGTTTTAGTTTTTCTGTAGAAACATTCAGTGCCAGAAACCAGGCAGAAATAGAGTATAAATTTAATACCAACAATACAAAAATAATAAGAGACCCTAAGTAGATTCAAATGCAATATTGAAAAATACCAGAAATTAGAATTAATAATTTGTTTTAAATTTCAGTAAATATATTTAGAATGATTATTATTGAGCTTCATCACTTAAATGAGTAGATTTTCCCATCAGGAATTTTGCAGGCTACCTTAGATTGAGTGATTTAGAAGCAGTAAGAATGTATTGCTCAGTTCTGGAGACTGGGAAACCTAAGATCAAAGTGCCAGCTGGCCTGGTGTCTGATGAGGGCTTGCTTTCTGCTCCCAAGAAAAATATTTAATATATAAATTTATTACCATTTATTTTTATTACAAATATTCCTCATTGATTAATTTGCTAAGCTTTTGTTTAACATTTTAAGACACAGAAAATATATTTCTAGTGATGCTTTTCACACCATATCAACAATCATATCAGGATCTTAATGACCAGTCCTTAGTGACAAAAGCAATTTTTCTTATTTCGTTAGATTTTTTTTTCCTTATGGAATTTTATTTGTTAGTCCTAGCTCTTTTTAGTGCATTTTGCTTTACCTTTTTACCTAACTGAAGGAGTAATCTTCAGAAATCATTCAAAGAGCATATAGAAGAAGTAGAAAAACATAGAATGAAGAGAACTTGCTCTCTGCTCTTCTTGACCTGAGGAAACACTGATACCTTCCTACTGCTATGCCATGGTCTGCTGAAAGGCTGGCTTTTCAGGGTCTTCTGTGCCCAGTGGTGTTCCAATAAACCCTTGCTTTATTGACAGGTGAATTTGGTACAGATGCACTTTGAGCACTCAGATTCCTTAATTTTGGCATTGTGATCTTTAATTTATCCTAACCATTACTAAATATGCTTTTTAACCTTTTATGCTATTTAGCAGCCCATTTTTATCACTGATCAGCTTAAAAACGGAATTTTGAAAATTACTTTTCTCGTGGCATATGATAAATCATTTAAAGTAAATAAATATTTTTTGTTAATATATTATTAAAGATTTTTTTATGTTTTTTTTGTAGCTCAGTGCTTAATAGTCTTCATACTATGAAACATGTTTTTATTTTAAAAATTTGAAAAACCAGGTAAATTTATCTTAAATAGTTATGTAAAGAAAAATAAAATCACTAATTAATAAATTTGTAAATAACACAGCATTTCACATTTAGCTTGGGAACATTTAAAGTAACATAAAATTTAAACACAATTCACAGAATCAAAATAAAAAAAATACATTACATGAAAAAATGTTAGTTTTTTTATTTGTAATTTTTTTTCCCCTTATGCCAGGGATTGAACTCGGTGCACTCAACCACTGAACCATGTTCACAGTCCCTTTTTATTTTTTATTTTGAGACAGGATCTCTCTTGGTTGCTCAGGACTTTGCCAAATTGCTGAGGCTGGCCTTAAACTTGCAATCTTCCTGCCTCAGCCTCCTGAGCTGCTGGGATTATAGGTATGGCCACCATACTTGGCTTTATTTGCACTATTTGCTCAAAGAAATTATTAAATTATTCTATAATGTTTAGTTATTTTTGTAGTTAATAAAATAATGCATTTAGGTTGTCATTTTATTTTTAGACTTTTCTCCAATGACATATGACATTATATGACATTTCTGATATGAATAAGCTTTATTTGGCAAAAGTAAAAAGTCTTATTTGAAATAGTTGTCACAGGGTTTTTGAAACTGTTAATTTCTTTAATAACATAAAAAGAGGTATCTGGTGTATAGTATGATTATCAGAGAACTAGTAAAAATCACTGTGGTATATATTTTTAGGATCATCACTCAGGTGCTTTGTCACAGACAGTAAGACTCACAACATTCCATTGGCTTTCATACATTTCTTAGCCTCCTTTCAGTCATGTAAGGCATGTGACTAATTTTTGCCAGTGACCATTTTGTGAGGAGAAAATGATACCTGACATTCTAAGTCAATGTTATGCAAAGTGCATGTGGGATTCTCCAGTGTTTTATCTTCCCTTGTCATAGGGATCAAGAAGGCCACATCTCCAGATGGTACAATGAGCATCACCTCCAGCATCTGGATGATTGAGTGAACTGTACTGAGTAGAGTATCTCCATCCTCCTTCAAATTCTACCATCTGGATATGTGCTGTGAATGAGAAAAAAACACTCATTTCTGAGAATTTGAGATTACTTATTGTAGTATTACTTGTGCTGACCAATAGATTATGCCACAAGATCATCATCTATGCTATATCTAAATAAATATAAACTTTTTATTGCCTTCTAATGCCACAGCCCAAAACCCTCAGACACTGCTTGACAAAGTTCCAGTGCCTGCAAAGGAATCAGGGTGAAGAGATGCACTCTTCAATATATTTCTTGTTGGGATGCCCCTTCTTAGTTTGACAGAATTAATTGTGCTTGCTTGTGTCACTATTCCAATTCATAGAAAGGAATCAGTTCCAGGATCAGTCAACCCTGGTCCCCTAAAGTCTCATATAATTAAGGAGAGGCATTTGACCACCCAGGAGAATAAACAAGAAAATCCCCATCAGGATAGTACTACTGATATGATGTTTCTTGGAAGTAATTCTAAAAATTCCCCTGATGATAGTCTCACTTTAGATATGATATCCAGAACATTTGGGCCCACAGTTTCCCCAATTACATTTGGAAGTACTCTCAGGCCTGGCTGCAGAAGGCTGCTTTGGCAACTTCAATAAAGTGAGCTATGGGAAATTGTGGCTCCAACTAGTCCCATGCCTAAAGCTCAAATGCTGGTCAAGTCTTCACGCAGGCCCTGACCAAAATGGATTCCCCTTATAGTAGAATTCAGTCTTTATGTGATATTTGACATGGGTAAAGGCAGAAGATGGCACTTGCTCAGGTATAAACAAAATCTAACTTAGCACTGGACCCTCCCCTACCATGTACAGGAACCTACATTAATGGAGAAAGAATGGTTTGGATTAATGGAAAACATGTTAATTATAGTTCTTTGTTTACATGGGAAAGTCTTAAGAGACAAAGGCCTTGATGCCTGCCCAGAGAAACTGAACTCAAATTATGTAGATGATGGTTGCTACAAAATAGGGCTCAGGGAAGGTTCAGGGAATGGTATTTTTTTTTTTTTTTTTGGTACTGGGTATCGAACTCAGAAGTACTCGACCACTGAGCCACATCCCCAGCCCTATTTTGTGTTTTACGGAGAGACAGGGTCTCACTGAGTTGCTTAGCACTTCACCCTTGCTGAGGCTGGCTTTGAACTCATGATTCTCCTGTCTCAGCCTCCCTAAGTGCTGGGATTACAGGCTTGAGCCACCGCGCCCAGCGGGAATGGTATTTTAATGACATATGTAATAGTTAACTTAACCTACAGCTTTAGGCAATTCTAGCTTAAAATAATAAGATATTAGCAGAAACCATAACTGTGTGTTCGCCAACAGCTATGCTAAAATATCACCCCATGTTTTTAGGTATAGTTACTACAATGGTTTATTAGTCTATCACCTTATGCTACCCTCATAGTTGAGTATATTTTTGTTAACCTCACCCTGTTTATTGGGGACACAATAGGAAGTTAAGTAACCTCCAATTTGATATTAATCTTAAAAAACAGGACATGTGGACCCTTATGCTTTCAGTTTCTAGTTAAGATTGAAAAACTCTTTGAAGCTAAAAACTCTTTGAGGTAGATATCCAGGACAATTATAGATGACCACACTGTGTTTATGAATAACTCATGATGAATTGTAACCCCCTTTCTTTTCTTTTAATCAATGGCCATAAATCACTATAAATAAAGCACTGGTCTGAACTTAGACAGACACCACTTGCACCAAACCTGGTCTCTGTGTCTCATTGGTGCTGCCTTCACCGACACCACTCATCCCACCTCAGGACCTGACATCCTGCGGAGGCTGGAACCCTACATTCTAATTATATTTAAATTAAGGTCTAATATGGGTTTCAGTATATCATTATAATATAACTAAGCACAAAAATTTACAACATAATGGTCAACGACACCATTGCAGGTATTGGGTGAGCTACTGGTTGAGAGATTAAGTTACTGAATGATCGAGGCTAGGCATACTCTTTGATCTTTTTACTCTCACTCATATTCATTTAGTATGCACAAGAAGATTTCACATTATAAATAACTTATTTATAAAAGTGAAAATTGAAATGATATAATATTTACCACATTCAATGTCATGAATTTTGGAATACCTTCATGCTCTCTATAAAATGTTTAGGAGACAATCCCAAAAGCTCAGTCCCAAAGGCATTTGTGAAAATCATCAGTGCTATTGTATTATGCATATAGCATATTATTAGTGTGAAGGGGAATATGTAAGTTAAAAAAGTAAATAAGTTAAATAAATTGGTTTTATGTATTGTCACATCTCATGTTCCTTCCTAAAGGTCAGAAAAAATTAGTTTTGTTGCATTATCACAAAAATATAATGTCTGTTGTGACAATATTTTAAAATGCATTTGCTAGGAATCATCTTGATCTAACAATGAATTTAGTAAAATTACACAACAGTGCAAACCTACTGATAATATATTTGAGACTCAGAAACAGTTAAAACAAAATGTTATTTGTGTGCTGGTAAAACTTTTTCCCCATGATTATCTCAATAGATGCAGAAAAAGTATTTAAAAAATATAGCATCTATTCATATTCAAAATATTAGAAAAACTAGAAATGGTAGGAACATATGTCAACATTGTAAAAGTGGTATACATTAAACCCAAGGCCAACATCATTTTAAATGAAGAGAAACTGAAAGCATTCCTTCTAAAAACTGGAACAAGACAGGGATGCTCTCTTTCAGCACTTCTATTCAACATAGTCCCTGAAACCCTAGGCAGAGCAACTAGGCAAAATAAAGAAATTTAAAAAGATACAAATAGAAAAAAAACAACTCAAACTATCCCTATTTGTCAATGACATGATCCTATATTTAGAAGATTTAAAAAACTCCACCAGAGAATTTCTAGAACTCATGAACAAATTGAGCAAAGTAGCAGGATATAAAATCAACACCCATAAATCAATTGTTTTCCTACATATTAATGATGAATCAGGAAAATGAGAAATTAGGAAAACTATCCCATTCACAATAGCAGCAAAAAATAATGAAAATAATAATAATAATAATAATAATAATAATAATAATAATAAAAATAAATAAAATACTTGGGAATCAATTTAGCAAGAGATGAAAGACCACTACAATGAAAACTACAGAACATTAAAGAAAGAAATTAAAGAAGGCCTTAGAATATGGAAAGATCTCCCATGTTCTTGGATGGGCAGAATTAATATTATCAAAATGGCCATACTACCAAAAGTGTTAAACAGATTTAATGCAATTACTATTAAAATTCCAATCATGTTCTTCATATAAATAGAAGCAGCAATCATGAAAGTCATTTTGAAAAATAAGAGGCCCACAATAACCAAAGCAATACTTAGTGAGAAAAGTGAAGTGGGAGACATTACAATACCAGACCTTAAATTATACTACAAGGCTATAGTAACAAAAATGGCATGGCACTGGCACCAAAATAGGCAAGAAGACATAGAGGCAAATCCACATAAATATAATTATCTCATACTAGACAAAGGTGCCATAAACATACATTGGAGAAAAGATAGCCTCTTCAACAAATGGTGCTGGACAAACTGGAAATCCATATATAGTAGAATAAAATTTAACCCCTATCTCCCATCCTGCACAAAACTCAACTCAAAGTGGATCAATAACCTAGTCATTAGGCGAGACAAGCTAGGAGAAAAAGTAGGCCCAAATCTCCATTATGTGGGCTTAGGAACCAACTTCCTCAAAGAGATTCTAAAGCGCAAGAAGTAAAATCAAGAATCAGTAAATGGGATGGTATCAAACTAAAAAAACTTCTTCACAGCAAAGGAAACAATCAAGAATGTGAAGAGAGCCTCCAGAATGGGAGAAAATCTTTGACATCTGCACCTAATTCATATAGAGCACTAATCTCTAGGATATACAAAGAACTCAAAAACGTAAGACCAAAAAAAACAACAACAACAACAAAAAAATTCCAAGTAACCCAATCAATAAATGGGCAAAGGAACTGAATAAGCACTTCACATAAGAAGAAATATGAATGGTCAACAGATAGATAAAAAAAATGTTCAACATCTCTAGCAATTAGAGAAATGCAAATTAAAACTATACTGAAATTCCATCTCACTCCAGTTAGAGTGGGAACAATCAAGATTGCAAGTAACAATAAATGCTGGTGAAGCCAGGCATGGTAGTGCATGCATGTAATCCCAGAAGCTCGGAGTCTGAGGCAGGAGGATTGTGAGTTCAAAGCCAACCTCAGCAATGGTGATGTGCTAAGCAATTCATTGAGATTCTGTCTTTAAATAACATTTAAAAAATGGCTCAGTGGTTGAGTACTCCTGAGTTCAATCTCTGGTACCCCCTCTCAAAAAATATTAGTAAAGATATGGGGGAAAGTGTACACTCATTCGTTGGTGGTGAGATTGAAATTGGTGCAATCACTCTGAAAAGCAGTATGAAGGGAGATTCCTCAGAAAACTAGGCTGGAACTACCATTTGACCCAGTTATTCCACTCCTAGGTATATATCCAAAGGATTTAAAATAAGCGTACTACAGCGATGCAGCCACATCAATGTTTATAGCAGCTCAATTCACAATAGTTTTGCTATGGAACCAACCTAGATGCCTTTCCACAGATGAATGGATAAAGAAAATATGGTATATATACACAATAGAATGTTACTCAGCCATAAAAAATTATAACTTCTGCAGATAAATGGATGGATCTGGAGACTTTCATGCTAAGTGAAATAAGCCAATCCCTAAAAGCCAAAGGTTGAATGTTCTTTCTGAAATGTGCCTGCTCACACACAAGTGGGGAAGAGAAGAATAAAAGTTCAGTGGATTAGACAAAGGGGAATGAAGGTATGGGAGCAGGGATAGGAATAGAGATAATGGAATGAATCTGACATAAATTTCCTATGACATATATGAATATACCACAGTGAATCTCCACAACCTATATAACCACAAGATGGGGATCTTAATTAGAATAAGATATGCCTCATGTTTAATGGAGTATAAATGTATCAAAATATACTCTACTATCATGTATAACTAATAAGAACAAATAAGAAAATTGAAAAAAAATAACTTTTTTCCTTTTCAACTGCTTTACTTTAGGTGGCCATTTTTTTTTCATATTGTAGATTTGTTTCCTCCAAGTAACCAAAAAGCATATATAGCTAATGCTCTAGATTTTGCATCTATTTGACTTCAATAACTAAAGGGAGAATGAGAAAACTCTGTTGGCTCCACTAAAAACATGCCAGGAAAAGAGCATCTTTTTTGGCTTAGGACAGGAAACTATCTCCTCTGTCAGTGACAGATTTTCCAGTTGGTTTAGCCTTTTTAGCCTTGAGGTCCTTGTGAATAGATAGGATAGTCAAATAGTAAAACAGGTAGGCAATTAAAGCAATGGGCATCAAAAAGGCTTCTCCAAGTAGGATGGAAAGTACAGGCAGCTCCATCGAACTGGATTGACCTGTAGAAACATGCCAAACACTCTAGCCAAGTCCTTTGTCCCAGAGAGATGGGAAAAGGGACCTCTGTCCCAGAAATATGGGACAAGGAGCCTATGCTCAAGAGAGATGGGAAAAGGGAAAACAGAATGGACTTAAATGAAGGCTATACAAAAATTCAAACTCCTCAACTAAAAGGCATAACCAATCAGAATGTTGTGGGCCTGACCAATAGTCTTAATATTTAATATCCAATACTCAATTAGCATAAATATTGAACAATGTTCCTCTCTAGCTGCCATATAAGTCTCTAGACTAGTGCATGTAAGTGGTAACCCTTCACCAGGACCCTCCTTGCTCAGAGAGAGCTCTGTTTCTTTTCGCTTGAATAAATTTTACTCTTGCACTCACTCCCCATTGTCCATGGATTTTATTTTTTGGGTTTACTAGATAAGAACCTGGAAAGGAATTGCTGGCAATTTGCTACTGAGCAGTAACCCTAGCTGGTGTGGCCCGCTGTGGGCTGAGAGTTGTAACACAAACAGGCCCTGCTTGCTGTGATTGCAATCCCAACAGCTGAAAATCCGGTTTCACTTGGTTGTCCACCTATGTTTCAAAATGAAGAGCAAAGTAAGCATTTCAGGCAGATACATGGATTTTTTTTTCTCTCTCATTGCATAGAAGGTAATGATTGAGACTCATTCTTTCATCACTGCAAAATGCATAGCTGCTGGCAGGCAGATGGGGTATATGGTGTGTGGGGAGCAGAACGGTGGACTGAGGGTCCCATTAAAAAAGCAGAATTATCCAAAAATTTTTTTAAGTTAAAGAGGTAGTGTCCACCCTTGTAACTCCCCAAGCAGATTGGTCAATTTTTCAGTTGAAATGATCATTAGTTTTTGTTGCTGAAAGGTATATGAATGTGAATGGGTGCAAAAAAGGCAACTGGTCCATCTGTTTCATATGTAGACCTTCATTTAAGCTCATGGACCAGCCCCAATTCTCACATGTCTTCCTTACATTCCTTTTTTTTTCCTCCTGCCTCTCTCCCTCCTCCACTCTGGCTCCTGCTTCTACTCTGTTTCTCCTATCAAGGTGGATTTCTGAGCCTCTCCATGTTCCTTCTTGAAAGAATAACTTCTGCTTTCACTGATAGTCTTTCATTCAAGTATTCTAGGTTGACATTTACTCTAGTTTCTTCTATCCTTCAGTACAATTCCACCTGCTTTCTCACTCATTAAAAATGTATTAATATCTTAACACACATCTACTAACAATGAATTCGATCTAGGTTGATATTTAAAATATTTAAGATCTGCATTGCATAGAGAAAATAAGACAAAGAATTAATTTTCTATCAAAGGTGGCAATTGATTGGATAACAGTTCAGTATTGTTACTGTTGTAAAGAAGTCTTGGGAAAGAGGAAGTGTGATAACGTTGTGCTGACAGTTTCAGAATCACGTATTCATTCTTTCTTAATTGCTTGTTTCACATTTGCACTGAGTTATGCAAACAAGCAAAACGGCAAAAACCTAGCACATAAAAAGTTAAGAGATGGGATTGCAAGCCCAAACGTCTCACCCTTGATCCTATACTCATATTAGTCCTTTCTTGACATTTTAATCCCATGTATCTGATTAAAAAATATAAAAAATATTTGAATAGTTTTAATAAAATTATCATTTATATGTAGCTAAAACTGAGTGAGATCATTATATGATGATGAGTTGTGAAAAAAATTTTAAAAATACGTATTTTTAAGGGTAAATGAGCATGTTTCAGACATTTTTCTTTAAATCATTTAATTAATCTCATTCAGAAGCTGTTAGATATTGCACACATATATTTATGTTTATTTTTGCTTTGTGCCTTATAAGATCTAGAGAGTGACTTCATGAAAGAAGTTCACATCCAGAGAACAATTCTAAACCTTCGTATTTGGTTCAGATACACACTAAATGAAAGTAAATGTATTTTAAATTCCACATTATATTTTACTAACATGGAAACAATTTTTCCTTTGTGTCAAGATGACTATTCTTCTTTCCATTTATATTTTTAGTCCTTATAGGGATTATTTTAAAATGTCAGATAATTTAGTTCCAAAATTATGCAATTAGTTGAAGTATTTAGCTTTAACACATTCTTAACATATTCTTCCCCCCTGCAGTACTAGGGATTGAAATCAGGGGCTTTCCACACTGAACTACACCTAGGCCCGTTTTCTTTTTGTTTTTTAGTTTTGAAACAGTGCTGAGTCTGGCCTCAAACTTGTGTTCCTCCTGCCTTAGCCTCCTGAGTATAGGCATGTGCCAAGGTACTTAGCAACACATTCCTTTTCAGATTGTACTGATACTGTGTTGACTTTACTGTGGAAGACCATGGATTATGATAACCACAGAACTTAAGAAACAGTGATGACTCATTTGACTTTTGAAACTGTCTTCCATTAATGTTGAACATTCCTTACAAGTCCACAGGCTACTGATGTGGCAAAGAAATCAGTGCAGTGGCTATTTCCCACAAAAGATAGTTTTATTTAACTGCATGTAGCATTTATGTTTTTGGCTTACTCTTCTATACTAATTGTTTTGTTTGTTTTAAAGATGGTTTTGAAAGCTCTGCCTACATCATTATTGAGTGTCTTTTTAATGAAGAAGTATGAGGCATTTTTTGATCTTAGCCATGTGGATAGTTGGGTTTCTGAGAAACTTTTTTTTTTTGGTTAACATTATGAAAACAGAATCATGGCACCGGTTATGCCTCCATTCTGAAATGATTGTGGAAAATTCAGAGCTACTTGTTAGTTCTTTCTCAGTAAGCAATGGAGGTACTAATCTTATTCCTGGCTTTGTTTTACTTATCCTTATCATATTTCCTTTCACTCACATTTTCTCACTTATGTTTATTTATAGTATAGTATTTAAATAGGTCTTGATATTTTTAACTTCCATAAAATCCTTTCTGGGCAAAATAGAAACCAAATACTATTTTTGTATTAAAGACTGCTAGAATAATAATTTCTCTTGCTATTTATGACTATAAAGATGAATTAGTTGGCATTTACTTTATAACTTATTATATTAGCAGTTGTAACTAGCATTTTTTTTTTTTTACTCATGGAGAGCAATGTTTTTACTTCAGAAAAGGCATTCACTAATCTACATGGGTCCAAGAAACAAAACTGTTTATATATACTGAAATATCAAAATTCAGGAAGAATTCTTGTGAGCTAAATGTGACTTATAGAGAAGGCTTGCTGTGGTTTTGAGAGGGACAAAAAATGAGGAGGGAGTAGATGGAGAAGGAAAGGAGAATAACTAGAAAAATGGTAGAAGGCTGTATGCCCTATAAAATAACCTCACCGTGTGCTCCTCTGAAATCCTCAGAAATATCAAAAGGAATTGCTTCCGTGTGCACACTAAAATGTGGCTAACTTTCATCCCAAGGTCAATGCCTTTCTGGACAGAGACAACTGAAGGGCATGTACAAATGCAAAGGCGGGTGGAGCTGTGGATAAAAATATCTCTTCTTAATTAGCTGAAATCTGGTGAAGGAATTTGAACTTCCATAGGTCAAAGAAAACTAATGAGGTGTTAGAAAAGAGGGTATAGAATATATCTTAGCTATATTTGTGTATTAAGTAGTTAAAGTACTTTTGAGGCATTCTCTAAAAAGTTTTATATTCTCTGAGATCAGTATATTTTAGACTTGTTCCAGTTCATTATGTCTGTTGAGTTTTGAAATCTATTTTTTTCTTCAGATTGAAACACTTGAAGTGTACGTAGAAAATCTTAAACTGGGGCTGTAGTTCATTGGTAGAATGGTTGCCTAGCCTGTGTGAAGCCCTCAGTTCAATTCCCAGTCAAAACAAAATGAAGCAAGAAGAAGAAGAAAGAAAACAAAAGCAAAACAAAACAAAAAAAAATAAACAAACGAAAAACCCCAGAGATCTTTGGGAATATGTAGGCTATTGTGGATATTTGTATCCCATAGTTACAAAGAAAATTGATAGCATCCTTCCAAAAATATAGATTCTTAAAAAAATAGATGATCATAATTTATTTTAGTAGAGATTAAATAACTGGAAAAATCAATCGTTTTAACTCAAGTTTTATTCTATTTTTAATAATTCCATTCATAACCTAAGAAGACATACTTTGTCAACACACTAAGCACAGAGGACATACTCAACCATGTGCAATAGACACAAAGGCATGTGAATATTTATACAGAACTACCAGGGCCCTCTATGTTCCTGCAGGAAACCAAGTAAACCAAACTACCACCCCATACTGACACTTGCATTCTAGTGAGCAAAGACAGGCAGAAAACCAAGTAAATAAAAAAAAAATAAAATATATTATATAACAGATTGTGAAAAGTGCAATGGAAAAAATACAAATAAAGAGAGGAGATAGAGATAGATCCAGGGCATGAACATAGGCAGCATTACAGAGAAGTGACCTTTGCGTAGAGATCCAAAAAAATCTTTGAAATGATCCAGGTGCATATTCAGAATACTAGCATACATCAGACTCCCAAGCCCTAAAGTGGAGTGCATGGCCTCTCAAAATTGACTTGTGTCTCAGGAGTGAATGGGAAAGACAGAGAACAAATAGGAGTGATACCCATATTTTGCAGATCCTTGTAGATGATTATAATGGATTAAGATTTAAAAATGTTTGTATTAGTTTGTATTAATCATACAACATAATGGGTTTACTGCTGCATATTTGATATGCTTATTTTTACTCTGACATGTTTGTATGTGCAGCTTTGATAATATCCACACTCTCATGCTACTTGTTTACCTTCCCTTCCTTCTCCACCTGATCTCCTTCCTTTTCTATCATAGTCTAAGGTCAAGGTGTGCTTTGTTTGTTGGTTCTCTGAGTGGGGAGAAACACTTTTGGAGAGTTTCCAGTACAAGATTGTTAAATCTGAAATGACTAGAAAAGAATCAATCACTGTGAATGTTAAAGAAAAAAATAAAAAAGACTTAAAAGAGTGGAAAGGATGAAAGATTAGAGACTAGTGGTGAAGAGTGGTTGAATTTGAGTGTGGGGTCCACAGGATGTATCAAATGATCTCATGCAGGGTGAAAGAGTCATCGGAGATGTTAGGATTGTGCTGTAAGCAACTGAAAGGATGGAGTTGCTAGAAATTAGGCTGAAGAATGCTACCAAATGTATGGAATTGCTCGGATGATCTGCAGTGCACTTTTGCTCCTTTTATGTTTGAGATGCCTGTTAGGCATTCAAGCAGGTGCAACATTGCCCAGTGTCTTTTGTGATTTGCAATCATATGTTCATGCAATTGTATATATATAAAACTCTAATGATCCAGAAAAGGCAGAAAGTGCTATTTTCAGCTACAAGATGTTTTTATCATCAGATATCTCGAGATACTTCTGTTGCCTTTATTGTCTACTAAAGAAGGGCACTGGCTTCTATTAGATTAACTAAAATGCTTAATTCACTGTCCATACAGAAAGCACACATAAATAATCTTTTAAGTTGGAGAGAAAGCCATGAACAGAGTTCCTCATACATCACATGGTGTTCAGGAGTTCAATAAGAAATCTAAATGGAGAGCAAGAGATTTGAAATTAGCATTAAGTCCAAAAAAATCAAAATTGATTTAACCTTTCTACTTTAAGAAGAAACTGAGAGTAAATAAATGTTTATACTATCAAGAACCTTTTGTGTTAAACGGGGTCCAAATCAGCTGGTTGCCTCTGGTGCACTGATTAGCTGGACCCTCCTGACCGAGCCTTGCTAGTTGAGGCTGTAAAGGGAGTAACAGATAAGCTGGAGTGCTCACAACTTAGCAACAGCTTGGAAAGTATTGTCAATAAATGCTACAGCTTGAAATGGGGCCAAGTTATAGCATGTGATACTATTGTACAACTGAAGCAGCACTTCAGTATCTAATCTTGGGATTAGAGAAGATCTGGGGGTTCACACCACAGCAACTGTGTCAGAGTGGAATTTATAGCTCTTCTCCATTGATATTAGTAACAGCCACAGATTAGGGGAGGCAAACGATGATACAGTTTATTGCAACTTGTCTGTTGATAGTGTGGAAACTTGCTCTTTCTACCAGAGGGGACAGAGAAGACCCACTCCCCAAATGCATTGTAGCAGAAACTAAAGCATCTGGTTTCCACTATCACCATGTTTTGTATAAATGTTTCCAAAGATCTAGCTTCTTGATAATGGCCTTTGGTAAATTCATTTAAGAAAAATTTGGCCCCACACCAACATTTCCCTAAATAACAATGATCTTACATATGAAAGAACCATTCTCTAGCCCAGCTTTTCATAGTTAGCATAATGTTGAGACAATTTGCATTTAGTTTACGATAAGCAAACAGGAACTCCCAAGGAAGTATGTTACCACTTCACAGATAGCTAGCCAAGAAGCCAGGAGGGAGGCAAGGAGGTGACAGAAGAAGGGAAAAGAAGATGAGTAAAAAAGGGAAGTGAAGAGAGGGTTGGAGTGTGAGAGAGAGTACAAATTGGAAACAGAAGCTGGAATGGGAAAATGGCATTTTAGAAAGCAATCTTTTAAATTCTGTTTTTTAAGTCATGCCTAGAAGCTGTCCAAACTACAGCCAAATAACAAGATTACGTCTGATTCCCGATCCTAGCACTGTCAGGCTTGGTTAGTGTGATGCATATCATGTATGTGGTGTGGTTGCTTTTTGTTTTGTATTGGCAGCAAGAATCTTCCACATTAGGCAGAAATTGTTTACAGGTTTTTTTTTTTTTTGGTTGCCAAATTTGCATGGAAATTTCAGAGTGAACATTATACTGTGTGTAGTGTGTATAGTGTGTGTGTGTGTGTGTAATATATATATATATACTATATGTATATATACATATATATGCTATATGTATATATATTACTCCAACTGACTGATATAGCTACTTAAACAAATAAAACTCAGTGCACACAGCTGATAATTCTCTTTATTCTTTCAGAAGTGTTACAGGAGACTTCATATTTTATGTTAGCTTTAAATTGCATAAGAGAAAACTTGTTCATTTTCCTCTTAGGATTATATCATGATATTGTTTTAATAAGATTAATAATTAATAATATTGAAATAATAGAACTAACACAAACACCAACCATATAACCAAAAGGTTATATTGGGAAACTTTAATTTGATGCTTTTTTTTTTTTTTTTTTGAAACAAGGTCTTACTAATTTGCTTAGGGCCTCTCTAAATTTCTGAGGCTGGCTTTGAACTTGAGGTCCTCCTGCCTCAGCCTCCAGAGCTGCTGGGATGACAGGCAAGTGCCACTGCATCTGGCTGATTCTTCCAAAGTCTTTAACACTATCTTCTGTTTATCATCTTATCTCAGCAAATGTTTATATATGGATTGGGCATAAATAGTTATTAGAAGAAGGATTTGTGACTAAAGCATATCATAGTGGCAATTTTTGAGCTAGATGTTGCCAATACTTTTATTTTCCACTTCAAGGGGAATATTGTTATCCTTTTATTTCCTAAGAATGCTTATAGAACTAGTTCACATATGTTGCTGCTACATATGGTCTACACTTTACAATGTGGGTATTATTAATACTTCTAATCATTATTATCTTGACACGTCCATAAAGGGATTAACTAATTTTGTGGGCCTTGTCCTTAAAAATGGAAATGAAGTTAAGTATGTTTGGAATACAATCAGAGAAAACAGGTGTCACATTTTTGAGTGGGCCAAAGTTTTAGGAATTTGCCATGATTTCTATCTTAGATCCTTAAATGATTTTTCTTTTAAAATTATCCTTTAAAGAATTAACACTTATATTTGTGCAGATTGCTTGCACTACCCAACAATGAATGAAGTATTTGATGAGGTATCAAATGGTAATGATGCCAATTATTTTTTGTTATCTTTACTGTTGTACAGAATACACTTTGATAAAAGCAAACATAAATGAAAGAATCCAGAGATCGATATGTATTTGGTAACTACTCTCTTCAATGCAAATTCTAATTATCATCTGAACTGTTCTGGTGGGATTTTGTAAAGAATCAGCTTTGAACATTTCACTCCTCTCTAACAAAGACTCTTGGAACTTTAGGCTTCTTGCCCTATAAATCTGCAATGTTTCTTTTTTTGTCAATAGGCACGCGGAAAGCCTTAAAAAGACACATTTATTTCATTTATGAGAAATTAAATCCAGATTTAAAGCTCTTGTCTCACCCACTACTGTTGGCTCTCTTTAGAATCATTCTGTGGTGGTGCTGGGCCCCAGGAAGCGTTGTAACATGTGTTGGCAATCTTGCAAACTAAATTTAGAGTCCCTTAGATTCAATATCAGGATATTTATTAGGAGTAAAGCTTGCCTTGAGATCTTTTTGTGGGTTGATGTTAAGCCACTGGCATTGCTTCTAGGGTGAGTTTTCTTGTTTATACTTAATGACATTTAATGCAAAGCTAATGCATTTCCTGGTACATCTCACTAAGGACAAGTCCCTCCATTAATACCCAGCAGTCTTGACTGTGATTTCCAACTGAGCTATGGAATTAGAGTCTATATCTTCTGGGTAGATTTCACTCATACAAATCAAAATTATCTTGAGACAATAGGGAAAAGATGAAATGTAAGAGTGGAAGTTTTGTTTTTCGAGACATCTTGCTGCACATTATTTTAAATATACAATTTGCTCTGAATCACTCTTAGAAACAATTTCTACAATTAAAGCATGGAGCCAATTTTTATTCAAACCTTGCAAAAGCAGAATCTTTGTTTTTTAATATAGTAATTTATTTACTTTACTTAACAAAGACCAGTAGTACGATGTGGCTCTTCTTAAAAACAAGTGGCTTTTCTAAAAAAGAATAAAATGTGTAATGTTTGCAAATTTACTTGGTATAAATGATGAAGTCATGATTGGTTCCACCTTGACAGCCTGATGTCAATTGGCTTTCAATATTCCTATTTAGCGTGGCTGACTCTTAAATGCCACTGGGGGGAAATATGGTTTTATGGGTTTTGTTGTTATTATTTCTATGTTGTTATTAAGTTCAATGTTTTATATGAAAATCAATTCTTTCCTAACTAAAGGACTGAAGATGCTGCTGTCCTTCAAAATAACAAAACAGTGCTCTCTATAAGAGAAGATTGTTCAGAAAGACCAACTCTTTGAGTTACATTGTAAAATAATGGAATTTTGAGTTGGGAAGACCTTTGAGAACATCTGGTTTAATAGCTTTATGTTGAAGGAAACTGAGACCCAGAAAAAAGGAGTTAATTTATTTTGAAGTTGAAATGGCAATGCTAGAACTCAAACCAAATTTATTGAGCCTTCATTCATTGTTCTTTCCATTGACTTATTCTGTTTATTTTTTTAATGTTGTTTTAGTTGTTGATGGACCTTTTGTTTCATTCATTTATTTGTATGCGAGAATCGAATCCAGTGCCTCACACATGTGAGGCAAGCACTCTACTGCTGAGCCACAACCCCAGCCCCATTGACTGATTCTTGTTTCTTTATTGTTAGCTCACTCAGATTATTTTGGGTTGCAGTGGTTTTCATTGATCTTGACAGAAGTAATTTGCTGCTCAGTTGTTATAATCAACAGCCAAATCTCAGAAGAACTAAGGCATGGTTTTCTCCAGAATCTTACTTCAGAGGTGCAATTAAAATCCCTGCAAAGATCTACACAATGGGCAAATAAAATTATCATCAACATATACTGAAATGTATAGATGGGTTTGATATTATATAGATTATAATGGGAAAGACACCTAATGTCTTGTCTTGGAAAAAATCCAGACTCCACAATGCCAGGGGAGGCAAAGAGACACCCAGAAATAGGAAGGAAGGTATGGAAAGCATAAATGATTTCTCATTATTTAGTGAATATGGATGACGACTGTAAAATATAAACAAAAAGAAATTCCACAGAAGGAATATGTGCCCTTATAACTAAGATATTCCTCTCCACTGTTCCACTTTAGATTCTAGCCAAATGTGTACATGAATGGCATACATTGTGATCTACAGTTTTGATCTTTCAGAACTTTTTACTAGAATGTCATTCTAATATTTCTGTTATAAAGTCCCCAACTGGTGTTTCTGATAGCTGTTGCTCCCTTGTGTAGATCACTACAGAAATAGTACATTATTTACCTCTAAGTCAGTTTTCATCACAGCATTTCTCTGCTACAAACAAACAAACAAACAAAGAGAAGGGCTGCCTTTCACCCATCTCTAAATTTCATATTCCTTAACCTATATCTTTTATGATAGGAATAGAAAAAGTTTTGTTCATCTATGTCTATAGTGTCACCACAGTGCCTGGCCCAGGTGGTATTTTTAATCATCTTACATGCTTTTTCATATGGGCCTGCACATGCCCTGTGAGTAGGTACTGTGGGATCTCTGTTTTTCATGGAGAGATAAATGCAAGTCACTTTCCCAAGAACCCACAGCTAATTAGGAGCATTACCTGGATTCGGACTCAGTTATTCAGATTGTACTTTAACCACCATGTCCTATGGCTTTGTTGCATATTTCTGACAGTCTTATCTGGTGTGAAATATTCTCCATAGTTTGATCCAAGCCTGTCTCCAGACATGCTTTCCCTCTAAGTGTCTGGGTAAACTCTTGCTTTGAACCTTGTTTGTCCTCTCAGTATGATCCACGTGGGCCCTAGAAATGATATGTCTGTTTTAGTCAGCTTTTTTGTTGCTGTGATTGAAAGACCTGACAAGAACAATTTTAAAGGAGGAAATGTTTATTTGAGGGCTCACATTTTCAGAGGTCTCAGTCCATGCCAGTAGGCTCCATTCCTTGGGGCTCAAGGTGAGGCAGAACATCATAGAGGAAGAGTGTGGTGGAGGGAAGCAGCTCACATGATGATCAAAGAGCAGAGAGAGACTCCACTCGCAAGATACAAAATATGTCCCAAAGCCACGCCTCCAATGTGCCACGCCCTCCTTCAGCCGCAGCCTAACCACCTTCAGCTACCACTCAGTTAATCCCATCAGGGGATTAATTCACTAATTGTGTTAAGGCTTTCATAATCCAATCATTTCTCCTCTAAGCCTTCTTGTATTGTCTCACACTTGAGCTTTTGGGAGACATCTTACATCCCTACCATTACAATGTCTTTGCTAAAACTGTCTCCTTTACCTTTGTCCTTGGAATTCCCCTTTACTTTCAACAATATCCTAACCTTCCTTGAGCTTCAGTCTCTTCTCAGGTGCTCTTTTCTCCTGAGCTCTATAACTCACTTTCTATTTCTGGTTGTATCTCTGTATGTCAGGCCTCCCCAGGCACTGAAGAATTTGGATCATTTTGAATGGGACAATACATTAGGTGTCTATTTTACCCACCATAATCTGTACAATAACACTACCATTTTTAATTATATAATAGCATATATTGATGATAATTTTATTTGCTGATTGTGATCTTTGCTGAAATTCTTTTTTAAAATGTATTTATTCTACTTAGGTATACATGACAGCAGAATGGATTTTGACTCATTATACACATATAGAGCACAACTTTTCATTTCTTTGGTTGTACGAGATGTAGAATCACATCATATATGCAGTCATACATAAAGCTAGGGCTATGATGTCCATCTCATTCCACCATCTTTACTGTCCCCATGCTCCCTCCCTCCTTCCCCTTTGACCAGAGTTCCTCCATTCTTCTCGTGTCCTCTCCCTCATTATGGATCGGCATCCACTTAGAACATTCAACATTTGTTTTTTGGGGATGAGCTTATTTCTCTTAGCATGATATTCTCCAACTCCATCCAGTTACCTGCAAATGCCATAATTTTATTCTCTTTTATTGCTGAGTAATATTCCATTGTGTATATATACCACAGTTTCTGTATCCATTCTTCTATTGAAGGGCATCTAGGTGGCTTCCACAGTTTAGCTATTGTGAATTGAGCTTCTTTGCAGGATTTCTGACAGCCTAAGAAGTGAGATTTAGGGACAAGCTATGTATTTCAAAAGACCTTTGACCAGCTGAGGGAGTCTGATAGTGACAGTAAAGAACAATTCACCTTTGAAGAAAGTTAGCCTAAGGACACAAGACTAAATATTTCAGATGAAGGCAACAAACAGTAGCAGAAATACAATGGGATTAGAATGGATAACAAGCTAAATGGGAATCAGCAGCATGCTTTCATGGACCATTCATAAATAAAAGCACAGCAGGCAAGAAGGCTGGGCTAATCCTGTTACTAGACTTTGCACAGGTCAGGCTTTCTTAAGAATAATTCATCCACTTCTGAGTTGTTCTTTTTTCATGGAAGTGATAAGGAAAGGACTGAAATAGTAAGGATTTAGATGACATATTAGAAAGGTATTCAAAAAGAAAAGGAGCATAAAACTCATACAACTTTCATCCCTTTGAAAACTGTTTAACTTATAGTCATGATTTTGCAAAGAACTTCTCTGAAACCAAATCTGAAAGTTTGTCTGCAGTTTGCTTGTAGTTCACATGCTTCTTTGCCTGCCCTATTGGTCTGCACAAATCCAATGGTCAGAAACTTGCGTGCAAGACTCATTTGAAATGGTACTGCTGTGAACCAGGTACACACATTCTTACCAGGTAAAGAAGGGGTTCATCTGAAATAGCAAGAGCAGGCTTTGAGGGCCTACAGAGCTCTTGGGTTCAATTCCGTATTTACATATTACTTTAAGGAAATCTATAAATCTTTTCCAAAGAATTGCTTAATCAAACTGGTTCTGAGCCCCCTGAACCTAGTGCACTTAATGAAAAAAAAAAAAAAAAAAAAAAAAAAACCCTGGTATTAGAATGGTGGTGCTTTTAGTCCTGGGAGAGGGCCTATTTGGTTGCATGCTAGTGACACAACATTAATAACTATTTTTCATGCTTCAGAATTTTTTCAGTTTCACTCCCTCTAGTATGACTTGTTCTTACATATAGTTTTATAATAAAAATATACTTGGTCTTCATAGATTTGGAAACATTAGAGTCATATGAATTCATTTCATCTGATAATAACTTCTTGAATTGGCATTATTTTTCTTATTTTAATAGATGAGGAAACAGAAGTTACATATCTAACCCATGAAAAATAGCTAATAAATGCATTTCTACTCTTTACTGAATCACACATAATCTTCTCTTTGACCAGGTCAGTGAATTTGGTCTTAAGTGTTCTGATATTTTTCATAGGATTTGTAATAAAAACCTTCAGCAAAGAAATGTGTCACATGATTGCATTGAAAAGTGGAGAGTCTAATTGAAAAAAAAATAAAAACAAAATTTATCTTCTGCTATAAAATAGAAAATGCTGGATGTTAATAAAAACATGCTAATAAAGTATCTGCTTTAAAAGAGGTGCTCATTCTGGAAAGCCTGTATAATGTTATAATGAGGACTCTTTAGAAACAACACATGATAACTCAAATTTGGAAACCACTGAGCTCTATATGCACTATTTCTATTTTTAGCATCACTACTGCCCTAGGGTATATTTTTACTATTTGTCTTGTTGCCATGATTTTCTTTCCCATTAATGCTCTGGAGCGTCCTTGAAGTGTTAGGCATTTCTCTCCAATAGGCCTAATGGTGGAGTAACTTTACACTAACTTTCCTTAAATGGCTATCTCTTGACATAGTAATTTTTCACAGGCTCAAACTGCAGCCTGTTAAAAGTAAATGCATTCCTTCCAGGCTCCAGTGGTGGATTCATGCTCAGATGACCCTTTGACATTTTACAGGCATTGAAGAGGTGCTGTCCCCTCTCTGGAAATAATCTAAACATTGATCCCAAGGAACAGAGTGGAGCCCTAGATAAACAGGAAAAAATGTGTTTATAGACATTTTCAGGTCATTCGAACTGTATTGCTGAAGGCTAAATACTTCTAGAGAGTAGGGGCAAGGAGGAAAGCACTTTTTCCAAACCCAATTAAGATGATTTTTAAATTTTCACATATAAATGACCCCTTGAGCACCTTATTAGATTAGTCAAATGCAAATCATGTTTCTTTCCTGTTAGATGGTGATGAAGCTCATGCTGACAATTGGGAAAATGGCAGGTTATACCAAATAAAATTCTCATTTCACTTTTGAGATATTCTGGCAAAACTTAAAAGATAAGCATTAGTTTAAAATTTTTTAAAGGACATAGACTGACTAGATATTTGCTTTCGATTTTCTTAAAAATTCTAAATTGTTTTTTAATAGAGGGATACCCTAATTATTTGCTAGTGTAGTAACTTAATGCTTTAAAACTCATGCACTAAAAAGTATAATTTAACATTTTACATGTTTGACAAACTAAAGTTGCTAATCTCAGCTTATTTATTTCTTTTCAATGATATTGTAGTTTTAAAAATCTGAGGTTAACTATGCATTGCCTAATATAGAAAAAATAAAAGCCTTATACATACTAACAGTTATTGTGTTTTAGAATTTATTTTAGGAATCGTGGCAGTAAGTCAGAAACTTCCTAGAATGTAATTTCCAATAGAACGAGGAAGTTTTTGTCTCTTTTTGTTTTATCCCTAATGCCTGACACATACCAGATTCTTAGTTAAAGTCTTTGAATGAATGAAAATTCAATAGAGAGGTACTTATTTGATGAAATCTAGGAAAGAGTATGCTGGGCCTGAGGACTTTCTGGGCTAAGCAATGGGTATAATGTTGTTATGCATATGGATTCATGAGATTCTCTTGGATGTCACTAGTCATTCAAATGGTGTAAGAAATATTCCACCTACATCAAACAAGTTTTGGACTATAATTTGCCTTCCCATGTCAATTGTCAAAAATGCCATCATGTTGGGAAACTATTGCCCAGTGTTCAATGACTTTGTAGGTTGCCATTTGCCTTATAAATTAGTGAATGGACATTGAAATATTGATCAACTATTTATAGAGCGTGGTAATATTTTCGTGTCCCTGAGAGACAGTCTAATATGATTAAGTGCTGTATACTACACACTGCATGGGTAGAAAGCCAGTATTTTCCTGCTTTTCAAAAAGGACATTGGATTGATGCAAAAATAATACTAAACACACCATGTACCATCAGTGAATTTATATGGTACAAAGTATGCACATGTAAGCCATGGAAAAAAAGAAGTAAAGTTAGGGAAATCTTCCCTTGAAGAAGAAATTAAAATTGGCCTATAAGAAAGAGGAGATTATTATTTACTGAAAATGTTATGGATAAGAGATGCAGAAATAAAAGTTATGTGAAGAACAGGACAAGGAGATTTGCTTAATTATAGTAAGGTGAATGTTAGGGAAAAAAATAGGGATTGAATAGGATTGGCATATAAATAGAAACTTAACAAAACTGAAAGGCAATGGGTCCAGAGCCTTAAATTACATCTTTGATTACATGATTTTGAAAATCACTATGTAGTTTTACTAGGAATGTTAGATGTTTTGGTGTTGATTACATCATAAATCACCTCACTTTTCAGTGGCTTAAAATAGTAATGTTTAATTATTTCTCAAGTTTCTGCTGGTTGATTAGGACTTGGCTAGGTAGTTCTTTTACTGGTTTTACTTGGGGATCACACACATGGCTGTTGTCAAATGGTGGCCAAGATTAGGACATCCATGATAGCTTTCAGTGCCTTGGTAGAGATGGCTGGAAGGTTGGGCTGAATTGGGGTGAGAGGAAGTCCAGGCCTCTTTATCTCTTTGTTTAGTTTCCAAGTCCTCCCATTCTCTTTTTGTTCCTCTCACACATTCTCTCTGCATGATCTCTTTTGCTCAGGTTGATTGGACTTCTTACATGGTGACTCAAGGGCTCCAAAAAGATCTGGAGAAGAAGCTGCCAGCTTTGGACTCCAACCTGGAGTGGTGTCGTATCTACCACATTCTATTTGTTCAAATCAGTCACAAGTTCAGCCAGGCATACCACCTGAAAGCAGATTGCATAAAAGCATGAATAGTGGGAAGCTCATTGCCCATTTGAAGCCATCTCTGAAATCATAACATAAGTGACTTCAAGTCTTTATCATTCCCATCAACATTATCACAGGTACAGTAACGACCACCAAAAAACTCAACTCACGGGCCCTTGCTATGTGGTAGGCACTATTCTTAACACTTTATTTTCATTAATTAATTTAAATCTAGAGGACAGTAATATCATTATTCAAATGATATACATGAGGAAACTGAGGTCCAGAGAGATTAAGTAACTTGCTCAGGATGACATAGTTTGCGATTTTGGCCCAAGCAGTTCTACTCCAGAGATTGTGCTAGTAAGGACAGTTCTGTATTGTTTGTCTTGTAGAGATGGAAAATTCCACTTATTTCTATATATAGTACCCAAAGTCTCTGCTAAATAACAAAAAGTCAGAAAAATATTTTAAAATGATGTGCCATTCCTTAATATTTTTTACCATTGTCCTCAAAATGTTCAACGTAGCTCAATAAATTCAGGTCTGTTATTGTGGAAAGGATCTGATGCCAAATGTTATTATTAAATTTGTCAAAGTTGAAGAGCTGTGATGTTATAGTCTTTGTACATGGTTTAGTGTCAAGAATCTTGAATTTTAAGTAGAAATGGGCCTTAAGTCCTGGGTGTTTTGTTATTGATTGTGCACTTGTAAGTAATCACTTAATTCCTCTAAGTATGAATATAACTGTGTGATTTTAACAAGTCCTCTGATTATAACAAGCCATCCATGTATTTCTCTATATTTAGATAAAGGATGATAATTCTTAGTTCTTCAAATTTTGAGAACTGAAACGAATGCAAAGTTTTTTTTTTTTTTTTTGGTACCGGGATTGAAATCAGGGGCACTTGACCACTGAGCCACATCCCCAGCCCTATTCTGTGTTTTTTATGTAGAGACAGGGTCTCACTGAGTTGCTTAGTGCCTTGCCATTGCTGAGGCTGGCTTTGAACTCGCGATTCTCCTGTCTCAGCCTCCCTAAGTGCTGGGATTACAAGCGTGAGCCACCACGCCCGGCTACGAATACAAAGTTTTATATGCTAAAATAGTTTTATGTATTTAAATTTATGCCAACACAAGGTAGCATTAATAATTGAGAAAAATACAGGTGAATTCATATTTTATAGTTACTGTTAGAAATCACTTCAGAGATATCAACTGATCAGCCTAATGATCTTTCTGGTATATATATTAAGAAGTCCTAAAAAGTTGAATATTGAGACAATATTTGAATATGTAAAAAGTCTTTGAATATGTAAAAAGCAGAAAAAGAAAATTATTTCCTTTAAAAGCAAACTTTATTCAATCTTAAAAACTTAAAATGTCTGTATTAGCCCATTTATCTTCAATTTTCACTAGTGCCAATTACATGGCAGGCAATACACTAGGCCAACTCTGGCCAATGGAACTTTCTATGAAAATGAAAATGTTTCACATCTGTAATGTTGAGTTTAATGGTCACTTTACTTGTGACTAATGAAAACTTGAAATGTGGCTATTACAACTGATGAACTGGATTTTTTATTTCCTCTAATGTACATGAATTTGACCATAAATGAAAGCAGCCACATGTGGCTGGCAGCCACCATATTAAATAGTGCAGAACTAAACATTGTGTCATGTGTCCTGTCCGTCATATCCTGATTCTCTTTAGAAAGGGGTATACTTGGAGTCATTCATCTTTTGATGGTTATAGATCTTGTTCATCCATACTCTGGTTCTTTTTTAAGCATTCATTTTCTTTTTCTATTTTCCTTTTTTTTGTACCAGGGATTGAACTCAGAGCCATTCAACTGAGTCACATCCCCATACCTTTCTGTATTTTATTTAGAGACATCTTATTGAATTGCACAGGGCCTCGCTAAGTCACTGAGGTTGGCTTTGAACTCGTGATCCTCCTCCCTCAGCCTCCGGAGCCACTAGGATTAAATTATCAAGGTTACTAACAAATGTTAGAGAGACCAGTTTCCCTAAAGGAATGCTAGTAACTGCCCTCTTGCTCAAACACGTGTGGAACTCATGAGTTTAAGTCTAATTTTCCTTAAAAAACAGTCAATATAAAAATAAAAAATAAATACAAATAAAAACTAACTGCACACTCTATCCTCTAATCATAGTTTGAGAAAAAGAACTATCATACAATGGGTAGCAATGGAGCCATTCTAACCCATAAGGACACAGCATTAGAGTAGGAAGACTTCTTGAATCCACAGAGTATCTTGCAAGATTTAATGTTTTAGCTTTGGCCAAAATAAGTTTAATTTTTATGCTTTTTTTCTTTAATTTTTAAATCTGAGGAAAATTCAGTCCACATGTTTCTGACCAGTGTAGACAAAACTCACTGCGATGTGTTTCGTAAGAGCTGTTTGGAAGTGGTTCCAGAAGTCTTCTTAGCCTTTCTGAGTAACCATAAAGACTATATCAGTTTTGCATAAAACTGTCATCTGGCTGATTTAACCAAAAGTCTGGCTATCCACCAGGTTAGTTGAGGGCTGAAGCAATCCTGCTTCTGTAGCTGGCTATATATTTGTATTCAGGAATAAGCCATCTCTACATACAACATAGGACTCAAAAGGACCTAAAAATCATCTAGCTTTTGCACTGTCAGTGTTAAAAATGAGGGAAACATGGTTCAGAGAACAAAAACAATTTGTGCAAAGTCTATAACGTTTTAAATAAGAGACATCTGAATTTGAGCTCAGGCTACCTTGTTGTTGGTCATGAATATTTTTCAACATAGCACACAGTCTCATTTTATTATTTAAAACCTAATACAGTGCTAAATTATAAAAATACTCTGGTGTTATTGGAGCATACTTTAACATATTTAATTTTATGTACCATTTCCTCTAGTAGCACCTTGTGTCAGCACTTCAATTAAATACATAACTGCTAAAGTCATATATTACTTTCCAAAGGAAAAAATCATATTTAAATTGGCATAAAATAAAGACATTCTTTATGCTGAATATCCAATGGAAAATTTTTCTTAGCAGCTAGCTGTTTTTTGATCAAAGGAAATGAAAAGAAGATAAAAGATTTTTTGCCTAATCACTTCCCAGAGGAAAAGAAGCGGAGTCATATTCTAGACGATTTGTTGACGTAGAGGCTTTAGGATGATATGATATAATTCAAGGGAGGAATTGTGTTTCACTTCACACCTGATGCCACAAGATCCCATGGCTTTTTTAGGTTTTTGTTCAAGGGATTTTGGAGAAGAGGTGTCACTTACACTCTTAAGTGCTATCAGTTTGTTTGGGGAATGTCTGTTTGAAGGAATCTTCCTGTCTGTAAACTCTTGTCTTCAATTCAATAGCATAGTAGCTCTACTCTAAAAATTTATAAGCTAGCAAAGGGATGAAGCTGAGAAGATAAAAAAAAATGCCCATTGTGTTATCTATCATTTCCCTGTTTCAGAAATGTTTATACACAAAGGCTTTTATACAGAGAGTATTCACGTTCCTGACAGTTTCCAAATGCCTTCCTAGAGGGATTAAAAAATTAAGGGAAAAAAAAATTGAGGAGACTGAGGGTGGGGATGGGGGTGAATGTTTATTTGGGTATGGTCCTTTCTGTGAACTTCACTCTGGGAAGTGTGACGTATGATTTTCAGTGTCTGGAGAGCTTGAGTTTAATCCATGGTCTTCCACTTGCTCTGCAGTTCTGGAAAGGTTGCTTAACCTTCCTGTGTCCCCTTCTAGTTTCTCAGTTTTCAAAAAGGAGAGAGCAATTCCATGAAAATTGAAGTTCTATCAGTAGTTACACAACATGATAATTATCAGTAGTTATACAACATGATACATCAGAAACATTGTACTATTCATTAAAAATCAGATTGTGTTACAAGAGGTCTGAAAATAATTTCAAGCAGAAAAGCTTAGTTGTTGAAAATGAAAATATGAGGTGTCTAAATATTTTTGCAATAAAAAATAGAAGCTGACAACTCTACAGATAGAATTAAGATTAAAAAGTAGTTTCATAAGAGGAAAATGGAATAAAAAAGATTATTAATGAGGACATGTTAAACTAATAAAAATAGACACAAGTCCTAGAATTTAAATTAGAAATATGTAGCATTTAAAGAAAGAAGAAAAAAGTAATTAAAAGTAACATTCTAAGTCCTTGGAATTTCACAAAATTACCATTAATATGCTGTTTTGAATAAAGTTTCTCTGTGATCTTTATAATAAAATATAAATGTTTTAAAAGAAATGTACTGATTATTATATAATCAAACACATAAAGACCAGATATGTGCTTTTGTGATTGTAAAAAAAATGAGAGTTAAAAAGAATTGATTTATAGGTTAGCAGGTCAGCTTTCATTCAAAGGTATCTCCTTGTTTATGCATATTGTGAATATTCACATTTTATCAAATGCTAGATAGCTGCTTTTCACCAGTGATCATTTTATGACCATGATTGGATTTTCTATAAACCTCATTTCTAAGCAAGAGAATAAAGACTTCGATAATGTCAAATAAAATGGCACACGTGTGTAAGTGGCCTTGTAATGTACTATTATTGTTTCATCGTACCATTTAACGATAATTATTCTTTGGAGAATGTTGTATTATGTGGTTTCTGAAGAACTACATGTGATTTAGTGACAATGGCTTTCTTTTAGTGATTGCAGATTTAAAGGATTACTGAGCCCTTCAGATTTTAAAACAATAGAATATCCAAGAGGATTTTATTTTCAACTCTTGTTTACTTCCTAAATCATGCATTAATATTATGATGTTTGGAAAATGAGTTAAATGTTCCAGGGCTGAACCAGAGCCATCTAGAATGTGACTTAGAAAAGTGGAAACAAACTGCTGATGTGTATTGGAAATGATGTGTTAGATACAAATGCCTTTACAAAGAAAGCACATTCGAAGTAGAAGCAGGAGTGTGGTGTGAAAACCAAGTTAGGAAATAAACCTAATTTTACATTGCATGATATGACCTGCAGTGCTAGTCATCTTTTCAGCACTGTGACTAAAATACCCGACAAGAACAACCTAGGGTTTATTTTGGCTCATGGTTTCAGAGGTTGCAGACCATAGTTGAATGGCTCCATTGCTCTGAGACTGAGGTGAGGCAGAACATCATGGTGGAAGAGTTTGGTGGAAGGAAGCTGCTGCTTATACCAGCTGGGAAACAAAGAGAAAAGGAGAGGAAGGAACTAGAGACAAGATATGGTCCCCAAGGGCACCCCACCTCAGTGTCCCACCTCTCTAAACATGTCCTGCCTGCAAGTTTCTACCTTCTTCCTACTAGTAGTCCATTCTGCTACCAATGGATTAATTCACTTATGAATTCGGATTCTTCATGATCTGATCATGTCCACCAAAGCCCCACCATGGCTACATTAGGAACCAGGACTTTAACACAGAAGCTTTTGGGGGACATTCCAGCTCCAACTCATCACACCTTTCATGGATTAAAAGGGTTAATTCACATACAGACTCTCAATCAACACTCAGCACACACTGGGGGCTGCAGTGTTTGGCCCCATCACCACCGTGGTCATTGACCTCCTCATCATGTGTGCTGTTCACTCTCCTTCTTCTGACCCCTGTGACCTGGACACTAAGCTCAAATACCTGACTCAATTGTTTTAAGAACCATTTGAGCACATTTTTGAGTCCATTTGCTTTTCTATCTGATAATGCCCAGCCCTGATCCTTCACTTTATCCAGAATTCATTCTCTTCAATTTTGACCACCAGCATTTGAAATTGAGATTTAGAACTGTTCAGTGATCTTTTTCTTGTTTCTACTTAACTGAGACCTCTTTCTGAAAGAGGAAATACCAAACCTTTATTCCAACCTCCAACCCAACTTAAATGTCCCTTCTTTTTTAATCACATGATCCCATCTCATCCTTTGCTATAATTGAAGCAAAAATGATTAAACTCACCATCCACACACAGATTTTCAAACCTGTTAATTTCCCTCTCCTGTGGCTTCAAGCACCTTTCGCCTTCACCTGTTACCTTCTTGTGGTGGTCAGGGGAAGGAGTGCTCATATTCTCTTCTTGTGTTTCTCCTGCTATTCTTTTGATCAAAGACCATTTTACTTTTACCCATCTTACTCTGTTACCTCCTATCTAGGACAACTTCAAATGTATCTCACTTCCTTTTGCTTTCTTCCTCTTATACATTAAAAAATATTCTTTCCTCACCTTAATAAATTGAAAATCTTTACTCTCTCAAGTTAATCCAATATTCTTTATTGCTAACATCATCATAAAACATTGAAATTCTTGCTTATACTACTTCACCTACCATTGATCCTCAGCCTACAGTCTCCAAAAGACTGATAATAGAGTAGAGCGTTTCTAATCTCCTGATCAGTGGCCTCTTCTTGTGGTCACCTCTGCAGTATTTGGCACCGGTGGTTACTTCTGCTTTCTTCCGTCCCTCCACTCAGGATCCTGTAAGATTTTTCTTTGTTATGTCTCCTGCTTCCTTCTTGACTTCTCTGTTTTAAGATTTTCGTCTCCTTTAATACTTCTTCTTGTTTTAATGTTTTTATTAGTGCATTATGGTGTAATGTTATAGTGTGATCCATTTTGATATAATAATATATACCTAGAAAATTATATTCTATGCTCTGTTTCTTTCTCTAGTGCTTCCTCTTCTCTTCTCCCCCTCCCACTACCTGTTCCCCTTCTTCTACTCTATTGGTCTCCCTTTTATATATTGATTGTTTTTTCAATTGGTATATTTAGATACACCTAAAGGTGTATCTAAATTGTGGTATATTAATATGTGTACATTGCAAAATTTGGTCAGTTATATCCTGTGGTTCCTCCCTTTCCCCATCTCTTTTCCCTTCTTAACTCTTTTCTCTACTTTTCTAATCTCCCTCCTATTTTCATTGAATCTCATTCTTTTTCCCCCCTCATTTTTCTCTAGCTTCCACATATGAGACAAAACTTTCAATCCCTGACTTTCTGAGTGTAGCTTATTTAACTTAGCATGATATTCTCCAGTTCCAACCACTTAAAAGTAAATGCCATTATTTCATTCTTCTTTATGGCTGAGTAAAACTACATTGTATATATACACCTCATTTTCTTTATCTACTCATCTGTTGAGAGGCACTGGGCTGGGTTCATAACTTGGCTATTTATGAATTGCACTGCTACAAACATTGATTTGGTTGTATTCCTATAGTATGCTGATTTTAGTTCTTTTGTATAAATTCCAAAGAGTGGGAGAGTTGGGTTATATGGTGAACCCATTCCTAGTCTTTTGAGAATACTGCTGTTTCCACACTGCTTTCAAAAGTTGTTGTACACTGCCAGCAGCATATGAGTATACATTGTCCCCACAACTTTGCCAGCATTTATTATTATTTGTATTTTTGATGATTGCTCTTCTAACTGGAGTGAGATGAAATCTCAATCTAGTTTTGATTTATTTGCATTTTCCTGTTTTCTAAGGATGTTGAACACTTTTTTTTTCATATATTAGTTGACCATTTGCATTTCCTTTTTCTTTTTTCTTTTTTTCTTTTTTTCCTTTTTTTTGAGAAAGGCCTGTTTAGTTCTTTTGCCCATTTATTGATTGAGTTCTTTCTTTTTTTTTTTTTGGTGTTAAGTTTTATGAATTCTTTATACATTCTGAATATCAATCTTCTGTCAGAGAAGAAGCTGGCAAAGATTTTCTCCCATTCTGTAGGCTCTTTCTTCATGCTTTCATTTCCTATGCTGTGAAGAAACTTTTTAATTCGATGCCATCTCATTTACTAATGTTTGATTTTTTTTCTTGAGCTTTAGGGTTTTTTTTTCTTTTTTCTTTTTCTTTTTTTGAGGAAGTTGGTGCCTGTGCCGATAGGTTGGAATATTGCCCTCGTTTTCTTCTAGCAGTTGCATTGTTTCTGGTCTAATTCCTAGGTCTTTGATCCTCTTTGAGTTGACTTGTACAGAGTGAGAGATAGGGATCTAGTTTCATTCTTCTACATATGGATATACATATGGATAGTTTTCCCAGCACTATTTGTCTTTTTTTAATTAATTCATTTATTTTTATTTTTTTATTTATTCTACTTAGATATATGTGGTAGCAGAATGCATTTTGATTCATTGTATGCAGATGGAGCACAACTTTTCATTTCTCTGGTTGTAGGTAATGTAGAATCATACCATATATGCAGTCATACATGAAGCTAGGGCTATGATATCTATCTCATTCCACCATCTTTACTATCCCCATGCCTCCTCCTCCCTCTCTCCCCTTTGACCAAAATTCCTCCATTCTTCCCATGTCCTCTCCTCCATTATGGATCACCATCCACTTATCAGAGAGAACATTCGGCATTTGGTTTTTGGGATTGGCTTATTTCTCTTAACATGATATTCTCCAACTCCATCCATTTACCTGCAAATGCAATAATTTTATTCTCTTTTATTGCTGAGTAATAGTCCATTATGTATATATATCACAGTTTCTGTATCTATTCATCTATTGAAGGGCATCTAGGTTGGTTCCACAGTTTAGCTATTGTGAATTGAGCTGCTATAAACATTGAAGTGGGTGTTGATTTTATATCCTGCAACTTTGCTGAATTCATTTAATTCTAGAAGTTTTCTGGTAGAATTTTTTGGATCCTGTAAGTATAGAATCATGTCATTGGCCAATAATGATAGTTTGAATTCTTCCTTTCCTACTCGTATCTCTTTAATCTCTTTCATCTATCTAATTGATCTGGCTAATGTTTTAAGGACTATATTGAATAGCAGTGGTGAAAGAAGGCACCCCAGTCTTGTTCTAGCTTTTAGAGGGAATAGCTCCAATTTTTGTCTATTTAGGATGATGTTGGCCTTGGGTTTAGCATAGATAGCTTTTACAAAGTTGAAATATATTCCTACTATCCCTGGTTTTTCTAGTGTTTTGAACATAAAAGGGTGCTGTATTTTGTCAAATGCTTTCTCTGCATCAATTGATGAAATCATATGATTCTATTTCTGTGATGGATTATGTTAATTGATTTCCATATGTTGAACCAACCTTGCATCCCTGGAATGAACCCCACTTGGTGCACTATCTTTTTAATATGTTTTTGTATGCAATTTGCCAGAATTTTATTGAGAATTTTTGCATCTATATTTATCAGGGATATTGGTCTAAAATTTTCTTTCTTTGATGTATCTCTGTCTGGTTTTGGTATCAGGGTGATACTTGCCTCATAGAATGAGTTTGGAAGGATTCCCTCCTTTTCTATTTCATGAAATAATTTGAGGAATATTGTATTAATTTTTCTTTGTAGGTCTTGTAGAACTTGGCCAAGAATCCATCTGGTCCTGAGTTTTCCTTGTTGGCAGGCTTTTGATGGCATCTTCTACTTCCTTGCTTGAAATTGATCTGTTTAAGTTGTGTATGTCCTCTTGGTTCAGTTTGGGTAGGTCATATAGCTCTAGAAATTTGTGAGTGTCTTCAGGCTTTTCTATTTTACTGGAGTATAAATTTTCAAAATAGTTTCCAATTATCCTCTGTATTTCAGTAGTGTCTGTCATGATATTTCCTTTTCATCATGAATTTTAGTAATTTGGATTTTCTCTCTCCTTTTCATTAGGGTGGTTAAGGGTTTGTCAATTTTTTCAAAGAACCAGCTTTTTGTTTTGTCAACTTTTTGAATTGTTTCTTTTGTTTCAATTTTATTGATTTCAGCCCTGATTTTAATTATTTTCTATCTTCTACTTATTTTGGTGTTGGTTTTTTCCTCTTTTTCTAGGGCTTTGAGATATAGTGTAAAGTCATTTATTTGTTGACTTTTTTTTTCTTTAATGAATTGATCTTAATGCAATGAACTTTCCTCTTAGCACTGCCTTCATAGTGTCCCAGAGATTTTGATATGTTGTATCAGAGTTTTCATTTACTTCTAAGAATTTTTTATCTCTTCCTTGATGTCTTCTGTTATCCATGTGTCATTCAATAGTGTATTATCTAGTTTCCAAGTGTTGGAGTAGTTTCTATTTTTTAATCTGTCATTGATTTCTAATTTTATTCCATTATGGTCAGATAGGATGCAGGGTAGTATCTCTATTTTCTTGTATTTGCTAAGACTTACTTTGTGACACAATTTATGAACTGTTTTGGAGAAGGATCCATGCCCCAGCACTATTTGTTAAAAAAGATGTCTTTTCTCCATGTTATGGTTTTTTTTGCACCTTTGTAGAGTATCAGATCCTCTATAGTTTTCATTGTAGAAGTATTTCAACTCTTTGGTTGGATTTATTCTCATTTTTTTGAGGGTAACATGAATGGGCTAGTTTTCCTGCTTTTTTTGGAGCAAATTTATTATTGGCATATAGGATAGCTACTAATTTATGAATGTTGATCTTGTATCCTGTTTCTTTGTTGAATTTGTTTATTAGCTCTAGAAGTCTTCTGATGGGGTTTTTTTGAGGGGAGGGGTCTTCTAGATATAGGATATGTCATTAGCAAAAGAGATAATTTGATTTTTTCTTTTTCTGTTTGTATCCCTTTAATTTCCTTTTCTTGTTTCATTGCTCCGTCTAGAGATTCAAGGCTACATTGACTAGGAGTGATGAGAGTGGACATTCTTGTCTTTTTCCTGATTTTCGATGATATGCTTTGCATTTTCTCCGCTTAGTATGATGTTGGTTTGTGGTTTGTTGTATATAGATTTTATAATATTGAGGTAAGTTTCTTCTATCCCTAGTTTCTCTAGTATTTTCAACATGAATGGATGCAAGATTTTTTCAAAGACTTTTTGTTCATCTATTGTAACAATTATGATTCTTTTAATTCTATTTATGTGGTGAATTACATTTATTGATTTGCATATGTTGAACCAGTCTTGCATCCTTGAGATAAAACCCATTTGATCTTGGCGTTTTATCTTCTGAATGTGATTTCGAATGTGATCTGCCAATATTTTGTTAAGGATTTTTGCATCTATGTTCATCAGGTATGATATTGTGTTACAGTTTTTATCCTATAGGCTTATATATTCCCTAAAGGGTTCCAATACCTCTCCTTTAAAGGGGAGACCAATATTGACAGATCACAATGCAAACAATATATAGTTTCAAACCAAGTAACTCCTAACATTTCCTAAATACATTTATGGCTTAGTTACAATATACAGAAATTAGGAGTTCAGTTAGCATCTACTATATAAACAATAAGTTTGCACAAGGGTCTACAGTTTCTGCTGATGGGCTAGAGAGAACAAGGGGTGGGTGTAGGATGAGATGTCAGGGAGGTAGGAAGTGAGGATATAGTTATTAGAACCTAGAAAGCATGAAAGGAGAATCCAAAAGAAGTTGGCTATTAGCAGAAAAGAGAGAAAAAGATTTGGGAAAGATTAGTAAGTAGGAAGAAAATAGAGTACAACTAACAAGAAGACATCAAAATTAAGAAAAATAAAACAGGTAAAGGGGAAAGTTACGAGACTATATAATACAACTGTAGCATACTAATCAGATATCTGGGTCCACTGTGGCCTAATGTATAGAAAATACTTGGTTTCGCAGATGTTGGGGATGTGAGGACAGGAAAAGAGCAAGAGAGAAAAGAAAAAAAAGAAAGGAAGAAAAGAGAGGGAGAGAAAAAAGGAATATTAGGAAAAATATAAAAACTAAAACGTCTCAATATAAATAAACGGGATTGCTTCTCTTCTCTCCAGTAGGTGGAGTTGTCTGTTGCATACTGGTATCTGCTCACTTCAGGGCAAAGATGGTGAAGCCAGAGTCTCACAATACTTCAGAGATAGGGTTCAGGGCTGGGCTGGGCAGTGGCGTTGGGTGAAGTGTTCAGAGATGCAGCTCTGTGGTGTGCTGGGCAGAAGTAAGTGTATGTCTCCAGATCCTGTTCTGTGTCCCCAGGTGTAGGTGCACAGGGAGGTTCTGCCCTGGTAGATGGAGGTCCACACAAGAGCAGCAGCCAGGGGTCCTGCGTGGGAGCCAGGGGTCCAGCGTGGGAGTAACTATTAGGGGTCCTGTGTGGATGGGCAACCCAAGGTCCTGCGAGGTGTGTGGGCACTAGAGCCAGGGATCCTCAGCATGGGCTATGGGTCTAAGTCCTGCACTGGCTTGCAGCTGAGGTCCTGTGCAAATGCTGGGGCCTGGCAACCCTGCAGGCACCAGAGTGCAGTTCCTGGATGCAGGCAGATGTTGGGTGTCTTCTATAAACTCTCTGAGAAACAGTGTTTCCACTACTTTAAACCCCGGTCCTGGAGAGACTAGGAAGTGTTTTTTGTTTTGTTTTGTTTTGTTTTGTTTTTTCCCCTTGATGTACCTTTTTCTGGTTTTAGTATCAGGGTGAGACTGGCTTCATGGAATGAATTTGGCAGTTTTCCCTGCCTTTCATAAAATAATCTGATGAGGATTGGCATTATTTTTTTAAAGGTATGATAGAACTCAGCTGAGAATCCATTTAGTCCTGGGCTTTTCTTTGTAAGGAGGATTTAAATTTTGCTTTGATCTTATTGCTTAAGATTGGTCTGTTTATGTTTTCTACAGCTTCATGGTTCAATTTGGGTTGGTCATGTGCATCTAGAAATTTGTCAATATCTTTTACATTTTCCAGTTTATTGGAGTATAAATTTTCAAAAGAGTTTCTAATGATCAACTGGATTTCACAAGTGTTTGTGGTGATATCTCTTTTTTTTTCATCTCTAATTTTTTTGATTTGCATCTTCTCTCTTTTGGATAATTTGACTAAGAGTTTCTCAATCTTGTTTACCTTTTCAAAGAACCAACTCTTTGTTTCATTGATCCTTTGTATTTTTTCTTACAATTTCATTGTTTTTAGCTTAGATCTTAATTAGTTTCTCTGTTCTACTGATTTTGGAATTATCTTGCTCTTCTTTTTCTATGGCCTTGAGATGTAATGTTAGGTTACTTTGCATCTTTATATATTTTTAATGTAACCACTCAATGTAATAAGCTTTAATTTTAGAACTGCCTTCATGCTGCCCCAGATATTTCGATATTTTCTATCTCTGTTCTCATTTGTTTTTAAGAATTTTTAAATTTTCTCCCACTAATTTCTTCTGTGATCCATTCTTCATTTAAAAGTATATTATTTTATCTCTAAGTGTTAAAATGATTTCTGTTTGTTATCTTGTTTTTCATTTCTAATCTCATTTCATTATGATCTGATAAGATGCAAAGCGTGTGTCTTTTTTTCTTTTTGTTCTTGCTAAGATTTGCTTTTTATTCTAAAATATGGTTTATCACAGAGAAGTTTTCATATGCTGCTGAGAAGAAAGTGAATTCAGTTGTTGATGGATGAAGTATTCTGTAGATGTCTGGGGATGTGGCTCAGTGGTTGAGTACCCCGGAGTTCAATCCCCAGTACCAAAAAAAAAAAGAAAGAAAGAAAGAAAGAAAGTTGCAAGAGAATAATGGCAGGCCATATTTAAAGGTTATCCAATCAGAAGTTTTAGTAATTTCTCAGCCCAGAACCTAAAAGTCAGCAGGGCTTGGAATAACATGGATCAAGCCCTGAAATATAATGAGTGCTGTTTTAGTCAGCTTTTTCACTGCTGTGACTAAAGGATCTGACTAAAACAATTTTAAAGTAGGAAAAGTTTATTTGAGGGCTCATGGTTTCAGAGGTATTAGTCCATAGAAGGGTGGCTCCATTCCTCAGGGCTGGAATACTATATTCATTGTGGGAGAGTATAGCAGAGGGAAGCAACTCACATCATGGTGATCAAGAAGCAGAGAAAGAGACTCCACTTTTCAGATACAAATATATACACCAAAGCCATGCCTTAATTTCCATCTCCTCTAGCCACAACCTATCATTTCAGTTAACACTCAGTTAACCTCTATCAGTTGATTGAACCACTGATTGTGTTAAGACTCTTACAACCCAATCATTTCTCCTCTGAACCTTCTTGCATTGTCTCACATGTGAGCTGTTGGGGGAAACTTCACATCCAGACCATAACAGGTACCAACTATGATTACTATATTCAGCAAAACTATCCTTTAGAATTGAAGATGAAAGATGAAATAAAAACCTTCCATGACACTCAGCCAGCACTATAAAATACATTCAATGAAATATTTCAAGCAGAAATGTAAAAACTAATGAAAGTTCATTGAAAGCTCTCAATGAAAGGAGAGCCATAGTATGGATGAATCTCATTAGAAGAATAGTCAATTAAAAGAAAAGAAAATTTGAATTAAGCATTAGAAATATATAAAAATGGAGGAAAATAAAAATCATCTCTCCATAATAAAACTGAATGTAAATGGTTTAAATTCTATGTTCAGAAACACAGTTTGGCTCAATGAATTAAAAACAAGACCCAACCATATGTTGTTTACAGGAGACTCACTTTATAATCAAAGACATCCACAGACTGAAGACGAAAGGATTGGAAAAGACATACATAAAAATGGAGATCAAAAACAACCAGGAGTAGCTTCTCTCATTTCTGAAAAATCAGACGTCAAGCCAGTATTAATCAGAATAGACAAAACTGGTCAATTCATACTCGTGAAAGGAACTATCCTACAAAAAGATACAATAATGATAAATATTTATGCCCCAAACATGCATGCCTCTACATGCATAAAACTAACCTTACTCAAAATAAAAAATCTGATGGACTTCAATATAACAACAGTGAGTGATTTCAACACAACTCTCCCATTAATAAGTCATCCAAACCTAAACTAAGTAGAGACTTTTTAACTAAAAAAATATAATTAATCAAATGGACCTAACAGACATCTACATAATCTCCCATGTTCCTGGATAGGCAGAATCAATATTGTCAAAATGATCATACTTCCCAAAGAGCTATATAGATTCAATGCAATTCCAATTAAAATCCCAACATCATTTCTTATAGAAATAGAAAAGGCAATCATGAAATTCATTTGGAAGAATAAGAGACCCAGAATAGCCAAAGCAATCCTTAGCAAGAAGAGTGAAGCAGGAGGCATCACAATACCAGACCTTAAATTATACTACAAAGCTATAGTAACAAAAACGACATGGTACTGGCACCAAAATAGACATGTAGACCAATGGTATAGAATAGAAGACACAGAGATGAACCCACTTACATACAGTTACCTTATACTAGATAAAGGAGCCAAACACGTACACTGGAGAAAAGATAGCCT
>CM053408.1:38119351-38162560 GCA_028644305.1 Xerus rutilus
GTGAAGCAGGAGGCATCACAATACCAGACCTTAAATTATACTACAAAGCTATAGTAACAAAAACGACATGGTACTGGCACCAAAATAGACATGTAGACCAATGGTATAGAATAGAAGACACAGAGATGAACCCACTTACATACAGTTACCTTATACTAGATAAAGGAGCCAAACACGTACACTGGAGAAAAGATAGCCTCTTCAACAAATGATGCTGGGAAAACGGGAAATCCATATGCAGCAAAAAGAAACTAAACCCCTATCTCTCACCATGCACAAAATTCAACTCAAAGTGGATCAAGGACCTGGGAATCAGTCCACCACACTCTTTACCATGATGTTCTGCTTTAACTTGAACTCCCAGGAATGGAGCTAGCTGTCTATGGACTGACACCTCTGAAACTATAAGCCCCAAATAAATTTTCCTCCAGAAAATTGTTCCTGTTGGTCTTTTAGTCACAACAAAAAAACTGACTAAAACAGTAGTCTCCTCCATTGTTGCTTTCAATTAAACTTTTACTTTGTTTTGAGAATTTCATTTCCAGGAATTCTGTTTGATTCTTTTGAATAATCTCTAATCTCTATATATTGAAATGATATTTCACTTCCTGTATTTTCTCTCATTTCATTCCTTATATATCTTTTCACTCATTGAAAATTTTAACTGTGAACTTTTAAAATTTTTTATCTGACATTTCTTCCAGTATAGTGTCAATAGGATCAGTTGCTGAAGTGTTTGGGTTGTTTGGGGTGGTTTTTTCTGTTATTTTTTCATATTGTTTGTAAGTGTACTTGTCTGTGGAGGTGGTTATCTCTTCTACTTTTATGCAAGGAACTATTTGTTAAATTTCTTTCTCTTAGAGTGCCCCAGGCCAGGGGAATATCCAAGTATTGATACTTCCACTCAATGTGTATCCTTTTCTATGCTCATTATCAATACCACTTTGAGAGAAGGTACTAAATCCTATTAACTCCAATTGCCTCAGAGCAAAGCCATTACTAATAACCTTAGGGGAAAAATTTATTGAAAATGTTTTACACAGTCCCCAGTTCCTCTAATCTGGATATATACTTGTGGTAATGTTCTTGAATAAACTAGGAAAACAGAGAAAGAATGATTCCAGTTATTGCTTTAAAGCATTAAAAGAAATACCATAAAATGGTTTGAAGGCTGTAATATCAAAAAGTAAAGTAACATCTATCAATTCAATATAAAAATAATATCTGTAAGATAAAAGTTGACATTAGAGTTATTTATGATATTCCATGCTGATGTCTTATTGAGTCTTTCTGATTTGGGTTTCATTAGGATAATGGGCCCTTTTGAATATGCCCAGCACTCCTTGGTTTTACCTCCAAGTTTTCCTGGGTATGGAGGTACGAGCTCAGTTATGATACAATTCTAGGAGGCTCCCTCCAATCTTAGGGTCTGTCCAGGTACTCACTAGTTTTATGTTGGGTCAGAGAAGACAGTTCCTAATTGTATGTGACTTAGAAGAAAGGTTATTTCCTGGGGTGTGTAGTTCTGTGTGCCCGCCTGACAAAAAGCACTATGTATCCTGATCTTTCAAGAATATGGTGGGTTTCCTTCTGTATATTTTGGAGTGTGTGGAGTGTGGTGGTCTCAAGTAGAGGTAATATAGTCTGTTTGCTGTGATGCTGGGTGGCCTGTTGAGTGTGTGTGTTGCTACTGTCCTCTATGGCAGTGCACAATTGCAGGTCAGTGGGCTTGATTTTGGGCACAATGGGAGGTGGCTGTTGTGTGTGGGATGCTCTTCTGTAAGTCCCATTGTGGAGTGTACTGTCATGTATGCATGATGTTCTCTGCTGCCTGCTCAGGGCTATCCTCAGGAAGTGCCTTCTGTGGGTCCATGTGTCTGAAAGAGAATTGAATTAGCTGGAAACTCGGGGACTCATAGCTGTGGATCCTCCTAGAGGTGCTGTGGAACTGGAGCTACTTGGTTGCTATGGGTTTTTTGTCAGCTGGTGTTTGTTAGTCAGCCCAGAATCCAGAGAGCTTGGAGGGTACTGCATCTGTTGTCTGTTTCTGCTGGGTGCAGGGCTCAGGGCTGTTGCTAGTAACTGAGAACTCATTCCTCTTTTCAAGTGCTTCTTTATAGTGGCATAGAGCTTGGTGGCTGTCTGCAAATGTGGGGCCTGTGAAGCAGGCTGTCTGTGGTGGTCTGTGACAAAACAGCCTCTACCCTAGCCACTGCAGATTATTGGGATTTTACCCATCAGCATAAGAGATAACAGAAAGACTAAGTTGAGAAATTAATAAAAATAGTAAAATTAATAGTAAAATAATAGTAAAATTAATAGTAAAATAGTGGTAGGCTGTCCGTTGTCCCATCTTTGCCTGAGTTTTTGGTGGGCGCTGGGTTGGGTTTAGCACTCCCCAGGAGTGATTTGCTTTTGGGTCAACTCCATCGGACTCCCCTTGTCCATGGTGAGGGGAAGGTGTTTTGGTGACTCTCAGCAAGCAACAAACCCTATGCCAGTTCTTTCTAAATGAATTACAAAGACAACCATTTCGGAGGCATTTTCTATGGTTTGATTTGTTACTTTTTGTAGGTGGGGGAAAGCTGTGTTAATTTTTTCTAGGCAAACTGGCTAGTTGTGGACTTTACAAAATGGCTTCTATGCCCAACAGCTTTCAGCCCACAGTTTTAGATAAACAGTGTGACTTCCTTTACTGTCTTTTCTGCTCCTGTCCTGTTTTAACTTTGTATGCTTTGCTTTTCTTCTGTTAAGGAAGTAACCTTATGGGCTTTCCCTCTCCTTCATTCTCTCTTTGTTATCCCTGCCCCTTGACCACACACTGTCAAGTTCAGAGTTCAGTAATTCTGTCTTTCTTTTCTACTCTAGTACCCAAATTCCAAGTACCTCCAAGTCTCAAGTTGTTCACTCTTGAGTGTTCAGTATTGTTTTTTCTGTCACCACTTCTCTGGTCAGACCTTCTTTCATCCCTTTCTTTCTGGGTGGTGGAAGCATAGAGAGTTGCTGTCTAGATCTGCTGTGCAATCTCCTGACCAGTACTTCTTTTCCTGTGTCTGTCCCATATGTGAAGTTGCTTTCCCAGAGGTCTACTTTTGGCGTTCTCTTTTTATTTCATATTATCTTCTCATAAGAAATCTTGTTTTCTTCATTTACTCTTATGGTTTGACCTTTCATGCATTTTCATGTGGGAGAAATATATAATACTTTCATCTTATATACTTGATGTATAGGTACAATATATATCATAAATACATGGTGCAAGTACTCTGAGTCCTGTCCATCAGTCTATTAATCATCTGTTTTCTCGCCATCATCTATCATTGTTCCTAGCTTTGTTCTCTCTCTGGGACTACAGCACATATTTCTAAATATTTATTGGCAAAATGATCCAGATATTGTATATTGTATATGTATATTGATCATACTGATATTCATTTATCTACCATATTCTGACGATTCTCTTTTTAAGGGCCTCTTACATGTACTTGATCCATTCATACTCCCAGTTTAACAGTTTAAGTTTCTTCTATTTCTTATTTAAGATATTTGGTTAATCTCATGCATTTTTTTCCTTAATTGATTTTGTTTATTTCTTTGTTTAAAAACTTAGTCTGCATCTCTCTATTTTTTATAGGATAAAGTCCAAATTTCTTAGTGTTCAGAGAGTTCTACAAAACTTGGTTTTAACCTGCATTTCTACTTTTACCACCATCGTTTCCTCTATTGCACAAACATTAGGTACACAGGGGTATGTGGAGCTCTTTCCATCTGCTATACCAATTCTGAGTCTAGCCTTCTCTTTTTGCCAAACACATTCTCTCACTGTTATGGTTTGGAAATGAGGTGTCCTCCAAAACTCCCATTAGTGCAGGAATATTCAGAGGTAAAATGATTAGATTATAAGAACTGTAACCTTATCACTCATCCTACTTTGAATGGACTAACTGGGTGGTAGTTGTAGATATGTGGGGCATGGTTGGAGTAGATGAGTCATTGGGGGCATTCCCTGGAAGAGTGTATCTTCCCTGTGGCCCTCTGCTTCCTGACCCGATCATGAGCTTAGCAGCTTTTTTTGTTTGTTTGTTTGTTTGCTGGGCCCTTCCCCCATGATGTGCTACTCATGTTGGACCCAGAGAAATGGAGTCAGTCATCTATGAAATGATACCTTTGAAACCATGAGGCCCCAATACAATTTTCCTAAGTTGCTCATCAGGTATTTTGGTGGCAACATAAAAGTTGACCAAAATATTCACCCTTAACTATAAGTTACATGGATGAATGTTTTAATAACATACATAGTAATTATTTAATAAATAATGGCTATTTTACTATTAATTACTGTTATTTATATTTGAATATTCAACTTCAGTGCCACCTATTCTGTTTTGCTCGATCTAATTCTACCAAGTTGGCACTCATTACTCTTAATCTCCCATAGTATTTACTAGAGTTTATGTGACTTTACTTATAGTTTTGTTTGCCTTTGTTGTTGAAGAACATGGGCTGGAGTCAAAACTTGCATTCACATCTTAGCTTTACCACCTGCCAGCTTGGCAATTTTTCAGTCTAGTTAGATAAGACATAATGTTAAATACTTATCACAATGCTTGACACCTATTTATTGAATGTTATTTCTCATTTTCCCTCCCTTCTTCTTTTCTATTTATTCTGTAATATCTAATATAGTATAAATAATAATTTCTCAATTTTTATTGTTGTTAAACTGAATTAAAGGATAATTTTAGGAAAATCAACTCAGATATATCCTCTGGTGAAGCTTCAGGATTTAAGAATTCAAAATATTCACCAGGCCTCATTTGGAATTTTTATTAGCTCTGTCTTTACTATCATATGAAAACTTTGCATTGTGAACTATAATTATAACATTTATTGGGCACCATCAGGCACAGTTCCAAGCACTTTTTGTACCCCATTCACTTCATCTCCACCCACATTAACCCCATGAAGCAGGGAGGGCCCATTTATAACATCAAGAGTTCTGTGGAAAGCAAGTAATAAAGTTGGAATATTAAACTAGAGAGTTTGACTTGATTTAAACTCTTACCCATTATTATATTAACTTTGCCTATTTTTGCTATTCTGGATTCAGTTATCCTACTTTATATCAATTGAGTAATTGTAAAACTATGTTACAGAGCTGAGACTGAGTGTTTTATAGGACTAGAAATATGGATCCAGAGAGTTGAAATTTCAACATTGAATATGTGGCTGATGATAGAATTTGGAAGAATAATTGTATTGAAGTATACTAATCAAGAAAGATTTGGGCTAATGGAACATTAGGTCAAGGAAAAAAGAAAACTATTCTAATGACCGATATCAGCCCTACTCAATAAATCCAATGGAAATTTGCCTTATGTGTCTTATAAGGAGGATAAAATCCTCAGAGCCATAATCCACTGTATTTCCATAAGACTTGATTTTGGACTATCATATAGACAACCATGCTATTAGTCTAATCTGCAAGAAGTGTGTGCTTTGTATACAATGTGCTTAGAAGGAATACATATTTCTTTGATTATTTAAAGTGTGGTTAAGTGAATATAAATCAACTCCCAATTTTAGTGGCAGAATATTTTTCTTGTTATAACAATAATTATATTTTTATAAATTCCAAAATCTCAAAGTTATTAGAAGAAAGTTGAGTATTATATGGAAATGTAGACATGTCTTTGGTAAGTTCTAAGAAAATGAAATATCAGTAACAATACTTTTCTTTTTTATGTAATCTATTTACAATGAAGATTTTATATGACATTTAAAAAGCAGAGTGTGCATTAAAACCTATTTCCACTCAGTTAAGTTCTTGATTGCTGTGTAATTTTCCATTAAATGAAATGTTGAGCTTAATCCACCAATAGCATAGGTCATTCATGCTCAAAAGCCCATCTCTAGATAGCAAAGTAGAGTACTTAAGCACTAAAAACACAGCTCATGGAGGATGATAGTGCAAAGAATGGATTAAGAAGGCTTTAACATGTTTGTAGGAAGAAAATAGAGGATATGGAGCATCTCAAAATTTCAGAAAACTAGGAAAATGCTTCTACTTTAAAAGCTTCTGCATGCAGGGTATTTTTGTGTCTTGGATTAGATATGAAATAATTACTTTTGGAGTTTAAGCATTAATAGAGCCTTAGGATCATTGATGTCCTTTTCTTAAATAATGTTTATTATTTATCTTTTGTGACTATGGGATTCCAGACTTAAAGTTCAAATTATAAACCCACATTACTTCACTTTTCAAGGATTTTTCCACTACTAACAAAAACACTCTGCTAATGGCTGTGTGCTCTTGTAAGGCATGTTAACCTAGCCCTCCTTCCAACGTAAACTAGGGTAGATGGAAATTTTTTGTTTTCTAGCATATAGCTCCTACTCAAGACAGACAAATGTGGTGTGAGCTGGAATTTCCTCATAAGGAAATTGATTCAGGATGACCACTATGTTACACCAAAGAAATTAAGGAGTAGCCTAACAACATAGCAAGAAATTTGAAAGTAGTGCTTTATGCCTTTATGCTTTCCATTTTCTCTATTGTAAAGTTTTTCTATTTGTAAGAAGACTACCAGGAACTCTTTATATTCTCTTTTAAACTAAGGAATATATTTTAGGTTTTATTTTTTTAACAAAAATGTGACTACTTTTGCTTTGGCTTGTGAAGTGTGTGAAGTGGAGATGTTTTTATACTTGCATTTGTGTGGGTGCCTCAGCTACATGACTGAGATCTAAAGATAACCATATGTTTTCCCTGCTGTGACTAAAAACCATAAGAATAATAATTTTAGAATAGGAAAAATTTATTTGGGGGCTCACAGTTTCAGAGGTCCAGTCCATAGATAGCCAGCTCTATTCCTTAGGCCTCAAAGTGGAACACAATATCATGGTAGAAGAGTGTGGTGGAGGGAAGCAGCTCAAGACATCACATCAGGAAGCAGAGAGAAAGCTCTTCTTGCCACAGCAAAATATAAATCCTCAGCGTCCCATCTCCTCCGGTCATACCCTCTCTGCCTACAGTTACCAAGTTAATCCTTATCAGGGAATTAATGCAATAATTAGGTTAAACCTCTTATAACCCAATCATTTCATCTCTAAACTTTCTTCATTGTCTCACATGTGAGCTTTTGGGGAATACCTCATGTCTAAACCGTAACAATAAACATGCTCTGACCATACTCAAAATGGTACAGTCTTGGGATTTAGCATTTATGATACAAATGTTCTGTTTGGAAATAGGAAAAATCTGATAGAACTCCTCCCAGCCTACAATTTTATAATTCTTTTGGAACACAGCCCTTTGAGATGGTACATGCACACATACACACACACATTGTTCTTTGTCAAATAACTTAGGAAACATTGTGAACTCTTTCTCCCTTTTTGGAGATTCATGATGCACATGTGTACTGGAAAAAATTTTAAGTCCTGCAATCAGCAAAATCTGTTTAACTGTGTTTAAGCAAACATTTCCCAAGTATATTTGAACACAAGACACTTTGTTTGCATTGTGTAGGGTTTAAAATCTTACATGGAACAACTTATTGCAAATGCTAATCTTCTTCTGAAGCCTTATTTCACATACTACAGATTACATTCAGGCAAAGTTCATAAAATTCAGAAAACATAGACCCAGAATAGAAGTCTAGTCTCTATTACCATTGTACTGGGGCTCTTCCCATACATCATGTTACCTTTGTCTGTTTTGATTTAGCAAATTCTGCACTCTCATCTGTCATTTTATCTAGGTTTCTTTGTTCTTCCTCTTCTGGCATCTTTACTCTTGGTAAGTACCTCCACACTCACTTTTGGGACAGTTTACCTGCCCATAGCCTCATGTGTCACCTTTACATTTTGTCTCCTGAATATCCAGCTCTAATTTTGACTTCTCTCAAAAGTGTTATTGCAGAATTGCCAGGTACCTGTTGGATTTTCTTTTTAAATTTGTATATCTTGCCTTTGCTTTAAGCATGTCTAAAATAAAGTTCTTCTTCTTAACAAATTGTCTTTTCTGATAACAAATTCTTGCCACCTTGAAGTCCTTCTTGCAGCCAATTTTGAAGTATTTATGCCTTTGATTATTTAGTTCCAGTAGAACCCTAATTTTTCACAATATTTTTCTCTTAAATATAGATTGTTCTAATTCATCCTCCCTCTCTCTTCTCTGTTTCAGATTTTCATCTATAGCTATAATTCTTTTATACTGGTCTCTTTCCACTTTATTATAATTCAAATCTGACTCAGGTTATTCTCTCAAAAGCAAGTATTATCATGTTAATTCTCAGTCCAAGAACCTTAATGGATTTCCATTTCTTGATATCCTACTTTTGAGTGTTTAAAAACTGGCTACACCAGAATCAATATTGTAAAAATGGTCATCCTATCCAAAGCGCTATACAGATTCAATACAATTCCAATTAAAATTCCATCATTCCTTATAGAAATAGAAAAAGCAATCATGAAATTCATTTGGAAAAATAAGAGACCCAGAACAGCCAAACTAATCCTTAGCAAGAAGAGTAAAGAAGGATGCATCACAATACCAGACCTTAAACTATTCTACAAAGTGATAGTAACAAAAATTGCATGGTATTGGCACCAAAATAGACACATAGATCAATGCTATAGAATAGAAGACACAGAGACAAACCCACACAAATACAGTTATCTCATACTAGACAAAGGTGTCAAAAACATACACTGGAGAAAAGATAGCCCCTTCAACAAATGGTGCTGGGAAAACTAGAAAGCCATATGCAGCAAAATGAAACTAAACCCCAATCTCTCACTATGCACAAAATTCAACTCAAAGTGGATCAAGGACCTGGGAATTAGACCAGAGACCCTATGCCTAATAGAAGAAAAAGTAGGCCCAAATCTTCATTATATCAGCTTACGACCTTACTTCCTTAACAAGACTCCTATAGCTCAAGAATTAAAATCAAGAATCAATAAATGGGATGGATTCAAACTAAAAAGCTTCTTCTCAGCAAAAGAAACAATCCATGAAGTGAACAGAGAGTGTACATTCTGGGAACAAATTTTTGCCACACACACATCTGATAGAGCACTAATCTCCAGGATATATAAAGAACTCAAAAAACTTAACACCAAAACAACAAACAAGCCAATCAATAAAATGGGCTAAGGAGCTGAATAGACACTTCTCAGAAGAAGGTATACAATAGATCAACAGACATATGAAAAAAATGTTGAACATCTCTAGCAATTAGAGAAACGCCAATCAAAATTACTCTAAGATTTTATCTCATTCCAGTCAGAATGGCAGCTATCAAGAAAACAAGCAAAAATAAGTGTTGGCGAGGATGTGGGGGGAAAGGCAAACTCAAAAATTGCTATTGGGACTGCAGATTGGTGCAACCAATCTGGAAAGCAGTATGGAGATTCCTTAGAAAACTTGGAATGGAACCACTATTTGACCTAGCTATTCCATTCCTCAGTCTATACACAAAGGACTTAAAAACAGCATACTACAGTGACGCATCCACTTCAATGTTTATAGCAGCTCAATTCACAATTGCTAAACTGTGGGACCAATCTAGATGCCCTTCAATGGATATAGAAACTGTGGTATATATACACAATGGAATATTACTCAGCAATAAAAGAGAATAAAATTATGGCATTTGCAGAGTTGGAGAACGTCATGCTAAGTGAAGTAAGCCAATCCTAAAAAATCAAAAGCTGAATATTTTCTCTGATTAGTAAATGCGGATACATAATGGAGGTGAGTGTGGGGAGCATGGGAGAAATGGAAGAATTTTGCATAGGGCAAAGGGGAGGTAGGAGAAGGGAAGGAACATGGGAGTAGGAAAGATGATGGAATGAGATGGACATCACTATCCTAGGTACATGTATGAAGACAAGAAAGGTGTGACTCTATCTTGCTTACAACCAGAGAAATGGAAAATTGTGCACCATATGTGTACTATGACTTGAAATGCATTATTTTGTTTTAAAAGATAATAATAAAAATGAGCCACACATCACACATCAGTAGAGAAGACCTTGAGCTCCCCATGTCGGGGGCCACTAATTTTTCATCAGGTCCATTGGCCTCTCTGGTAACAGAGCATGAATTATAAATAGGAATAGTGCTAGGGAGGGGCTAATGCAGTGGCACCTGGGCATGGAAACTTGGACTTTAGTGAAGTATGGGATTTCATGATGGAAGATTCATTTGACAGGCTGTCATAGTTTCTGAGCAATGAAAATCATGGATATTATTAGACTATGGTTTATTTCTTTCCCAATATGATTATGCTTTTCAAATGCAGCAAAAGTGATTGGCGAGAGGCTACTGAGTTACTGGATTCCTTATAGCCCAGGGAAACTCAGTGACAAGGTCCCAGGGGGTAAAAAAGGGAAAATATATTATGTTTACTGTTTCATTTGAGGAAGCATCAGGAAAGCATCTGTTTCACTGACAAACAGATGAGTTCTAAGTCAGGATATTGTGAGAATGCTAAGCATGGCTAGGTCCTTGTAGGGATCTAATTTGACATGACGATAGCCATCTTGATCATAAATGTTATTTTGTCTATCAGATGACCCTGGTATACATCCCAAACCCTATGGGACAGAGTCATTAAAAGAGCCAATGGTATTATACTGGCACCAGATGTCTGGACTGCTTCTTAACTGATGCTAAACATATTAATAGTTTTTCAGGTACATTCTGGTTGGCTATGGACCACCTTTTCTACCTTAGCATATAAACCCCTTTCTCCTGCTATGGGGCATAGGGATCCTCCTGTCTTGTTGCCACCCAAGACACACTTTTGTTCTTAAATTCTCAATAAATTGCACTTTGTGCAATGCTGGATCTGTCTGCTTTTTTTCTTCAGTCTCACAGCGACTTACATCTTTGGTGGCTGTTTCTCATACACCTGAGTAGAACTTTTCCAAAGGTACTCATTTGGGCATGGTCTCCTATGGTTTTCTTCCAAAGATCGCTTTTTTTTTCCATTCCAAATAACATAATCATTTCCTTATTTAGCTCACTGCAGTTCATCAGTTGATTAAAACAGAATAAAACATGTAATTCATTTTTTTTTGTTGAGGTGAAAAAAGTACTGTCTGGGAAATCTGCTGCCCTTTACCACATCTCTGTGTAATAATCAAGGATATCTCTCATTGAGAATTGAATTCTTCTCTTAGGATTTCTTAGGAAAGTAGACTTTGGGTCAAGATTCCCTTCTTATTGACTTGCAATGGTAACATGCACTATAGAAATTTGTTCCTCTTAGTTATGTATGAAAGTAGTGTCAATTTTGACATATTTATACAAATATGGAGTATATCCTTTTCTAATTAGGACTCCAGTCTTATGGATGTACATAATGTGGGAAGGCTTTGTCAGATTCATTCCACTGTCTTTCCTATTCCTATGCCCTCTCCCTTCCTTTCTTTCCTTTACTTAGGACGATAATTGAACTATGTGCCAATAAAAGACAGAATGATCCTGGACATGGTATGCCATAGCAAGGTGTGACTATGTGGAAAGAAACCCTTTGATATGTGAAAGAAGTACAGAGAACTATCCTGAGCTCTTTCTGTTGGCTCAGAGGCCAAAACCAGAATCTCAAGAGATTGTTAGGGACCCTGTTCTGAAATATGTCAGTCAGTCCAAGAACTCTGTCTGAGGTGTGAGAAGGAATGATTACATCCTTTCAACCCTTTATTTTTTTTTTTTCATTGATCATTTTATTTTTTTCTGATCTCTATTTCATTTATGTCTTGTCTGATTATAATTATCTTCTTCTTTTCATTATCTCTTGGCTTAGTATTTTCCTTCAAGATTTTTATGTGCAGGATTAGTTTGTTTATTTGATAGCTTTGATTGCTTATTTGATATCTTTCCCTTTATTCTTTTTTTTTTTTATTATTTTATTTTTTTCCCAAAAGTTGCATTTTAATACATGTTGGCAAACATAACAGAAAAAAACAAATTATCAGAAGCTGTACACACTATTTATAGCAGCACAATTCACAATTGCAAAACATCCTTTCAACCCTTTAGATGTGAGGATTTGGTTTTGTCCATCAAGATGGATTAATTTTGCCATATTGAGATGATCTTCTCACTGAAAGAAGTTATCTCCACTTATTTTGATATTTTTGCTATTATATTTTCAAAAAAGTCAATGAGCGCATGATAAAAACCAGATTTCATATTTATGTAGTGGAGACGGCAAGAAACAGCATAAACACCACTCCCTTGCTGACATAGATAACAAAAATTGATGGTGGGAGTGAAAAAGAGACCATTTGACTCCATTTTGTGGATTTTCTGGAAAGAAGCACTTTTAAATAAATCACTTTATGAGGATTTGAGCAAAATTGCCAGACTCTAGGCTTCATGAATAAAAAAAGAGCATTTGTGAAGTTATTTACCCATAGGCTTTCAGGTGAAGGCAGTTCTCTGATTTTATCCCATATACTCTCCTTCCCTTGCTCTCTTTATACTCCTATTAGATTTTGGTCCCTCTCTCGCTCCCCTTCTTCATTTTCTTTCAGCCCTTCCTTCTTTGCTTTATATTGTCTGTGTTTCATGTTTGCATAACTATCTGGAGAAAATGTAAAAGTGCTCTCTAATGATTCTAGTAGTGCACACTCCCTGCCTCAACTTCAACCCTGACTAGAGGAGAGAGATAAAGGCCAATCCCACATTTCCTTTCACTGGGAGATGGCAGTCTAATCCATGCTTTCATTTAAAAAAAATAAAAATAAAAACGTTGCATGGAGAAATAAGTCAGCTAGCTTTTGACAACAATTATAAAAGGAAGTTGGATGTGAATGCAAACTAGATATGTATTTAAAAATAAATGTCTAGTTAGGAGGAGAGTGGATTGCCCATATAAGGTAGCATGTGTTTTGAGAGTGGAAGAAGCTGTTTGTTCTATATGAAACAGTATGAGATTCTCTACCATGATAATTGCTATTTTTGGCCTCCAAATATATCTAAGAGTGAAGCAGCTTGTATTGGCCTATATGCATTTAGATGGTTGGCAGTACCAAATCCAATTATCCTCAGCTGCATGACCGCTGAAGCTGTTTCCATCTGTGAGTTGGTCCTGGACAGCCAGGAGAGAGGCAGCACTAATACTCCTTTCTGTAAGGCAGGAGCCTAAAAGAGAGTGCATAACAAGAAGGCTAACATATTAAAACAAAACAAAACAGATTAGCAGGGAAGAGGGCAATGCTAATGGCGAGCTGGTATTGAATGAAGGGATTTCTAAGCTGCCATGGAATACAAATACCTTTCACAAAAGGCCAGCCTGTAGTTATAAGCTCAACATCTTCATTGGTCTGAAAATTTATTCCTTAAAATTTTTACATTTATGATTCTCAACAGCTCTAGTCTCATGAGGACTTTTCATAAATACTAATGTTCAGGCCCTACCCTGAATCAAGGAACACAGAATCTCTTTTTCTGTTTAGAAAGATCCACTGGTGATTTTAATATGCAGCCACGATTGGAGACCACTTAGTGCAGAAATACCATTGGTAATGCAGAAGTTCTTTGTATGCAGAATTTTCCAGGCATTTACATTTGCAATATTAGGGCTGAAATATGTAAAGTGCTCTCCTCTATTAAGATAATTTTTTTGCCTGGATGCCTCATTTTTCCCTGCCTTTTATTTTTATAAATTCTTATTTGGTGCCCACAGCTCAATTGCATTGTTTACAGCAGTGTTTTCAAACACGTCAATGAAATCAGTGGATAGAAATGTTTGGGAAGTGCTGTGTTTTGGGGGAGTTCTCAGAGGCTGTTGTATGAGCATTGGCGTGTGTGCACTTTGGGTGCTAATGTGTGTTTTTATTCTCTACTATTTCTTAAATTTATTTAATCAAATGCATAATTTGCAAAGAGGGGAAGTATCTGCATAGTTTTGGTCACGAAATAAATATACTTTACAAAAGATCTGTTCAACCTCCCATCTCCACCTTCTATCTTCAGCATCCTGCCTCCTCATAACTTCTGAAATTCATCCCATAACTTCTGAAATTGACTGACAAGACTTACACTGGTTCTGAGTAGCATTCTGAACATTAATAGAACATTGTCATTTTAGAGATTTATGTAAATATGTATGTTTCACAGTACCTAAGTGGACCTGTTTTTTGCCCAGTGGGCTATTGACAGACTTCTCTGGAAACCATATACACGTAATTTGTTTCATGTTAAGTTCTAACAAGTGATAAAATGTATCCACTGCTGTTTGTTTAGTGGGAGTCAATATTCCTATTTATGCTAATGTTTTGTGTGTAAAAAAAAAGCCCATCAGTTTGCACTCATTCCCTAGTTTCCACTGAGAGAATCCAATGCACTCTTCCTATGGCCGTCCATCTTGGTATTGGGCAAAAATGTATGTGGGCTCTCAGAAATCTTCCAATGTACTCTTTTCTTAGGTGGCATAAGCTACAGCAAAGCATAGCTTTGGAGAGTACTCAGTCAGTTATAAGGAGAGAATAATTGATCCTTTTAGTTTAATTTAAGGCTGTGATGGTAAGTACCAAGTAGCTATGGATGGAGACGATCCTTCTTTTAGCTGTTTTCTTATCAGCCTGTGACTCTGTTTCTTCTTCTGGTTCTTGATGAGTTCCTCATTTCCTGGTTTCTTCAATCACTTTTCTTTCTCTCTCATCACCTCCTACCATAGTTGTCATGGCATTCTTTGTTGCATTTAAATCTGTATGATTTATGCCAAGCGAAATAAGCCAATCCCCCAAAACCAAAGGCTAATGTTCTCTCTCTGTAGATGCTTACACACTATGGGTATGGGTGTGTGGGAGGGTGGGTAGAAATTCATTGGATTAGACAAAGGGGAAATGAAGGGAAGGGAGAGAGAATGGGAATAGAGTAGACAGAAGAATGAATTAAACATAACTTTTCTATGTTCATGTATAAATACCCGATCAGTGTAATTTTACATCATGTACAACCACAAACATGGGAAGTTATACTCCATGTATGTATAATATTTTATGATCCAAAAAGTTATATAGGCCTAATGGCCAAATACTTGCCTATTGATTTATCAGCTCTGCTTAATGGGAGTGGTTTCCTAAAATAAAACACTAGGGGTTTAAACTTAATTAAATAAGTTCATATACTCCAAATATAAAAGATATCTTATTTCTACCAAGCAACTTAGCACCCTAGTACATTATAATTGCAGTTCAATTAGTTCATAAGGTATGTTATTAAGTTATATTAATGCGGAATAAATCTGTAAAAATAATGATATCCTAGTTCAGAGTGGATTTTGTTTCTGAAGTAAAAGTGTGGGGAGAGATGCTTTCACTAAAAGGAAAAAATAACAACAAAATGCAGTGGTGCTTTAAGATATATTCAGACATTTTTCTTGGACAATATTTAGGGTTTTCCTTGAGATTACAGATACTTCTCCAACTACCATGTCTGATAAGACAGCCTCTTGAGGCCCCCTAAATGGAAGAGTTTTATTGCCCATCAGGCATTTCCATCCTTTCATCTTTGCCAGGTGAATAAATTGTTTTCTGTGCAGTTTCAGTCTGTAGATCTATTCTCTTGAGACACAAATCTTCTTTGGCTCTTTTTAGTCATATTTTAAAAATCCTATGATGTTTTCCAGAAGAGTATAGGCTTCTAATATAGCCTCAATGGACTCAAATGTTAAAACTTTAAGTGAAAATCAGGAAAGTCAGTTTTTGCCATTCTCACTGTGTTTCGGAAGATATTTGCTTAATATACAAAGTCCTTTATATTTTTAAAAGGAATTTTAGACTGACTTTCTCATGAGACTCTTTCTTTGTGGCTAAGAACTATTTTTATTAACCATTATTTACAAAGAAGGAAAATATCACTTATGAGAGTCACATGATATAACTCCATTCACACAAGGGTTCTGAGAGAATCACAGCCAGGATCCTTGTCCTAAATATGATCTTTTTGCATTCAATCTGTTCATCAAAGAACAGAGCAAAAATAATGAAAGTAAGAAATGAAAGGAGGGGCAAAGCATGCCATATCTTAACCTTAGTGTGAATAAGCTGGTTTTTGAAAATGGAAATGTTTTGATAATGAATGGAAATATTTTAAGATAAGATATAACAAAATAACATAAGGAAGTTCATACCAAAATGTTATTCAGTGCTGCTCTCATAAAGAAGCATAGCTCAAAATCATAATATCAGTCTCCCAACCTTCTTTCTTTTCCATTCCTTTTCTTTGGTGGAGGTACTGGGTATTGAACTCAGGGGAACTTAACCACTGAGGCACATCACCACCCTTTTTTATTTTTTATTTTGAGGCAGGGTCTCAGTTGTTTAGGGCCTCACTAAATTGCTGAGGCTGGCTTTGCATTTGTGATACTCCTGCCTCAGTCCCCCGAGTCACTGGGATTACAGGCCTGAGCCTCCACCTATAGCTCCGTTCTGTTCCTTTTAACCTCCTTTCCCATCCCTTCCCCTCTTTCTTGCCTCTTAATTCTTCATGATGCTTATGATGTGAAGCTGTTAAGACAGAAAGTTTAAAATAGTTATGTTAATTGAGAATTAATATTTTTTTAAGAAAATGAGGAGCATTGGTTTGACTACCAATGCTAATCTTGTCAACAGTGGAATTAAGAAATTTTCCCCTCTCATATGTAACATTCCATAATGTCAACAATAAGTGCATTAAGCATTAGCTATTATCAGAAGATAATTTCAGAAGAAACTGACTAGTGCTTAATAGTTTCACTGTATAGCAAAACCTCTCTTTCCATTTTGCCCTCTGGGCTAAAATGAAAGATTTTTCAAGTTCCAGAGCGAACAAAATAGATAGAAAACATCTACACTCCATTCTTATAGACTGTGGCATGCTCTGTTGCCCCAATATATGATTACACTTAATAGAAGGTTTTGAATCACACATATAACCCCAATGGCTATTAGGGATTTTAAAAATGATGAGATGAATCATAGGGAATTCCACTCCTATCCTGAAACACTCTTCCCCCTCCCCATTCTGGCCTATGACATTTATTAATCAGAAAGTTTATATTAAACCATGTATGTACATTTCCTCATGATATTCAAAAGTTCTCAGGTTAATTTGATTATGTTAGAGAATGCAACTGCATAAGGAAATTTTTTCCTTGCTTATTGGTATGTCTGCCAATATTCATTTCAGTGCTGAAGCATGCTTGAATACTTTACTTATGTGAATATATCAGCTGAAATTGATATGAAAAGGCAATGCACATAATATATGGCAAATATGGTATTTGGGATACCTCTTTACCTCTCTCAGCAGAAAGTACTAAGTAATGTTTCTCTTATAATTTACTGACCACAGCTGGATGATTCTATTTATCGTGTGTAGGGTGGGGATTTTGAATTATACAAAGTAGGCATACATTTAGGGTTTAGAGAGAAGGCTCAGTGTCAAAATTCAAAGATTCATAGACTTGAAGAATGTAATGTTTGGGATATTTAAAGGTCTCTACTTCAACCTGTTCTTTAATGCTTAAATCAACTCAAATTCCAATAGCTACCATCTGGTTCCTCTGTAGGAAGTGTCTTAGATCCATAAGCACATTTAATCTTCCTAAGAGGTATGGATTGTTGACAAAGAAACTGCAGCTCAAGGAAGTTAAATAATTTACCCAAGGATATTTAACACCTATTAAGGTATATATTAAAGATTTGAACTTTGGCAATATGGTTTTATAACTCACGTTTTTTTATGTTGCCACCAGGGTGTTTGAGCCTTTAATAACTCACATTGACAAATCTGAGAAGACTACATTTCTCCATCAGGCAAATTCAGATACTATGTTAATATGTACCTCCAACTGTCAAGGTCAAGTCTATGAATATTCTTTTCTACAGATAGAGACATTGATGAAGCTAGGACTTATATGTATAGGACCAAATCTAATTTTCTTCTCTTGCACTAAAAGAAAGGACACAATCTCTATAGAACATATTATTACCTGAGTGAGGATAAATACCAACTTATGTTTAAAATATAAGCAACCTGAGATAAAGCACTTACTACTAATTAAAGGAAGGGAAAAAATTTGAACCTGAGTTTCTTCACTAATATATGAAACAAGAATATATCAACATATCTAAAAAAGTTCTTGAAAAATTTATATTAATTTACAAGGATATCTTTAAGACAGCCAATCTTGGTTCCTTGGATTTTAAAGCATAATATATAGTATTTATTGAGGAAAAATTTGCTAGGTGCTGAAAACTATCCTAAGCATCTTATATACATATCTCACTTTCTCTTTATAATAACCTTAATTGGTGTGTAAGTATGTATACCCTCGTAGATGTGTAAGTGAGGAATCTGGTGTAGAGAGAAATTACTTTCTTTAGTGCACAGATCTAGTAAGTGGGAAAGCCAGAATTCAGCCCGGAACCATCAAAAATTTGAGGGAAACTAAGGAGGAAAACAGGAAGCAGAGTGTGAATGTTACAGAAGTCATTTGTATAGCTAACAGTGATCCTTTTGCACTGGCTTGGAGCAAGATCTCAAAGCAGAAATACTATCTAGAAGAAAAAAAAATTGGAGTTAATGTGTATAGCCTTTCAGTTCTTTCCTCTAATGGGATGTTTCTCTCTCAAGGAAACTGTCGTTTTCTTCCTTGTCCTATGGTCAGGTTCCAATCCTCACTCCTGTCTCCCAAATCTACATGATGAATGGCAATGCAAGAGAAAAAAGAACAGTATTATTTTCAGATTCCATATGGAGTTTATGATATCTGAAATTCATATGACTTACAGACATAGCAGTATCAGTAAGGATGCTGTTCAGAGATAATGTATGTGGAACATTGCATCATAATTGAGGTCTTTACTTAATCTTATTTACTGTGTGTAAATCCAGTAGAATTTTTGAGATAGAGAACTTCAATAGTGGATATTTCTTAATTATAAGAATGATGCTGAAGTCATGCTGACAGGAGCAGGAACTCCAGAATGGAGCTGGGCTTAAATTCTGATTTAGGAGGTTGTACTTGGGAAATTAAAAAAAAAATTGTACCTTATTTGCTTTATCTGGAAAGGTATTAATAACCTTTAGGAGTTGAGTGGATTCAATGAGTTAATACACGTTAAAAATTGAAAACTGCTTGGTACACAAGAAGTGTTCATCAAGTTAGATCTTAAATTCCACTTTGAGACTAGGTTGGATGGAGATATATACTTTAACTCTTTGCTCCCCTTTTTGAAAAATTTATAATACTGAAATTTTCCCATTACATTGTCATTTCTATTATTTAGTTATTGGTGTGCTGCATTGTTTTTTTTTTTTTTTTTTGGTACTTGGAATTGAACCCAGGGGCATTTAGCTGCATCCCCAGCCCTTTTTAATATTTTATTTAGAGACAGGGTTTCACTGAGTTGCTTAGGGCCTCACTAATTTGCTGAGGCTGGTTTCGAACCTGTGATCCTCCTGCTTCAGCCTCCTGAGCTGCTGGGATTACAGGCGTGTGCCACTGCTGCAGAGCTGGTGTGCATTCTTTGTGCTAAATATCAATTTTATTAATTAGGTGTTTCCTTTTGTCACATAAAGAAATGTTCTTTTCAAGGGGTAGAACTTTTTCAAACAGTATGTTCAAAATCAAATTGCATATTTTCTAACTCAGTTAATTTCAGTGGATATTTCTGTAAAAAGGAAAAATCTCCTTTTCAAATTCAATAGTGATGTTTGGGTGTGGAGGCTTAGAAAAAAATTCCAGTGTCAAGATGATTCGGTTTTATTTTTACTTACTCAAATTAATTTGTCACTGGCCAAATCACTTAATCATGGTTACAATGGTTACATTAATGCTCCATCTATACAATCTGTATCTACTTTTTAATTGACAGCAAATATAGGCCCCTTCAATGAAGACTTTTGTGTTAATTGTTATATAATTTTATGTTTTTTTGCATTAACCCTTAATTGGCTGCTATTTTAACTGTTAGAGCTAAAGGTAGTAAAAATGGTGAAACAGTGAAATTACATTTGTTTTATAATTTACAATATAATGAGAATCATGACATTTAAAAGCATTACAAAATATATCTAATTTTTCATGTGAATTTGAAAAAGGACAGTCATATATGTCCAGCAGGTACTCCTGTATCTTTCTGTATTCCTATAATCATGAAAAAGAAAAACATAGGTAGTTTCCCTTGAATCAGATGAATTTATGGTAGTATGGACTGCAAATGTGAGATCATGGCATTTGTTCTTAAGATAATATACAGACAGATGGCTGGTACGGAACACAAAGATTATGTTCAGTGTAAGGAGCTCGTTTAATAGCCTTCTGTTCATTTCTCCCCTCTACCCAAACTTTAAGATTTCTTTTGAAGAACTGCCATTGTTTCAAAGAGGAGATAACAAAACAAAGCCAAGACTAGTTAAGAGCAAGGATGCTGGCTTCCAACAGCAGCTCTGTCAATGACCAGCTGTGGGATCCTGCCTCCAGTTCTCTTCTTCAGACTTATTTTTTTTTCATCTATAAGACAGGAATATTAACAATATTCAGCTCATTGAGAGGATTACATGAGACAGTGCATACAAAAGTGCTTAAAACATGACTAATATTAGGCTCAAGACACTTTTCAATATTGTAATGATTTGTACTTTGAAATACAAATGATTCTTGCATATACAACACAAGTGAGATATTCTGTATAACGTGTAGTCCATTCAATAATCAGGCTGGTGAGAGAAATGATTTTGTAAGTCAGGCAACTAAAACAACTCAAGGACTTAGGACATTTTACAGTCAGAAGTAGTATCAATTTCCCCTTGGTCTTTCAGCTCCAGAGAAGTGGAATGAGAGGGTAAAGCAATCTTTCAGGTAATCAAATCAGGCATGAAAATTGTAAGTGTTCATGTTACAGGGCAGGTGAGAAGGAAACATTGCTTACTTTCACTATGTTGAATGTTTTTATTTCTTACTGTAGAAATAATCCATGTTCTAAGTTTTTCTTGAATAAAAATATATATGTTTGCAAATTGGCACTGTGTGTACATACTCAAAGTTTGTAATTTGTGATATAAAAGATAAAAATTTGAGGGCTGGAGATGTGGCTCAGTGGTAGAGCACTTGCCTAGTATATGTGAGGCACTGGGTTCAATTCTCAGCACTGCATATAAATAAATAAAATGAAGGTCCATTGACAACTAAAAATATTTTTTAAATGAAGATAAAAATTTGAAATTAGTGTTATAGATATAAACTAAAAATACTTAATGCCAAAAGAACCAGTCCAGTCAAAAATGGAAACAAAACTCCAAATGAACTCTTTGCTATTAAATATTTGGCTTATTTTGTTTGAGTCAATCCTTTCAATAGTCATAAGGATGTAATAAAAGGTCATTGAAAGAAGTATTTTCCTACCTTATTATAGTTTTAAACTCAAGTATGGTAGTGTTTTCCTACATGATATTTAAATAGAATGGGCAGAATTTGCTAAAAAGTGGTTGGCAAATGTGGACTTCTTTGAAAGTGATTGCACATCTGACACAATATCATACAACATAGCTAGAGATTATTTGATTCTCAGGACAAATTAAATTTCTTACTTAAAATTAGTAATTGCATATTTACAATAAAATTAAAAGTAGCTATTACCAATCACTCTGAAGTAAAAGAACTCTTCTTTTGAACGTTTTTCTGAAGGAACTGGAAAGCAAGCTGATATTGAAATAATATTTAGTAATTGGAATTGTCATGGAACTATCTATTATAAGGAAAATACAAGTGTATTTTCAAGCTCATCACTGAATTAGTACAAATCCTAATTTGAACCCCTTTACATGAATTCTTTTCACCCACTGGAAAATATTTTTCATTAAAATGGTGCACTGACATCATTGTTCTGTGAATAACATAGTTTTATACCCTGTGAATTAGGATTTTGGAATATGTATGAGCTATATAACTACAGAGAGAAACTAATGATAAAAATTACTATCTTAGCAATGATAGAAATTACAGAAATTTTGGAAGAGTAAGATTACCACAGAAATTTGATTTATCAACTCCAAACTTCATGTAAAAATATTGTATTTAAAATTGAAGGTAGTTAAAATGAACCTTATTTTGAAAATATGGCTATGCCCGTTAGGACAACTAGGAATAAAACATGCTAAGATCAAGTTTGAAATTTAGTGCTTACAAATTTCTTTTTGGAATCTAAACTCTTCACCAGCAATTCCAATAGAGGGCACTGTGCGTAATTCCGCACCCTGAAAAGTTTCTCCTGCCTACGTTTGGTCTTTTTAAGTCATGCAGGGGCTCCCTCTGCTGTCCTTTTAAACCAGAAAACAGAAATATGTCAACACATTGACCCCAAATCTCACAAATGTTAAAGATTATTGCATAATGTTGTAGCTCCAGCTGTATCCAACTTCACTGCCCACAATATTACAAGAAAAGGTAGCAAACAAGTTGAGTAAAGCTTAAATACTTCTGTCAATAAATATTGACAAATATTATTTTTCTAATACAACTGGGTAGACAACAATAAAGTCAAATGGTACCTGCGTATTTTACACCAAGAGAGGAAAATGACACAGAAATTGAAATGAATAAATAATTGTGATTAATGAAGCATCAAAATACTTCAATAAATTGTGTGTGTGTGTGTGTGTGTGTGTGTGTGTGTGTAAGGGAGGAAAAGGGATAATACCTGTTTCACCTCAGCAACTTTTGATCCAACTTATTTTTATTTTAAATATTTGGTTTGTATTTCCGTTTTAAATGAAGTCATAGAATAGGTTTTGGCAAACCACCAGAGTTTGTGCATTTATCTAAAAGAATAAAATCAAATGAAATCATGTGTTTCTGCACATGTAAAGAAGATACATATGGAGGCAATTATGTTGATAATTATTTTTTTCCCAAGTCACTTTCATATTAAATAGCAGAGTAATTGCCAAAACGTCTTCCACAGCTTGCTATGTATCTTTCTCCCAATTAAATGGTGTCCAGTTTCTGTAGCAAAGCAGTTAGCACATAATGAATTAACATTAATTTTAATTTCAAATAAGTATTCTAATTCTTTACTTTCCTACCTGGATTTGCCTTAATTCCACATATTAATAAATGAAATTGTGTTGGCCTATGTAACCTCAACACAAGACACAGTTTCAAACAAAATCCTGAAAGTTGTTTGATTGTTAAAAATCTACCAGCTTCTTTTTAGCAGTGAATATTAATAAGTGGAATATTCAAACTTTACAACCACAATAATAATAAAGCTGTTTCAAGTGAGTTTCTGATTGTTAATAATAACTAATCAATAGCTATGATATAATAATGACATGCTGCATATGTATGATGGTTAGTGGCTAAATGATGATGAGACAGAAATAATATTCTTATAAAACACAATGTTCACCTAAATATTTCCATTGTTCTATTGTGTGCACATACAAGTATGTAACAAAAAATCCCACCATTAGGTATAATTTTAATTTACCAGTGAAAAAGGAAAAAATATTCTGTGTAGTATAAGAAATGGATACATTTTCAGATCTGTTGGCCTATTCCAAACTCACCAGCAGAGAGGCTTATGTAAGAGAAAACCAACTTCATAAGCTCATTTTGTAATATTTCTCTTGTGGAATTTGAAATGACACATGTTCTAGCATCAAACTGTTGTCTGGTAGGCTGGGGCTGCAGTTCAGTGGTAGAGCACATGCTTAGCATGTGCACCATCCTGGATTCAGTCCCCAGCACTACACATATAGAAGCATACAAACACACACACACACAGACACACACACACACATACACACCACGCATATACCACACACAAACACAAAAAGTTTTCTGGTTATATGAAATTTTGAATGTAGGTGCTCTCTGTACCCCTGACACTGCTGTGTTTGTAAAGTAGTTCGGGGATGAAAAAGTGGAAAAAATTACAAAACTACTATGGGGATTGGCTTGCCATTTAAATGTTTTGTTTCATTTTTATAATCATGTACTCTTACCCCCATAGGAAACATTTCCAAATAAACCCAATGAAAACATAATGTGCAAAGAAACAGAACTTAAAATTTCAGGAATTAGGGTTTTAACTGCATGGGTCTGCTTCCCTCATGTTTGTTCTAAGTCTTGGAGGTTGGGTGGAGTATAGAAGATACAATGCTAAATTTTAATAAGTGATGCAATTCTAGGCATAGCAGAAACAAATCCTCACTGATTGTTCAGGAAAAGTTTTTGCTTTTGCATATTTCAAAGGAAGGATTTATTTTTCCAACTTGGAGTAATTTTGAGTAGGAACTTATAGTTTTGAAAATTAATATTTGATCCTACACATTACTCAGTTACAGAACACTGTGGAAAATTTAGATCACTATCTTACTTTTAGTGTCTTCCGATTTAGAATTAACTTTTATTGATCTGAACTGTGAAAGTCAGAGATGTTACCCCCCTTGATCAATTTTATATCCTTAAAACTGATAGGAAGTCCTCCTTACCTTGATTGCTTCATTCCAAACTTCTGCCCTCACCAATTACCTGTCTCAAAAAGCCATTGATGTCATACAAAACTTAAATATTTTATTTAATATTATGCATAAAATCACGTTTCACTCAGAAATAAGAAACCCTGTGTTTTTACATAGACTCCAATAGAGTATTACCATAAAAGAGAATTCTAATTAGTTTAATGATTTTATGTAATTCTATATGAAAAGTTTTGATCAGATATATTTACCATAAAGGTAGGATTTGGCATGCTTATGCTCATGTAAATATTTTCTTTAGAATTGCTACCAAAAAAAAATGACTCAGATTCACACAACCAGCCTTCTTGCTGTAACTAATCCCTCTAGATCAGGCTGTACTTCCTGCCTGGACCCGCCTATGTGAACTGAAGACAGAACAAAAACAAAATAAAAATTCGGCAAAGATCCTTTTCATTATTTTTTAGGAATGTCAAAACTTGTTGAATGATTTGAACTTCAAAGTGTCTCCCTGCCTCTGTATCATTGTCTGTGTGTAAAATCCTGTTCATTCATTGTCTCTATGAAAAGAGGGCATAGGTCTTTTCAGGAAGCTTTTCAAGTAACTCCTGCATATTTCCAGTAATAAGAAGGCACTACAGGTCTGTAAAACTAGAGAAGATCAAATTCTTTGCCCTTGGAGAAAGAGTTAGCTATAGAAGTAGTTTGAAATCTCAAAGAACTTTTTTTTTTTTTTAGGAAAGTTCCTATAAAATAATCTGCTTAAAATAAGAGGACTTTCTTTTTCTTCATTTTTTAAAAAAAAAGATGAGAAGAATAAAGACTAGAGATAATACATATGGATCAAAGTGGATTGGTTTTGTTATCTGTTGTAAGGTTTTACTTGAATCTTTTACAAAAAGATTTCTGGTTAAGTCTTGTTAGGTCTGTGTTTTGCAATCCTAAGCTCTGCGCTATTTATAATATTTTAACAGGGATTAGTAGAAGTGAGGTAAAGTGATAAACCTCCACATTTGAATTTTTTTCTGGCAAATTTTAGTTAAAATATCACAGACCATATTTGCACAGACAGAATAAACTGATAGAGCAGCATCTGCCAGTGACTCACACGTCCAGCTCTCTCTGGACATTTTTCCATGGAAGACATTCCGCAGTAGAAAACATAGACTATAGATTCATTTGGCCTTACTGCTAATATTCCTAGTTTTCACCTAGACCACCATGTTTACATCACTTATATGGTTAGAATTTTTAGAAAGTTGAGTCAAAAAATGTTCAGGAATTGTGTAACTCCACCCTTTTTAGATTCTACATTCTCTGGAAGATATATAATCACCAATACATTCTTCAAGGCAATATATTATCTTCAAAGCCCATTATTTCAGACAGATGGACTATAGGCCCTAACCCCTTACTATAACCCAATAATTGGTTCTGTGACAAACACATATTTTGAATAAAAGAAATTCATCCTATGTATACATTTCTTTGAGAAGGTCCCTTTCTAGAGAGTTTCTGAACCATTGTGAGTTTCCCCTTAATTTACTACTATAGCCATGTGTAGTTGATACCCAAATAACCTAAGACCTAAGTGGAAATTTAAGTGTTATTTTCTCTACCTAAGGAAACCTGTTGTGTACAAATTCTGTTGTGTACAAATTCTGTGGCCTGTGAGAATGTAATCTGTTGCTCAGCTGATAAATTCTAATCTATGAGAATTAGCCTAGCTCTGTAATTTGTATGACCAGGATCACATAGGAACATAGTACTTTTCATACTATCCACTGGCTATATATCTATGTATCTCCATGCATGCCTTGATAGAATATCTATTAATGGTTGTCCATCTGTCTGCCAACGCAACCATCTTTATATTATTTATACCTGACACTGCTCCACAAACAAGTTGGTATGGTTGAAAAATATGGACACACACACAAAAACACACACACAAAATAAAAGCAATATTTCAGAAACTAAGAATAAGAGGTAAAAAGAGAGGTGTGACATCATGAGATCAAGCACCACATTTTGTCCTAGCATATAAAATATTTGTTGAAGAAATGAATGGGTAGGAAAATTATAAATGTAAGGGAAAATGCATTTTTTTCTTAACTTCTGAGTAGCAAATGCTGACAAAATGGTCAATCTAACAAAATTGGATGGTAACTAAAGAGAGCATATGAAGCAAAGCTGTTTTGCTTTGTGCTTGGGGACACAGTTTCTCTTCATCCCTAAGAAGCTGCAGGATGATGGTCTCTGCAACTGTTGTAAGGGTGTGTAACTATTGTGAGAAATGGGAAGAATACTTCTTCTTACAGGTTTCTAATAACCTCATGTGTCAATTAATGTGCCAGCTTTGAAGTTCTTCATAATAACTTGCTGAGCGCTGGGGTCATAGCTCAGTGGTAGAGTGCTTGCTTAGCACATGTGTGAGGCACTGGGTTCAATTCTCAGCACCACATACCAGTGATTTTAAAACAAGGTATTGTGTTCATCTACAACTAAAAAAATATTGAATAAAAAAATAACTTGGTGAAATGAAATGTCCAGAGCTTGGAAAATATTTAATTTTTGGATTGAAAATAAATACAAAATTCCTGACTTATGTGTCATTGTAGATAGATGTAAGAATTGCCTCAGTGAGTTAATCAGAAATATACGCATATGTAAATACTCAGACACATTGTATTCCGGTGTGTGAGTGTATCCTCCCTGATACCACTCTTCAGGGTTAAAGATGGAAAAAAGACACTCTAGTTTTAGTGACTAAATTTTTGTTGTTTAGTTATCCTTGAATTCACATAAACTTAGCTTTCTTAAGCATTTTATAATTTTACCTTTTGTTGTTTGTTATGGTGGTGGTGCTAGGAATTAAAGCCAGGACCTTTGGCATGGTGGGCTTTAAGGAAAGAGCTTTTCTTGTTTTTCAAAACTTAGAATAGGATAAAGATTTTCATAGTTTTTATGTGGGCACTCATACTCACACACTAGAATACAATGTGTCTGAGTATTTACATATGCATATATTGCTGGGCCTCTTTGCATGTCCAGGTTGGTTGAACATATTTCTGCATGTATGTGCATGAACTCACAACCGGCTTCAATTGCAGATGCTCCCACGCAGCTTCCAAGTTGTCATCTTCAGCCTTCTGTGATACTATTTCCCAACTTTTGTGGCCTCAAGCATAAACATACCTTTCCTCCCCTGTTTACTGATTTACTCTTCACCCAATAAACATTATCTTGTGACCATGACCTGCCCTCTCATCCCGTCTGCTTGTTGCCAACCAAGGGAACAGTGAGTGCTTGAGATCCCTATCATGGCGAAAATATCATTTGTCAGTGTTGAATGTAGGACTTGTACCAGGGAAGCCCATACTGCTGAGCAGGGTCTGGATATCTGAAGCCAGCAGATGTTACTCTGAATGTTTTAAGCCTAAGGACTTCTCCCACTACATCAAGATTATGGTGTTTCATTTCTCAGTACACTTAAATGAAAATCCACTATTTGAGAAAGAATATCATTTGTCCAGGAAAAACAAATTAATACCAGTTCTCTAGTTTCAATACTTAGAGTAAGTGCATATTTCTCATGCTTTATTCACAAAGGTATTCTTTAACAACTAAGTTTAAATGCTTACTAGAAGTTAGCAGGGGCAGTCTGAGTCTAAGAACATCAGAAAGTCAAGATTTTCACACAGAGATCATGTGAACATTTTGCTTGCATTATATTAAATTAATAATCAAGAAAAATGGTTGAAAATCTGTATACCATTGATGACCACAAATGTCTGTAATATAGCTTATGTGGTTGGGCTGAAAGCTATTCCAGGCACAGAATGCCCCATACCAACTTGTTTCTCTTGACACCATGATGGTATGAATTGTCATACATCTATAGCAAAAAATACAACTATTCAGTCAAAAGGAATAAATTTAAACCTCACAGTCTAAGAAAAGTCTGAAACATGACTCACCATTGATTAGGAAATATACCTCAACTATTGGCATTAACCATGTTGAAAACCTCACTCCCTAGCAGGGTGTCTTTCTTGTTAACTTGAGCTAATTGCTCAGATTGCAATTTTGCACTCCATTCTTTGAGCTTCTTCATTTTTAGTATGAATTTCTAGTATGCAAACTCCATTGTTTCTGTTTCAAACTCCAAGTTTCTGGCTTTTATTGAAACCGTGCTTCTGTGTTGTAATTGTTTATAATGATCACAATCAGTGAAGAAAAATATTTCAATATCAATTTCTTTAGCACCAGTCCCCAAATGAGTCAGATACTTTATTTTTTACTTAGTCTCACAAAGAGTGGCAAATCAAGAAAAGGCCACAGGGATTTCTTTTACAAAGCAAACCCATTTGTCATCCACATTATTAGTTTCTAGTATTGCCTGGTAAAACACCCCAAGTGATTTCCAAATATGTGGCAAATGTATATAAACTTACCCTATTCTTTTCGAGGCTGTGTTCTCTACTTCTTTCCCTTCCTGCTGACAATATGTTGCCATGCTATAAAAGCCCTAATGCCCATTTTCAACGATTAGCTGTACATCAGCATTACTACCACAAATCCACAAGTTTCACATCAAGCATTAAATGGGATGAATATTGATCTGCTAAAGAGGATTTATTTATTTCTAGCTCTATCCAAAGATCAACTGCTAGCAGCTTTTGGGGGATCTGTGAAGCTCTCACAGCACAAAGCTACTGCATACATGACACTGGACTTGACATTTCAGTTCTGGAAGAAAACCAAACAGTAAATTCAGTGCAATAATCCTAGATAAATGAGATGATCACTGGAAAAGCTGAGATAGTTAAGTGGTCTATCAGAGAAGTCCAACGGATGGTATTGAACAGTTGCTACATAGAATCCTCACTCATGTCAATATGGTCCAAAGCACCATCATATCAGATGCCAATATAATCACATTAGAACAGTCTCTACCTCTTGCTTTGATTTCTCTCTGAGTGTATTTTTCTGGATTCACAAGTGATTGTCAATAATGTACAATGTGACAAAACTATAGCCTAATGATTGTTTTGAATATGAGTAAGCTGCATTGTAATGTGGCATCACATATAAAAATGCACTAAATCCACTTATGCTATACAGCAGGGGGGAGGCAGATGGGGCAGATCTGTGAAACTTAAGGCCAATCATTTTTATAAAATAAAAAAGGGTCAAATCTGTCATACTTTTAAAAAACTTATAGCATTCCTTCCCCCCTCCCTCAATTTGAAATAATGTCCTTTGTACCATTCAAGCACTATATTCACCTTAAATTCATGACTGGACATTGGCTGAAACAAATAAACACAGAGCTTTTGCATAAATTCACCAATGTTGTTCATACAAGTGTGCTTGAACTTCAACACAACCAAAAATTTGTTTCTAACTATATAAGCATTAAAAGAGCTTTTTTTTTTACCCTAAAAGTTTTATTATCAGAAAACAAAAATTAGCATTCACTCAGTTTATTTTAAATATTAGGCTAAATAATCATTTCTTTGTTTTCTTTTCAGCACCAGAAATATAAAAAGTAAAATAAATCAAACAACCTTCTTTTTGTGTCTGTAAATATAAAAATGCTTACATTAGGTATCTGAGGGCAACTCATCAAATAAATTCATGTGGAAGTTGAGCAAGCTCAGTTCTATGCATGTAACTTATAATGAAGACTTTTGTAGTAAAAAAGGCCATGTTTGGATCATTTTTAGATTATTTATTCATATTAAAACATGAGCATAATCATTGCCTTATTGGAGAAGCAAGTCTGTGAGTCACTGTGTGTTTTAGGCCAGTTTTACAGATAAGTGTCCTAAGGATTAAAGAGGACAGTGATGGCAAAGGCTCCAGCTTCCCTTTTCTCACCCCAGCTTCCATGCTTCCTTTGCAGACATTGTGGTCTGCAGAGTTCACCTGGGGTGTCCACAAAAAAACAAGTCAGCTGAAAAGCTGTCCCTTCCACTTTGCCTTGTAGAGATGCCATCTTATAGGAAGTGTACTGTACGTTCAAACACATTAAGAGAAAGTTCACCTAAGCCACTTCCTCACCAAAGAGAACAACAACAACAAAAATCTTACATCTTCTTCCAACCTCTACTGCATAATAATGCTGTGCTGCCTGATTGTTTACAGTCATTTTAATTATTAAACCTGTCAAACTATAGAGTGGGAGTGTCTAAAGAACCGAGAAAATAAAAGGAAAAGAAAGAAGTGCAATAAGATTGGAGGTTTTGTAGTTTTAAGAACACTGACAGCAATATCTCCATTGGTAATTTATCCTTTTGGAAAAATACTTTTATATTAATGATAATGGTCCTGGAAACTGAAATATTATGTTTTGTTGTGGGTATTTGAAACTTTTGGCAGCAGATGTCCTCAGAAGAGGTACCACTTAACTTAATTAGGTTTGTTCACAGACCTGAGGATCTGCATTGGCAAGGCCAGATGATGTTTATCAGCCTAAACAATGTCATTGGGGGAAAGAGAAACTTAATAAACATTGAATACTCATTCTCCTCATTCTATAGTGGTCATTTTAATTCATATTAACTAATCAGGAAATAGGGATCAGATACTGATTTTTAAAAAGATATCAAAATATATGCTGATGGCATGGGGGCAACTGTTCTGAGATTTTTCAATTATTCAGTTTAAAGATTTTTTTAAATTTGTAGATTCTTTGCTTTAGTTGTTGAAGCATTTTTTAACAATCTCTTATCAACCACTAGTTTCTTTTCAGGAGATGAACTTTTCACATCTCTGAATAATATACCTTTTAGGAAAGAAAGTGATATTCTCCCTTAATGGAAAATGGGTGACAGATTATGATATAAAGCTTTGATTCTGTGATTCTGTATTTATGGCATTTGTTAAGAGATTGATCCTGGAAATTGAAAAATCTTGAGAGTTTCAGAGTATTGATGACATAATAGAATATGTATTTGTCTAGCATAATCTATAATCAATACTTATCAAAACTATCTCATGAATGAGAATGGCCTGCCCCCTTGGGTCATTTTACCTGTCCTCTTCAAAGTCTCCTGTTCCTTCTAATCATTCCCTCTTTCTGGCAGTTTTTAATGGAACAAAATTCATTATACATAGAAAACTTATGTGAAGTTTCTTCACAGACTTGAATAAATTAAGAATCTCTAATCTCACCTAACAAATTATTTATCTCTATTATGCTTAAAAGCTATCAGTAGGCACATAATGGGCAGCCAATAAATGACCTTAGCATTAAACTAGATTGAAAACTTTTTTTCATCCAGCACAGCTTCAATTGAATATATTTCATGATTACTGGTATTCAATTAGTTAAGAAGAAATCCATCAATTTGAAAAAAATAGGAACTATTTTCATGAATGACCTAAATTTTTTAAAAAAGAAATACACACATTTGTTTCTAGCCACATACTTGATATTCTAAAATCATTTTATATGAGTCTCAGGAGATATGATTCCAGTATACCTAGGGCAGTTTTATCTCATTTAGGAGTGCTGGATATTTGACTCGCTCTTCTTGGACATGATGCTGTTAGCTAACAATAACGCCTTTCTTCAGAAACACTTAATAACATATGCCACACTGAAATTGGCAGCAACGCTGTGGTTAGAGCTTAAGACGGCAACATTTCAGAGAGGAAGGAAAGCATACCCCTTGTTTTAAAAAATATGTTCAGACACACCTTTTCCCTTTCTGTTGGGTATGTAAGACAATATCCATTCTGTGTCCTGTCAGGTAAATCAAGGCCATTTCGGTAATGTGGGGCTTTTGTCTTGATTGTTTTTTCCAGCTGGATGCAGACATGCAAGATAGGTGCAGAAGGCAAGCCATCAAGACATCGCATTGAGAGCTAGACTAGAAATTTGAGTTGAATTACTTAATCAAATGTCTCAAAGTAAAAAGAGTGCGGAAGCACTGTTTTGTGGGAGCTTATTTCAGAGACAGATCTACTTAGATCTCTGCTACCGTTTTTTCCAATTTCCTACCAAGGGTAAATTGGTTTTGTTCACCTTATTGCTCTTTCTCATGTTTCAATTGGTCTTACCAGAGAAAATGGCTCAATGCTGTAGCTACAATTTGGAGACTACCCATTCCGTGATTTAGACAACAGGTTTTTATTTCTTCTAATTCATTGTTCTGAATGCATTTTCTTCTTTTCATAAGCAGATTAACACAAAGGATTATTGTTCTTGTGCTAGCAACATATATGAGAAAATACAACAGGAGGGGATTTCTTTTCCAGTTACATATTATACCACTGCCTAACAGAAGTGCTAGCAGCATAAAATGATGCAATAAGCCTCTCTAACAGTAGCTGATTTGTATGCAACAATGACCATAAGGGTAACTCTTCAGCAAACCTGAATCTCATATATAATGCATAGCAGTTAATAAATCATAGTAAAATCAGATGGCTTAGAGCCAACAATACATAACTAGTAATGGAAAGGGGTGGAAAGATTTATAGAGAGACAGATTCTGTCTGGATTTTGCTTTTAAGATGCTCACCAACTGCAATGGAGTATCTTACCCTGTTTCTAACTAGACATAGGCATTTGGTTGATTTACTCCATTTTTTTTTCCTTCGAGGGTCTTTTGCAGAAAGCTGTTACCCTTTTTCTTCTACCACCAGGTGGAGTGCTTTCTGTTTAACCTTAAAGATTTTTCATTCGAGATCCATACAAATGATATGGGGAGAGAATATTCTTTTTGAAACTCTAGTTATTTAAATAGCAAGTTCTTAATGAATTGTTTTCCTTAATTGAAAAATGCAGATAAATATACCTTAAAACCTTTGCTCAAAAAACTAATTTTTCAAACTTCAATGGCAGTTCACCCGTCTTGACAGAGATGGGAGTTTTGTTTTTGTGTTATGGCAGCAGCACAAAGCGTTCCTAGATGTGCTCGTCGCATGTCACCACCAGTGTTTTACTTGCTGTTCTCTGTGAATCTTAAAGATGCAGAATTTGCAAATTTGTCACATGTCAAGGAGAAGAATATTGAAGACAACATGTGCCATACAGATCTGAGAGAAGCATTCACTTCAAATCTGTTTCTGGTTATTAGTAGGTCTTGGCCAATTTCCGGTGCTGACATGGGCTATTGAGATGTGTGGCAAACATGTCACCTCAGAGTTAGAAATATTTGAACCTATTGAATTATGATCCTCTACAAATTCTTAACATTAAAAACAATGAAGATAAATTGCTGAAGTAGAGAATGAGTAGTAGAAATTGTTAATGCCTCTGCTTAGTTACCTATGTAATTATTTATCTTGTGCAGACTTAAGTTCCTACTTTGGATTGAAATTTTTACATTTTAGCTTGCTGCTGAATTTTGATGAAGCGTGTAACATCTCATCTTCCTGAACGTTATAATACTAATATACATATTTTTGCTAAAAATGTGTATTATAGTGCCTCTTTAATGACGTACAGTAGAGTTAGAAACAAATAAAAGATAAAGACAGACCATATAAAAATCCAGTTTTTTTTTTTTTCCCCCCTGCCTGGTGCATTAGGAACATTTGCCTTCAATTATAATAGCCACAAGATGGCAGTAATTCCTTATTAAATGGACAATTGCCTTTAACCTGGGTATCAGGGTGGTGATGGACTCTTGGTGAGAGGTAGGAAGATAAAAGAGAAGGATGGCCTAATGTTAAGGGTGAAAATTAGGTGGTGCAAAGTTAGAAATAATAGGAGTGGCCTAAAGGAGAGTGAAATTACTTTTATCCTAATATCTTAGGTTTTTAGATGGCAGAAATTTCAAGTGAAATAGTGCCATCAATCAGAATGATCCTCTAGAAGGCAATATGGTAAAATAACTAGTACTGTGGAATAATCTGGAGATGTGAGTAGTTTATTTCTATGTGTAGTAATTAATTTCGCAGTGCCTGTAAAGACCGAGGCTTGTTTTGGCAGGTTTAGTCCTTGGCTCTTATTTTGATGGTGTTGTTTTAATGATGCAGTGATTATAGGCAATAGTTATTCAGAAATGGCTCACTGTAAAAATATTTTTATGTACCTGAACTAAAACCTTAACGCAAAAAAAAAAAAACTGAAGACAAAAATACATAATTAAATGCTCTACCAGGCTTTCCCTAGAACGCTCTGTGCCTGGAGAACGCAGAACAGCCCATATTTCAAGATAGTAGTGATGTATGCAAAGCAAATCTGAAAATAGTATAGTTTTTCTGTTTATTCTCTACAAATGGCACCAATTGATAAAGTAATTTTTATTTTTGTAAATGTTACCCAACATGGATAAGATATTTAGAAATTGGAGATTTAGAAATAAACTCCGGTTGGAAATACTTATTGTCAATAAATATGTTTTTCAAAATTAATTGAATCAGATATACTGTAACTGCATAATAAAAACAAATCTTGAAAAAGTAATGGGTCAGAAAATTGTCACAAATTTGAAAGGCTAAATAGGACAGAGTTTTAAAACATACCATAAAAACTTCACATTTTTACTATCAAATGAATTAGATTAATTTTTACATGTTTTATGGAAAGAAATTTTATTAATTTTTGTAGGTGCAAAGTCTATTTTGGTTGCATTATGTTTGATTAATCTCTGATTCCTTTTGATATTATAATTCTGATTATAGCATTTCAGGATTGTGACAGATTTTGTTTGTATCTACACATTAAAAGTAGAGTCAAGAGACTTATATGAATACTTCAAATGTTTTACTGACTAATGAAATATATTTCAGACATTTGCTAAGAGAATACATCTTAAGTGTTCTCACTCAAAGACAAACAAACAAACAAAACCCCCTAAAAACCAAAAAACAAAAGTAACTAGGTTAATATGGGAGGTAATAGATACATTAATCACTTGATCATGACAATCATTGATATAATCATTGATGCACATATAAAAACATCATGCTGTACACATTAATTATAAACAATTTTTATTTGTCAATTAGACACCCATAAAGCTAGAAAAATATCATTACTGAGAATATCTAATTAATTCCAACAAGTGGGTGCTTTGACAACCTATCTTTCTCATTTTGACTCGATTTGCTTATATTACATATTCTGCTGGCATAAATCCAATAACTGGGAAAAATACATATGTCTCTTCTTCTCCATTTTTAATTATTCAAAATAGCCAATTTTTTAAAAGGAGGACTGGGGGTTAGGGTCACATTTTCTTCACATAAACCACATCTCAATTACATTTGGAAAAAAAAGAACTCTTATTGAGAAAGAAAGAGGAATGGGGTGGTCAAGTCATCCTGCTTCATTTATCTGTTTATAAACCTTGGTTTATTTGTGATATAACAATATTTTAGAACATAACTTTGAAAATTATAGTAATACTAGAAAATTATCCCTCAAAGAATAGACACTTCCAAAGCCATGGGATTTTCAAAAAAAGGAGAAAATGAAACTCATAATCTAGCTTTCTTTCTCAAAACCACTTCCAATTACAGTTATCAAAGCCTTTAAAAATATGGTTAGATTTTGACATGGAAGACTAACAGTATTTCCTAATCAACTACAAAATCATTCACAGCATATTAAATGGTTACTTATCATGGCATAAAGTCACTGCGTACTGTATAGCTCTACGCAGCAGCCCATACACTTGAATAATCCTAATAAAGTGCAGTACTATTGAGCAACATGATTTGAATAAAATAGGCAGTAATAAAAAGAATATCAATCCCAATAACTAACTCAAAGAGCAGAGGTTTTTGGCAGAACAGTTTCTTTTGTTAATGATACAGAAAGACAAGACTTATAGTTTCAAGGTGTTTATTTTGGTTTGGCAAATTTACATTGCAGATGGGAAACTGGAATTGCCTGTGTAAGGTATGGCAATTTTATTTATCTTCTCAAGAAAGCCAGTAGTATTCAGTTATAGTAAATTACACTGTTTCTCTTGAGCTTGTTCTAACCACACCAATGACATATTTTTTTAAATGGTAGAGCTATAACAATGACGTGATTGAAAGAGGATGTGATTGTCCCAATCCAGATCTTAAATGTTAATCCTATAATGAGCTGAATATTGAAATTACAGTAGTAGTTTGATTTAAATAATCTACATGTTTGGATTGCTTCTTCACTTCTTCTAAACGATAGCTACAGAACCATTTAATATGGAACCCTTTAGCCACCTATTTGATTTTCTGTGGTTCATACATCCTGACTCACTTGGAATCTATAAACACAGACCTTTACAAAGACTTGCTATAAAAATGCACTTAGGAGAATATTATTAGTTCATTCCTGGATAACACAGATAGAGGCTTCCTCCATTTCAATTGTCCATTTTACTTATTGTATTTATGGTCAATGTCACAACTTTAAGCAAAATATAGAGACATAGTTGCAATACAGTTGTTACAAGTGGTCCAAATTAGATGAAGTATAAGGTTATAGAAAGACAAAAGTTTGAAACATCTGATAGATCCTAGGTTTTGAGCACAGATACCACAATAATTAAGAAAACCTTAAATAGAATACACATGACTAAAGAAGATGAAATCTCTATTCTGAATTCTCTTCTTTGATTAGCAAGGTGACTCTTAGACAATTTTACGATTGCAATCCATTGTTGATCTTAGAAATGTCCCAGATAGTGCCAGGCTGCATTCATAGCCACTTAGTGGTATGTGCAATGGTCAGTGTCCTGGAGGTTTTGGAGAACATCACTGAGGTTCTTGTGTTATGAAGGACTGCAGCTTTTCTCTAAAATGAATATGTGCCCAAATAATCATACTAATACATAATTTTTGATTCTCAAAAGAAAAACTATTCTTTTCTGGCTGTGAAACTTAACAAAAGCAAAAGAAAAATAGAAGAGGTTCACCTAAAGTCAATATTTCATCCTGGGTAAGATCTTCCAAAATTATGTTGTTGAAGAGAATATATACTTTAATGAGTTTTGTCATAGGAAATAACTTTACATAACCTGAGAACATTTTTCAACTTATCTGATATTTTAGTAGAGAAATTATTTAATCTTCTACTATGAAATTAAGTGTTTACAAAAATATATGCTGACTGCAAAATATATCCTAACACCTATACACATATGTACTGAAGTAAACTTTTGTGTGATGTCCTTATTTAAATGACATGCATTTTAAGAAATTCTTATCCAATGGAGAAGTGAAATAAAAGAAAGGATGATGATAAGTTATACAAAATTATTCTTATACTTTTACTCATTTATGTTTTATTTTTCCTAATTCTCTTTCCTCTCTGTGGCACTGGAAAATTATACCCATTCAGAGTGCATACTTACGAATAAAGTAAAAGAGAATTACATGGATTACATAGAGCCTGCATAATTTTTGGATCTTGTGCAATGAGTTATTTTTAATTTATGGAATGATAAACTTAATAAAATAAACTGTTTTATAGTAGGTTACTAATTTGAAGGACTTAGTTATAGCTAAACTAAGGTTTCAAGGCGATTTTCAGCTTTTATTTATGCATTCTCTCTCCTGTTCTCATTATTGTTCAATTAAGAGGAATTGAGTGTGAAATTCTGGGCAGATAATTAACCAGGCATTGAGAGTGTGAGGTATACCAGAACATCTCTGCCTCTACCCTCCCACTTATTCACTCAATACATATTAACCATGCATATTCTTTACAGTCTTCTAGGAATTTAGAATAACCAGTGAACACAATACAAAAGGTTACTGACTTTGTAGAATATGTATTCTAATTGAGAAAAACAAACAGTAAGAAATAAACATGATTAATAAGTAAATATGTAGTATGATAGCAGGTGATAAGGGCTAAGAGAATAAAAAAATACAGCAAGGTAAAGTGAATTTGGGAAGATGGGCATGAAAATTCAGTCTACAACATTACATAATATCTCAGGGTAGACTTTGTTAGTTCAGGAATTTTGGGAAATAATTAACATAATTACATAAATAATAATTAAAATTTTAATAACCTAAGATGGAGGCAATATTCAGGGCTTCATGAGAGAGTTTATACCCTGGAAGATCAGGGACAGTTTCCCTATATAATTGACATTTAAGCTGAGGCTTGAAAGTTGAGACCTGAGGTGACCTTGAGCTTTATTGGTTAGCTCTTTGGTCTTCCAATCCTATCTTGGAGTACTCTGGGGCATTAAGCAATGGTTACTGAAAGTACCACCTGACTGCTTCCTGCTTTGAAGAAGTCAGCATTACAGCTTTAGTTCTGCAACACTAAAGGGAAAACAGATGAAATCCAAAGATTCCTATGTAGCTCCCAAAGGCCTTTTAATATGGTCTGGACAACTTTGAGGCTTGGATTTGTGTTGGATGTTTGCCAGGCAAATGTGGGAGAAGTTTTCTGCTTGCCAGATAAAGACTGCTTTATCCCTGTTCTCACTGGGTTGACATGAAGGGGGGAGGCAATACATAGGCTCCCCAGGGGAGGGTCAAGACGGAAGGAAGCTGGTAAACGAAAGGAATCATTAATAACACGAATCATGCTCTTCTCATGAACTCTGGCTTTTATCAGGTGGAGACTAATGAATACGCAGATCATCATTCCAACTTAGCTGTAACTTACACTCATTCTCAAACTGTCCCTCCTGAGGGTAAGATTTTTAAAGAATAGAAATTGAAGAAATTTTGTATCATGAAACAATGTACATATCTGCTTCCTTAAAGATAGTGCATAGGACTGGGATGGGGGTAAAAGTGATGGATTCATGGTTATGGCTTCCATGTATAAATAAAATCACTGGATGTGAGGCAACTCATCAACAGAAAGAGATAGCTTTCTATGGTAAATAAGCAAGGGAATTGTCCAGAAAAAGTGCAATAAAAAGGTTCTGAAGTACTTAGAATTTTATACAGATCTAATATAGAAGTTCCCAGGAGCAAGGTCACCAAAATAAGAAAAAGTGATTGGAGAACACCAGTTAAAGGCTCATGTAGTCTCTAATCTCTCCCTCCAGGAGCAGTCTTATATCAAATGCTTCTTTCCTTTTCTTTTTCTTCTATTAATCCTTCTTCCTCATTCTTTTTCTCGTTTTTCTATTTCTGTTTAGAGAGAGTAAAGAGAGGCTGGAAATACATCAGCTCATTTGGATGGGTTACCGGCATCAGGACATCAGGGCAGGGTGAGATTGGCAGCTAAGGAGTCTGCTTTCCAGGCAAAAGGACAGTTTCTAGAAACCACAGGCGGGCTTGCAAACTAGCTCTAGCCACCCAGGCAATGTTGAAAACAAAGTTCCTTCTCAGTAGGAAACACTTAGAAGACTTCCTCTTCTATGCCCTATGATCTCTCTCCTAACTTTTCACATTCCCTGTACACTTTCTGGTTTAAGTGATGGGGCCACTGTTCACTAGCTCTCTCATTTTGGATATGTGATCCTATTTCTGTGTACCTCTATTTCCTCATCTGTGACAAATAATACCATCTAAATAAATTAAAGAAATGCCTTTGTGTGGTACTGAGTGCTTAAAAATATTAACTACTCTTGGTGTTATCATTTTTGTTTATTTTGTATTTTGTCTAGATGAAATTCAAAGCATTAATTTAAATGTACATCCCATACAATGTTAGATTTGAGCAACTTTGAGAATATGGGGTGACCAAGACACAATCTCTAAACTCAACAATCTCTTAGTATAATATAGGAAAGTTGCAATAGAATGTAATAATTGCTTTAATAGATTCAGTCATGAGACTTTTGGGAGTATAGAGAAGGAATGCCTAAGTATGCCTAACTCTTTCCAAGCTGGTTTTGTTCATCTGTCCAATTTGCTCTTGAACTATTCTTCAAGATTTCACCCTTTCACCATTTTTCTTCTCGTACCTTTAGTTAGGTTCTCCTTTATTAGAATATCCTTTTCCTTATCCCTTTATTCCTCCTCACCTCCACACACACATCCATCACAAACTTTTTTTATATCTCAAGTTCCCTTTCAAGAGATTCCCTCCTCTTTGATCAACCAGCATTATTTCCTTATTTGCATGCAGTTAGTAATAGGTCTGCTACTACTATTCTATATGACCAATTAAACTGTAATCACCTGTTTACTGGTTGTATCATTTTTCAAGATAGAAGTCTACTTGAAAATGGAGCTTATACCTCATTTATTTATGTATACTCAAAACACAGGGCAAAACCTATTACAGAGAAGGCTTCCAGTGATGGTTCAAAATTAACTGAAGGTTGAAATGACTCTTGCTTGAAATGGCCTATGCCTAACTGACCTTTCCTGATTGTACCTCTTCACCCCACATTCAGAGCTCCCATATATTAATAGTGGATTCTAATTTAATTAATTGCTTCTAAGGCATTAACAACTAACAAGATTATTCTTTCTGGAGAATATAGACATCCAAACTCAATCCATCCTTCCAAATGTGTTCAGAGAGCAGGAGCCTAACCACTGTTGTTTCAGATGGGGAAATATCAATGCACTGGCATCCTTGAACTACTCAAATCCTTATATAGGTATCTCTCATAGATTTCTGCATAATAGGACCCATTTTAGAAATCAATTGCCAAAATTATTTTATGTTATAATTTTTGATATAATTTCTCTAAAGGGTATGTTTTTGTGTAATAGTGGTACTACCACCATATTAGCTATGAATTATATTTATATGTATTACTTCTAAGCTACAATAAAAAAGAAATATAATTTTAAAAATATAATCATTATTTTAAAATAACCTTTTATTCCCAACTTTTCTTATAAGCTATGGGCATTTATAGCTTCCTTAAGGTCCTCCATGAAAGTGAGAATATCTGTTACTCTATGACCCTCACTGGGAATTGACAGAAGTTGCAGGAGATCACCTCTCATAAGTTAAGTCCCACTCCCAGTACTTGGCTGGTGGCCAGCCATTGGCTAGGTGGGGGTTAAAAAGCCTGGACTGCTTGTTTCAGTTTGAGACAACACTGAAGGTTCATCCCAGCTCCAGGTGCTGCAGGATTGATTGAAAGCTCAGTTGTAATCACATGCAAATTAGCTTCCTCCTTTGCTCAACATTGTCTTCATCATTTTCTTCCAGGTGGATCCCCAGAGTGTACTCAGCAAGGAACATCTGCATGTAAATTCTCTGTCTCAAAATCTGTTTCTAAGAAACTCAACTGAAGACATTTTTTACTGTGAGTGGTTCTAGAAAGCAGATCCCAAAATGAAATTTTTGAGATAGTTACTTATTGACAGGTTGGCATTAAGAACTTCAATGCTGGTGGTAAGTGGAGGAGGACTAGTCCCTGAAACAGTGGGATTGTTAAAACTTCCATTGGTGGTGATCAGAGATGAGATATTGAGGAGGATGTTACACTGACTGGTAGTATGCTACTGGACACATATTAGTACACCAGTGATTCGTATTAGGAGTATGGGATTGTGAGGCTGTTGCAGACACCCATAACTATAACGATAGGCTTGGACTTGATTAATCATTAATTCATGAAAAAGCCAGAGGGCTACTTTAGCAGCATTGAAGGAAACTTTCGTCTCTTTTAGCTCAAGGTCAAGAGAACAAAGGATCAGTCTGAGGACTTAATCCTAAACAGAATGGAGCTTCAGAGAAGGATGAATTTTTAGCTTCAAAATTCTTAGCCAAGAGCAGCTCCTTAACAGGGAAGGAATGAGATCCTCATACTGTGAAAGGGGGATTCTGGGTAGATGCAGTTGAGAGATACAATGTTGAAGAAGGGAGAATTTGTCAGTATGGAAACACTCTCTTGTGATACAGAATTTGACACCCTGGATGAACCTCCAATAAGTTTTTAACAAGTAGTTATGATGGCTATCAGCAGCTAGTAGGATAAATAATAAAACAATGAATGTCCCCTAGTAAATGAAGTAGAAGCGCTGGCACTACTTCACCAAGTGGTGGAGGAGGATAGGATACATAGGCTCACAGCAGAGGGCATGGGGATAACAATTACACCATGTAAGGCTGGGAAATCTACTAACTGGATCTGTGGTGCTAAAGAGCCTTGCTACTATTTGGATGTGGCTTGTCCACCAAAAGGCCAAAATGTTGTAGTGATATTGAGAAATGATCCTGGTGAAGGTGTTTAAGTCACTGGTAGCAACACCTCCAGAAGGGATGAATGCTGTCCCATGTGAGTTATATGTTTTGTGGGAATATATTAATTGCAGTGAGAGTTAAGTTTTTAAAAAAGAAAGTCCACCCCATATGTTTGGCCTCTTTTGCAGGTGCTGCTCCCTGATCTTATATGTATTTCCTCTATGTGATGTCAGCTATCATGTTGTGACATACCATGAAGCCCTCACCAGATTTGGCCACCTGATCTTGTACTTTCAGCTTCCAAAACCATGAGCTAAATAAACCTTTTTTCTTCATGAATTATTCAGCCTCAGGTATTTTGCTATAATAACACAAAACTAATTAAGATAAGCTTGAAGACTCTTTTTCACTTAAATGATAAGAAATGTACTAATGAGAACAGTACTAGTATTGTGAAAAGCTCAGTGGTGACTATCTTTTGTAGGCCAAGACTAGTAGAAAGAGATGCTGTCATAGAACTAGATTACTCAATAACAATGGAAATAGTGATATCTTGAAATAATAGAACCCATAACTGTGGTTGAGATAATGATCCTTAACCATATGAAACAAGGTGGGTGCTATTATCTCGAAAAAATGGAATGATTGAATAGATAACTTAGGAGCAGGAAGAAGGTTGAAACAG
>CM053408.1:38163060-38179643 GCA_028644305.1 Xerus rutilus
TTACTTAATGCCTCATTGTTGCTGAGGCTGGCTTTGAACTCAGGAGCTTCCTGTGTCAGCCTCCCAAGCCACTGAGATTACAGGTGTGAGCCACCACACATGGCTCATCATCTTTTATACATGCTTTTTAAACATCTTCGTTAATTTCTAAATTTTCCAGATTTCGAAACTAAGCCAACCAATAATATCTTTTTTGTCTTATATGCTAAAAAATAGAGATGTATTAAAAATATTTTTGTCTAACAGAGTGACTCACCTCCCTGATCAGATGTCAATGCTCTAAAAATGCCAAACATTAAATTACTTTGATGATTTGTACATCCTTAAAAATAGAAGAAATGATTGCTACTGTGATCCCTGTGTACTACACAATTCTAAGTGCCCTTGTAGATGACACTGAATAGGACTGTGTTTAGTGCCTTACCTACTTCTGTAATAGGTACATTTGAATTGCTACTTAGTGTCCCTCCCACTATTGCAATATAAGACCAGTTCATTACCATGTTGTGAAATATGGCCCTCATTCTTAATGATTCTCTGCAGCATTTGCATTTCTGAAAAGGACTTTAAATAATTGCAGGGTACACTTATGCCATGCCATATTAAATAGCTTTAATTGCATGTGAACAGTCCTTAATGCTTAATAATATTGTGCATTTTTATACTGAATTATGTTGAAATGCTTGATTCAAATCAAAATATTAGTTTCTTCTTTAAGCATACTGACAAAGCTAATTGATTTATATAATTAAATGTTTTTCTTTTTATTTTGTAGTTAAATAGTTGCATATTTATTCCTTGATCTGTTCAACAAAGATTTATTCATACCTAATAATGTACTAGGACATTGTACTAAGCATCTGTAAACAAGAAACAGAGTTCTTGTGTTGGTAGAGCTTATTAGCTAGATATAGAGGAGTCATTGGTAAAAATGGAATCTGGTATGTGTTTGATAGGATGATAGACTACTATTCATTTCTTTCCATCCTTTGAAATCAACAACATCAATGACAACAAAAGCCATTGTTGGTTTTTCTGAATGGATCAAATTCCAGTGGAATAATATTCCAAGTTTTCACTTAGTTCTCAACTATAGATACCATTTGGCATTCTTAGAAATGGGATCTTTTAAACTTTATTCTTCATATTCATTCTGACCCAATTCAAGGATGTCTCTTTCAGATGTCCTCTTTCATCATCCAGTGTAACTTCTCATCCTACAGGCTCGCTTTATGTTAATGATGCTGGTATAATAGATCGATGTGACCACTGCATTTATCATAAACATTTCACTTTCAAAGACAACACTGAATTTCTTCTCTAGCCTTTGAAAATTTCTTAAGTTTAGATCCAGAGTTGAAACATGTGAATGTAGTACAGTAAGTGCTTGATGATGAAAATATTTTCACAAGGTCTACAATTGCTTCTCAATCACATGAACAATTAATATCACTGACATTTACTTAGACCTCCATGACAAATTTGGAGGATGGGTATTTTCCTTCTGTTTCTCTGATTTCTTTTATCTTTTGTTGTAAATTTCTTCAGGATAGAGGCAGTCTCATTCAGAATCACAACATCTAGCATAGTGCTCTCTGGATAGAAATTGCTTAATAAATACATGTCATATAAATCAATAAAGATTCACTAATATAACCATTAAAAACATACAGTGTATATTATTTCTTGATATAATGTATGCCACAAATCAATTACAGATGTATTATATTAGTTGTTTATTGAGTTCATGGTAATTTGGAATAAATAATTATAATATTCCATATATATATGGCTTAAAAAAGAAGAGTCTTGTTTTATCTCTAATTAGTAATATTTTTTACAATTCCTCTTTAATGCTTTTTGGGCATAGTCAACCCTGGACCTGAGAAAGAAACATTCAATTCTTCCCTTCAAGCTCCATATCTAACTAGTCAGTAGGTTTTGTCAACCTACTACTTACATATCGCCTGAAATTCTTTTCTCTATTTCTGTTGACTCTGCCTTAGTTCAGTTATTTCAGTTCTATTTGCTCTAGTGACTACTATGAGCAGTTTCAAGAAGGTCACCCTGGCTTGAAGTTGGTGATGAGCTCTCTGGGAGATGCTGGCCTGAGTTCCATGCCAAGCTCTACTCAATGGCAGAGACGATGTTAGCAAATCTCTTCTGTTTTGTTTTATTTTTAATTGACATGAAGTAGTTGTGCAAATTTATGGAATACAGTGTGTTATTGTGATGCATATATACATGGTACAGTCCTTCAAACCTCAGTTTTCTTTTTTATATAAGTGAGGGATATGATAATATCTTCACATGATTTATGTTAATATATTAAACTAAATTATTATTGGATTATTAATAATTGTTCAATGAAATAATACTCTCCTACAGAACACTCTTCAGAAATGTTCATATTTCCCTCACTTTTTCAACTCTTTGTTCTTCCTTTTCCCCCCAATACAGAAATTTCCTTAAAACTCAAATTTGTTCATGTTGTTCCCTTGCTGAATCCCATTATTGATTTTCTAAAAGCCTATAGGATGAACCTCAAGTATCTCACTCAAGGCTCTTACAGATTTGAAATCAGTCCATAACCTACAGTTCAGACATTATAACCAACCTTGTATATTTGTGGTCCTGAAGGCACACCACATCATTTTTCAATTTTTTTTTACATATTTCCATTTTTGCATTGCTTATTTTCTATTATTGTTATTAATATATGCTTGTCTCCATTCACTATTAACCTCTGGCCATTATTCCCAACATCACTGTAAGTAATTAGATGTGCCTAATTAACTTTTAGGACTATTTCATTTAGACTTTCCATAAACACATTTTGAAACTCTGCTATTTTCTAGGCATGATATAGAGAAATTAAAAAGACAGGACATAAACTCACACAAATCTTGGTAATATTAAGGAAAACTGTATAGTTAATAAACTGATACCCAGAGAAGGTGAGCAGCTTACTCGCTTCACACTTAACTAAGCTGTAGAGTTGAGGATACAAATAAGATCATCTGTTTCAAAGCTAAACTTGTTTCTATTTCACCAATGGGACTTCAGAGTATAACAAATACACATGACAAAATTGTCTAATCTTTACTGAGTCCTAAAATCTCATGTTAGCAAAAACTTCGGTGTAAATGTTTACATTAGTTATTTATATGCTGAGACATATAATATCACCAATGATATTTATGCATAAGTTATATGGCATGTATGATGGAAGAGCAAGACATGCTGCTGAGAAAAGGTGACATCTTGGAAGGTCAGAATGTAAGAAATATACCATTAATACTTGGGTGGTAATTGTGAGAATTATGTATTAAATAATGACAATCCTTAGTAACTTTAAGGAAAATTCATGGATAGCAATATAAATTAGCCAAATCATACTTAATTTATTAAGTATGCACTATGCACTGTATACCCAATGAACAGTTAATAAGACATATTTCTACCTTAAGTGATATAACTAGTAAACATAACCACAGTGAAATGTGTTGATGCTCAAATGGGCTCATTAACATGTGGCATTAGGGGTACCAAGCATCTTTCTCAAAGGAGCTGCCATTTCACTTTAAGTAAAAGATGAGGGGATTTTCATTGGGCAAAAGAAAGAATGTTTTATCAGTATGATTTAATGATTTACAAGGACTAGCATGCACCAAGGTTGTGACAACATCATTGTCATCACTGCCAGCAGTATCTGAATGAAAAAATTACTTCCTATTTCAGCAATTTCCTGTGTGTGTGTGTGTATGTGGGAGGTTTTTCTTCCATGTATTATAAAGTAATTTTGAAACTTTATATACTTTTAAGTGTCATGTACATTGAAAAAAGTTTTTCATGTGTGCCCTTTGAAGAGGACTTGCACATTTTAAAATCACTTTTAGAGGTTTTATCTTTTTAAACTTAAAAATAACATTTATTTTGCAATTCTCTTTTAATATGAGTTCAAGATGTTATCTTAGAGTTAAAGAAAATTTCTGGAAAGCAAGTGTGACAGTCTATGATTCTGGTTCAAATGCTGATAAGTTTTATAAACCCCAAAATAGTTTTATAATTTAATAATTTCAAAATTGATTTTGTTAGACTTTTAAAATTTTAAATAGTTTTATCTAATTTGCAATGATTTTATCATTTTTAATTATGATTTAAAAGCAGTGAGGAAGCTTCATTTCATTTTCTGAGATGATTCAAAAAACATTTATTGTTATTTTTTCTTTTACTCATTTTTTCTTTTATAATGTATAAACATGTCATTTTTTTTTAAAATTCACTCAGGTAAAACTTTCTTATGCTAAGGTAAATTTTATTCAGAATATTATGATTGGATTACATAATTTCAACAATTGACATTGAAGCTACAATTAAAAATATGCATAAACACACTGAATATTCAGGGTCAGGGTAAAATCAGCCTTAAAAGATAAAATAGGAAAGTACTAAAAATCCATATTTTAAAAAAAACTGGAGTTGTAGCAGAGGGGACTTAAAAGTAATGAGTTTTACGTCCTGACAATAGAATATTATTCAGCACTACAAAGAAACGAGCTATTGCCAGGTGTGGTGACACAGGCACACAGGCCTATAATCCCAGCAGTCAGGAGTCTGAGGCAGGAAGATCATGCGTTCAAAGCCAGCCCAGCAATTTAACAAGGCTCCATGCAACTTAGCAAGACCCTGGCTAAAACAAAAAATCATAGTGGTTAAGCTTCCCTGGATTCAATCCCTGGTACAAACAAAACAACAAAACAAAACAAAAAGAGCTATCAAGCTGTGAAAAGACAAGAAGGAACTCTAAATACATATTACTAAGTTAGGGAAGCCAATTTGAAAGGCTCTGTGATTCTGAATACATGACATTCCAGAAAAGGCAAAACTTCAGATACAGTGAAAAGATTGGTAGTTGTGAGGGGTTAGGAGGTTTAGGAGAAGGGAACAAAATAGGCAGAGCACAGAGGATTTGGTAGGGCAGTCTAATTTTTCTGTATTTTTCTGCAGTGGTAGACACACATCACTGTACATTTGTTCAAAGTCACAGACTGTACAAGAGAACCCTAATACAAACCACAGGTTTTAGGTGATGATGGTATTTCAATTGTAGCAAATGTGCATTGTTCCATTGTCAGAAATAAACCATTCTTTTTTTTTTAAATATTTTTTTAGTTGTATCAAACTTTTCCAAGTGTTTTCACACATATTTTTACTGATTCCTCATCACAGCTATTTGAGTTATACAGGACTTTTATTTTTTCATTTATTCTTTTTAATTATATATGACAGTTTTAGATGGACACAATGTCTTTACTTTTTTTTATTGCTTTGTATGTGGTGCTGAGGATCGAACCTAGGGCCCCCAGGGCCCCACGCACGCGAGGCAAGCGTTCTACCGCTGAGCTACAATCCCAGCCCCAAGTAAATCATTCTTATGGGGATGTTGATAATGGTGGAAGCTATGGCTTTGTGGGCATCAGGCATCATATAAGATATCTCTGTAAATTCCACTCAATATTGCTGTGAAGCTAAAGCTGCTCTAAAGCATCAAATGCATAAAAACGGTGGGCTAAAACAACAATAAAAAACTCATCGATCAAAAGTATTAAAGACAAATACAAAAAACTTATAAGGCTATCCCATGATATAAAAAAACAACAAATAAATAAAATATATATGCATTTAAAAATCTTTGATTGTAAAAGTCATTTCCTTTTACTCAGTATGTCACTTCAGGCAATTTATTTTCAAGCAATTTGTTTAGAAACAATCTGTTCAGAAGTAAATGGTCATGTGTATAGGGAGTGAGATTAGACTGATTTGCTAGTGTCAGGTATTAAATAATATCCGAAGGAAAAAGTTCTATTTCTCGCCTGGAATTAATATTTTTAGGGCCTATAAAACTCAAAGCATTTTATTTTAGTCTTAATTGAAATAGAATATTCTACAAAATAATTTAATTTCCAGTAGGTAACTCATGCAACTCACTATCAAACTTTTCCAAGTGTTTTCACACATATTTTTACTTATTCCTCATCACAGCTATTTGAATTATACAGGACTTTTATTTTTTCATTTATTCTTTTTAGTTATATATGACAGGATCTATTTTGATGTATTTATACAAGCATGAAATATATCTTATTCTAATTATGATTCCAGTTTTATGTATGTACACAATGGTGAGATTCACTGTGATATATTCATATGTGTACACAGGAAAATTATGTCAAATTAATTCTACTCTCTTTCCTATTCTTATTCCCCTTCTCTTCTCTTCATTTCCCTTTGTCTAAACCCACTGAACTTCTATTCTTCCACTCCCTAGCCCCTTGAGGTTTAGCTTCCACATATCAGAGAAAACATTCAACCTTTGGTTTTATTGGTATTGGCTTATTCATTTAGCATGACAGTCTCTAGATCCATCCACTTACCAGTGAATGTCATAAAGTCATCCTTCTTTATGGCTAATATTCCATTATGTATATGGACCACAATTTCTTTATCCGTTCATCTATTGATGGACATCTGGGTTGGTTCCATAGCTTAGCTATGGTGAATTGTGCTGCTATAAACATTGATGTGGTGTGTCACTGTAGCATGTTGATTTTAACTCCTTTGGATATATATGGAGGAGTGGAATCACTGAGTCAAATGGTGGTTCCATTCCTAGTTTTTTGAGGAATCTCCATAGTGCTTTCCAGAGTGCTTGCACTAATTTACAGTTCTACCAACAACATATGAGTGATTCCTTTTCCCCACATTCCCACCAACATTTATTGTTACTTGCATTCTTGATAATTAATTGTATAGGACTTTTATTAATCCATTTCATGATAGAAAATATCGAGACATCAGAAGATGGTCTAAACTGTGGAGTCATCTCAAACACCTCTCTCTTGTGCTTCTCTTACACTGGTCCATGTATAATCACATCTGTAGTTCACTTATCTTAAAAAGGATTATCTTGTATGTGAAATGCCACATTATGGAGCTTTTATTATAATTAGATCTTCTTGGATGTTTTCCAAAAATATTAGACATAGATCTTGTTGGATGTCTTTCAAATCCAGGCTGTTCTATATCATATTCTTCTCAGGATGCCAGGAACATCATATTTTCATAAAAAGAATTGCCGCACAGTTTTCTCAAACACTATCATTGTCATATCATTGTTAAACATTCACTATTGCAAATGGGTTTCTATTGCAAATGATAAAGGTTGTGCCTAATGCCTTAGTAAGAGGTAAAATCAAAAAATGATTAAAACTAGAATATCTTGTATGCAGTATTATCTGCTAACTATTTAGAATTGCATGCAAAAAGTAATGTACATCAAGGGATTTATGCATTAAATTTATTTTATAAGCAAATTTAAAAAACTAAAGAATGAGGAATCGTATCTATGGGTCAAAATGTAGTAATATAAATGGTATTTAAATTAAGAATTTATTGATCAGTAGTGATAGAAGATTATATTTATTTGTTTACCATTTTTAATGTGCAAAAATTTAAAGTCTTTCACAATCTTAATAATTCAAAACTCAAGTAATATTTTAATGTGCCGTTAGTTATATTTGTTTTTGTTGCTTCCAGAATTTGATAAAAGTACCATCTATAGTTTTATTTTCCATAAAACTTGTCATTCTCCCCCTGTAAAATTGAAACAAAAAGAGAAAAAAGGGAGAGAAAAGGTAAAAAGTGCTCTCAGAGTACTTAGACAGAGTGGACAGTATTTAAAAGCCCACACATGAAGTGACTTCTTGTCGCTTCAAAGAATAAGCAAGTCGATGATTAGCAGCTTGGACCTTTCTTGACAGAACAATGCAGGGATGAGCTGAGGGCATTAGCCTCTTGGGGGAAACAACAACAACAACAACAAAAAGCTGTCTCATTACTAGTCATTATAGTTAATCAGCGACAATTGTGTTGACCAAGATACAGATCAACGTGGAGCACTAACCTGACAGGACTAATGAGATTAATGGAGATTGGAGAAAGCCTGATTGAAATTTTTTTTTTTAGGAATAAACAATTTAACTTATTAAGCCAATTATTCCAACACAATCACCAGGGCAAAGATGTGTTCTGATTGAATTTAGCAACGCATTGAGAATAACCAAAGCTGATGATTCCTTTTCAGTCTCAGCTCACTCTCTGTTAGTTGTTTTAGTTCAGAAGGCACAAGGCAAGCTTCCTTCAAATCAGGGGCCCGCGGTTGTCACTTTTATCAGAGATATTGAAAAGTGGTTAATGTTTAGTACTATGGGTCATAGTTATTTGTATTGCCTGTTCTTCCTTAGCATGGTGATAATGTCTTTTAATCCTTGCTGCTAAAAATGTGGGAGGAGAGCCAGCTGAACTGGCATCTACTAGTAACTTGTTAGAAATGCAGACTCTCAGGCTCCATCCTAGACCTTTGGAACTGGGGATCTGCATGATAACAATATCCCCAAGTGATTCCTAGGTTCTTAAAGGTTTGGAAAATTCAGGTATTGCAAATTAAGGAGTACCTTGGACCTATTATATTTTCTCACCATTATCTATTGAGAGACAGAGTACAATAATAATTTGTACTCTGGTCAATACTAAAGGAATTGTATTTGAGAAGAAAAGGCCATTTTTATTTTTGGCTAGGGTTTGTTTAATACAAGATAGCATGAATGTTCACAAAAGAAGAAGTGAAAGATCTCCTTTGGGAAGGAAGAGCTGGGCCAGGTCTATGTAAACAGCACATACAGCACAAAGCCTTCCATTAAATTATAAACCACTTTGGTTTGTGCTGCAAAACCTTCCTCCAAGAAGCCAATGCACTTCCCATTCTAATACTTCACTTTCACAGCTCCAAACAGGTTCCAGGCACCATGCTCCTCTTTCCTCACATGGACAAAACATCTGAATTATTAGAAAGGTAATTTGAACAATTCATTCAGTGGAAGTTTTGAAAACAAGAAAAAAAAAATCCTTCATTTCCTGTCATTCCATGCAGATTAAACCCAGGGCTTCACACATGCTAAGCATGAACTGTCTTTATGCCATTATCTTCCCAAACTTTTCAATTATCTACTCTAGCTTCTTCAATGGCTCCCTTCCCAATAATTCTCTGTAAAGGTAACTGCTTTAACTGTGCCAGCTCTTCCTTAAAAACATACCACCATTTTTTAGGTAGTATGATCTAAAATTGCTGATAATAGACCCTTTTTGACCTACAAAAATAACAATTTCATATAGTTCAACTAAATGTTGATAACTCCATCTTTCCTTGCTAGATTTCCCAAATTTGGAATTTAGTTTGTCAGAGTTAAATATATTATTGGTTCCTAATCTTTTATATCTCAAATCTACTTCACTTGTATCCCAAAGGCCACGGACACTTGTGTACTGTCAACTTATCCTTTTCCCCTTTGCTCATTACAGATTTGAACACATTGACATTGCTTTGAAGCTCTTAACTATTTAATACTTTAGTGTCCTGGAAAACCTACTTTTCTTACCTGTCTCCTCTAGTTCTTTCCTTGGCTTCTTGCTATACGTTAACAATAGGTCTTCTCTTTGTCTCCGTTTGGACTCAGTGTCTTTGGGCTTCAGTGTTTCTTCTTTGGAGACTTCCACACTTGTTCATTGTATTGATGACTATCATGAGCTACCTTATGTCCTCCCAAGTTTGAGTCCTCACCCCAATTGCCTGGAAATGTGACTGTATTTTGAGAAAGGACTTTTAAAGAGATGATTAATTTAAAATGAGGCTGTTGGGGTTGGTCATAATCCAATATGACTGGTGTCCTTATAAGAAGAGGAAATTTGAATATAGGAGAAACACCAGGAATAGGATCTGAGAGAGAAAAGGCTGTCTGAGAACACTAAGAAGGCATCCTGCTGCCAGCAAAGGGCAGAGGCCCCAGAAGAAATCAATCTTGCCAATACCTTGATCTTGCACTTCTAGACTCCAGAACTGCGAGAAAATAATCTGTTACTTAAGCCACTCAGTCTGTGGTATTTTATCATAGGAGTCCACTGTAAACCAATATTATCATTTGTGTCTTAACCACCTTTATTTCTGTAGGAAAAGAAGTCCTAGCAGATGTTCTGTAATAAAAAACGGTGCTCAATGTTTATGGAATTTCATATATGTGAATTTATTGTATTGAGACTTTAATGTACATGAGGTAGTAAAGACTCAGATATTCCACAGTAAGAAAATATTTGACTCAATACTTCTCAATTTTATACTTATTTGACCATGACAGTGTTTCCTTTACTTTATATGTCTTGTTCTACATTTCCTAACATCCTGTGGAGCTTACCTTTTAAAATACCAGTCTATGTTCACATCTAACCTTTAACCATATTTCTAATATCTATATCAACTTAAAGGTCCTTTCTATCTAGATGTCATTATTTATTTTTGAGATCTGATTCTTTTTGGTTCTGTATTTCTGCTTGTTGAGCTCCCCCATTGTTCAAGCACAAATTCTGTTTTGACTTAGTCCTCTGTTTCCCATAGTGAATTTGTTTTGTTTTGTTTTGTTTTTTTTAAAAAAATCCAGTCAGTTCATCTTAATACATTGAAAAGATTCCATCAGTCTTTGGAAGGAACTCATCATGGTATGATTGTTTTTTCATAGTAGGTCTTTGAAATTTTTAGTTTCTCTTTCTCTAAGGCTAACCATACCAGGTGATGCTATGAGACTCAGATTTCCTCATTTCCTTTATTCTTTTGAGTATGTTCATCATTATATCCTACCACTTGAAGACCATTAATTATTCTCCATTATCACAAAGTTCTTAGATTGTATTTAAGTTCTCTTCTAATTGATTCCAACCTATATTTAATATATCTACATTCTTCCTTTGTCAGAGCTCTCTGCTCTATTCAAAATCACCTGAAAACTCTTTCATTCAGCTAGGATCAACAAAAATTTATGGTGTATAAACTGGATTGGGAGTCTCTATCTATTATGAGTCAAATGCTTATTAGTTCTGGCAAAATTACACATGCTCTTCCATCCTCTCACCTTTAGACAATCCATCCTTCCCAACAGTGGGATATGATAAAACAATAACTGTGACTCATTTATTCAGCTTACAATTGCTAAACATTAACTTCTTGATCAAGTCACTAATTTATAACTAACAAGAGAGAAAGACAAAAGAAAATCGAATACATATTTTAGACATTCATGTTAAGAAAAAATACATTAATGTGATGAAGAGTGACATCTAGAGGGGAAAATGACGAGCCAAGACTTGAGAACAAAGAAGGGGCCATCCTGAGAAATTTAGGGTGAGAAAATTGCTGGCAGAAAAATAATGGCAATGGTCCTGAGGCATGGCAGAGCTTGAATGTTTCTAAAACAAACAAAATTATTAAAAATTGATTTTATTATTTTTAATATTAATAATCAATAATTATGCCTATATTCCTAATTTGCATGTCTTTTATTTCCCACTGTTTAAATATCTCTGGTCACTTTAAGTCAAGACTAAGTATCTACTGTGAAGTCTTCATGGCCAGCACTTTTGTAGCAATTTATCCCTCCTTTTAGTTTAGCATGTATTTAACTGCTTGCTGTGAACTATTATGAACACATTTTTGTACTGATATCTAATTCTTAGGCCATTTCACATTTTAAATCATATGTATCTTTGTTTTACACTTAAATTATAAAATCCATGGTGAAAGAAATCGTGCTTCATAAATTTTCCAAACATCCATCAGCTCTCTTTCAGAGTGTGGATGAGCACAGAATCTGTCTCTGTGGCACTAGCTTTGGGTTTCACAAAAATAAAGGCCTAAAATAAATAGGATACATGATTTGTGAAAGATGATTTAAGGAGACACTGAGTGAGAGCAGAATCTACATTTGAGTCTTGAGAATAGACTCCACATTGAGTCTTTTGAGAAGTGAAAGAAATCATGTGATTTTACTTTATAATTGTAATCAGAAAAATATCAAAGTGAGAGTATACATTAAGCTATTCCAAGAAAATAGTTCATTTAGAAAAAGTTGCCATTTATAGTGACTACCTGGTAAAAAAGAGAGGTAAAGTTAAGATTCCATGATCTGCTATGAATCCTAGACCCACATTTTCCAATGGCTTCAATCACAACCAAAATGATTCTCAGAAGTTCTGTGCACAGAAAATATCAGGAAAAATCTCTCAATTTCTGACTGGGCTTTGATACCAACTCCTGTGAAATTTCTATACACCATACCAGACTAATAGTGAGCTACATGTTCCTTTCTGTCAGTATATAGTCAAAATGCAAGCCTTTTCACGCTGTCCTAACTTGAGCATTAAAAGCATTAACAGCATTAGTTTTGATTGAGTTCAAGAAACTATGAAGAAAAAGGAAGTCTGTGAGGGAAAAAAACCAACATAGATTTTTTTTTAAATTTGGCTGCAGAGTTTACCTCAATTTCCAAATCTAATACATCCCCAGAGTAGGAATAAAGATAGGGAGAAATGTAGGAATAGACCGTTTTTAATAGGAAGGGAGCAAAGATGTCTTGTATTGCATGATAATATCACCAAGTGGTAATAAGGGAGCAAAGGGTCCCAAGAAGATTAACAGAAATGAGAGAGAAGACCCTAAAGACATAGGAGATACTTATCATTTATACATGGCTTACCTAGCACATGTAACACTTCAGGGCTTCTCTCTCTACCTGTTACCACAGAAAAGGATGTAGACAACCAATAATGAGGTCAAAGAAAAGAGTGCACATCCCAGATGCAATCATTACTTCTCATGTGTGGTGTAAGTAAACTTTCAGCACTTGGGAGTGTTATACTCTGGGTTCAATGTTTACTCCTTCATTCAATAGCTGGGAATATTGGCCTGGGTACCTTTTGCTGTATGCAGGTACATGAATACACACATATTTCTCTACGGAGCTGAAGTGATTTTCATAGGGAAACTGCATCAGCCACAGAAAGTGCTCAATAAATTGCTGTCATTAATATTATCATTACACCTTTTTCTTTAAATGAAAAATACAACAAAATCTATATTATGGAATTATGTAGTTTAAGAGTGAAGGGAAGGGAGGGGGACAGGAATAGAAAGACAGTGGAATGAATTTCATACAACTTTCCAATATACCTATATGAATACACTACAGTGAATCTCCACATCATACAAGCACAAGACTAAGATCCTAATTAGAATAAAATATACTCTATGTTTGTATAAATATATCAAAATATATTCTACCATCATGTATAACTTAAAAAAAATAAATAAAAATTGTAAAAGTATTTCTCTCTCAAGTACTAATAAAAACAACTTTGGATTGTTGCAATTCAAATGCCCTGGATTTTGTAAAGATAATTACATTTGTTTAAGAGTTGCCTGAATATTTTCTTAAATGACATTGATCTTTTGGATTCTTACAGCATGGATCAAAAGAATATGAAATCATATTTAGCCTTACAATATGATAAGCAAAATGAACCAATATTTTTCTTTAATTAGATGGTATTATCTCTTTTCTCATTACCCCCAATTAAGTTGTAAAAGGAGCCAATAATTAAAAGAAAAATTTTAAAGAGAGATGTTTCTGAAATGTTAAGTGCCATTGTAGATATACTAGTTGTTTATTTCAGAAAGTCCTAGAGTTATTCTTTAAAATACCAGCTAAGAACTGTTCATTTTGCAGGAAAAGTACCACTAGGAACACAAAGGGGGCAGTTAATTAGGTTTCCCTTTTAATTAATAAAAACTACAGATAGTTCTATGATATTATAAGTCTCTTCCATTTCTGCATTCTTAGATCCCTCTTAAATTTCATTTCTATTTTGTGGGCTTTTCTTTGCCCTCTCTTGGAGGCAACTTTCTCACCCAAGTTGTGAGCTGGAGAGAAATGCCACACCACTTTGTATCCACCTCTATGATCCTAGGCATTGGAAATAAAAGAGGGAAAATAGGTAGTTCTATCAAAGAGAAATGTTATTTTTGGCAATTTGTCAAATATTCCCTGTGAAGTACATAAGGTGACTTGGTCATATTTGTTACCACTGTGAGCGAATTTCAGTCTTTACATATGTGAACGTCTAACAATGACGATGTAAGGATCCTACCATAGCGTATCTTACTATAGTTTCTGAAACTGTGAAAATTAATCTAAGAATATTGAGAAGAAGTAATAAGTTTATTGTATACTTAATCATAGTCTTAACTGATGCCAGTGCTTTATTTGTATTCAATTTGACAAATTTTTCAGTAACCCTATGATGATACTGAGAAAAAGAGATTTTCCCAAGAACACTTGATCAATGATAAGAAAATCCCAAATTTGAACCATTGGTAGTCTGATTTCAGAGTCTGTAGCCAACTAAGCACTGAAATTCCAGGTATATTTGTGTGTGTGTTTTTTTTTAAGAAAATTGACCCAAGAGATTTTGAAAAATGTCTAAGAGATTGATAAAATGGAAACTGAGAAATCCAATATTTATACCCTCATTAGATATTTAATTAGTTATTTTTCCCCTAACACTAACTCACAGGCCTCACACTGGCACAGAAAGGTTTGCATGGATATAAAATATCTAGACAGCATATGTGAATGTGCACATTTGACATGCATAAAAAAGAAAATATGTCATTTAATGATATAAATTAAGTACATTTAAGCAATAATTTTGGATGAACATTCCACTTTTTAAGAATGATCCAAATTCTTCTCATGCTAAGTGGACATTAATTTGCTTAAATAAGTTAGTTTCTTAATGCTTAACTATGAATATAATGCATACTATCTCCTACTCATGATTTTGAAAAGGAAATCTTTATTAATTGGCATAAAGGAACTGTAAGAAGTTGTTCATTAAGTAGAAGAACCTGCAGAGAGATGGTGGCCAAGGAAGAGAGAGTTCCAAGAATTCCAAGTACAAAACAAGCCCAAAGAGGACCTGGTTAGCTCCCCAAGCCTGTGCCATGTGTATAGCACTCTTCTTTTCTCTGGATGCCATTTAAGTAATTGATAACATGCTTTCTGGTGGTGGTTGTAACACTGCCATTCTAAAGGCAATTTACTTTAAAGCATAATTCTCAAGAGTGAAACAGTTTAAGACTCAAAACACACAAAGTTGTAATGGAAGTGAAATAAATATAATCTGGAAAAGAGCAATCTGCTTGGTCAGCCACAGTCTTAGAAACCCTGAAAGGTTACAATAGAGTTTACTACACACTTCTTACTTGATAGATGAGGATAAAGGATTCCAGAGCATTAGATGGTTTTTCCTTAGATACAACACTCAGAGTTTTTTCTGTGGTTAATTGTGGAGGTGGTATATTGCATATGCATCTTAGTCAGACTGGAGTATTGTAACAGTACCACAGACTGGATAGCTTAAACAATAAAAATTTCCCACAGGTCCGGAGGCTAGTAAGTTCAAGATAAAAGTACAAGCAAGTTTGGTGTCTTGTGATGCCCTTTTATTTGTTTGCAGATGGCTGTCTTCCCATTGCATCCTCACATGGGAAAAAGAAATCTTCTCTCCCATGAGCCTTGTAAGACTCATTAATCCCAATCACTAGTACCTGGTACTCATGACCTAATACTCTTCTAAAAGTCTACCTTTACATAATCTCTAGGGGTTAAATTTTCAAGGTACAAATTTGGGGAGGGGACACAAACTTTTACTCCATAATGATGTGTATCTGGTTGTGGAAAATTTATGTGTGTATGTGAAGTGATGTGGTAAAGAAACTTTCCTTCCTCATCTTCCTCACCTCTGATTTTCTTCATATTCTCAATGCCTATTTGCATAATCACCAAAATATTGGTGTAGGATATTTCTTTCCCATAATATCCCTAGAAAATTCTTGGTTATCTGAATTGGTTAGAATATTTCACTTATTTTTCATAAGCAAGAATAGATAAGTGAGGTTATAAGGTGAAAAAAACACATTTCCTATCCTTCTGAAGGTGATGATGTGCTGGGAGGTATAAAACTTGAACAAATGTCACATAAGTACACAAAAGTACACCAGCTATAATAAGTAATTAAAAATACATAGTATTATGAGAACAGAATGATCTATGTAGGATGGGAGTTCAGAGAAGATCATTTTGAGCATGTAACTTTTAAGTTGATGAGTACAGGTTGCATGGTACAAAGTAGGCATGTATCTTTTCACCTGCATCCTTGCCAACAATTTTTATTATTTATGTTCTTTTTTTTTAATTTATTTATTTTTTTTTATTTAAATGCATTTCAAGTCATAGTACATAAACAGAGCTCAGTTTTTCCATTTCTCTGGTTGCAAATCATTAAGAGTCACACTATTTGTGTCTTCATACATGCACCAGGGGTAGTAATGACCCATTCGATCAATCATCATTACTATTCCCGTTTCCCTTTCCTTCCTCCCCCCTCCCTGATGCTGCATCCAGAGTTCCTGCATTTATCCTGTGTTTCCCGTTCCCATCCCCCTTATGTATCCTCATCCACTAATGAGAGAGAACATTCGGCATTTGGTTTTTTGGGATTGGCTTACTTCACTAAGCATAATGTTCTCCAATTCTATCCATTTGCCTGTAAATGCCATGATTTTATTTTCTTTTATTGCT
>CM053408.1:38189604-38233748 GCA_028644305.1 Xerus rutilus
CCTGAAAGAATTAGGATGATGGCATCATTATAGTAGAAACATCACCTGCCAGTTTAAATACACATTTTGGTAAACCTCTCCCTTGAGTATGGATTTAACTAGTCAATTAGCAAATGAAGTCACATTGTTTGCTTTACTTTCACATCATTTCCCCAGAAATTCCACTGCACTTGGGTTAATTAGTATTTTCTTCCTATTTTGGCTTTCCAAGTTTAGAGACGTTACTGGTCACAGTTTTGTCTCTAAATTAATGTACCAAGTACAGGTACATAAATAAGAAAATACAATACATAAAATATATGAGGACAAACTCAGACCAATTAAGTAATTATGTGAAACAAATATATAAAATCACACTGTAAATCATATGTTAAAATTCAGTAAAAATGGCTAAGCTAAGTGCATATTTTCTATCTCCGAAGTCATTACATTTCTGTTGCACATGTTTGCTTATTATAATAAAATATTTCTGTTCATGAGCTGTTGATATTTATATAATCTTATAAAAGAAACTTTTAAACATAATTGGCATGTGATTGATTTCTATCTACCTACATATACCAAGAGCAAGATTCTCAGATTTCATTACAGAAGAAAAAAATGTAAGTTTTGAAAAGATAAGCTACAAAAATTACCCCTGCCATTTATTATTTGAGATAATAGTTTGTCAGTAGCTTTTAGTGCTCCAGGGAATCAAATCTGGATATCATATTTAACCAGTAGCTATAAAATATATTGAGAAAGATATCAAAATATGACAAAAACAAGATCAATATGGCAAGGGGGCTACATACAGCACAGGTCAGTGCAGTAATCTTTCACCTCACAGGTACCTGCATGTGAGTTTAAATTGTGCTTTAAGTGAAAAATGAAATGATCACAGCATCTCATTTCAAGGCAATTAATACATGCTCACATCTGTGAAAACTAGTAACTGAAATGGTACCCAATGATCACGGCCTGGATGAGCTACTAGGAAGGAGAGAGGCGATAGGTCATTTACTGATGGCATGGTAGCTTTGGAAAAAAGTTGAGGAGATATGTAGGGGGATCAAATAACCCAGAACAAGTTTTCATGGAACAGGCTATGTCTGATGTCTGGTTCAGTCACTGTAGGCAATCAGTGGCTCAGACTCTTCTACATGATTCGAACAGCCCTGTTTGCTCAGGTCTGAATTCTTTTGTACCCCTCAAACTCATATGTCCAAACTTACCCTTGATGCTATTAGCATAGGGCCTTTCTGAGGTAAATCAGGAGAGGAGCTGTTGTGCTTAGTGCTCTCATTAAAGAGACACTAGAGATCTACCTCACTCCTCCCACCACGTGAGGTCACAGCAGGAAAGTGGCAGCTGGAAGAGAAAAAAAAAACAGGCCATCACCAAATACCAAATCTGCTGCCTCCTTAACCTTGGAATTCTCAGCATCCAGAACTGTAACGCAAACATTTTTATTGTTTATAAGCTGCCCAGTCTATGGTATTTAAGGCAGCCTGAGTGAATTAAGCACTCTTCTACTTGTACATATTTAGTTGCATTTATTTATTTATAGATGTTCCATCTGTTATCATAATGAACACTTTTTAAAAAAGATTTTCCTTGGTGTGGTAGAGCAAGAGACAAGGTCACTGCCTTGATGATGACAGAAATTATATCACAGTTATTTTACCTAAAAAATATAATAATATTTTACTTCAATAGAAATCTGCTATGTAGGACAGATGACCTCCTTAAGTCTCTCTCTGAAAGATCCATCTTGTAAGATTCCTATGATTCAGATCAAGTTAGTGTATTAGTCTGTTTTTCTTTACTATAATAAAATACCTGAAGATGGGTAACTTTATAAAGAAATGGGGATTAGTTTGGCTCACAGTTGTAGAGATCCAGTGTTGTGGGATCATATCTAATGATGGTCTTCTTGCTGGCAGATTCTTGAGGCAGTATAGAACATTATTTAGTAAGAAACAGGGAGCACACATGTGTACGTGTGTATTCTGGTCTGTCTCCCTCTCTTAGAAAGCCACCTGATTTAATCATAGGGGCTCCACTCTCATCATTTTATCTAATATCTAATCCTAATCACTTCCCAAATACTCCACTACTTTTTTTTGTTTGTTTGTTTTGGTGACGGAGATTGAATTCAGGGGTACTCGACTGCTGAGCCACTTCTCCAGCCCTATTTTGTATTTTATTTAGAGACAGGGTCTCACTGAGTTGCCTATTGCCTTGCTTTTGTTAAGGCTGGCTTTGAACTCCCCATCCTCCTGGCCTTGCCTTCTGGACTGCTGGGATTACAGGTATGGGCCACCACACCGGGCCCAAAGACCCCATTTCTAAACACCAAAATTGAATTAAGTTTTCACCTTCTTAATACTTCACAATGAGGATTGCATTTCCACATGTGAACTTCTGGAGGACACACTCAAACCACATCCAAACCATAAAAGTTAGCACTTGATATAGATGGCATATGGCTATATCTGCAGAAATATTAAAATATGCAAAAACTTTTTTCATTGATTCTAAAATTTCAGATGTATAGTTATTGAAATTTAGAAAGATCATTCGAATTCTAAAACTTGCATATCAAAATACTTCAACCATCATAATTTTGAAAAATCCTTGTATACAGATACAATATTGTATCAAATACAAATATTTTATATGCACAATATATCAAATGCTAATATTTCCTATAGTTAAGGAAAAAAGCATTTGAACCTGTATGTTTAAATAAATGTTATCAATTTTATCATTGTTAAAATTTTTAATTTTGTCTTACTTTTTTTGAAGTCAACAAGTGCTAAAATGAGCCACATATTTCCTGAATTTTATGTGAGTTCAATTCAGTTCACAGTCAAGGATATAGAATAAATATTGAGAAATAAAATATGAATGAACAAGAAGCCCTACACTTGGTATTACTGATTTGTCATATATCTAATATAATTTTCAGACCTCATTTTCTTACCCCTTCTTTGGTCTGGGGGTAGAGAGAATTTTTCCTTCTTACTTCTGTTGGATTGTGTATTTTTTTATTTTTTCTCTCCAAAATATGTTAAAGGATATTTTTTCATAAACACAGTGGATTAAAATATCTGTTTATTTTCTTTGTATCCTAAAATACCACCAAAAGATAATGAATTAGACAAAAAAAAAAGAGTGTGAAGCATCAAGAACAACAGAATCATAGAACATAATTGTATTCATTTTAAGAAATTTGGGGAAACTGGAAAGCTAACAAAAGAGTTGCAATGACTTCTGAGAGCAAAGAAAGGCACAACCTAAGTGCCTACAGAGGGTGGACACCTATGGTACAGGGCCCATTTGCCTGGAAGCTCCCCTGTGGGGCCTGCCCCAGGTGCTTGCAAAGCTGGAGAGGCATGGGGCTAGAATATGCAGTGGGTTTCAGATCTCTGGAAAGCATCACCTGTCTGCAGTTCCCCTTCTCCACCCTGGGCAGGCAAGCTGCCACCCAACCAAACAGACTACTCACTCACCCACACACAGCATTACCAGAAGTTGTTTTTGAAGATTTGGGACACAAGTATAGCTGAAGGCAGGGGTGAGGTACAGAGCTGGAGGATTAGGTAGAAGCTTGAATCCTGACTGATGAGAATCTCCAGTCTGCTCTCTCCTGCCTTGTTCCAAGGACAGCATCAGGCATATAGCTCACAAAGCAAGTTAGTAGAAGATTCTTCTCTAAAGAGATTGAACACTTCAGAGATAATTGCTGGACATACTGCGGGAAACTCAGTTCAGAGGTCATCTCCAAACATTGTGCAGAGGGCTGAGTTCATACCTTCCCTTTCTCTCCTACAGAGAATTCCAGTAGGCTTCTCTCAGTTATAAACAGAGGACTAACATCTCCAGAAATTTAAGGAAAGCCTTCAAAATAAAGAGACCAAATGAGCAAATAGCATCTGACTCTGGCATCAATGGACATTAGAGAAATGAGAACACACAAAATTAACTTTAACCAATAAGAAACAAAGTTGTACCAAGAGGAAAAAAGCAAACTAAAGAAGCTCTAAAATAAAGAATAAAATGTCCCCCATCCCCAAACATCTTTAGAAATTAAGATTTAAAAATTAAAATTAGGAAGAGATAAATAGAATGTCTGGAAGACAAGGTAGAAGAAATGTTCCAAGAAGTAGAATAAAGTGACAGAGATCATTAGAAAGTAAGCTACTAGTACATGTATGACTATACATATGGTACGACTCCACATTGGGTACAAGAGAAATGAAAAGCTATGCTCCATTTGTGTATAATGAATCAAAATGCATTCTGTTGTCATGTATACCTAATTAGAATAAATTTTAAAAAATAAAAAAAGAGAGTAAGCTACTAAAGAGAATTCAGAGGATCAATACATGCAGCCACACATCTGATTACTAAGAGATATGGACAAAAAAGGACAGTGACATAGCTGCAGGTGAAATGATCCAGAAACAAGGAGAGTGGCTTGTTCACAGATGCCTATGGGCAGTGGCCCTGGAAAATGAAGTGTTTAGATCAGAGGAGAAGGAAAGGTTGGATGTAGGGCCTCTACAGTGAAAGAAAATATAAATTAATATGTTAAGTGAGAATTGGAGAAATCATGGCGAATGTGATGGGTTATTGGAGTGTAAGGATGAGATGGCGCTTACACCTCCAGAACCAAGTAGGTGAAGAAAAATATGAGCAGAAAAAAATAACCTTATGAGAAAGGAAATGTAATTCATGGCACACTGCTTTGCTCCATAGTCACAACAGTTAGGAGATAAACATTCGACAAAACAAAGAAATTAGCAGAAGGAGGTGGTATTGGTTGCAACATTTATAGCCTCATATGAAGAATTCAGTGAATCCAGTCTAAAATGAGTGGATCCATATACAAACACACCCCCTGCTGTAAGAGTTGTACCAGTGGCAAATACAAGCATCTAACTCAATAAGCATCCTCCATTACAGGCACGGTGGCGCCGCCTGTAATCCCAGAGGCTCGGGAGGCTGAAGGCAGGATGATTGCGAGTTCAAAGCCAGCCTTAGCAAAAGCGAGGTGCTAAGCAACTCAGTGACACCCTGTCTCTAAACAAAATACAATAAGGGCTGGGGATGTGGCTCAGTGGTCCAGTGCCCTTGAGTTCAATCCCAATACTCCCATTTCCCCCCCCAAAAGCAACCTCCAATAGCCCCAGAGCAGGTTTTGTGCTGTGTCCTGAATGATGGATCATCTCTGAGGCTGACTGGTGGCCATCAGGAATCTGATCTCCTACTTATGTTTGGGGTAGGTTTTTTTTTTTTTTTTTTTTTTTTAAGGGGAAGTTGTTCTCGAAGCAAGTGCTCTGTAGTAACTCCATCCTCATTTTAAGTCAAAGCATACTACCTTAAATTTCCGTGCTTCTACATTTTACAAAGGAAAAGCAATGACAAAGTTTTTTGTTTTTTTTTTTAAATTTATCTGGTCTGTATATCTGACAGCAGAATGCACTTTGATTCATTGTACACAAACTGAGCACAGCTTTTCATTTCCCTGGTTGTATATGATATAGAGTCTCACCATGTGTTCTGTCATATGTACCTAGGGTAATGATGTACATCTCATCTACTATCTTTCCTACCTCCATGCTCCTCCCCTCCCCTTCCTCACCTTTGCCCAAAGTTCCTCCACTCTTTCTGTGCGCCTCCCGCCCCCCATTATGGATCAGAATATACTTATCAGAGAATATTCACTCTTTGGTTTTTGAGGATTGGCTTACTTTGCTTAGTATGATATTCTCCAACTCTATCCATTTACCTGCAAATGCTACAATTTTATTCTTTTTTATGCTGAGTAATATTCCATTGTTTATATATATATACCACAGTTTCTTTATTCATTCATCTATTGAAGGGCATCTGGGTTGGTTCCACAGTTTAGCTATTGTGGGAATTGAGCTGCTATAAATATTGATGTGGCTGCGTCACCGTAGTATGCTGATTTTAAGTCTTTTGGGTAAAGACTAAGGAGTGAGACAACTGGATTAAATGGTGGTTCCATTCCAAGTTTTCTTAGGAATTTTCATAATACTTTCCATAAATGGTAGCACTGGGTCTCTTATTTTTCCAAATGAATTTCATGATTGCTTTTTCTATTTCTGTGAGGAATGTTGTTGGAATTTTAATTGGAATTGCATTAAATCTACATAGAGCTTTTGGTAGTATGGCCATTTTGACAATATTAATTCTTCCTATCCAAGAACATGGGAGATCTTTCCATCTTCTAAGGTCTTCTTCAATTTATTTCTTTAGTGTTCTGCAGTTTTCATTGTAGATGTCTTTCACTTTTTTTGCTAGATCAATTTCCAAGTATTTTATTTTTTTTGAAGCTATTGTGAATGGGGTAATTTCTCTTACAGTTGATTCATCACTGATGTATAGAAATGCATTTGGTTTATGGGTATTAATTTTGTATTCTGCTACTTTGTTTAACTCATTAATTAATTCAAGAAGTTTTCTGGTGGAGTTTTTTTGATTCCATAAGTATAAAATCATGTCATCAGCAAATAGTGATAGTTTGAGTTTTTCTTTTCCTATTCATATCTCTAATTTCTTTCATCTTGTCTAATTGCTCTGGCTAGAGTTTCAAGGACTGTGTTGAATAAGAATGGTGAGAGAAGGCATCTTGTCTTGTTCAAGTTTTTAAGGAAATGCCTCCATTTAGAATGATTTTGGCCTTGGGCTTGGTGTAAAAAGCTTTTCCAATGTTGAAGTATGTTCCTGTTATCCCTAGTTTAACTAGTGTTTTAAACATGAAAGGATGTTGTATTTCATCAAATGCTTTTTCTGCATCTATTGAGATGATCATACAAATTTTATCTTTAATTCTATTGATGTAATGAATTATGTTTATTGATTTCTGTATGTTGAACCAACCTTTTACCCCTGGGATGAACCCCACATGATCATGGTGAACTATCTTTTTTAAATATGATTTTGCATGTGATTTGCCAGAATACTTTGAGAATTTTTGAATCCATGTTCATGAGGGATATTGTTCTGAAAGTTTCTTTTCCTTGCTGTTTCTTTGGCTTAGGTTTCAGAGTGATACTAGCCTCATAGAATGAGTTTGGAAGCATTCCTTCCTTTTCTATTCGTGGAATACTTTGAGGAGCATTGCTATTAATTCCTCTTTGTAGGTCTTGTAGAACTTGGCTGAGAATCTGTCTGGTCCTGAGATTTTCTTGGTTGGTAGGCTTTTAATGGCATTTTCTATTTCATTGCTTAAAACTGATCTGTTTAAATTGTGCATGTCCTCCAGATTCAGTTTTGGGAGATCATATTTCTCTAGAAATTTGGATGTCTTTGAGATTTTCCACTTTATTGGAGTCTAAATTTTCAAAATAGTTTCTAATTATATTCTGTATTTCAATACTCTCTGTCCTGATATTTCCTTTTTCATCATGAATTTTAGTAATTTGAGTTTTCTCTCTCCTTTTCGTTAGGGTGGATAAGGGTGTATCAATTTTGCTTATTTTTTCAAAGAATCAACTTTTTGTTTTGTCAGTTTTTTAAATTGTTTCTTTTGTTTCAATTTCATTGATTCAGCTCAGATTTTAATTATTTCCTCTTCCACTACTTTTGGTGGAGTTTTGTTCTTCTTTTTCTAGGGCTTTGAGATGTAATGTCAGGTTGTTTATTTGTTGACTTTTTTTCCTTTTAATTAGTGAGCTTAATGCAATGAGCTTCCTCTTAGCAATGCCTTCATAGTGTCCCAGAGATTTTGATATGTTGTATCTGAGTTCTCCTGTACCTCTAAGAATTTTTTTTTATCTCCTCTCTGATGTCTTCTATGCATGCATCATTCAATAGCATATTATTTAGTCTACTCGTGTTGGAGTAGCTTCAATTTTTTATTTTATCATTGATTTCTAATTTCATTCCATTATGGTCTGATAGAATGCAGATTAGTATCTCTATTTTTTTTTGTATTTGCTAAGAGTTGCTTTGTGGCATCACATATGATCTATTTCAGAGAAGAACCCATGTGCTACTGAGAAAAAAGTGTATTTGCTCACAGATAAATGAAATATTCTATACATGTCTGTTAAGTCTAAATTATTGACTGTTTACTGAGTTATATAATTATTTGTTTAGTTTTTGTTTGCAAGATCTATCTAGTGATGAGAGAGGTGTGTTAAAGTCACCCAGTATGATTGTGCTGTGGTCTATTTGATTCTTAAAATTCAGAAGGGTTTTTCTGACATACATAAATATTCCATCATTTGTGGCATATTTATGATTGTTATGTCTTGTTGATGTATGATTCCCTTCAGCAGTATGAAATACCTTCTTTATTCCTTCTGACTAACTTTTGTTTGAAGTCCACTTTATCCAATATGAAAATGGAAACCCCTGCTTGTTTACATGATCCCTGTGAGTGGTTGTTTTTTCCCATTCTTTCACCTTCAGTCTGTGGATGTCTTTTCCAATAAGGTGAGTCTCCTGAAGGCAGCATATTGTTAGGTCTTTCTTTTGAATCCAGTCTGCCAGTCTATGTCTTTGGATTGATGAGTTTAGGCCACTAAGACATTCAGGGTTATTATTGAAATATGGTTTGTATTCCCAGTCATTTCGGTTTGCTTTTGGTTTTTTACATGACTTAGTCTCTCCTTTGATTGGTTCTTCCTTTATTGAAGTTCCTCCTTTTGCTGATTTTCATTGTTTTTTATTTCCTTCTCATGGCATATTTTGCTGAGAAAGTTCTATTGTGCAGTCTTTCTTGTTGTACATTTTTTAAACTTTTGTTTATTGTGGAAGGTTTTAATTTCATCATCAAATCTGAAGCATAATTTTGGTGGATATAAGATTCTTGGTTGGCATCCATTTTCTTTCAGAGCTTGCTATATGTTGTTCCATGATCTCTTGGCTTCGAGGGTCTGGGTTGAAATCTGTTGAGTTCTGAATTGGTCTCCACCTGTATGTAATCAGATCCCTCTCTCGTGCAGGCTTTAAAATTCTATCCTTATTCTGTATGCTAGGGATTTTCATTATAATGTGCCTTGGTGTAGAGCTGTTGTAATTTTGTATATTCTGTGTTTTGTAAGCCTCTTATATTTGATTTTCCAATTCATTCTTCATGTTTGGGAAATTTTCTGATATTGTTTTATTGAAGAGATTGTGCATTCCTTTGGTTTGTATCTCTGTATCTTCCTCTATCACAATAAATCTTAGGTTTGGTCTTGATGTCATCTCATAATTCATGGAGGTTTTGTTCATTGTTTCTTATCATCTTCACTGTATGGTCAACTTTACTTTCAAGGTTGTGTATTTTGTCTTCATTGTCTGAGGGTCTATCTTTCAAATGATCTAGTCTGTTGGTGAGGCTTTCTATTGAATTTCTTATTTGGTTTATTATTTCCTTTATTTCAAGGATTTCTGGGGTTTTTTTTTCCAGAATCTCTCTTTCTTGAAGTTATCTTTTGCTACCTGTATTTTCTCTCTTGTTTCTTTGTTGAAGTGATCTTTGTTGCCTGTATTTGCTGTCTTATGTCATTGTTTGATTTGCAGATCATTTTACTTATATACATTCTAAACTCTTTCTCTGGCATTTCATCCACTGTGCTGTCAATGGATTCTATTATTTTATCATCTTGGTTTCTTTGGGGCACTTTCTTTCCTTGTCTTTTCATGCTTTCTGTGAGTATTTCCCTCTACCAGTGTGGATCCAAGGTGTTACAGTTTCTATCCTATAATTATAGTGTCCCTGCTGGTTTTTGGTGTCTTGCCTTTAAGGAGGAGATCAATATTAACGGCACTCAATGCAAATGATATAAAGCTTTAAACCAAATAGTTCCTGTTTTGACACAATAAACAGGTATGATGTGTTTAATAAACAGTAACTATTATCTGCAATATAAATAGTTTGCAAAAGAGTCTACAGTTTCTAATGATGGACAAAGAGAGAAACAGGCAGGGGTGGGTTAGGTTTATGTTTATGAGATAGAAGGTGAGAATAGAGATATTAGATCATAGCAATAGTGAAAGATGAATCAAAAGAAGTTGACTGTTAACAGGAGAAAAGAGAGAAAGAGGCAACCCTGTGCAAGGCTCTCTCCTGTCTCTGCAACAAGATAGTGGCTATTAGCATACCTAGCCAGGATACCTTTGGTGTAACAAAACCTGCAGAGGCCTTTGTGATGGTCTTCTGGATCCTGGCTGTTGTACCTAGATGGAAGAAGCCATGTCCCTAGTTGGTGGTAGTGGTAGTGTCAAATCTGTAAGTACCTTGGTGTTGGACTTTCAGTCTCCTGCCAGTGTCCCAAGATGGAAGCTCTCTCAACTAAAGATGGTTGCCACAACAGTAGAGGTATCTCAAGATAGTGGTGGAGGTGTCTTAAGATGGAAGCAACCACTTTCAGAGATGGGGCTGAAAAGGTGAGCCTTACGATGGCTTTGGGCAGTCTGTTCAGAGATGCAGTGCTGTGGTGTGTGATGCTATGGCAGGCAGCTGCCTCTAGGCCCTGTGTGTTGGCTCATGGTGGAGGCTACCACATGGGGAGGGCTATGGTGCTGACTTCAGTGTCCCAAGATGTTGGCAGGCCAGAGGAGCCACAAGTTGTAAATGGGGAGCCATAGCATGGTCCTCTGCTCCCCCTTCAGGGGGCAGTTCTGGGCTTGGGTTCTTGTGCAAGTTGGCAGGGGTGGTCCTGGGCCTGGGTCTGGGTACTCATGTGGGTTGGCTGGTAGGTACCAATGACAATGTTTTCCAAAGAATAAACTCCAGTCCACATGGTTACTTGGCTTTTCTCATAGAAACTGAACACAATTTATACAATCACAAATAGAATTTTCAGAAGTCTTCTTACCCCAGTGAGAACTTTCCTTTTATTGCTCTCATGGGACTATTTCATGTACTATTATAATACTTATTTTATTAATTGCACTCATGGTAGAAACTCTATTTGCTTCTGTATTTTTAGGCTATTATGGTGAGTAAAAATAATACAAGTTTGTGAATAAATGTATAAAAAATAAAATAAACTTACTTTTAGTCAGGTGTCATAAAAGTTTTTTTAAAATATCAAAAGTATAAAATCATTACAAATCTAATTTGCATACACAGAGGTTTTTGGACAACATATAAATAATCAAAGTTTCTGATCTTGAAAATGCTCTTTACTACTGAAAAAGTTTTCCTTCACTTCAACTCCTAGTTGAGGACAATGCTCATCCTATATAATACACTTGAATTTGAAGGTCAAAGGTCTTTAAAATTAAAATATTATATAGAAATACAAAATTTGATTTTCTCATTACTGTCGATGTTTAGCTAACAGAGATATAGACAATCAGTTATTGGGTATGATAATAAACAAAATCTATGATAAAATAAAAGTAAATGAAGAGTTTAATATTTTTTGGCAAGTAGAGTAAAACTGTCAGTGTAAAACATATTTGAGAATTGTTTTTGGAAAGAAAACATGAATAGGAATGATTACAACTCTAAGTTTATTATAAGTATAAAATCAATTCATTAAAAGACACATCCTAAGAAGGTCAATAAATTGCATAATTTAGATACCTAGCAGTATTGTTGCTTAACTATCACAGAACACATGCATAAAATATTTTGTTCAGATTGTTCTTGATGTATTTGATCTTTGGTTTTGCATAAACATGCACAGTTACACATACACTCATATAAATACATACATACTGAGTGGTATCAGTATCCAGTATTGCCTCTAAGCAGAATACTAAGAAATTATAGAACATATTATATTGTTATTCTGAATTACTGATCATTGTGATAGAGCCCAATGGTGATTTAACATTTGTAATCTGCTATAATTGTTGAAATTTAAGTTAAATACTTTATTCTTTGCATCAAAAGAATTTGCAATTATTGGTCTTTGAATTATTAATAAGCCAAAAGTTGAAATGACATATATTGTATACCATCAAACAATTTAAGTTCACAAGGATTACCATTTATTTTGAAACATGATTGAGCTTTGCATCTAGAGATAAAGATCAGAATATGTTTATGTTTAATAAGAATCAAAGTGTTTACACATCGCATTTTAAGGACATCAAAATAGAAAAATAATAAAAGTTATGTATTTTGGATTAAACATATATATTATTCTCAAGTAAATTATTATCTTTGACCTAAGGGAAATATTGACTACAAGGTGAAGTTAGAGAAAATATACATAGAATTTATTGAATAAAGTGACTAATGTAATGTATGTTGTTTTCTCATCACCAAACTTATTTTTTTCCTACAGAATTTAACTTTCTCCATGTGAAAGTAAGTGACAAAGATGCACAGAATATAATGAGGAAAAGAAAACTCTATCATGTTCACTATTGTCTATAGTGGTCACTATTGTCTATAGTCACTGCTTCTTTTACACAGTAGCTACTCAAATGTGAATAGATTATAACACAAATAAGCAACTGCATGTTTGCAATGATGTCTACTTCTCCTTTTTATCAGGCTATGTATGTTGGGTATGTAATTAAAGCTCAACAGCCCTAACTGACTTAACAATCAAATAAAGATAATCACAGTAAACTCCCCAAATTTTGAAAAGCAAAAATTATGTTAATGCCTTTAAATGTCTTTTGGAAACTATTAAGCAGCATAAATAAAATACAAATAGTATGGACTATGTCACCATACATATTGAAAACTTGAAAAAGATTTTTAATAATCAATAAGAAAAATTAAAAGTATTCCATAATCTTCAATATTTTTGTTAAAAAAGTATAAAATATTCAAAGCTCTCTTACCATAATTTATAAATACATACGGTAATGGTAGCAAAAATAACAAATAGTTTGCTTTCAAAGCCTTAGAAAAAATGAGAATTAAAATGTTTTCTTTCTTTGCAAATGGCTCAACAAGAGTATGTGGAGGTGTAAGGAGCATGTGCGATAGACATGCTTGCACATGCCGGTGACTCACTAATTTGCTGGCCATAAGAAACAGCAGCCATTGACTTGCTTAGTCATGTCTCATGTCTGCTTGCAATCAATAAGGAGCTGTAAGGGGTGCCTAACCATAGGCCTGCCTAGCAATGACTAGTTACAATTTATAGGGAGCACAGCTCGATGCACATATGCAAAGAAATGTCCAGTTGCAATTATACTATCTCACTGGACATAACCAGTGGATATTGACTTTTACTGGATGTAACCAATCACCAGCTCACACCACGAACTTGGAACTGCATTTAAACTGCTTGTCCTGCCACACTGAGGGCTTTGCTCCAAGGACATCAGAGAGACTGGCCTCCTTGCTGTCCATCCCTGGATCAACTCCACCATTCCCTGATGTCCAGCTGTAGGCTGAAGAGAACCACCAGACAAGGACAACATCTGCTCCTTGGCTAAGAGAAGTTATGTGGCATTGGAGGTATTTTGGGGCTTGTGGTTGCCCTAGGATTGTGTGAATTACTTGTAATGTTTATTTGCCCTAGGATTATATGAATTGCTGGTAGTGTTTAGTTGTCCTAGGATAGTGTGACTTACCTATAGCATTTAATTAGTGTTCATTGAATACTAGTTGGGGTGCTCCAGCACACCTAACACTTTTCACATTAATTAATTATATTTGATGATGTGATTGAACATACACTTGCATTTAAAGACAATTCACCTCTGAGTAAATTATTAATTGTGCTGCTCGTGACAGGAGTATTTCCTGTCTTCTCATAGGGATATGATACAGATTGAGCCTTTCTGTATCTGTTGGTGAATGGTCATATTTTTTGTCTAAGTTTGTATCTACTTCACCATTTTATTCTTTGCAATTTCAGTTCAGGAAACACATCTGTACCTTAATGTGAAGTTTTCCAGCAGCATCACTTCCTCTGGGTCTTTTTTTTTTTTTTTTTAAGCTGCAATCACTTTCCTTATTTTTGGTGATAAATTTGCCTTCACTGAGTTCCTCTGACTGCATATCTAAGCTTTCAAATGTCAAATACCAGCATCCCCACTCTTAGCCATTTCTTTCATTTCATAACCACATTTACATTTGATTCCAGTTTCTGTTCCATCATTATTCTTTTTTGTTTGTCTGTGGCACTTTCTTCTTTGTCACCAATTCCTTGTTTGATGAACCATTTTTAAATAGGTTTACCTTAGTGACGGGTTTGTCACTAAGGTAAGACAAATGCAAGCTTTGCTCTCTGAGACTGTACTGAGTAACATTTACTGTGACCAAAAGCTGATACATTTTAAAAGAAGAGACACACTTGCTAATTGGTCATAATGGGCATGTGTTATCACATAGTGAATTCAGACCTGAAGAGCTTGCAGCCAAGTTTATACTTTTTGCAATTGTTCTCAGTTAATGTACTGTGCTAACTGACATTTAAACTATGTTATTGAGGGGCTGATGTTGCTAAACTAAACTGTGTTACTAAAATTCATGTATGTTGGAACCATTCACAGCAAAGATTGAATTTTTATTGTATCTATACCTTCTACCTAGTCACCTTGTCACTTTTTGGTAACATTGTTGATCTTTTCCCAGGAAATCCTGATTATTTGGAAAAAAAGAACAAATAGTTCATTACTCAAGGGATTGATATTTTTATGAATATGAGGAATGGCTTACAAAGTAAATAGGTTTGACTATTTATATTCTAAAGAATCAAAACATAATATTGTTTCTTTACAAAAACAAGGTTTATTCCAATTCTTTTAAATCACAATACAAAATAATATCCATATTAGTAAATCAGAGTTGAATATTAAAATGTTTCAATTGTAAATTAATATTGTGCCTATAAAATCATTCCTTTCCTAGTATTCATTCCTTATGAAATAAACAATTTAAAGGGCAGTTGCTCAATGTAAAATTAGACCTTCAGTTTTTTCTTTGGAAGAAGTGCTGAGTGGTCTTGGTGGACTAGAGGATCTGGTTCAAACTGTGCTGTCTGAGTGGGTTTCAAGGGAGAATCTGAGGTAGTGCAATGGGAGGAGAACAAAGCTGAGGCGAGGAGAAGGCATTCACCAGCAGCAAAGGCAGGAGGTGCTGCAGTGACTAAGACCAGTGCATAGGCACTAGTGGAGTGAGCTGGAGTATTCTCCAAGAGTTTACTTCTAGGGAGAGCACTACATCTCTGTGATTTTGCAAGCTCTCCTCTCTTAAGCTCTAGAAACTACTAAAGGGAAGTATGATGAGACATTGCAGATCTTATTTCAAGTTATTTCCAGTTATTTCTTAGAAAAATATGTGAAACTCTTCCAATTTGGAAATTGGCTTCCTTTACCTTTACCAGCTCTTTTTGATGCCTCTGATAGGGCATTCTCTTTTATTCTATTCTCACACTTTCTGAATACTTTTGTTATGTTGGTCCCTACCATAACCCTTTAGAAGCCATTTTTCCTTTTGGGGTGCTCAAAATTTCTAAATCATCACACACATCTAAAATTTTTTGACCCCTTCCCCTCACACATATTTCTCCAGTAAATTGTGTCCATTATATTTTTGGTATGTTCATCAGATAATATTTAGATTTACCTTTGGGATATTTTACATGTAAAACTGTAATATGTATTCTCAGACTATTACTGAGAATTCAGGTTATTTCTTTGCATCAGAAGTTTAGGGCTCTTGTAATCCCAGCACTTAGGGAGGCTGAGACAGGAGAATCGCGAGTTCAAAGCCAGCCTCAGCAATGGCGAGGCACTAAACAACTCAGTGAGACCCTGTCTCTACATAAAACACAAAATAGGGCTGGGGATGTGGCTCAGTGGTCGAGTGCCCCTGAGTTCAATCCCCAGTACCAAAAAAAAAAAAAAAAAAAAGAAGTTTAGGGCTATTCTCTTTAAAAAAAAAAAACAGAACCAATTAGTATTCTATTGGTTTTTACTGTAGTCAACATTATCAAATTCATTCTTTACATGAGACACAGACTAGAGTGACATTTCACCATTTAAGACTCTAATATCTGACAAGGAAAAATAATATGCGTTTTCAAATACCCCAAACTTTCTCTCCTCACTCAAATAAAACACTTATTTGTATCCTGCAAATTTATATAATTGAGACTGAAAAATTTGAAAAAAATGTACTGACATAACTTTCATAAATATAAAGCCAAGATAGTTAAACACCCTTCAAGGACCAGGGAGAACCTCAGGAAAATGGAAGTTAGGATGGTGGATCCTAATCTAATGGTAAACAATGACCTTTTTCAAAGGATAAAATGTAATATTTTGTGATTTAAACAAGTTTTTCTTTAAGATTAGTATTTGTGGCATCTTTTTCTCCCCTCAAGAGATGAGATACCCTAGGAAGTTTGTTCACAAAATATGAATATGCCCAGTAACTCCTCCTCCACTCTCAGTTTTAGGAAAATGAGTATTTCCAAAAAAAGGATGCAGAAATGACCAATGACTCAAACCAGATTATATGTATTTCAGAAATGAAATTACAAAAGATTGTCAATTTCACAACTGTGTGTTTGTATTATGTAAAGACAAAAAGTCCTGCACTGTGCAGATATCTTTGGGATGTATATATTTTGTTAGACCTTCCCAATGCAGTCAGGTAACGCGTGAAACTCCCAATAAGTAACCTCAAAACAAGAACAATCCCAAGTGACTCAATTTCGGTTGGTTAACAATGGATGTGCTCATACTGATTCTATTTTGCTCTTTCATAGATTATTCTTTCCAAATGACTTATGAAAACTGTATATAATTCTTCCTTTTAGAGTGAAAACATTATTGAGGAACAAAGGAAGAATTTAACTTGGAAAATACATTTCTAAGTCTTCCCTCAGTATACCTTGCGTGAAAGGGGATAATGAAATTGATTAACTAGAACTATGGTTGAATAAACTTCAGTTTGCTAGATATTTACATTATATTTTGTGAAATAAACAAAATAAGAACTTAACTATACATTTTGTACTGACAGTAAAATTTGTCTACCAAGTGTGCTCTTTTTTAAAAAAAATCTTTATTTAGTTTATTAATTTTTATGTGGTGCTGAGGATCGAACCCAGTGCCTCACACACAGAGCTCAGTGCTCTGCCACTGAGTTACAACCCCAGCCCTACCAAGTGTGCTCTTTAATGAACAGAATATTTTGTACACTGTTGACATTAGAGTCAAGCAATTATTACATGAGATAACTGGTTGCAATAAAAACACCACAAAAGAGCAAGACTTAAATAATTAGTATGATTTATATAGTAACCAGAAGTTCATCTATCAAAGGCAAGTACTAATTTGAACTTTTCCGTCATGGAAAATGGTTGCAAGCAAATTTCTAGCCATTCTTAACAATTTCTTTCAATCCAAGGATAAAAAACGAAAGTAAGTTATATTCTTTACTGTTTATATAATGTCATTTTGTGAAAGTCTCTTTCTCCTTTGACTTATGTTTTATTCCCCTTTTTATTATTTATTTTCACTTGTCTATAAACACTGTTCCAATGTTTGACATGCATCTTTTCACTAATATGCTATTGTTTTGTTTCACATACCTTAAAGCATATGTGATATGCACTATATTTCTTGATGTTCGTTCATATACATTTTTCCATTGCATCTAACTGCTCTACAATGCCACATTTTACTTATCCATACCTTTCCTGATGAGTATCTAATTTACTTCTATCTCTGCTACAGCAATATTGCTATAAAGAATACTTTTAATATGTTGGTCTCATGAACTTGTACAATAATTTCTCTAAGACATTGCTCCAGGAACAATCTTTGAATTATATAGCAATAGATGCTTAGTTTAACTAATCAGTACCATCTAAATTTCACTTTACAATGTCTATACAACTTATATTTCCACTTGCATCTTATTTGGACTAACTTTAACATAATAGAGAAAACATTCAACATTTGATTTTCTGGGTCCAGTTTATTTCACTTAGCATGATAGTCTCCAGATTCATCCATTTATCAGCAAATACCATAATTTCATTCTTCTTTATGTTTGAGTAATACTCCACTGTGTATACATACTACATTTTCTTTATTCATTCATCTGTTGAGAGACATCTAGTTGTGAAAGGTGGGCATGAATTCCCTCTGCAAACTGTGACTGAGACAGAGTCCAGCCAGTTTCTGAACATTGCCCTAATATTCTTCAATGTGGTGGGGGGTGGTCTTCAGGCTGGGAGAGGTCACTGTGCTACCTTGGACCCAGCCAACTTTCCACCTTGACTGACCTCTCACTGGCTGTGGTAAAGATCCAGGCACCTTCCCTTAATGCTTCCTGGAAACTCAGGCAACTTCTCTTTGAGGCCTCCTAGCAGCTGCTACCATGATCTAGGGAATCATCCCTCTATGCAACTGGATATCCATGTAGCTTTCCTCTGGGATGGGTTCAATGCACACTACAGTGCAATCAGGAGACAGTCTATCTAGGCTTAAGACTCAAGCAACTTCCTGCTGTGCTTACCCCCAGCATCAGTGGGCAACTATAGGTATCCTGATGGCTCCCTTCCCATTTCCTCTGTTGGGGACTAAACTGCCAAGCCACTGGGATCTGAGCTCTTACTTCCACTGCTGCAAATTGTGGGCATCCTCTCCATCTCTGCTCAGCTCCTGCTGTGTCTGTGCAGAGCTGAGTTGAATAGGCCCTCCTGGGTGGGTTGTCCCACCAGCTCTCCTTGATTGCAGTGAAGAAGGAAGGGATTTCAGTGACCTTCTGCTAGTAGTGATTCTTCTACATGTTCTTTCTGGATGGATTCTTTTATTTTAAGACCATTACAGTTATACATACATGCATGGAATTCAATTTCAGTTCATGACTCCCCCTTTCCCTTCCAGTTCCCTCCCCTATCCTCCCCCAATCTCATTCTTCTATTCTGCTAGAATTTCTTTTGCTCATTTAGATGGATTCTTAAGAGACTCCACTGCAGTGGTGCTCCCTGAGTTTTAACTTGTTGCTGTCTGGGGGATGCTGTGTTGATTTAAGGGAGTAACTGGTCAGCTGAGGACTCCACACAACGGCTGTGGAGGCCGGCAGAGCTTTTGAGTCACAATTTGGTTTTATACTGCTTGGTCTACTTTAAGGCCACTACTGTTCCTGTCATGCCTTAATTTTTTCTGTCTTTTCTTCCAAAAGTTGTTAAGGGGAAGAGCTTATGTGCTTTTGCACTCTTTTCTCTTTCCGTTGCCTCTCTTCTCTTCCCTCAATCTGGTCCAGTTTGGGGTTAGGGAACTCTTTTGCTTATTTTCTACTCCAGTAACCAATCTTCAAGCCTCTCCAGATCTCAGGCTTTGTAATATTGGGTTTTTGAGCATTTATTTTATTGGAGGAGCTGTTCTTTCACTGCTTCCTTCCCGGATTTTGGGGAGATTGGGGATTGATATCTGCCTCACTCCATTCGCCAGCTTCCTAACAAATCACTTTCAATCTATCAAAACAAGATATTCTGAATTAACATTATGATTTTACAAATGTTGAGCAGCATCTGTTTATACTTTTTGTAATGGCTTGTGTGAAATGGTAACAAACTGCTCCTTGAACATTTAAAATACATCCTTAAGCAATCCAGAGCTGTTTTAAGACTATAATATCCACCAGGATATATCATCTCAGAATTGATTTTACGGTAACACATGCTAAATTCACTATAGTAACTGCTATAAAATGCTAGGAAGAAAAGGCACTTCTGTATCAACATTATGCTTAGTGGCATGAGGCCAACAGGGTATACCGCCTCTTCTCTAGTGATGAGTTTCAACAATTCCTCCTCTTCCTTTAGCCACAGGCCACACTGTACATGGGGATGAAGTTGAATTCCCTTGCCCTTGAAGCTCCTGTGACTGCTTTGAATGCAGGTGGTGATGATCTGGGACTTCTGATTTCAATACTCAAGACAATTGGCAGTTGTCACTTCCTTCCTCTTGAAATGTTCCTTTTTGGAATAAAGTTCTATCCTATGGGAAGCACCAACAAGTCATTCGAGGACAATGAAGACTCTCAGTCAACAGTTCAGATGATCCCTTAGCTGGTGACTAGTAGCTTCTGTCAGTTTTTGAATTAGATCATTTTGGAGCTTCCAGTCATCCAGAGCCTCAGTGGACTCAATGTAAAGCAAAATCATTGTCTAGTCAACTATAAGGCCTGTGAACTTTTGTTTTAAACCAGTATGTTTGGGATGATTTATTATTCAGCAGAACAGGAATTTGAAAAAAAAAATCTAAATAATTATGCTCTATACCACTATTTTTACTTGGATTTAGTCATCTCAATAAGATAAACATAGTTAAGAAAGCAAATGTTAAGAGAAAGAAAATCATCAAAATTTGAAGGTTTTTTTGACACATTTCAATAAATATAATATAAAATCTAAAAATTTGAAGTCTGTATTAATGTGTTGATTTTCAAGAACAAATGATAACTATTAGATATGGCAAGTATTTAGGTAAATATAAAACTATTCTTTACTCTTAATTTTATTAAAATTCAAAGATCAATTATAAGGCAAAAATTGTAAGGGTGACTTTTGGAGTTCATCATTTATGTAAATATAGTACATACGAGAAATATACCATAAAGAATGGGGGATGTTAGGTTTGAGTGTGAGGTGTCCCTAAAAAGCTCATGTGTGAAACAAAGTAAGAAGATTTAGAAGTAAAATGATTGAGTTATGAAAGCCTTAACCCAATCAGTGAATTAATTACCTGATGGGATTAATTGAGTAGTAATTGAAGACAAATGAGGGTGTGTGGCTGGAGCAGGTGGGTATTGGAGGTGTGGCTTTGGGGTATATATACATGAATCTGGCAAGTGGAGATTTCTCTTTCTGATTTCTGACCATCATGTGAGCCGCTTCCCTCCATTACACTCTTCCACCTGATGTCCTGCCTCACCTTGAGCCCCAAGGAATGGAACCTGCTGTCTGTGGACTGAGATCTCTGTAACTATGAGCCCCCAAATTAACTTTTTCTTCACTAAAATTGTTCTGGTCAGGTTTTTTTAGTCACTACAGTGAAGAAGCTGACTAAATATCACATTTTCAAAATTGTTATATAATATGGTACAATATTAATTATAGATAGATTGTGAAAAATTAAACATGTATACTGAAATCTGTAGATCAATGACAACAAGAAATAACAAAAACAGGTAGTTGAGAAGTTTAAAAACAATTTAGAATAATATTCTAAGACATACTTAAGAACTCAAAGAAACAAATAGATTGAAGCATAAAAGGACAAAAAACAGAGGTAATAAACAGAATAATAGTGATAAAACTATAGCCTTAAGTGAGTGATTAAAAGGTGGCACATGCCTGTAATCCCAGCAGCTCAGGAGGCTGAGGCAGGAGGATCACGGGTTCAAAGCCAGCCTCAGCAATCATGTCAAGAATTATATTTAATGACAACTGAATAAATATGGAAATAAAATGTAAGGTTTTAAGAATGGATAAATAAAAACAAGACACAAATTTAGGCCATCTACAGAGATGAATTTCAAGTATAAACATATACATAGATCTAAATAACATTGATGGATGAAAATATACAAAGATGAGTATAATAATGCTGGAGAGGCTATATTCATATAAGATAAAATAGATTTCAAAATTAAGTATCACCAGAGAAATATGAGAATATTTCATAATGGTAATTTATGAATCCATTAGGAAGACACAGTGAAGTATCTATTAACTGACTCTCAAAACATATAAATAAAAAATTGTCAGAACTAAAAGAAGGAATAAATAATTTCATACTCAAAAGTTGAGATATTTTGTCATCTTTCTCAGTAGTTGAGAAAACATGTAGAAAAGATATCAACAAAGATATAGAAGACCAAAAAAACACTATCAATCGTCAATCTAGGCCTAATTTATATTTATAGGTCACTATGTGTAGAACATACATCTTTTAAATTGATATGGCATTCAGCAAGTTAGATGATATATTGGGTCATATATCAAAAAATATATAAGCATAAGATCTTGAAGCATAGTATAATATCTGACCACAATGGAATTAAATTAGAAATCAATAACAATAAGATATCTAGGAAACTCTAAATATTTGTAAATTATATTAATCAGGGTTCTCTATAGAAATAGAACTAAGAGAATATATATGTAATTGTAAAAGGAGATTTACTGGGTTGTCTTACATGATCAGAGGCTGGATAGTCCCACAAAGACCTGCAACTTGGAGAGCTGGAGAAACCAGTAGCTAATCAGTCAAAGAAGCTGGACCCTCAGAACAAGAGCTCCTTGAAAAGTCACTGGTATGAGTTTATGTTAAAAGGTTAAGGAATTTAGAATGTGATTTCTGGGGTAAGGAAAACAGCAAAAAATGTACCCACTCATGAACAGTCAAGCAGGTGCAGAGGTGTGTACTTTCCCCCTTCCACTGTGATCCCATTTGGGATCCCAACTCATTGAATGATGCTGCCCACTTCCAGGGCAGGTTCCCACCTTCAGCTCAAGGACTTTCATGCCAATGGTCTCTGAGAAAACCCTCACAAATGTGTGCTTTATCAATTGTCCAGGCATATCTCAATCCAAGCAGGCTGACAAACAAGATACACATCACAATAATTAAACAAACTTCCAAGTTATAAAGTAAAAAAATTACAAGGTAAATTAAAAAATGTTTTAAAACTAAATAATAATACAAACACAACATATAAAAATTTGTAAAGTTAATACAGCACTTAAAGAAATTAAAGCTCTATACCCATATATATGCATATATATTAATTAGAGCACGGTATATAGTAGTTGGGTACACACTGAAAAAATTATACATGCAGGGAATTTGATTTCAATTCCTTTCACCTCACTTTCTGCTCCTCTTCCATCCACAAATTCTCCCTCTTCTACTCTACTCAGCTTCATTTTGCTCCTTTATTTTTATTAGTATTTCTACATATACATAAAGTTGAAATTCTCTTTGTTTCAGTTATGTATGTATAGAACATGATTTTGTTAAATGGATTGCACATTTTCTCCCCTTTCCTGTCCCTCCTTCCTCCCCCTTATCTCCCTATATCTTTATCTCATCTTATTCCCCCACCCCACGTTATTTCCCTTATTTTTCTCTAGCTTTCACATCTGAGAGAAAGCATTCAATTTGATTTTCTGAGTCTCGCTTATTTCAATTAGCATAATGTTCTCCATTTCCATCTATTTATCTGCAAATGCCATTATATTGTTTTTCTTTATGACTGATTAAAACTCCATTTTCTTAATTCATCTATCTTTTGATGGGTATCTGGACTGATTCCATAATTTGTATTTCATAATTCTACCATTCACAATTCATATTGCAGATTCGTATTGTGAATTGTGCTGCTATAAACTTTGAAGTGGCTGTATTGCTATAGTATGCTAATTTTAGTTATTTTGGATAGATAACGAAAAGTAGGATAACTGGGTCATATGGTGGTTCCAGTCCTAGTTTTCTGAGGAATCTCCAAACTGTTTTCCAGAGTGGTTGTCCTAATCTGCAGTCCCACCATCAATGCACAAGTGTATCTTTTCCCTACAACCTCAGCAGCATTTATTGTTGTTCATATTCTTGATCACTGCCATTCTGACTGAAGTGAGATGAAGTCTTATTGTAGTTTTGATTTGCATTTTCCTGATGGCTAGAGATGTTAAATACTTCTTCATATACTTGTTGGCCATTTATGTTTCTTCTTTTGAGAATTGTTTTGTTCTTTTGCTTATTTATTGATTGAGTTATTTGTAGGGATTTTTTGGCATTGAATTTTTTTAGTTCTTTATATATTATGGATATTAATCCTCTGTCAGAAGAGTAGCTGGCAAAGATTTTTCTTTTTCCATTTTCTGGGTTCTCTCTTCACTCTCTTATTTTCTTTGATGTGCAGAAGCTTTTTATTTCAATGACATTCCACTTATTGATTTTCTATTTTATTTTTTGAAAGCTTCAGACTCTATAGGGGAATTTAAAACTCTATATTATTTTATTGGTAGTAAAGAATATATAAATGAGATTCTACCTTAAGAAGAAAGAATGGAAAAAGAAGGAAAGAATTTCTATGAAGAAAAAAATCAATTCTGACTTTATACAATATGAAAAATTAATCTGTGGATTAGTTTGTGATTGATTAAAAAGGTGGCACATGCCTGTAATCCCAGCAGCTCAGGAAGCTGAGACAGGAGGATTGCGGGTTCAAAGCCAGCCTCAGCAATAGCAAGGTGCTAAGCAACTCAGTGAGACCCTGTCTCTAAATAAAATACAAAATAGGACTGGGGATGTGACTCAGTGGTTTTGTCCCTGAGTTAAATCCCCAGTACATATATGTATCTGTGTGTGTGTGTAAAGCAAAGCACAAAAGTCTTAAAAGAAAATATAGGTTGCCTGTGGGTGTGTATGCAATGTTGTCTTAGGTCATAGAAAAAAACAAAACAAAAAATACATTAGTTGGCCTTCATCAAAATTAAGAACTTCTTCTTTTGTTACCTTTTAAAAATTGATTAGAATGGCTGCAAATGGAGAGAACAAATTCTCAAGATAAGTATATAGCAAAGAACTATTATCCAGCACAAAATGAACTCAAATATTCAAAAATAAAAATGTCAAAAAATTTAATTAGACATGAACAAATATTTAAACAGATACAAAATAGATTTATGTATAAGCAGAAATAACATGAAAATGTATTCAACATTATTAATCATCCAGAAAATACTAATTAATAGCACAATAAAATACTACTACTCGGCCAATAGAACGGCTAAACTTGACATCTGATAATAGCAACATTGGTGAGAATTTGGAGCAATTGGAACAGATGCAAGTTATCTGTGTGAAGGTAAAATGATAAAAACACAATAAACAAAGATCTGACTGTTAATTATAAAAATGGACAGCTATCTTATGGCCAAGATATTCCAGTCCAAGGGAGATTAAAAAACCAAACACACACTCATAAAAATTTGTAAAAAAATTATCGATAGTTTTATTTATAATAACCCAAAGTAGAAATAGTTTGATTTTTCTTCCATAGTAGAATGGATAAACACACTGTGATATATTCATGCAATGGAATACTACTGGTTAATAAAAAGGAGCAAACTACTGGTAAAATGTAATAGAACAGATGAAATTCCAAAATATTATGCAGAGTAAAGAAGTATTATACAAATGAATATATACTATATAAATCCATTTTTGTTAAGATCCTGAACAAGCAAAACTAATCCGTGGTAGCAAAATAAGAACAGTAGCTGCTGCTTCAGGTATGGATTGAGATGGAAGTGGGGGCTCAATGGGAAGCTGCACAAGGTATATTCTGGGAACAATAGCATTACTATTTATCTCAAGAAGGGTTTTGGCTACTCGAGAGTATATATTTGTCCAGTTCATATGCCTAAGATTTGTGCACTTCGTTGTAATGCATAAAACTGCTGAAATGCATAAAATTATGATGGATTAATAGATGAATAGCGGGGGTGTATGTAGCACATGCAATAAGATGGGAGCCTCCAGGCAATGAATATGCAGTGTTCACTGTATTATTATTTTAATTTTGTTGTTCATTTCAATAAATATATATTAAATTGTTGAGAAAAATACAATATGTACAAAATTCTTATGCACTACTTATTAAAATGCAAATTTATTCAACTGTTCTCTAAAACAATGTCTTGACCCAGACATAATATTTCTATTTTGATCTAACAGCTACATATCAAGAAATAATCCAATAAGAAATGATCAAAAACAGTGACCAAAACTTAATGTTAATGAAAGCGCTTCAGGAAAAAATTTAAAAGCCTAGTTTTAAGAATGGATAAACAATTTTTGGATCAACTTTTTACTATATAATTGTTTCAGATATATACAAAAGTTGCAAAGATAGTCTAGACTTCCAGTTGGTCCTATATTCAGTTTTCCCTCCTGTTGATATCTTACAATACTTTGGTACATTTGTCACAATTAAAGATCAATAAGATAAAATCTATATTTAATTCAGATTTCCTTAATTTTTTTTTTGACACCAGGGATTGAACCCAGGGGCAGTTAACCACTGAGCCACATCCCCAGCCTGTTTAATATTTTATTTAGAGACAGAGTCTTGCTGAGTTGCTCAGGGCCTCACTAATTTTGCTGAGGCTGGCGTTGAACTCAGGATCCTCCTATATCCGCCTCTCGAGCTGCTGGGATTATAGGCATGAGCCATGGTTCCCAGCTGGTTTCCTTAAATTTTTTTCAATTTATGGAACAAATTATTATGCAGCCACTAAAGTGATTTGAAAGAGTTTTGAGCAACATAATAAAATTCTTGTGATGTAATGCTAAGAAAAACATGATTCTGAGTTTATACTGAATTTACATATTTAGTGTAAAAATACACATACTCATTTTTTTGAATGGGATAAGATAAAGCTCTATATAAATCATTCAGTTAGAAATGACTTTATATTTGAAATTGAAATCTAAACTTTTATACAAATACCTCAACAATGTATCAATAATCCATTTCCAAAGGAAATATTTAATGTTAAATGATGTAGTTTTCCCAGCCCAGAGATACTAATATAAAATATTGTAAAAGACTTCACCTGGTACAAAGTCCATACAATGTGTTACCACATTAGAAAACAGAATTCTGGCTGACACATAATGACACCCATCAAACTGTAGGAGGAAACTGGAAACAGATACTGTGTTGGGGAGTAATGACTGTTCTAATGTTATATGGTGTGATTTGAAGAGGTTACCTAAAATGGGATGTGAGATCTTTTGCCCCAGGATCATGACTGTTGTATTCATGATTTATATAAACATGTGGCATTCAACAATGCTCTCCCTCCATAAAAATCATCCTTAGCCAGCTGGGTGATGTTAACTAGGAACTAATTATAAACATCTGGTTAGTTTACAAGCAAGTTGCCTTTTCTCCCGGATTTTCCTTAAATGAAGTATCTGTCCACCTTCATACAAATTATTTCAGTTTTCATTATTGCCTCATGAGAAAAAAGAGAGAAAAATGTTTCTTTTTAACTTAGACTGATAGAGCTTCAAAAAAAAAAAAACTTGTTTCTGCTTTAAATAGATAGTCTTTTTCTTAACATTGTAGGAGACTCTGATATTTTCTATTCAACTTAGCAATAAATTTTTTAACTTATAATAATGATTCATAACATAGGGTCTCTCAATAGTTTTCAAACCAGTCTTTACAAATTTATTTTTTCAGAAATTCAACTAAAATATCTTATAGAATATTTAGATGAGTAGTTTATTAATAAGAAGAAATACTCTTAAGCTAATCATTTATTAGCTTTTTTTTTCTGCCTATCTTGTCTAACTCTTCTCTGTCTTTCCTCCTTTCTCTCCATATCTCCTAAATTCATCTACAAATATTTGCTAAGCATTATATGCTTTAAAATAGGATCACATTAAATAACCTCTTAAACTTTATAAAATTCATCTTTTTGTCTATTAACATACCTTTGAGGAGGAAACATGCTTCGAAAAATCTGAGAAAGTATGAATGCTAAAAAAAATTTCTCTTTGAAATTCTTAAACTCTGATTGGATTCACACGATTGTACATTCTACAGGAAAAGTATATCTCAGAAAGGATAAGTTTGCTTTTAGCTTAGGCTGCAGAATCTCCGTGAAACACAAATGTTGATGTTATTCTGAAGAAAAAGTCTCTTTTCCCTGCCTTCAATTTTATTACTTTAATTGTATATATTTATGATAGTATAATAATTTTATACTTTTTAATATAATGTATAAAAATCAAACTAAGGCAATTAGCATTGCTATTTCCTTAAACATTATAATTTTGAATTAATATACAATACTTGTGCATATTTATATACCATGTATACTGATAAAATCAAGGCAATTAACAGTTTCATTTCCTTATCATTTTTTTATGCTTGAAACTCCCCTTTTGAGCTTATTTCTTCTAGGTTCATGGAATGCATTAGAAATTATGAACTATAATCATCCCACTATGCTGTAGAACTTTAGAACTTACCACTCTGATCCGTGTTTTAGTGCCTATTACCCAACTTTTTTCCTTCCTTCTACCCTCCACAGACTCTAGCAATCACTATTCTACATTCTGATTGACTGCTTTTAGTTTTCAGATATGAAGAAGAACATGCAGTATTTGTTTTCTGTGTCAGACTTGGCTTTCAGTTTCATCTCATTTTCTGCAAATGACAGGCAATCTACCATTTTTGTGGCTGAATATTATTTCATTTTGTGTGTTTACCACATTTTCTATATCCATTAACCCACTGATGGGCATCCAGGTTGATTTCATATCTTGTGAATGGTGTTGTAATAAACATGGATATACAGCTCTGAAATGCTGATTTCATTTCCTTGGGACATATCCCCAGAAACGTGATAGCTGGATCACATGGTAGTTCTATTTGTAGTTTTTAGAGGAACTTCATGTTGTTCTCCATAATTGCTGTGTTAATTTACATTCTTATTGACACTATATAAGAATTGTCTTTTCTCTGCATATTTGCCAGCATGTGTTATTTTTGTCTTTTTGTTAATAGCTATTCTGACTGGAGTGAGATGATGCTTCATTGTGGTTTCAATTTGCTTTTTCCTGATGACTAATGACATTGAGTATTTCTTAAAAACCTTGAAATAACCTCTCATATGATATTGCTGATCATTTCTATTATGTTCCCTGTCCTTGCCAAATAATTTCCCTTAAAAAGTTTCTATCTGAAAAGTTTACTTTAACTGAAAAATTCTGCAGAAAGTATCTGCTTCATAAAAATAGAGGCCAGTGTCATAATGTTTCATATAGAGATGTAAGCTCTTGTCTTTTTTATTAGGATGCTCTGTTTAAGCTAGTGTTTTAATTTTATTCTGTTTTTAGTAATTATGTTATAGCAATAATTATAGTCTTTAGGGAATCATAAATTTGACTATGATATGTAGAATTGGGTTTAATGTTTTTGCAAAGTATGGCAATAACAATTCTTTGAATTTATATGTTAAGTTTTAATATCAAGGATTGCAAATTATTTCACAAATGTAATATATGAAACACATATTCTAAGAGAATTTGCAACTATATTGTCTACAGTGTTGAAAAAGAAGAAAAGAAGGAAAGTTGATTAAGAATAATATTTCCTATTAAGGGACTTATTAATACCAAGCACTGCATTAATATATACATCATCGTATATATTAATATGTATATAAACTGTATATATTGATATATATGTGTGTCATATATATCATCTTCTTCTATTCTTTTTTTTTAATATTTATTTCTTAGTTGTAGGTGGACAGCATATCTTTATTTTATTTTATTTTTTTATGTGGTGCTGAGGATCAAACCCAGTGCCTCATGCGTGCTAGGCGAGCACACTACCACTGCGCCATAACCCCAGCCCATCATCTTCTATTCTAATACTGATGACTGTCTTCATACATGAAGACATTGAAGCTCAGGAGTTTAAACTGTAAGTTGAACAGGAAAGTAACTTACTGAGACACAGTTTGTATCCATGTCAATCTGAATCCAGTTTTTATACTTAATCTTTATAAAGAAATTGGGAAAATTTAAAACCCAAGTTCCAAATACTGGTCATTGAAAATGAATTACTAATCTTTTTCTGTTACCCTTTGGTTTAATTTGTACTGATAATGTAGTATTTAATTTCTAGAGTCCCTTTCCAGCCTAGTATTGTTAGGATATTTCTATAATTTTTTTATTAAAATCATTTATCAAAAAAGTCCTCATACTATTCTTAATAGATAATACCTAATAATAGGAACATTGCACAATTACCTTGACCAGTGTCATGCCCTCTCCTTCTTTTAAAATATTTTTTTAGTTATAGATGGACACAATAGCTTTATTTATGTATATTTATGTGGTGCTGAGGATTGAACCCAGTGCCTCACACTTGAGAGGCAAGTGCTGTACCACTGAGCTATAGCCCGAGCCCATGCCCTCTCCTTTATTACACAGAAGGGCTGCCTAGATGCTCTTTGGTAACTTCAAAATCAACATCCCTCCATAGTTTTTCTCTCAACCTTGAGCAACAGTGCTTTGGTTCTAAATTTATCTCAGATAAAATTTGAGGCACTCTGACTGCATATTCATACATATTTCCAAAAGAAATTCTGAGACTATGGAATAAATTTTGTCTATTACTATTTTTAAGAGGTAGCAATTTATATTTACGATGACTATATGTTTAGACTGTATAAGAGGTATTTATTTTCTTGATAGGGCAATAAAATGATTAAAAGCAGCTTATCTTCGTGTTCTGTAGTGTGTCTTCCAGCAGAACTTTATTGCAGTTAATCTTTAAGCTCTAAGTTGGATACCATGGACCTCAGAGTTGAGAGAGAAAAAATAAAATGCAAGATGGGAAAAATAAGCAAAAATGGTGTTAGAAGAGAAACCAGGGCTGAAACAGTGAAACAGTTTTGCTTAGTTTTTCCAAGTATTAACAAATTTCTCCTATAGCACAAGTACCAACGCAATCTAATGCTAAGTAATTCTAGTTAATTATGATGTTGTATTATTCCACTTCATAAGAATGATAATTGTGTGCTATATTAAAGCTGTGATTTCAGGGTATTTAATGGGTTATTTTTCCTCAGAACCATTGCTCCATATAAATATTCCCAAGAAATATGCGATCTGTTGGAGGTATTAGACATAGACATGAACAACAACAATTAAAGGTAGTATTTACTGGTTTATACAGCAATTACACAAGTGTTGTAGGTGAGAAGTTGAATAAAGTTCAGGAGTAGAAATAGGTTTTGAGATAAACCTTACAGGATAAATTTACCCAGGAAGAATTTATAGAATGAAACACAACCATATATATGTGGAATGATTTTTTAGGCAGGTGTGGAAACTCAATGAGATGTTTTCTAAGGATAGATCTTGAACATGCTAGGTGACTGGCAAACATTAGGATAAGAATAGAAAGATGTAATTATACTAAGTTGTACTGATGTGCCTTATAAATTTTGAAAGTACAAAAGTTAGATTGTACTGCTGTGTGACCTTGGGCAATCTTCAATTATCTAATACAGAAGATGGAAATTATAAAAATATTTATTATATGAGGTTTCTGCGAATGATAAATTATATCACATATGTAAAGCTTTTAACACATTGCTTAGTACATATTAAGTGCTCAATTAATTAATTTCTATACGTGTTGCTGTTCTAACATAGAAAAAGAAAAACCTATATGAAAAACACTTGTGTATGGACAGGGGAGGATAAGCAAAACAAAACTCAGTGGAGAAAGAAGAAATGACAAATTATTTTTCAAAATGGCATCATAGAAATATCCACCACTCAAATTTGTTCAACCAAGAAAGTATTTTCTTAATATATACCACTTAATTATAGATATTGGCAATATAAACTTTTTCTAGGAAAGTTTTACATTTCTGACTGGAAGTTACTAAAAAGAAGAAAATGATCTGAATTCGCATTTGATAATGTGATAGTTACAAATTCCCCAGATTCCTGTCCTCTTCATGGTAAGAATTAGAGAAATATTCTAGCTGTAAAAGAAAGTATGAGTATAAAGCTTTATATGTATTTTTCAGTGAGATTTCAGATTATTTTATTCATCTGCACAATTGATTAATTCATCAACAAATAGTCGTTACTTTCCCTTGGTGCTCAATAAAGATGCATGGAAGGAAGAGACATTTGTCCTTTACTCAGTTAGTCAGCACTCTGTAATGACCCAAGCCTTTCCATTTCTCTCTAGAAAACCTGCATCACAGGTAATAAGGGAAACAATAGGCCTTGAACATACTTCTTTAGAATCCAGGGACATCGTGACAATTTAGCAACCATAATCCAACTGTGGAGTTGGGTTGGTACTAGAGATTTTCTACTGTAACTGAAAATTAAAAAAAAAAAAAAACCTCAATAAGGCAACAGAGTTCCTTCTCAGTCTAAAAATGAGAAAGACTCTTCTAGAGCAGCATTGGGAAGCTTTTGAAGTGAAGGGTCAGGTAATGTTTTTGGTTTTGTGATTCATGTGGTCTCTCTAGAAATTACTTGACTCTGCTCCATAGCACAAATACAGCTATAGGCAGTACATAAACACATGAGTGTTACTGTGTTATAATTAAAGTTATTTACATAAGCAAGCTGTGGGCCAGATGAGACTTTTTAAAGTTAAATTTATATAATTAAAATTAGATAAAAGCTTAGTTCTCAGAGCCACTAGTCATATTTTAAGTGAGGCACATGTGAATCACACCATATTATATGATATAGATAATAAACCTGATTATCACAGCAAAAAATATCACTGCACAGCTCTGCTCTAGAATTTCTTTGTAGCATCTGGTTAATCAATTCTGGATGTAAGAAGATGAAGACTCTGGGGAAAAAAAACATACAAAAATATGATTAGGAAGTTCTCATAAAATATATGGGGGCAGTAGGTTCAGTTACCTTCACCCTAATCTTAACCCAGACATCCACAATGAGAATTCATATAGTAAAACATTTAAACTTTTAGCAGCTTCAGTGTACTAATCCACATAGCATGTTCTTAATAAAAATGACCAAGCAGCTGCACATTCTCCATAACTGTGTATCTCACTGAAAATGTTTCAGTGCACATAATTTCTTTTACTTACTAAAGATCATTGGATAAAGCAGGAACCTCAGTATTTTGATTTCGACTCTTAGACCATAAGATAAGACCTATGTGAAACTGTTATTTTTTCCCCTAAGTTCAAGCATTTGTCAAGAAAGCATTATAAAATAGATCAAGTCTTCTAGACAAATATATAAATCTTCTAGATAAATACAAGTTAAGAAAAGAGTACACTTGGCTCTAAAGCTGGTAAGAAATCAAAGACTAATATAAAAGAGCAATGGAAGAAAGGGAACAGGTATTAAGTTAGTTTTAATTTCAATTCTACTTGAAGAGTTCTAATTTTTATTTGAATTAACCAAGATGCAAAATTTGAATACAGTTTAGAATAATGTAAACATGTGTTACCAACATGATGACGATTCAAGAAATGAATCTTAGTCCTTTCTGAATAACTTAGAAATTATCACATGTGATGCTAATTTGACAAACATCTGTGGCTCCAAATCTAATGTTTCATAGTGACAATTTCTTTCAGAAGTGTTACTGACTACTTTTAGCATTTTTCTTGGCAAGGATTCACATGCTCAGGCCCCCAGTACTTTCCAGGCTAGCCAGCATGTTTTATATCTTTCTCCTGCATTTTGTAACTTTTGATGATCCTTTCATCTTTTTTTTTATTTTTTAGTTGTAGATGAACACAATACCTTTATTTTATTTGTTTTTTATGTGGTGCTGATGATCAAACTCAGTGCCTCACACGTGAGCTCTACCACTGAGCTAACCCTAACCTGACTCTTTTATCTTTTAAGGACTATGTGAAAGAAATTCCTTCTAATAGGAGGCACTTGGCAATTGCACGCTCCTTACTTTTATGAGTGATACATTAAACTACAGTTTGAATATTTTTAGAAATGATCAAAAATGAAAACTTTAGAAATGACATGTATCTTTGAATATCAAGTCATAATAGAAAATGAACCATATTTCAGTAACCTTTTCTTGACAATTTTGAATATCTAAAATAAAATTTTCTGCTTCTTTCTGGAGAAAGGCCCCCCAAATTGGGCAGGTTTCTTTTATCTAGGGGTTTCAACTCGAAGGTAGGGCTGTGAAGACCTCAACTTCTCCTCCTGCTGCTATTATTAACCGAAAGATACAGGTACATATGGGACTTTCTTGTACCATCATAGTAGAACAGGGAGGTGGATATCAGCAGATCATAAAGGGAAAAACAGTTCATTGCACAAATTGAGTTTACCTACTGCCGAAAGACTGCACTAACCACAGGGGGATTTAAACCAAATGTCCAAAGGAGTCTCAAAATGTCGAACCTGATACTTAAACCATGAGCCATTCTCCTGTGTTTATCCAATGTGATTCTTACACTGACCCCTGGATATTAGAAGGACCCTATGCCCTTGTGGAAGCCTTTCCACATGCTTCCGTTATTAAATGAGTTTGTTTAGCTCTGACTTCAATCGTGATAGTAAATAGTATTTCCTACGTTAAAAAGTGAGGATGAACTCCGGGTGGAAATAGTCGGCACACTTGGCGTCTCCAGTGATTTTCCAGTTAGGGAAGATAGTGTGAATATTGCAAGAACTTACAGATGTGTTGGGCATAATGCTATAAAATGCACTGGCTCATCATTTTGATAGCACATTTTGTTTTATTGGCACCTTTGATTTTAACACATTCTCTGGAGTCTGTTTCATAGGATTTTTCATTTGTTTTCTTTTTAAAAATCATTTCTTCCAGGAGAAATCCTCAAACACGGGAAAAATTTGTATTCAATTCAAGCTCCAAGCTTTGTGTGGAACAACACTTCAGAGACCACTCGGAAGCGTCAGACCCTGAAAATGCTGTGGTCCGCTTGCTTAACTAGATTGGCTGCATGAAGCATGTTACACCTGTGCTCTGCCATCTGCGCTGATTGCCTTTTAGCTTCTGAGTGCAATTCAAGGTGATCATTTTAATCTCTAAGGCCCTGTATGGCTGGGGACCCAGTTATCTGATAAATTGCCTCTTTCCCTGGGCATGGCAATTAATATCAGCCAGAGTGCTGCTACCAACGGTTCCCTGTTCTTAAACTGAGAAACTGAAAGCAGGAGAATGAATGTATATACAGGAGGTGCACTTGTGAGTGTGTAGGACCCACATCACTGTCACTCCCTATCACTTTTCAGGCAAATAAGTCTGCATGCACATGCATTTGTGTGCATGTGTCCACATGCTTCATATATATATATAACATGTATACACACATATGCACACATGCCTGTATGCATATTTTATAGTACACACACATATTGACTTTGTGGTCAAAGTTTATGATTGGGAGTCTAATCGTTTTGATAGTAAAATGTTAAATTATTTTCATAATTTTCCTTTTTAAATATGATTAACATTTTGCTTTGAGGATATATTCTTAAATCTTCAGTGGATGGGTGGCATGTTTAAACTAAAATTCTCCCTATTACTTAAATTCTCAGAAACAGAAATCAATTGGATTCAATGGAAAGGTAAAATATTCTTTTAGTGACATGTGAAGAAACACAGTAATTGAAAAAAACATTATCAGGCTCATTACTTCTCAAGTAATTTTTTATGCACCAGGAATATAGATATAAAGATGCTTATAAAAAAGGATCATTCTTCAAGAAGAACTGGAGTGGAAAGTCAATGTTTGATGCTTTTCCAACATACAAAGTTAGTAAAGGTATTTGACAAATATATTAATTATTCATATATGCTTTAGTGCATACAATTCTAAAAATGGTAAAGGACATTTTTGATGTTGTATATTAAGATTATATTATGTATAAGGTTATATGACCAAATTAGACTGTGTACATTTACCATTATACCACAATAAATTCTGCTTTTATATATAATTAAAATGCACTAAAATGATGATGATGATGATGATGATGATGATGATGATGATAGAAGAGAGATCAGTAGAGTAGAGTAGGTAGATTGGGAGAGGCAGGAAGAGAGGGAAAAGGAAGGTTTGGGGAATGTGATTGATCCAATTATGTTATGTACATGTACAAATATGGCATAATGAAACCGCACTCTTACATATAATTATGATACAGTAATAAAAATAAAATTAAAACATTTTATGAATTAGTGATGTGAATTATATTGGTTTAAATCTGTCCCATTTTAGTTACTTTAACAGAAAAGAAATGTATTAGAAAAATATGAATAGCTTATAGAATCAGAATTAGAGAATAGTGTTCTATTTTAGGAAGAACAAGAGTTTGGAAAATCCCAGAATCAAAGGAAAAACTATAGGGGAAAATCTTCCAGATGCTCTTTCAGAATAAGTCTATTCCAACTGTTTTAAGGCACCATGTCTTTCACTGCATGAAAGCATTCACTGAAGATGCAGAAACAATATAGATTCAGCCATTGAAAATAGATGGACGCCTCCTCTAATGGGCTTCATATCTGTCCACCTGCCTTGAGTAGCTCTAACTTGTTCACCAACTGCAGGCTGAACTCCAACCTAACATTTAAATAAATGTTGTCTCCAGTTAGGAAAGATATTGAATTTCTCACTCAATATCTAACCTTGCCACAGTGGTTCCCATAATTGTGTTTCTGCATCCTATACAAATAGTTAGTGGCAGTCTTCTGCTTTAGCCCTAACAGTTAATTACTGAACTTCCCTTCCCCCAACAGTTTTCTCAGGACACCTTCATTAACTGCTTAATGTACCTCTATTAACTGATTATTTTCCTTTTGCTTGAGAGGCCAGCATAGAGTTGAGCTAGGTCTGGACGTAGGTTAATTATACTTACCACCTCTGTTCCCTACCATTCCTTTTTTTCTCAGGACTAACTTCTGGTTACAAATTCAGTACCTGGACTCTCATTTAGTAGACATTTTTCTAAATTAGTTCTCATAGGAATATATCTGTCGCTGTTGTTGCTGTTTTAGAAATACATCCATCTGGTCATCCCAGGCTTTATCAGGCTCTTGATTTACCCTCAAGGAAGGAATTCCTCCTCAACACATGGCTTTTCCCTTCCACACTTTGCGTTTCTCCCTTCTCCTCAAGTACCAGTTATGATGCTTCCAAAATTAACTTACTCATTTTCTCTTTTCTGTACCCACTAACTAAAGCAAAGTCTACACGGACCTCTATCTGTCCATAATAAAAAAGATGAAATTAAATATTTTAATTGCTTAAAATTTAGTGGAGAAACAGCACATATACTAAACAGGGACCCTACACAATGTTGCAAAATTATACACTATTTAGTGCAAAATAAGAGCTACAAAAGCAAATACTACTGTGGTTCAGAGAAGAAGGGATGTCATATAGACATGTCCAGATAGGGAGAAAAGAGATGAGATTTGATCTTGAAGCCAAAGTGAGGATAGAATCTGGGAAAAAGGGTTGGAAGGTATAGGTGGAGGAACAATGGAACAAATGTTCTTATTAAAGATTTATTTAGATTTGTTCAGAGGACAGTATTGACATTTGTAGAAGTCAAAACCTGAATTGTTCGAAGAACCATTTGGAGATAAATGTACAGATGGAAAGTAGCATCAGGAGTGAAGTTTGGGCCTTTTAATTTCTCTCTAAAAGCATCAGTAGTCCATGCAGTGTTTGAAACAAAGCAGAATTATGATGTACTCTGTAACTCTAATTTTTAAAAATTTGGCAGTGGAGAGTAAAAGAAAAATGAAACTCAAACAATTTTTCTTTTGCAAGACTGAAGCAATCCAAACACATCTTTATAGTCTTTTTCTGATTATCTAAAGAAAGGGACCAAAGCAGAAAATATGAAAAAGTAGAAAGAAAAAAAACCTAAAACCATTTACATTTTAGGACTCAGAGTTACTGATATTCAAAATACACTATTTTGACATTACTTTATATAAAGTTGTCTGACATCACCATTATATTGTATTCATATTCTTATTTTACTAAAACCTTGAGATATCTAATCCTTTTAACTGAAACTGTCTATTTTCATTAAGAATAGAAGATGCTTATCAATATCAGAGAATCTCCTTACTGCACATATTCAGCATCCAGAGTTCTGTTTTCCTTCTTGTTATTTATATTTACAGTATTTTAAAATGGTATAATATTTCCCTTTATCAATAACTGTTAAGATTCGATAGGGCCACTGAAATGTCTATCTTAAAATGGTAAATTTTATGATATGTGAATTATATGTTAATAAAGCTATTGGAAAAACCATCCAGTACATTTTTTCCTATTTAAATCTATTCCTGTTGTATCAATCAATTTCTATATTATGAAATATTTTGAAATGTAAAAGTTTTACAAAAATTTTAGTGCACTGGAGCAGTTATAATTTAGGCTTTATTCATATTTAGTTCTATCTATATTTTAATGTAAATGGAAGATATTTCTGAACAGTTTTGGAAAGCTTTTTTCTTAAGATCATGAATTTCAAATGTGTATTCTTATATTATTACATTTCCTAAAGTTGAGATCAGAAAAGAACAATTTAAGTTATGAGTGATGTGATTCCGAAAACTACTTAATATTTTGAGCTTCAGGGGTTTTTTTAACTAAAAAAGGGAGGACTTTACAAAATATTTTCTTGTTTTTATCAATTCTCTGTTTTGGGCTTATGTTGCTTAAGAGATATCTTTCTGAAAGGAGGATGATAGTCATAAATATTTTGAAGCCAATGTCAAAATCAAAAACACTCATAAAAATGAAAAGAAAGGCTTATGCATGTTAAAAAACAGAATATATAAAATCTGTGTTTTGTGGAAAAATTTCCTAAGATTATATAATTTTTTAACTATTACTCCAAATTTTATAATGTATAATTTAAAACAATATTTGAAGCTTGGTAAAAGAAGGATGTTCAATTTTATCAAGAGAGAAAATATTTTTTTAATTTCTTTGAAATTGGAGGGAACAAAGAAAATGTTGAAGAAGGAAATATTTCTCTTGGACTTTCAAGGAGAACTGAGACCAGATGGTAGCCTGATTGCCTTCTCCATTCTTTAAAATCAATGGAAAGATTAATTTTTCAAAAAGTATTAGACAGATCTAGTCAGTATTGTATTTCTAGAAATGAATTACAAAAAACTAGAAGCCACAAAGTGTAGAAACCTAGATGTTCTCACTTCCATTGTGGAACTCTACTACTCCATGCTAAAATCCAGATTTAGAATTGATGTTAATGGAGTAATCCATGACATGGATTAATTTCCAAACTTTAATCTTCATACAAAAGGAATGTATGTTCTTAGAGATCTTGCTGTAAGAAGAATGTAAGTTCTCAAAATAAATAAATAAATAAATAAATAAATAAATAAATAGATAGATAGATAGATAAATAAAAAAATATATAGGTTTACAAGTGCTGGGACCACCGATACTATAGCTAATCTGCAGGCACTTATTCTTTTCTTACACACTCTGTGTATAATAGTTGGGTGGTCCCAGCCATTGAGCAACATGATATCCAGGAAAAATGTGAATATCAACATGTGATGACTATGTTGAATTACTCTTGTTCATCTCATCTACAAGACAAGCTACCAAATGCCAAGTATTTTCAATAATTAAATTAAATTTTATAATTATAAATTGAAATATGAGGTCTTGCCTACTTAAAAAATAATGACTGATCACCAATATCTTAATTTTTTTTGAGTTGTAATTATTTGCTATTTGTTTTATTTCATTGATATTCATTGATACTAACTAAATATATATGCATATATTTACATGCATGCACACATACAAATATGTGAATAAAACTAGTAGTTATTGATATTGTGGAAAGATATTTAAGATGCTTTTTAAGTTGGAATTCCTAACAACATATGGGGTCCAATTTCCCTGGCAATATTCATTTTTTTGACAATGGCATAAAACTGAAGATTCTTCTGGTTAATCAAAAATTACTAATTGGCTATAGTGGAGGCTTTCATGCATTTACTTGAGAACATTTCCTCAGGATCATGGAAATCATTTGAACCTGTTAATAATCACTTTAAATAATTTTTGAAGAAATTTTAGTAGTTCAGAGTGTTAAAACATGTGGTTATTTTATAAATTTTAGTTTAATGTTTTTCCTCTAGAACTCCTCTTTCCTAAAAATAATTATCCTTAATCATTGGTCCTCTTTTTTGCCTTTTATTGTCCTGCCCTCACCTCCTTCTTTGGCACAGACTTGCCTTTACATTCATTTTGAGTTGATATCTGTTCTAAATAGAATCCCTTTCCATACTGCAAAATCTATGATACTGAAAATAAATAACAGGGCTTAAAATGTGAGAGCTATAAAAATGCTGTTTACATAAGAACTCAATTTATTGCATTAGGCCTGTTGATGACAAAATACAATCCATTGGTGGCTATGAGTCATATGGTATTTTATTTAGCTTACCTTTGGCCTATGATATTATTAGATACATTTTTTTCTCCTGGAACTTCTAATTGTCTTTGCTTTATCATATTTACAAAAATAAGTACATGGCTGTACTCTACCAGCATAAACTCATTGCTCTTTAACAATGCCCATTGCTCATTGAAATCTTCTTGCCTTTGAAGATGTTCAACTCAGAGCTTCTGATTTTCTGTTTTAATACAAATGGAACTTCTGCTTTCTAGACCTTCTGCAATTTATCATTGGCCCCCTATATTCTATGAATTCATAAAATATTACCTAAAGTGATCAATTAACAAACAGTGGTTTAAATACATATACATACACACATATATGTATATATGTATATAAAATTTAAGGTTATAAATACTAAATTTAAAAAAGTCTTTGCACACATATTCTAGAAGAAGGAATGCAGTGCAGTACTATAAGGTGGGAAAACTCACAATTTTTTAAATGTAGGTGAACATTACTAATAAAATCTAAATTGGCATTTTTAGAAATAAAGCTATAAGCATACCATTTTGAATTATTTAAATAACCACTACAGAAGATAAAACTAAAATAGTTAAGTATGGTTTTGTCTAGGAGAAAGATCAAAGGAGCAAAGAGAAGCTTTTACTCTTTCATTATTTAAGCATCTGTATTTTGAGGATGTCATTACAGTCTCTTTACATTTCAATAATAATAAAAGACAACTGCTTTGGAAAGAAAAGCATCTTTGCTATGACATTAAACTAAATATGTCAAAGTAATTGATAATTTTTCACAAACGGCAAGTTAAATAATAACTATTTTTAAATGAAAGTTATTACTTCAATAGAAACCATTGATCAAGGGTTACCTATATGACTGGACATGCCTTTCCCCTACAGGCATCATTGTCTAGAAGTGTGTACTATTAAAGAATGAAGGCTACATTTGCAAAATAGAGTATTCTGAAAATAAGAGGGCAATCAACCCAGATTTGAGAAGGCAAGAAGTGTTCACAAGAACAGGCATTTAAGCTGGAAGTTATAGAAACATAGATGATGTCCACTAAGACACCTTTCATGTACCTCCATCCTGACAGTACACATTTCCTTGTTCCTAACTTTTCAACTCAGTATCAGAAAAATATCCCCCTGCCCATGAAACAAAGTTAACAAAAACAAACATACAAGCCGGCAAACATACCAAAACCTTTGTACTTTTATACTGGAGACCAGCACAGTTTACCATTCCAAAGCATTGCATTAGGATTCCTTGAGCTCTAACCACTGAAAATGTCATGGTACTATACCCATACCTTACCACATAAAAACAATTCTATTGACTATACATGATGCTGTGTTTGAACATACTATGAAATCTCATCATTGATAATATTTGACATTTGCTTAACTGTTAACTCAAGAAGTTTTGGGTCAACTGGTCACAGTACAGGGAAATAGTGTGGCTCTGCTAATTTTTGCTTATGCTACCCTAGGGTTTTGGGGGTTAGCTGAATTCAGATGATCTAGAATGGGCTCTGTGTGAGCAGGTTGGTTAGGCTCCACATGTGTCTCATGCAACTCCTAGGACCAGCAGGCTCCTCAAGCTTATTCTTTATAAATTGATGGCAGAGGCCTAAGAAGGAGCCAAAAATAGTTAGGGCTCATAAGACCTGGATCATAGCTGGCATATTATCAATTCTCTTTGATTTTATCAACTAAAGCACATCTAGTGGCCAAAGATTGGGAAAATATACTCCACTGCTTTCATGGGAGAATCAGAAAACTCACAGTGGAGATTAGCAGAGTGAAGAATTGAGGGAGATGAGGTCAAGTACTAAAACAAGGACTAATCGTAACAATGTCCTATAAACACTTCCTATACCCAATTCACATCTTTTTTTAAGTTAACAAACATCAAAATACCTTTAAAAGTGCTTATTTTCTTGGTGGTCCTAAGCACATGTGCCTTCTGAGCAATTCTGCTCTGCCAATTTTAGATTTTATTTTCAACTGGTTTTATGCAGTTGAATGCACCAATAATTGTAAATGTGACTTGACTGCCAAATAAAGCAAATAAAAGACTAATATGAAATACCATGCCACTGACAGAGTAAGAAGAAGAATATTTATTGACTTTGTATCAAAAGATTTTTGCAGTATTGCTCTTTACAAATCACATAAACCATTAATTCTTATCTATAAATAAGAGGTGGTGGTGATATCTATCAGTGAGGGTGATGTTGAAAACTAAAGTAGGTCACCTAACGGAATTTTTGGTAGATACCAGGTTTGTTGTAACTATGTTGTTGATCTCCAGTTCAGTGGTATTTAGAGCAAGTTATTGAGTTTCTTTTAGTTTTCATTTTCTCATCTGTGCAACTGAGATATAGATAATGTTTATCTTATGAGGTCTTATGAGGATTATATTAATGAATCCATAAAAGGGGCAGATTTGTGCCTGGAACATACTGAACACTTATTAAATGTTACTCCTTTTTCTGCTTATACTTCTGTTTCTTTTTCATTTTGTTATTGAACTAGATATATGGTGAACACATGAACAATAAGAATAATTAGCAACCACTTGGATTATAAAACTTTAATAAATGTCACGCATGATGTTAAATTGTCTTTATGGCAGTTATTAAAACATGCAAAATTTTTATCATTTTGGAAAAATTATTTTCCAAAAATAATTATTCAGCATCAATTATATATGGTACCCATGCCAGGGAGTGAATTGCTTAATTTGAAAAAAGTTAATATATGGCCCCTGTTGCACATTTCTAACCTAAATATAGTTATAGTAGATGTGTGTTTGAAACATTAACTAACAACCAGGCAAGCAATTACTTGTAAAATTGTCATTTATGTAATAAGTCTCTAGAAATTAAAGAAGAGAGAAGAATAATGGTCAGATAAAAGATTAAAGGGGCACAGAATAGAAGGGTAAATACAAATTGAGATCAACAGTCCTGAATGTAAAGGACTTTCCAGAAGGTTTGCATTCAAGGGGCAGTGAGGAGTCCAGACTGAAAAACAAAACAAAACAAAAAAGATTTTTGTAATGATTGATGAATTGTGAAGGTGGGATGAGATTCAGGCTGTGACTATGAAGAAGTTGAATATCATGTTTCAACCCAAAATTTAATAAGAAGTCCATTTACTTTGAGTTCTAAGAAATATTTTGATCATTATTATTTATATTCACAAACCTAGCTATGTATAACAACTGAAGTCACCAACAAAGTATTAAATTTCTCACACTTATTTAATACTATGAAACTACAGAGAATTTTGTGCATTAACTTTGACATCAGCCATTCAAATTGGATTTTCTTTCTGATGACCTCTTGAGCCCTTCTTGACTTCAGAACAACTCTAAATAATGGCCATATTTGGTGCTTATTTTTTAATGATTGGATCTTGCATTCTTTTCACAAACCTGTATTATGATAATAAAGGAAAAAGAAGGGACAAGGGAATTCAAGGAGCTCATGTTAGGAAACCAATGCAGAATCATGGTTCAAAGAAGCCCAAACTTGGAGGAGGTATAGGAGATAATCTGGAATAAAGAAAAACAGATTTGGGTATATGATAGGAACTTGGTGAGACTAAGGGAAAAAACTGATCAAGAGTTGTTTACTAAATTTGTGACTTTTAAGAGCTAGTATTTATAAAGTTATTTCCAATATTGTGTTCAAATTTAAATGCTAGTTAATTAATCCTATAGTAAATGCTTCTTGCTTGTGCATTACATATGCGTAGGACTCTAAAGGGCAATATGTGGATTGACTCAGACTTCAGCCATATGATTTAGTTTAGGATTTATGGGTGAAGTAACTACACAAAATTAAATATTATGTCCTTATTATTGATGCTAAGAATGATAGCAACTCCTGGAAGGGAGAGGTCAGTGTGGTCAGAATAGACAAGAGCAATTGTGGAGTGAATGGGACTTGATATAGATCTTTTTTTTTTTTAATTCTTTTTTTTAAATTTATTTATTTTCTCAAAAGTTGCATTTTAATACATGTTATCAAACATAACAGAAAAAAAGCAAATTTTCAGAAGCTGTACACACTGTTCACTGAAAACATTTGTTGAGGCAAATAGAAAAAAAATTGTTACAATCATAATTTTTCTAACTTTGCACAAAATTATAAGCAGATTACATTCTTCATATTAAACACCTTTATATGCACT
>CM053408.1:38233848-38245943 GCA_028644305.1 Xerus rutilus
GTATTTTTTTATCAACCATCTTTACTATACCCTTTCCCCTTTCCTGCCCCCCGCCTCCCTCATGTCGCGTCCAGTGTTTCCCTATTTCTCTTATGTTTCCCATTCCCACCTCCCTTATTTATCAGCATCCATTAATCAGAGAGACCATTCGGCATTTGTTTTTTTGGGATTGGCTTACTTCACTTAGCATAATGCTTTCCAGTTCCATCCATTTGCCTGCAAATGCCATAATTTTATTTTCTTTTATTGCTGAATAATATTCCATTGTGTATATGTACCACAGTTTCTTTATCCATTCATCTATTGAAGGACATCTGGATCTTAAAGACATATAAAGTACAAACAAGAAAAAGGAAGAAGGATTCATTTTGGAAAAGAAAGGTGAAACAAATAGAATGGTCAGAGTGTGCTCCACTTTCAGTAGCAACCTATCTCAATGTAAGAGGAATAAAAATACTACATGAGTCCACTGGAGGCAAGAAATGAAGACTGAAAACCAGTAAAAGGACTTTAGGTCTAATACTGAGAGCCATGGCAGCATGAGAGAGGCAGACTCAGGTGAAACTGAGAAGTAGATGGCAGGGAAAGGATGGAGAGGATATTTGAACAAGCCAGGTAAAGTGAATGTCTGGATCACAGAGAAAGTGAAATAGATGTTTTGAAGGAATAAATGGATGTATTTGGGTCAGTAAAGACCCAAAGACCAAAGAATCATACCAACATTAAGACAACTGGATGACCTGGGGAAGATGAAAGTGGGTTCAGTGCGAGTATGCAGTATTGGAGGCAACCACATATTCAACAACTTCAGGGGCAAAATCCACTGGAAAGGAGAGCCAATGGTGGGGAAAGCAGCCATTTCTGGAGTTAGAGACTGCAGAGCCAGCTGAGGAAGCCTGAAAAGGCAGTTTTATTTTTTACTTGGTTATTTTGATATTCAGTTTTTGATGATAAAATTATAATTATCAAGGCACATTAAATAAACAATACATCTTTTTGAATTTAAAATAGACAATCCATATTATAATATTATATTGGGATACATACATAAGAAGAAAGGCACAAGACAAGAGTACAATACTTGAATATTTTCTGATAAATTATTAGAGCTGATATTCATATCACTGAAATTCCTGGTACTTTATATAAATTCATTTAGTCTTCACAGTAACCTTGAGACATAAATTCTCTCTCTCTCTCTCTCTTTATATATATATAACATATACATATATAGTCCATATATATACACATATGAACTTATCTATATATATAGATAACTGTTTATATATATAATATATGTGTGTGTGTGTATATATATATATATACACACATATACACACACATGTACAACTTTGGGCAAGTCAAATTCTTGACTAGCCCAAAGTTACCCTGCAATTAAGTGGCAGTGCTGGCATGCAAACCCAAGTAGTCTGCACCATGTTGTCTTAATATTTCCCCTGTTATTTTTCTGGAGCAATGACTGTTAACTATGAAATTTTATGTAATTTTTTTTGTTATACTAACATTACCTTGTTCATGTCAAGGCCTAACAAGACTTATATAGGATTTGAACTATATTTAAAAATTTCAGAATAATTCTTTGATTTCATTCTTTTTATTCCACTTATCTACTACAAAATGATAATTTTATTCCAAAACATTGTATAAATTCCATAATGTTAAAAACTAGTACTTTAAAATGATCATCATATCATTTTGCAAACAGATTCTGTTCTAAATTATTTTTTCAAAGAAACTTAGAGAATTATATTGGTCATTTCATGTTATAAATGTAAGTAACATAGATAATAACATCCAATTTTGACCAATTTGACATGAACAAAATAAAGCCCTACCAAAGAATCTTGAATAAAAATCATCTGCTGATGTTTATGTCTCCAGATTGGTTTTGAGGAAGAGTTTTGGCTGTTCTGCGGTATTTGCTTTTAAAATTACCAGTGTGACTACATTCTACTCCATTTATTTCTAATGTTAGCACTATTCGTTGAGGAAAAAATAAAGAGTCTAGAAAGATCATTTCAATCCATTGTTTTATAAGTTTCTTAATCACGGGGGCTGTTTCTTCTCAGAACAACTGCAGTGCACTGTTTGTAATTATGGAGGCCTCTCAGTGGAATTACAAGCACCACGAGAGAGAGAAAGCTCTGTGATCTGGTTGTGATTGAGAAAGATAGAATGCTTCCATGAAAATTCAGTACTCTGAGAGACTAGAAATAGCCTGAGTTTTTAACTAATAGTGAAAATTTAGAGGTACAAAAGATTTGCTGAGTCTGAAAATGACATTGTCTTTTTGAAAAATACAGATTGCAAGCATTTTTAGAAAGATGGCTTTTTAAACATCAAATAATTCCTACAAACACCATTTTGATGAGCTAAGTGTAAGTGACTCAGACTGTGTAGAATGAATTTCCTTGGGAATGCACAAAGATTTAAACAACTACGAGTGTGTGATTGGCCCAAATCATTTGGGGTTTTATTGACTCCAAATCATTGGAGTGTCAGTTTCTCAGGGCACTGAAATGCCCAGTGATGATATTGGACTTAAAAGGTGCAAAAGAATACTTCTATGTTGTCTTAATAATAATTATTTTGGAATCAGTTGATAATAGATGATATAAGACAAAATGAAGGAAACATTTTTTTCCTTCATAAAATTTTTCAAAATCTTGTAGTAAACTTTCCTGGTTACCAACATAACTAGTTTCCTTTTGCATGTATTGGTAAACTTGCATCTCATTTAGAATAAACTTGCTTTTCCAGAATTTCTGTAGAGTCAAGGGTGATGAGATCCATGGGGAAGTGTGCAGGTGGAGAACTAGGAAATTATACCCTTGAGAAGCTCTGGGGTTTTTAATCATTGAGATCTGACCCATAATGACTGATGGAAACATTCTGCTTCTCACTAGTGACTTGCAGATGGTGGAGGTGGTTCACTCTTTTGAACTTCTTTCTTCTTTATCAGATGTGTACATGTACAAATGCATGTTGTATGAATACAGGAGTTAAACAGCTAGCAAAAAGCTGACTTCTGTTATTCAGGACAACCAAGATGCAAAGTATGAATTTCCACACAAAGGATTATCCTACAAAAGGCTTTCATCATGCAAATCATATCAAAAGCATATGGTCTCTCACTGAATACAGTCCTAACATGCACATGCACAGGGACTGACAAACAGAAAGACACACATACATTCACATGCATGCACACATTTTCCCAAAATTTTTGGCAGCATTCATTAATATTGGCTAGGTGATTAAAAGAACTAGCTTTCTTTCACATGTGCTACATAAACACACACACATGCATATTTGCAGAATGAATGCCTATATATACACATAGATATGATGTGATACCAGACAAAAAATAAAGCACATGATTATGGATCTTAAGTGGCATTTAGTCTGTTATCCTAATATGATTTGTAAGGTGCTTTGTGCATACAGCTGATGATAGAAGAGACACAGACCTGGCAAGCTGAGAAAAGTCAGAGATATCTTTCTTATATTCCCCCACGCTATGTAATCTGTGTTTACATAATTCATTTTTGTTTGAGAAGGACAGTGACTCATATTCTCCTTCCTTTCCCCCCATTGATTTAAAAAAAATTCTTAATGTCCTTTTAATTAACAAGATAATTTGGTTCAGTTGAAATTAAACTGTATTATCATATTAACATTAAGATCACTATAATAATGTTTTAAGAACATATATTCATAAAATTTTTATTTTTGCTTCATTGTAAAATAGTAAGCTTCATATCAATAAATGTGTTGGTTGGCTTACCTTCCAAAGAATCAATCTCGCTGTGCAAGAAAACATTTGAATGTGCTTTAAAATTGTGTTAATATATTCAGTCATTTGTAGAAAATCTGAAATGATTCATTTAAAAGAAGTTGGGGGAAAGTTGTTTTTAAACCAAGTTAGTGTGATTATCAAGGAAGATTTGGGATTGTTCTATTTTGTAAGGACAGCATAAGTAGATATGGTTGGTTATATAATTGTGACATTAAAATTTTCCTTCAAAATGTTTTTCAATGTACATTCTATGTAAAATGCATAAATTTATTATTTTCCCCACTGTGAATTCAGATTATTATATGTTTTCAATAGTTACATGTGTGTTTGTACATATATTTATATATGTGTATATGTGTATATACATATGTGTATAGATGTGTGTGTGTGTGTATACACATACATCTTAGAACATTCATAGGTAAAGACAAATCCCATAAAGATAAATAATTTTCGGGGTTGGGGTTGTGGCTCAGTGGTAGAGCACTCGCCTAGCATGGGTAAGGCACTGGGTTTGATCCTCAGCACCACATAAAAAAATAAAAATAAAGTGTCTGCCTACAACTAAAAAAAAATTTAAAAAAGATGAATAATTTTCTATAAATGTTGCTATATTATGAAGGGGAAATATGTATTTGACTTATAAATTAAATATAGAAAGGTAACTATAGACGTATGTCAATAGTATGTGCAAGTTATTCACCTCAGAAACTTCTATCTGCAGAAATATTTTTAAGTTATAAATATGTTATGTATACAAATAGGTAAAATCCACTTATCTACTTTGCTTCACTGTTTTTAATATTTTAAATTAAACTATGAAATAACTGGTGGTTTTAATATATTTTTAATGTATGTTAATACCTCATAGTCTTTATGTCTTTGAAGAAGTAAAGTTACTCTCACTTAGAAAAAGCAACCCTCAGATCCTATTACCTCCAATCCATTCTAGAATATATCATATTTGAAGTATATGTGTTCCTTCCCTTCTATTTTATCCTTTATTTACTTCCATGTTCATCTGAAATCTGTAACTTATTTTCTTACTCTCTATTCCAGTAAATTGTGTCTCTCCAGACTCACTATAGCAGGATATAGGTGGGAAAGAGTTGTCCTAAAATGACAGCTTAAGAGTCCTAGCCCATACTGGGATATACTGGGATTTCTATGTGTCTAGACTTCCCTGAGACATGATAATTTTTCCATTTCCATCCCTATTCTCACAGTCCTTGTTAACAGCACATGCAGGGTTTGTTGATCAACCAGATAAAATGATCTTTATATTTAACAAGTGGCTGTTAGTGTCACTGAGTAATACTTTTCATGTACTAGGTTCTGGTTAATGTTCCCAAGACACATTTCTAATCTAAAATATAATATAAATGTCTAGATTTTGCTTATAACAGAAGATTTCATTATTTTCTTGACTTCATACAGTTTTCTTCAGTGCAACCCCTGATCTCATGGTATTACTGTCTGCCATGAAATTTTGTGTCTTTGCTATTTAACTTCAAGGAAGTTCTTTGCAAATTTCTCATGATCAACTATTTTGTAGAAATAAATTTCTGATTTATACTTTGTATTTTTGGTGAAGAACATCAGCTGTTTAAGTTGAGCAATAAATACAGTATTTTTTAATCCATGCAGATTTTGAACATTAAACATTTCTGAACATTGCCAAAAACCAAAGAGAGAATTACATGAAGGAAATGTATCCTTGAAGCAGAGGCATTTTAAAAGAATGTGCTTTGAAAGTACTGATACTTTTCTTTTCAAATAGTAGTTAGCTCAGAGCTCTGAGCATGAAAGGGCCTCGGTTATAACCAGATCTCTATCGGGTGAATGGAAGAGATGCACAGTCACAAAATTTAGTGAGCTTGCCTGGGGCTAAAGTAATATTGAATCATCCTCTCTTCTCAAACAATCTGGATTGTTTTAACTTCTTGTACTGGGTCTTTCCATTGCACAGCAGACCACTGGGAAGGCCAATACCCAACAACCATGCCTGATTTCTTTGTTTAGAGCCCCATCTGGTTATAAAACCTTTCTTATTCCTTGGAGAGAGACCAGAACCAGGGGTCCAATTTACATAGGTTAGGTGGCAGGAGTGCCTCTTCAGTTGCATGGTCTCCACAAGCTGCAACTGATTAATTTTGTGGTTTATTTACTTTGCAACATTCTCGTAACAGCGACATGTGCCCTCATGACCACATGGCTTGATCACTATCAGGACCTCCTCACAGGGCTCTCAGCAGAGCTTCTCTGGAGCTAGTAGCTGTGTGGAATGCAGCAGCACAACCTCTCAGTGGTGTGAGTAACCCAGATCAGATTTTGTGTCTCTCCTCCCCGTTTTGGTTTAGGCTGCCTGTGTGGTGGACTGACTCTCAGTTGGCTTTGCAGATTTTTAATGAGGAGCAAACATTGTTTTGGAGTGGCACAGCTGAGGAGCAGGGCACTGGTGAAGATGTTGTTTTTGGCAGAAATGGTGGTGTGATCAGGCATAACAGCTGGTAAGAGTGTACTTACTATATAAAAAAGAGTGTCTACCCACCGAAAAACGCCTAATTGTGTTATTGAAGCTTCAGTCAACAGCTCTCATTTGAAAGTCATACATCTTGAAAATTCCTGAATGAGAAGTTATTGCTTCTAAAGAAGCTAAAATATCCCTGTTCAGTAAACCATAATATAAGTTTCTCCTTAGCATCTCTATTGGATTTTTGCTTCATGCCATGTTATCATTAAGGTAAATCATTTAGTTTTGAATTTCTTTGTTCTTATTTCTTTGTTCTTATTCCATCAATAAGTATTTGTTAAGGACTTCTATTTACCCACGGGAAGATAAAACATTTAATAAAACATATCTCCATCTTTAAATACCTTACAATCTTGCAAATGAAGAAAGTTATCTATAAATAACGATGCAAATGAGATGCACATATAAAGTATTAGAAAAGTTCAGATGGGTTTGGTTTCTGTAGAATTAAGGTTGGGATAGCAGTTAAGTCTTGAGTGATGAGTCAAGTTTAGAAACTCAAACAAGAAAAAATATATCTCCGTTGGATAAGAAACAGCCTGAGCAAAGGCAACCATAGTCGCACCAAAGGTGGGAAGTTCTTTACTTTTACTAAAACGTCTAAGGTAATCATTGGGAAATAGGAAGTGGGTTGGGTATATATCCTGGTAAACCTTAGAAGCTAGTTGAAAAAAGAAAATTTAGATTTTGTTTTGGGTAAAGTCTTCATTTTTTTGAAACAGGTAAATTTAGGGAGGTCATTTTTGTAGAAAGTTTTAGACTATTCATTAATTTTTCATTAATATTGTTATATATTGTTTAGTGTTGAACTTATTTTGCCTTTACATATCTAGGCATTTGATGTAATAAAGTATTTTTTAATTCACTCAACACCAAAAATGAATTTAAGATAACATGGGCAGAAATGGTAATGGAATTTATATTTTTTCTTTGCTAATCCAAAGATTTTTCTAATCAAATTAATAGCATAGGGAAGGGAAGGTATGGTGAGGTGGATACCTTAAAAGGAATAAAAACATGATCTGGCACAATTTTTGCTGCTGAATATAAGACTTTAGTTCCCCTATTTGTAAAATAATGGCTTGTGTGTATGTGTTTATATACATGCATGTATAGATTTGGATGCATTTATGTGTATACATGTGAGTATATACGTATAAGAATATACAAACTTGAAATAATATATTGTATCAAAATCTATAAGAATAATATATCCTTCCAACTTTGAGTCTAAGATGTCAAACAAATGTTTAAACTTTCTAAGAGAAAATACTATTTTTAAGCATTTTCAAGTACTTTGTAAATATCCAGATATTCATGTATTAAGGATATGCCATTGAGAAACCATTTTTATTCCTTTATCTGACAAAGCCTACAGGAATCAACCAGGTAACACTTTGTTACTTCACATCTAGCTCACTGTTCTTCAGAGTCAATCATTGAATTTGTTTAAGGAATTTGCTGGAATTCACAATTACCATCATGAAGGCTGTACCTCTCCTTGCTAGTTCATGTGAGTAGCATTTCATGATTTTCCTTACAATGCAGAAAATATTTACATAGAAGACTCAAAAAATTAAGATGTCATAAAATCGGTTAATGTCTTTTAGGGAGGCAGAACCTTAGGCTTACATTTATTTGAGAAAAGAATGGGTCATGCAACAACGTGACCTCTATGCTAGCATTCTGCTTGGGGACTTGTGTATTTAAATGTGATTCAAAAGAAAGAATCCACTCTTTTAAACTGTATTTTCCTTAGCAGCTCTCTTTGCTAGAGTGCATTAGACTCTTTCCTGTATAACTTGACTTAATAAACTACCTTTCAGAAATAGGTTGCTGAGTAACAATTCCACTTGATTTTTCTACTTGACTGGTAATTGTCTCATGAGCATCCTTTTGTCCTAATTTTAGGGTACTCTAAAATGGAACAAATAGTATTTAAAATATTTATATACAAAAGGCCTGTGAACTACTATAGTTGTAGTGACTGAAGGGTACTGTAGTCCTTGTAATGCCTGGAGGGTACCAGGAAAAATGGAAATAGGTGCTATAAACCCACCTTGCATTATCTCATTTACTGTTTCTAGATTAGACTTAAATCACTTACCTAAGAGTAGAAATAAAATTCATTGACAACAATATCAACAACTTTTTAAGACCAGAAGAAAAGAGGAAGGAGAACAGGCAGAGAGGGAGCAAGGAGGAAGGGAATTATGTTCTGTGCATATGAATATGCAGCAATGAACTCAAATGTTTTTTTGTTTTAGTTAATAAACTATTTCTTGTTCAAGTTCTCATATTATTGGAGATTGATCTCAGGCAATTCACAAGTACCCCTCTTTTGGGGAAAGTTTATGGAGTGCTACTGTATTGTTGAATGTGAGAGCATCTGATTGAGGTTGTCATTTATTTTCTGGGGCATTTTTTGAGCTGTTTCCATCCTCAAGTCTTGCTCCTGGTCTTCAGTTATTGATTCACATGGGTTTGGGATGTGTCATATCCATTTCTTTTATTAAAAAAATTAATTAATTAATTTGTTCTGATTAGGTGTATATTACAGGAGAATGCATTTCAATTCATTGTACACAAATGAAGCATAGATTTTCATTTCTCTGGTTGTACGCAATGTAGAGTCACACCATATGTGCAGTCATACATATACTTAGGGTAATGATGTCCATCACATCCTACCATCTTTCCTGCCCCCATGCCCTCTTCCTCTCCTCCCTCAACTTTGACCAAAGTTCCTCCATTCGTCTTATGTCCCCTCCCCCATTATAGATTAGCATTTATTTATCGGAGAGAATATTTGGCCTTTGGTGTTTTGGGATTGGCTTATTTCATTTAGCATGATATTTTCCAACTTCATCCATTTACCTGCAAATGTCATAGTTTTATTCTCTTTATATGCTAAGCAACATTCCACTATGTATATATACCACAGTTTCTTTATCTATTTATCTATTAAAGGGCATCTAGATTTTTTCCAAAGTTTAGTTATTGTGAATTTGGCTGCTTGCTATAAATATTGATGTGGCTGTGTCACTATAGTATGCTGATTTGAATTCCTTTGGGTAAAGACTGAGCAGTGGGATAGCTGGGTCAAATGTGGTTCCATTCCAACTTTTCTAAGGAATTTCCATACTACTTTCCAGAGTGGTTGCACCAATTTACATACATTGCCATCAGCAATGTATGTGTGTACCTTTTCCCCACATCATCACCAACACTTGATGCTTGTACTCTTGATAACTGCCATTCTGATTGGCGTGAGACAAAATCTTAGTTTGATTTGCATTTCTCTAATTATTAGAGAAGAACATTTTTTTTCATATAATTGTTGATCAATTGTATATCTTCTTCTGAGAAATGTCTGTTCAGTTCCTTGTTCCATTGATTGATTAGGTTATTTATTTTTTTGGTGTTAAGTTTTTTTGAGTTCTTTATATATCCTGGAAATTAGTGCTTTATCTGATATGCATGAAGTAAAAATGTTCTCCCACTCTGTGGGGTCTCTATTCACATTTTTGATTGTTTACTTTGCTGAGAAGAAGATTTTTTAGTCTGAATTCATCCAATTTATTGATTATTTATTTTATTTCTTGTGCTTTAGGAGTCTTATTAAGGAAGTAAGATCCTAAGCTGACATCATGAAGATTTAGGTCTACTTTTCCTACTCTTAGGCATAGAGTCTGTGGTCTAATTCCTAGGTCCTTGATCCATTTTGAGTTTTGTGCATGGTGAGAGACAGTGGTTTAATTTCATTTTTCTGCATAAGGATTTCCAGTTTTCCCAGCATCATTTGTTAAAGAGGCTATCTTATCACCAATGTATGTTTTTGGCATCTTTATCTAGTACAAGAAAACTGTATTCATGTAGGTTTGTCTCAGTGTCTTCCATTCTGTACCATGACCTACATGTCTATTTTGGTGCCAATACCATGCCATTTTTGTTACTATAGCTCTGCAGTATAAAGTCTGGTATTGTGATGCCTTCTGCTTCACTCTTCTTGCTAAGGATTGCTTTGACTATTCTGGGTCTCTTATTTTTCCAAATGAATTTCACAATTGCTTTTTCTATTTCTATGAGGAATGTTGTTGGGATTTTACTTGGAATTGTGTTAAATATATAGAAAGCTTTTGGTAGTATGGTCATTTTGACAATATTAATTCTTCTTATCCAAGAACATGGGAGATATTTTCATCTTCTAAGATGTTCTTTAATTTCTTTCTTTTGTATTCTGTAGTTTTCATTGTATAGGTCTTTCATCTCTTTGTTAGATTAATTCCCAAGAATTCTTTTTTGAGGTTCTTGTGAATGGGGTAGCTTTTTAAATTTCTCTTTTAGTTGATTCATCACTGATGTATAGAAATGCATTTGGTTTATGGGTATTGATCTTGTATTCTGCTACATTTCTGAATTCATTTATTATTTATAGATGTTCTCTAGTGGAGTTTTTTGGATTTTCTAAATATAGAATCATGTCATTGGCAAATATTCATAGTATGAGTTCTTCTTTTCCTATTTTATCCCTTTAATTTCTTTCATCTGTCTAATTACTCTATCTAGAGTTTCAGAGACATGTTGAATAGAGGTGGTGAAAGAGGGCATTCCTGTCTTATTTCAGTTTTTAGAAGGAATACTTTCAATTTTTCTTCATTTAGAATGATATTGGCTTTGGGCTTAGCAAAAATAGCTTTTACAATATTGAGGTATGTTCCTACTATTCCTAGTATTTTTTTTTTTTTGAACAGGAAGAGTTGCTGTATTTTGTCAAATGCTTTTTCTGCATCTACTGAGATGATTGTATGATTTTTATCTTTAAATCTATTGATATGATGAATTAAGTTTATTGCTTTCTGTATGTTGAACCAACCTTGCATCCCTGGGATGAACTCCACTTGATCATGGTGCACTATCTTTTTAATATGTTTTTGTATGCAATTTGCCCAAATTTTATTGAGGATTTTTGCATCTATGTTCATCAGGGATATTGGTCTGAAGATTTCTTTCCTTGATGTGTTTTTGACTAGCTTAAATATCAGGGTGATACTAGCCTCATAGAATGAATTTGAAAAGGTTCCCTCCTTTTATATTTCATGGACTAATTTGAAGAGTATTGGTATTAATTCTTCTTTGTAGGTCTTGTAGTACTTGGCTGAGAATTCATCTGGTCCTGGGCTTTTCTTGGTTGGTAGGCTTTTAATGGTATATTCTATTTCATTTTTCAAAGTTGATCTGTTTAAATTGTGTGTGTCTTCCCAATGTAGTTTTTGAAGATCATATTTCTCTAGAAATCAGTTGATGTCTTTGAGATTTTCTATTGTATTGGAGTATAAATTTTCAAATTAGTTTCTAATTATCTTCTGTATTTTAGTAGTCCTGATATTTCCTTTTTCATCATGAATTTTAGTATTTTGAGTTTTCTCTCTCTCTTTTTTAGAGTGGCTAAAGATTTATCAATTTTATTTATATCTTCAAAGAAGAAGTTTTTTGTTTTGTCAATTTTTTGAATTGTTTCTTTTGGTTTTTTTTTTTTTTTTTAAAGTTTAATGTTGCATGTTTATAAACAAAAAATATCAGTTTACACACAGAAATAAAATTCTGGCTGATGTTAGTTTTTAATACTAAATGCTAAAAAAAAATAATAATGAAGTAATGAGTACTGCATTTTGAAAAGGATGAAGTATAAAGCAAGAAAATTATACCCAGCCAAGTTATCTTTCCAAGTAACTGAACAGA
>CM053408.1:38246443-38315646 GCA_028644305.1 Xerus rutilus
AAAGCAATTTATTCTAAGCCCAAGGCCAGTATCATCCTAAATGGAGAAAAATTGGAAGCGTTCCCTCTAAAAACTGGAAAAAGACAGGGATGCCCTCTCTCACCACTCTTATTCAATATAGTCCTTGAAACTCTTGCCAGAGCAATCAGAGAGACGAAGGAAATTAAAGGGATACAAACAGGGAAAGAATAACTCAAAACTATTATTATTTGCAGACGACCTGATTCTATACTTAGATGATCCAAAAAGTTCCACCAAAAATCCTACTTTTCAAATCTTGGGATACCCAGGTGAAACTCTTTATGCATGGTGGAAGAAAATATATGAATCCTTATAATACAAAGAAACCTTTAACCTTACTATACTAAGCAGTTATTTTAAGAAGAGAAGAAGAGAACAGCAGCAGATTTAATACCCAAAATAAGAGGCAAGATATTATAAAGATATAATAAGAAAAGCAAATTAATATAGTTTAATATTTAATGAAAGAGTGAAAAAATATAAATGTTTGAAAAAAACTAATAAGATTGCCAAATATCTTGTACGAGTAGTCATGACAAAGGGTAAAGGCATAAATACATGACTTTACAAAAGTAAAAAAAGCATATAATTACAGCTGCAGATATAGAGTGTAAGATTTCATGCAGTTTATCTTTTACAAATCCAGAATCCATAGCTAAATTGGGCATATTTATATATAGGCTCCATGACTTGCTAATGGTTTCATCATGGTCAAGTTAATTAATCTTTCCCTGACTCAGTCTCAACATCTGTCAAAAAAAAGAAAACTGTCTCAATTGATAGTGTTAAGATTAAGTAACTGGTGTATGTTAAGTAGTTAGGACAGTAAACACTGTATTAATATTTTGTGATTTGTATATATTATTGCATGTATATTTTATCATCATCATCATCATCATAATCTGAACAGTTATACAAATGGAATTTAAAACCTAAATGAAATCAGAAAATGCCTAGAAAAACAACACCAAAACTCACTTAAGAAGAAATAGAAAACCATTTTTAAAAAGCATTAATAGTAAAAACAGCAGCCATTTAAAAAAAGCAACAGTAAAAACAACTTCCCATAAAGAACACACATCTTTAGATACTTCCACTGAGCAAGTCAACCAATTATTTAATTATCAAATTAACAGAATCATACAGAAAATTTTGTAGATTATAGGAAATTGGAAACACTCATTCTTTTTGTGAACATAGTTCATTATTGGTACTAGAAACTGGATGGTTAGCATAGACAATAGGAGAAGTTACATTCACATGCAAAAAGAAGAAAAATTATAATTAGAAAACAAAATTTTTTTCAATAAAAATCTAGCATTATACAAAAACAATAATACAGCATGACCAAGGTGGACTTATTTGAGAAATTTAGAAAAATCTCAGCATAATGTACCTAATACTGAATAAGGTAAAAGATCTCATTTTCTCAATAAAGATTAATTTTTGGCTAAGAATGAATTATTCATGATTTAAAAAGAAAATTAGCTCTGATAGATTTCTTTTTTTTTATACTTTATTTTTTTCTCAAAAGTTGCATTTTAATATATGTTATCAAACATAACAGAAAAAAACAAATTATCAGAAGCTGTACACACTATTCACTGAAAACATTTGTTGAGGCAAATAGAAAAAAAATTGTTACAATCATAATTTTTCTAACTTTGCACAATACTAAAAGAAAATTAGCAAAAATGAGCAGATGTCCTTATAAATAAGACTGAAAAAAGGAAATCTGTAATAATCAGAATGATTAATTGAAAAGACCAAAAATATTTCTTTTAATATTATAATATTAATATCTCCTGTAGGAAGATAAGTATGACTACTGTCAATTCCTCAGTTTAGCAGTTTACCAAAATGTTCCTAGTAAGCTTAAGAAAGCATAAAACAATTGAAGATTTTAAAGTGGGAGAAGTTAAAACTGTCTACATTGAAAATTCAGATTATCAATAACAAAGCTGCTATATGTGAAAAATAAAAATAGCTATTTTAAGACAAACTACAAAATATTAGAACATGCATTAAAATATTACATATAATAGTATAAAGAATAATAGAATACTTAAGAAAAAATAATAAAATTTAGAAGATTTTTGGAGGAAATCAGAAAATACATTGAAAGTAATTAAATGATATCTAAGGAAATAATAATAGACTATGTTCTTAAAATGTTAGCCTGGGTATCATATTAGTTACTTTTCATTACAGATTGGTTACAAATGAAAATTTGTGTGGTGTGGTGGCACATGCCTACAATCCCAATAATTTAGGAGTCTTAGGCAAGAAAAGTTCAAGGCCAGCTTCAGAAACTGAGTAAGAGTCTAAGTAACTTAGTGAGACCCTGTCTAAAGTAAAAATTGAAAAAAACTGGGGAGTGGATCTCAGTGGTAAAGTAGCCCTGAGATCAGTAGTGAGTATCAAAAATATACATATATGTACATGTGTATATTAAATTTTGTAAATTGAGTAGTTATAATTATTTTCCTAATGATTCTTTATAGCTTCAGTTCTTTAAAAAACTATACTTCTTTATTTTCTCTAAATCTTGATCATTTTCTAGCTGATCAATTTTTGGTCACTCAATAACCTCACCTGTGCATTCTTCAGGCTGATACACTACAACCCATCTACCTCTAAAAATCCCACAGAATCTCACACACTTGTCAAAGCCCATATATTGGATTTTTGCTCAAAGACCTTATATACAAATTAATTTTGACGGTGCTTTCACTGACGCCTTCATTTCATTCCTAACATTTATTCCCTAACATTTATTTTAATTTACAAGAAACTAAGTTAAAGAAGTCTATGTCCCCTCTCCAGCACAACATAGCTTTCCATCCACTGAGGAAGACTGAGAATCATCCATGACAATGGTGGAGTGTGCTGAGTGAAAGCATAACGTTACTTCAGCTTTCTGTCAGGGGCAGAGTCTTCTATATTGGATGGAGAACTCATGGAAATTTTCCTGAGCTTGTAATGCTTGTGCTTGTGCTGAGTTTTTAAGCTTGAACACACTAATAAATTGGTTGCGTATGGTAAAAATTTAAGCCCTGGTTTTAAGGTGAGGACTATGTTGTCTCCAGAATGAAAAACTCAAGGGAAATCTTGATTTATCAAGAACCTATCTTTTTCCATGCTTTTGTTTATTTCCCTTAGTTTCTTTTTTGTTGGCTTAATTCTTATGCAAACACTCCCCTGTGGTGGGAAGAAGGATATGGCAGATTTAGCTTTCCATCCCAGATGATCATCAACACTAGAGATCCTACTGTTTTCTCTCCAGTCCATCTAGCAGATATCCACACGTAATGGCTGTTGGTCTGAAAGGAGCAAATGAATGCTCATACCTAGCTCAGTCATCAGGGAAAAGGGATAGATAGCCTAGAGCACACATTAACAACCTAGTGTTCAGGAAGGGGATATGTGAAAGAATGAATTAATCATAACCAGACCACATGAATGAAGGGAGGGGCGGAACTATTTCCCAACAGAAAACTAAAGTTTGTTTTTAGAGAGGAACGTGTGCTGGAGAGAAAAGAAAGATAAAGTACAACAGATATCTACCATGGAGGAAGATGTGGAGAGAATTCTACGCAAGGAAATCATTTGAAAGTCATAGAAGCATGAAATTACCTAACAAGTTTGGGGGTTATAGATAGTTGAAAGTGTTTGGAGAAAAGATTACGAAGTGGCAGGAGGAAGATTATTGGGAGAAGTACCTGAAAAGTTGTCTAATTTGAACATTCTCTTTATTCTAAGCAGCTAGACAGAAGTACTGAGAAATGCCTGGTCTGACATGATATGCGGCCTACTTGAGAAGGACCATTTGAAACTTTCTATTTTGTGACTCTTCACTAGTGCCTAAATGAATATTAATTTTTCTCACTTACAAATTTCTAATTCAAATTGTGAGTATAATTTTATCCCTACATTGGAGCTCAATATATAAAAAGTAATACAGAAAAATATTTTATTCAGAAGTAGTCTGTAAATATATTAAATTTTCTCTCTGTTTGGCTGTTGGGAAAAGAAATTTCATGTTATTGCCTGAATCTGTTATTTTTTAAGTCTAGCGGTCTACGTAACTATTTACAGATTATTGACTTTATTTTCTTCGAACTTCCTCAGTATTTTTAGGCTAGGTCCCTTACCTTATAATATAGTCATGTCTGTTCATTTTTGTCTTGGATCCCAAGCTCTAAAAGGATATGAAAAATGTGATTTGAAATATTTTTGTGTGTCTTTTTGCAACAGTTGGTGATGTCCTTTGTCATAATCTATCCTCAATAAATTTTGTTTGTATTAAATCAAATTGAACTTTATCCTTCAAACACTTTATGAAATAAATTGTCATTACCAAGTTTGATGTTACATCATTCTGACTCCCACACTATAATAATAACCATATATCTGCCTTTTCTTCTTTTATTTTCTTTGCTTTTATTTGCTATTCATTTTCAACATAGCACAAGAAGCTTTAGATTACACCATGTTGAACTAAAAACTAAAACAGATGACTATAAAGATGTCAATAAGTAAAAAAATAAAATGAAAGGAAAAACTCAACTACAAATGTACAGTCAAAAATTAGAAAAGGAAACTATAGAAAAAGTTATGATAATGTATAAAGGACAGTAGAATTCTGATAGTATCATCCTATATAATTAGTGTCTCATATTCTGAAAATTAGAAGACTTATACATTTTTATCATAATGGTGAGCATGAAGCTAAAACTCAAAATTAATTTGCAACTCAGGAATGTAGTCACCTAAAGCTTCACAAGAGCTGAGATTTTTCTCATTGTAGCACCAAAATATCAAAATATTCTTGAAAACACAATTAAATTAAAAGCACAGTGTACACGACCAAATATACACTCCTATACTCCTTTTGGAAAGTAGGTTGCTATCTATTGATAATACCATGACATCTATTTTGAAGTAACTTCTGTTACCTTGGCTTACATTTGCGGTTCATGTCATGCATAAAACTTTGAAAGCACATTATGTTGGGTACACTAATTACCTTGAGTTAATTACATGTATACATTATACATTGCATACAAGAAATATCACACTGCCCTCCTACCCTAATAAGTTGGTCCCATAAAAGTCAGAGTGATTGCCAGAGATTGGGAGATGTCATTGAACTTTAATTCTACTCTTCCAGATTTAGCAAAAAAGAATTGGAAAAGTCATTTGACTCTTTCTCCCTTGCACCAGGGTAAGATGGAAAGAGGATAAAGAGAGATTAGTCAAGGGGCACAAATTGTAGTCAGATATGAGGAATAAGTTTTGGTGTTCAATTGCACAATACAGTGGCTATAGATGTTTATTTCAAAATAGCTAGATGAGAGAATTCTGAGTGTTACCACAGAAATAATACATTTTGAGTTGCTGGATATGCTAATTACTCTGATTTGGTTTACACAATGTCTACAGGTATCAAAATATTGCACATTACTCCATAAATGTGTACAATTGTTGTGTATCAATTAAAAATCAAGTGAAAGTTTAAAAAGTATATTAAGATCCTCCTGTAGGAGACAAAGGGCAAATATAACTGACAGAAGAAAGAGTAAATTTATATCTTTCATTGAATCTTTCTTACTGAATATACACTCATTTAGTGGAATGACAGGTAGTTTAGTCTATGTTAATCTTTATCTTTTTATCACATAAATTCATGCATGTGAATCCATAATGAGAAACCATAATATAACAAATATTATTTAATATTGTTCTTGATGATCCAGGCAAAGTCCTGGCTATAAATAAGAAATATTCCATAATTCAGATCTTATTCCTTGGACGCTCTTTCTCCTCTTCTTTTTTGGTACTCCTTTTGGTGGCTTCATACAATTTTCCCTCCTCTATGTCATTGAATTTTAATTCTATCTTTCCAGCTTTAGCAAAAAAGAATTGGAGAAGTCATTTGACGCCCTCTCTCTTACACCACAGATTCAACTTGTGAAGAAATACCAAGAAGTCAACATTCAGAATGTATTTTGAATTCAACTACTTTCACCTCCTCTATCATTATCAAAGTAATTTTTTGGGGGGAAGGGTACCAGGGATTGAACTCAGGGATTGACCACTGAGCCACATCCCCATCCCTATTTTGTATTTTATTTAGAGACAAGGTCTCATTGACTTGCTTAGTGCCTTGCTTTTGCTGAGGCTGGCTTTGAACTCTCAATCCTCCTGCCTCAAATTCCGGAGCTTCTGGGATTACAGGTGTGCACAACCACACCCAGTTGGTTCAAGTAATTTTTATATTGACTTTGAAATATTTTTCCTTACTGCTATCGAGTTATTACTAGACAGTGCTACTAGCAATGTATAGCAACTTCTTTGCTCTTTTTAATTTCTTACAACTGATATTACTAAGCTAGATAGAATTGAATCCAAAATGAGAAAAAAATAGATTATGAAAAGAAAAAGGAGGTTCTTATATATGTGAAAAACATTTTTATAATTCCTCAAATTTATAAATTTCTTTTGAATTCTGAGCAGAACTATTTTACTTACATTCTGTTTTTGCTGATATTTCAGGTACTGAGCCTTCTCAAATAGGTAAGTTTTACAGAAATTAGTCTTATTGAACACATAAAACTTATCTTTAAATTTTGGTCTTTTCCCAAATTATGAATGGTTCTTCAACTTGGGAAATATTTTTCTCTCTGTCTCTGACTTTCATAACTTTATGAGCTTTTCTTCAATAAGATCCCATTCCACATACCAAGAATGTTTTTTTATTGTGAATTTTTCTTTTGGTTCCTTGCATTATTTTTTCAAGAGATTCCAAATATTTCAAGGACACTTAGATTTATATTAAAATAGCACATTTTCTTCAAAGAAAAAGCAATCTAAATTTCTATAACCACTTTTGCAAATTATGAGAAAATTTGGGATCTGCTAATATCTCAAGGTCAAATTTCCTAATTTTTTTTTCACAAAGGCATCTAATATACCTCCACATATAGATTAAATTGCTGGTTAAAGTAATGCCTTAACCAGAAGTCATTGTTTAGAGGAAAACAGAGGGAAATGTGGGTAATATTAGAACTGGAAATTTGCCAGATTTAAATGAGCTCACTCAGCCACTCAATTTTATTTTTAATTTGAACATTTTAATCATGTAAATTAATATAAGGTACTCAATTAGCATTAACTAATGGAATTTATGTTAATGCTTTATAAAATAAATTTAAATTAAGAATGTACTTAATCTTAAAATTTTAGTTTAAGATGCACATAAAAGTGCTTCACATCCTCAATATCTTTAACATATGCAATTTTCTTCCTTGAAAAACTTTCATTTACTCCTTCTTAGTTTCCTCATCTGATAATAAAGTAAATTCAGATCCAAGAACATTCTTTGCCATAAAATTACAATAAAATTTTTTTTATAATTCCTAAGCACTGAGTTTTATTCCAATTAAGATTTTTGTTTCTTAGAAGAGGTTTGTTACCATGGTGGAAGTGAGCACTTGGATTATTAAATAGGAAAGTGTGAAAACATATTACAGAAAAAAATATTTTTAGTGAATTTTAATATAATGTCTATGTCTGAAGATCACAAAGCAACTAACTAATTTAGACTTTTCAGAACATCATTTTAAGAACTGAAAATCAATTAGATAACTAACCTATAGAAAGTCCTTATTCAGCCTCATACTCTTGGAAGCATGTAAAAAGTTCCAATGATGTATGGACAGAGACTTATACAAGATCACTGCTATCAGCTTCTGAAAATATGTGTTCAAAATCTGATACTGCTTTGGAGATTAATGCAACTGTCTGCTCTTGCTGGAGGGAAAACAATTGTCAGACCAGAGGAGAAATCCCAGATGCTGAGCAACGAAATGGTCTATCCCAAATATGCTGTTTACTTTGAAGTTGTGAAAAGACAAGAAATACATACATTACTATATATGATAAAACAAACTTACCATTAAATGGAAGACTATCAAGACCAATATTATTATAGCAATGTAACTAATTTTAAGATTACTTTTGCTGATCTTCAGAGAAACTAAGTTTAGTAGTATTAATAGGAAGGGAAAAAATTTTACCATGCATTTTACTGATGCTCTGTGTCAGAAACTGATTGCTTTGTATGCAGAAAGGGACAAAATTAGACTATTAAAATATTTCCTTAGAGTCTAAGTGATTATATCTTCTCTCTTCAAACCTGTTCATCAGACTGCGTGCCACGACACATGCAGTTATTGAAAAGATTCAAATCACTTTTCAATCTGGAAGCACATTATGATTTCTGTTAAATAGGGACATGGATAGTTGGGAATACTTTGGATTAATGTCTAATTTACTTTATTTGCCTTTCTTCTTATAACTGGACAACTACTTGTAGTCTCATAATTTTTGAATCATCACCCACGAGTCTTAGGTCTTTAGAATGAGCTTCCTGAGTCCTTGTTATTAGTTAGCAAATTTAAAGAACAGGGTGCATTGGCCAAATCTCCATATGCAAACCAAGTGAAATGTGGAAATTAAATGATCTAATGTAACAAAGGAACAAAATGAAATTATTTCTCACAGTATCCTTTGTTTGTCTATTCTTAACCATCATCCTAGAGAAGTGTAAATTAAAAGTTGAAATGATTTATTTCAGAAACTAAATAAATAGAGCATACTGCTGCTTTTTCATTTCCTTGTGTACCTTCACTTCTGGTAATTTTTCCTCCCTCTGCAAGTGCTATTTCAACAAGACCATGTAAATGTCTATAATTGCGAGAGAAAATGTTAATATAACATTTACACAGTTCAACAGTTTCAAAGCTGTTTCATTGACTATGCTTAAAAGGAAACTTACACACAGAGGTCTCAAGCCCCACATAAATGCTAGTTTAGTGGGACATTTGGTGACAGAGCCTTCAAAACAGAAACAAAAGGGAAGGGCATCAAACAGCCCCATCTTCCAGCCTAATTCGAGCCATTTAGAAGCTCTGTGCTTAAGCCAAGGATTACGAGTGATACTATCTACATCGGCTTTGTTGTTCAGGAAGAAACGTCTCTCTTATTAAAGAAAAAAAGAGAGGGGAGAAAAAAGGAAGGAAAAAAAAAAAGAAAATAGTTTAAAGCCAAGTAATTCAGGCTTGCATAAATCTTTAATGGGTTCTGTCTTCTTATGATTGGCTCCGCGTTCTCTTCCTGGCCCAGGGGAAACACTGTATGTCTTAAAGGAGAATAATAGTAACTCCATCTTGCGTGTTATATGATATCTTCCAGTAATCCTAAGGATTTTGGCTTTGTCTGCCGTAAACAAAAGGCCACCCATACATAATGTGTCTGGGCTATTCCAGACTCCTCACCTTAGCAGGTGACACTGCAAGATGGACGTGGACAAGCAAGCCCATTTGTAGCTGGAGGCAGTTTTGCTCCCAAGACAACTCAGAAAATGTAAAAACAAAAAGCATATTTTTCTTCTTATAAGAACAAAGTGTGATCAGCACCCTGCAGTTGTGTCAATTTTCTAGGCTTTGGTCAGGAGTAAGAATGAAATGCCAAATAATATCCTTTGCTTTGTGAGCTGATGAAGAAAATATCATGCTGTAGATTAATCTGTTGGAAATATATGGATGATTTCAATTCCTCTAGGTCAAACCACAAAAACCGGAGAAATAGAAGAATAAAACATCTGTCATTTACATGTTACGATTTCACAAAAGATGAATAAAAAATTGTGTAGAGAAGTCTATTTTATCATTATTTCTTCCTTGGGGCATTGCTTACTGAGCTGGGCTTTGAGCAGTTAAGCTTCCTAAACTGATGGATTTACTCACTCAAACAAATGTGCACCTATTACCCGTATGGGATTTTATTTGCCTCTGAAAATATAAGGTAGCTTTGGCTATTACATGTCCTACCCAGGCTAACTACGTAAAATTTTAAATCTGAAAGAAATCTCTACATTTTTTACCATCTCTGAGGTATCAAGTCTGAACAATCCCATGCTTACTAATTACATTGTAATGTAAATAATATACCTTTATATCATTATTTACTTAAAGAGTGCCAACAAATAAAGGGAAATTTCTAAGTTGACTGGGTAAACTAACCATTTAAAAAGTTAAAATTTAAAGCAGAGTATCTTAAATATAAGGCAAAAGATAAAACAGATTTTGCTCATCAGTAAAATTATAAAATGTCTCTGGAATGCATTCATTGTAATGCACAAATGTGTATTTATTGGATGTCAAATTCCTAGGAAATTTTTGTGTAAATTAGAAAGGGTCTATATTTTGTCATATACCAGTTCTGAGTGAAGAGGTAAATTATAATTTTGAGGTAATGAATTAATATTATTTAACAAAAGACAAAATGTTCATCAGCATATGCATAATAAGTCTAATATTTCAAGTTTGCTGCACTTCCTAATACATAGTCACAAGTGTAGAAAATAAAAACAAGCATGTTTGGTAAACGAATATTGGTTCATAGGTATATTATATTATTTTTAATATGAATTTCAAATATGCAATATATTTCAAGCAGGATTGATATCTTTGCACAATATTTTCTTAGTCACCAAAATTATATTGATAATTTATTCTCAGTATACACATCATAAACTAAGAAAAGGAATGGTCAATGAGCTGTTCAACAGACCAGTGGTGCTTGCTCATGTTTAATCTCCCATCTGTAAATTCTGCAAAAACAAAATATAAAAATCCCCAAATGAATCATAGAACTCAGTACTTAGTAAGCAATGTTTGGAGTTTAGTATATGTACTTTTGAACTTGACTTCTTTAACTGATCATTAACTTGCTAAAAACAATGTGGCAACTATCAACTGATTAGCTACATTTTATTTTAATTAATTAAACTATCAACTATCAACTGATTAGCTACATTTAATTTTAATTAATTTTACTTTAAATAATTTTTTTAATTCATTAAAATATTGTATTCTAAATTATGATATTACATTGCCTAATTAAGATAATTTGGCTGTGTATAATACAATATAAATATTACGATATTTTGAACACTTATTGTCATCAATGAATATCAACAACTAATTTTAGTTGTCATAACAAATAAAACTCAAGATTTCAGGAACATAGCACAATAAAGATTTCTTTTTGCTTATCATAGTTCATTATAGAAGTGCCTGGTTAGTGGATAGCTTTCTTACTTGTGGTTATTCAGGATCTTGAACTCTTAACAATTTAAGGCTCCAATAATTATCCAGGCTCAAATCTCTTTCTGCTCTGCACCTATCTGGAGCAAGAAGACAGAGAACATGAGTAAAACACTAGTCTTATTAAAAGTACACATCATCTGTTGCAAAATCTAGTGCCAGGATCTTACTGGAGTGCACCTTTAAATTATAGTCCCCTGTGGGATAGCTTCCTTGGAGAGGCAATTTCACACTCTAGATATTTAGGCTGGACAGCTACCTGTCTCTGGCACCTAGGATATAATGTTGTGAACTCTATATTCATTTTATGTATTATACTTTAACAAACAATTGAACTTGGTAGTATTATTTTTCACTATTTTATTAATTAAGGTTCAGAAAATTTAATTATTTGCTCATGTAAAACTTGAATCCAGGTCAAACTAAAAGGACAAATCAAGCTTCTAGGAACTCTGGTATATATTATCAGATTATAATATATATGATTATTATAATGATAATAACAATAAATATTAATTGAACTTGAACTCAAGTGGTTAACACTGTTCTAAGTGCTTTGCTATACTAACTAATGTTACATTCATAAAATTTTGTGATATAATTACTAATGTGATCCACATTGAGACATATCCAAATTCAATCAGGTCATAAGTTATAGAGTAATAATTTGAAAGCCTGGCTCCAGAGCCAGCTTTTCACCATTACATTAAACTGCCTCTCTATGCAGTAGCCAATGCCATACAGGATGGGATGTCTGTGCCCACTGCTCTGTCCTTCAGCACATGCAGAGATAGTCTGAAACCTATTACCCAACCTGCCAGCTGCCCAGTAACTTCTTAGGTCTGCATAAATCTGTATCCATACTCATTGGAATCTCTGCTGCTAGAACTCCCACTACCCATTTCTTTTGAGTAGTATGTCAAATATTTGGTAGGCAGAACCCAGTGACTTCTTATGACTGCAAATTCAAATGGGACACCCGTTGTCAGTACAATAGAAATTAAAATAAGCCACTTCTATTTTCCTTGAGCACTATATGCTCAACACACTTGTGTCCGTGCATCACATTTTCATTAGCATCATCACAGGCTCATCATTAGTCTCAAAGAGACAGGAACATATACCCATAGAGTTGTAGCTTCCAAGATGGAGAGCTCAAAGGCAGTTTGTTCTGATCATCCATTGTAAGTTTCTTAAACTTATTTTTTGAGTAAAGTTTTCCAGTAACGGAATCTACAACCTCACGAGATAACTATCCTCGAAGCACAGAAACTGGAATAACGGGAGTGCAGTCTGCACAGTGTTTACTGCACTGTTCTTACATGTGGAGATCATCCAGTTCAACTCCTGCCTTTCATGTGTGAAAGGGGAGAGCATGAGGGTTTAGGAGACCAATTTGATAAAGACCACGTAGCTGACTTCTCTATAACTTCAATCCATTGATTTGAACTCTGATTTATGTCTTATATCAAAGACATAACATGCTGATAATTTGGCATAGCTTGTTTTAGTGATCACTGTCTATTTGTGTCCAGTAATATAGATTATGTATTTATTCAAGGGAAAATCAGTGTTAGGATATGTATGTCTAACACACTAATACATTGAATTTTTCTTCAATATTTTCTCATAGTATTTAGATATTGAGATTAAAATTTAGATCTTTTAACAACAGGTGATAAGTTTTGCCACCTTGAACTGTTTTACTTTAACCTTTTCGCTAACAGTAAATCTTCAGGTCAGTATTCCCTAAACTAGAGTATGGACAAACACTTCAATTTTAAACATGGGGCAAAAATGACATCCCTGGTGAATTGAATAAATTTTCAGGATATGTCTAAGTATGTTGAGTTAAATAAACAAGTAAAACTATGCAATAATTTAAATAATAATTTTGCTGGTCAGCGTTTGATATCATTATCATTCCAATTGCAAAAAATGAGAAATCTCAACAGAATTTTTACTCCTTCCTCTTTTTAAATCACACCTGGTTGGACATCAGTATCTGTTTGATCTCTTCTGTGACTCCTGAGTCTTTGCTTACCTTTTTTCCAACATTTCTTGTCCAGATTCATCTGGCCGTCTATATGGACTTTTTGTCTTGAGTCCCCTCCATTCACCCTTTTATATATCTATACTCATCATTGTTAAAAAAAAAATTAAGTAAGCCATGGATTTAAATCTCCTTTTGAAAATATAGAATTTTTACATTTATCACTCAGTAAAAATAATTTTGCATTATTCATGCCTAGATAAATAAAACCAAGGTTTGCAATTAAAAAATATTCAACACTATGTATGAACTTTTTTGCTCATCATGAATGTCTTAACATTTAATTATATGCATGCATTACTATTTATTTTATTAATTTCCCATTGCTAAGAATTTTAGGTTGTTTATAAACATTAATAACAGTGCTATAAAGTATGTCTGTTCACATTTGATGACATCTTAAAGATGTTTTATGGTAAAATTTTCAAACTGGAACTGCTTAATGAAGAAATATTGGTTTATTAAGTTTTTTATTAAATATTTTAAAATACCTACTTTTTTAATTTGAGACATTTGAAAGAGAGTTGCCAGTATATTCCTTCAGATCAGTGTTGTCTGCATAAAAAATAATTTCCCAATTATAAATATATATACAGTAACATTTTAAAATTTTCATTTGCTCTTTTTAGCTGTAAATGATAGTAGAATGTATTTTGGCATATTATAAATACATAAATATTCATAAGTATAATTTATTCTAATCAGGATATTATTCTTATAGCTGTACATGATGCAGTTACCGTGGTCATGTATTAAATTAATCCTATTGTTTTTCCTATTCCCCTTCCCCCTCCCTTTCATTCCTCTGTGTCTAATCCAATAGACTTTTATTCTTCCCCTTCCCACTCTCCCTTGTTGTCAATTAGCATTCACATACCAGACAGAACATTTGACCTTTGGTTTTGCGGGGACTGGCTTATTTCAGTCAGCACGATAGTCTCCAGATCCATCCACTTAGCAAATGCCATAATTTCATTCTTTTTTTTGGTGGATTAATATTCCATCATGTATATATACCACATTTTCTTTATCCATTCATCAGTTGAAGGACACCTATGTTGGTTCCATAGCTTGGCTATTGTGAATTAAGCTGCTATACACTATAGAATGCTGATTCTAAGCCCTTTGAGTATAAACTGAGGAGTGAGATAACTGGATCAAAGGGTGTTTCCATTCCAAGTTTTCTAAGGAATCTTTATACTGCTTTTCATAGAACTTGCACCAATTTGCAGTTCCACCAGCAATATACCTTCCTCAATAAGACTTCTAAAGCACAAGACTTCTAAAGCACAAGAAGTAAAATCAAGAATTAATCAATGGGATGGTATCAAACTAAAAGGCTTTTCCATGACGAAGGAAAAAATCAAGAACATGAATAACTGAGAGAAAATCTAAAAGCCTTCTAACTAAGAGAAAATCTTTGCTACCTGCATTAAGCTCCAGGATATACAAAGAACACAGTAAAATTTTTTTAAATGACAATGGGACTGTGCTTTCTAAATTAAAACATTTTTTTCTAAGTAAGAAATTATGATTACTAACCTGTTTTACTACCAATACCTAGTTAAGTTGCCCAACAGACTAACCTATTGATAAATGCAAATAAAATTAACAGCTTATTAATTCAAATCATCCTTGAAATTGGAATGAATTTGTTTTAAGTTATACTAGGATAATCTAGCGCAGTGGTGAAGAGCATGGATTCTGAACATGGGTCCACTTCTGGAGCCAGATTGCCATCTGTGTGCCCCATCCAAATTACAGCCTCTTCTATCTTTCCAAAACTGTCTACTGTCTTGATTTCCATATTGTTTTAAGGCAGTATTAAACTATCTATCTAGTGATACTCTCAAAGGTACATCCTTAGGCAAAATAATTTAGTCTATCCTATTAACTTTCTATGTCTTTTAAGTCTCCTTTAACATACAGATATTTCCTCTATCCTACTTTTTTTTTCTTACAAAGTATCTGATCATCCCTAGATAATCTGACCTACTGTTTCCAAAACTGAGTTTTGCTGATTGCCTAACACTACAGGTTCATAATATTTTCCTCTTTCTTCTGTTTTCTATTTTACTCCATTGTAATCATTATCCAGAATATTTCATCTTTAGCCAGTAACAGCATCTTCAAGTTGGCTCTTGAATTCTTTTGAGAAGAATTCATTGGACTTTGACACCTGCCTGGCTATCTGATGGGGTGGAAAAAAATCTCTTTCTCATCTCGTATATTTTGTTCTCTACATCTTTAAAAAACATTACTCCAAAAAGCCCTGGTTTATTTTAAAGAGCCATACCATTTGGGCACAAGAAGGGCACTAGAAATGTTCATTTATGCTGGAGTTTTGATTGTTTCTAGGCATTTTCTGTGAACAGATGTAAATATATTTATTTATAATACTATCTTTAAATGCTAAATATTTTCTGAGTTCAAACGGGTATTTCTAACTCCTACTCAGGATTTTGGAGATTTTGTACCATGCAGGTTCAAGCATAATTTTTAGACTTTCTCCTCTATAGACATTGCTTACATACATATCTTGGAAATACTTGTGACTTGACAACTCCTACTTTTATTTGTTTCCTTTGCGGGGAGGCATGCCTGCCTTCTCACCTATGTTTTGGAAAATGTTGTCAAAGTGTAGTTGGTTTTGCTCCTAGAGGATCTGTTTTTACATGAGATTCAGGAAATTCCAAAAACTGTATCACTGCCACCTTCACAATCTTCCCCAAATCCCTTCACAATACAATAAATTATAAAATTATAGGCTTTTTTTTTAAAAAAAAAGTGTTTAAAAATACCATCTCTATTGCTTAAACAGGAGATTCCATTGTCCTAAAAATGTATTCCTTACATGTAGGCATACAATTCTTCCTCTTTTACTTTTGATCCAAAAGCAATATACAAACATAATTAATAGTAGTTAAGCATTTAATTTGCTATAATTTTGTCTTAAAATTTAGAAGAGTTTGTGAAAGAAAGATCAAGATGAAGTCTTGTAAAATAAATTGTGTAAGGAATTGTATGCTGTTGGACCTTACCTTTTACCTTTGGGAATGAGCTGTATTTAAAACTTCCCTTCACCTAGAGTTTCTGTGACATCTATAGTAATTCAGAGCACTGGCTTGTGGGGAGGAGGTAGAATTTTGCCAACACAAACACATTTATTAAGGTTTACCTATTACTTTTATTTCTTTTAGCAATCAACCAAAAAATTAGGTTTATTGATCAATTACTATGTGTAATTATAAATAGCATAATGCAAATTAAAAAATAAGAAACATTGTCTCCAAGCAACCCAAAGACTAAGTAAAATGAACATTTATGTAATTAATAACAATATAATAAAGAGTGAGTACCTAAACTAATTTTGTTAATTGTTTATAAAACATCTACCTGAAATACAGGTCAGCTGTATGAATTGTGTAATGCATATAAAACATATTAAACTGTCCAATTTTGGCTGATTCTAAATTTATTTAATAAATATGTGAGCTTGGACAAAGTATCAAGGCATTTAAATACCATATGCCTCAGATGTTTTATTTGTAAAATACAAGTTCTCATAATTTTGAAGACATCATATTATACTTCTGTAATTTGTTGTTAAATTACTAAGACACATGTGTATACCTTAACCAATCTGAAGTCATTGATTTTTTTATACAATTAATTGACAGTTTAATTATGCAAATCAAAGTCTGGACTTCTCATACATTTTTGCATACATACATTTGCACAGAAGCACACATTTTGTATGTAGAAAATAAGTAGATTTTATAACTCTAACATATTTTTATAGTGAGCAAAAGTTCATTTGTATCATTCTCACCTTTTGGGAAAACTAATACATGTTCAAATTTATAAAGTCCTCATATAGTCCTTCTTCCGTATTTTTATTCCATTAATTATTGAGTCATTTGACTTTATTTAGCTATCTTATTAACTGAATACACTATTAACTGAGTACAGAATTCTATGTATTCTTTACATTCTAACAATGATGTCTTCCACCATGAGTGCTTCAGTCTGTGACCTGGCCAGTGATCTTGGAAGCATGAGGGTTTAAAAAAAAAAAAGTATGCTTGATTAAATCAATCATTTAATCAACAAGTATTAAGAGCTGTGAGGGAGATGAAAAAACATAGAAGATAATTATCAGTGCTTAAAGCTTAAAGTCTTGTTAGACATGTAATATGTGCAGGAGGCAATTATAGGGTAAGACAGGATCTAATGAAGTATTTAATTGGTGTGGGTGCAGCCTCTGCTTTTTTTTTTTTTTTTTTTTTTTTTTTTGGTACTGGAGATTGAACTCAGGGGCACTCGACCACTGAGCCACATCCCCAGCCCTATTTTGTGTTTTCATGTAGAGACAGGGTCTCACTGAGTTGCTTAGAGCCTCGCCGTTGCTGAGGCTGGCTTTGAACTCATGATTCTCCTGTCTCAGCCTCCCTAAGTGCTGGGATTATAGGCTTGCACCACCGCGCCGGGCTCAGTCTCTGCTTCTTTTGCTGTGAGCTGAAGGAACGGACAAGATAGACGTAGGTAACTTTCAGTAGTCTGATCTCTACCATGAAGGTAGGGCCTTTTTCACCAACTTATTTATTTTTAATTTATTTATCTGTCTATGTTTATTTTCTCCATCTTTCCATCTCACTCTGAATGTTGAGGAAGCCTTCTCTTTGTAGATTTTCACTAAGGAGTATAATGTAATTGATCACAACTTATGACATAAACCTAAACTTTCTTTGGAAAATATATATGCCATTAACTAAAAAAGAATAATAAACAACTGGAAATATACCAGTGTCTAATATCCTTTAATGTAAATACTTTTGCTGAACATGGATAAATATCTTATTAATGAAATCTTAAATTCTAAAACAGTAGTAGGTTGGTTTTGAGTCCCACTAGTAGTAGAAGACAGGAGGGTAGTTACCCATGTTATATGGGGATGAAGCTATTAAAGAACACACAAAAGAAATATAAGGCAAGGTTCAGTAGGCCATGAGACTGCTTCAATAGACATTATGGAATTAAAGCAGAATACAAAGGCTGTTTGGGAGTAGCTGCTTCTAACTATTTCTGGCTAGTTTAAAAGAAACAAAATTCAGGGTTATAAATTCTCAGACTGAGATAACATCAGAAAACAGTGATTATCACAAATGTCCTAGAGAAATCATTTTGTCTTAACATCTCTAATAGAAATTGCCTAAACATATTGCCACGTCTATCTCTGAGCAGCTGAACAAGTACATATGTTACCTTCTGATCATTCCCAAGATTCTTGTAAACTTTAAGACATTTATTGTGAAAGAGTATGACTCCAAGATTGGAAGAAGGACAAGTATTCAGATAATCCTGAGTACCCCACATTACAACATAACTACAGAGTTGGCCATGACATGTTTGAGTAACTGATAAATATTTTAAAAGGCCAGTTTTCCTTAAATCTTTTTCAAGGAGTTTAGTGCAGGTTTTTTGCCTAATTGTGGATTAATCTATGATAGAAAAATGATTGGGGTGGGACAGAAAGAGAAGGTCAACTTTCAGCCTTCTTCTACTCCTGGATCATCACACTTCCCATATCTATGTGTACTGTCAGATCCTTTAGTCATTTCCATTCCCTTCTCAGTGGTAGATTATTACGAATGTAGCCATGTGTTAACTCCAGTGTCAATAGCTGCTCCAAGAAGATGTCTCCTTACCAAAGTACATCAACCCAATTTCTGCTTCCAGGCCTATGACAATTTATCTAAGCAAGGCAGATTCTCTAGCTCAAGAAGTAGAGAATTTGTGTTCATTTCTCAATGATAGTGATATAACAATGCTGAATTAGTTTAAAACGTCAACTTTCAGTTCTCTGTCCTTATTTAGTTTGCAAGCACTTTAGTTATTGCATCATGATGCAGGGTTTCATGCTGGCCTGCCTTTGTTGAAGCTCATGTGTTGATTGGAGCTTCGGGCAGTACATAACTATGATCTGTACGCCTATGTATGACACATGTATGCAAAACAATGAGAATGACATCCCATAAAAATTTAGTGAAACTTGTAGAGATCCAAAAGTGTACAGCATGCACAGTAATCTCAAAAGTTAAAGAAAAATTGCAAGGCTTGACATCCATTAATATTAAGTAAAAGGCATAAAGATTATTGGGATTATTTAGGTTTAGAAGCAATTTAAGTCATACTTATAGGTGATTTAATACCCATTTACTGAGTATTGTTAAGACTGCCATCTTTGAACTGGGTCCCAGAGAAAGAGATGACTCTTTTAGTGGGTCCAGTCTGCAGAAGTAATGCAGCAGAAACAGGGTTTTTGTTTTTTTGTTTTTTTTTACTTGAATCTTATAGTCCTACAGATACAATTGTATTTGAAGATTAGCAAAATAAATGGAGACTCTGACTATGACAGAGAGTAAATCCACAGCCCAGATCACCTAGGTTTTGGAGCAAAACTTTCTATGATAATAATTATTCCTTGGTATGCTATTGGAATATATTGACCAAAAGATACCAACTGATCATGTGTCCTGGGCTGCCTATCATAATAAACCAGCTTATCACAAAGCTGTGGAGTTGCAAGTATGTGGCAGTAGCCCATCATCAAATTGAAGTTGTTTCTGTGAGATCTACCTTGAATACTTTTTGTAATCAAAAAGTGGCTTAAGAGGGTATCTTTTATGTCTTTTATTAGTTCTTTATAGTTGTACATAGTATTGGGGTTCATTTTGACATAATTATATATGCACAGAATATAATTTGCTCTATTTCATTCCCTAGTACTTCCTCTTTCCCTTCCCTTCTCCTTTCTTCTATTCCCCTTCCTCTACTATTCTGGTCTTTCTTCCATCTATTTATGGATTTTCCTTGTGCTTTATAGATATGTGTAATGATGAAAGGCATTTGTGATATATTCATGGGTGTACATAGCATGATTGGGTCAATTTCAAGAGGGTATCTTCAACTCACATTGCTCCTGTTTCTATTGTGTTAATGTCCTTCTCTTCATTTACACCTGTGGTCTCATAGAGAATTCCCATAAACCTGCCCATTCATTTCCAGATCATTGAGAATGACATGCTTCCCCTGGCCAGAAGTAGATGATTCTGGCATCATAGCTATTCTCAGAGGTGGCTTGAAGTCAAGTAGAACCTTGAGCTAGTTTTCTAGAAAGTTCAATAGGGATTCTTCATTGGCTAGCAGCCAGATGGAAGTTTGTCGATGAGAAAAGTCTGAGAGCTTTTTCTTAAGTAGATCACTGCTGTATGTAGTGGGCATGGAAGAGATTGTTTCTCTCTCAGGAAACTTCTTTGATGCTGGCTAGAATATCTATGCCCATGAAGACTAAACATCAACCCACATGGGCAGGTTCCTTAGGATTGAAAGTTTGCATTGTTCTTCAGTATAAAGGACAGTGATCAATTATGAGTTCTGACTGAAAGAAAAGGGAATTTGGACTGGGTCTTAGAGGAAGAAATGTACCATATTCCAACCCTGACTTCATTGTTGTTTACAGAAATAGGGACTGTAGTTAGTATACATGGTATGTACATTTACACAGTAAAAAAAAAAGGCATATGAAAATACTTTTTCTGCAAGAAAAGTATTTCAGACACAATGAGATCAGCTAGGATTCCCATCTTCTACTGATTCCTTGTTTTCAAATGGGTGCATTTAATTGTTTTCTCCTGGGTATGTCAAGGAGTGATATATAAGATGTAGAAAGGTAAAGCCCTGTGAAGGGGTGGCTAATGACTCTGTGTTAGAAAGCTTGAGCTGGAGGAGGCACCCCTCTATCCTAGATGTCATCCTGCCCCAATGTTTATCATGTGACTGAAATCACTGCTAGTTTCACACATTTTAATCAGAAACCTGACACAAAATTCTCCCCAATGATATTGAATGCCAAAACAGACATATCTGCTACCAAGTGGCTCCAGATCACAATGGATTTAGATTACATTTGATTTGCACAGTTGGATCCCCAGCTGGTGAGTTGTACAGGCTGACTCCTGTCAATTGGCTAGTTTCACCTGACTCCACATTTCACATGTCTGGATTTTTTTTTTTTTTGAATCAGACTTGTTCCCCATTTGTTCCTAATCCTTTTATAAAATATATAACTATAGTTGTTAATGATTATGTTTATTATTTAGTACATGGATTATAAGATAATAAGACAGGTCTATGGCTCAATTAGGAAACAATAAATTTTCAGAGATGAATGCAGTTATGGATAGACTTTGTATCCAACCTTTGAGAAAGAATGTAGACATTTTCATTTATATTCACCACAATTATATGACAGGTGAGAGAATTGTTATTCTCCTCATTGTTATTAAGCTCAATAAGCTCAAGTATGATAAAAGTGTAAATACAGATGTTAGGAGACAAAACATGGATGATTTACCTCTTTCCTTGCAGTCCTGTACTGAAGGGGACAAGGAATTAAAAGCTTTATTTCTTGGACTCTTTTCATTATAAGCTCTGGATGTGACTATGTTCTGCCAATCAATCCAGTCACCTGCGATAGAAGTCAAAATGAGACAGCAACCATGCTTCTGAGGTAGCTAATGTCTTGGCTGACAAGAGGTATGAGAAAGGCATTTGGATTCTCAGATCAATGTTACCAACATACTAATGGCTGGTCAAAGTGGTGGATGCAAAGAGAGAGAGGTCACAAGGCCATCAGTTGGACTGAATCACTTTATGCATTAAGTGGTTCTTGAGCAGGTAGAACAAGCATTTCTTGTTCAATTCACTTGACAAGTATTTATTGAGCACCTACTCTAGGCCAGGCTCTTTTCCAGATCATCCATGGATAGATCATCAAGAAAATGCATCTGGTCTTCTCCCTTGCAGCACTTACATGACAGCAGTGGTTTCCTAGACTTGTGGCTTATTGCATTGTGGCCCTGACAGTGGCAGCAACAGCACATTTGTAGCTAGCATGTCCTGATTAGAGAAGAAGTTCTCTTGTGGCCCAGTACCATGCTATGATTTTTTGTCATTTCTGAAATTCCAAATGAAAGCCCTTCCAACCCTCCTCAAGATTTATAAGTTAAAGACATCCTATCATAAATTCTTTTTTGTTTAAACTAGTTATAGAGACTTATGTTCTCAGCAAGGAAACAATGACTATATTATTGGAATAATTCATTATTTCCCACTTGGACCACCTTGAGAATCCACTCATTCTTTAATGTCTATGCAGCTAGAATGTCACTTTTGTCTCTCTGACCCTTGTATAGTTTCCATGAAAATAATAGCTATCTTCCCTGACTCACCATAGAAATTAATTTGTAGGGCTTTTATAGGGCTTATCAAGCCTTATGACTTAAGAAACGTCTTCTGCTTTCCTCCTGCTGCACACACAAACCCATCGGATGGGAGTTGGTCCTATTGACCTTTGTACCTCATTCCTACCAATAGTGAATTAGAGTCACTTATATATATCACTAAATAAAGCACATATTTCCTTATTACAAAAGTGTTTTCAATGGTATTTGTTCCTGATATGATATATTAGTACCCTTTTAAACATTTATTATGGTATCATAACTGAATTTTAGGTTTAATAATAACATCAGAAATTACATAATCCAAACACCTTCTTTTCCAGATCAGGGATTTTGGATCAGAAACAACTATTTTCTTGTTTCAAGTAGTTTTGTTTTATTCTATACATATAGATAATAGATTAGCTTGACTTTGATCTAGTTTGTTAGATCACTGAAAACATGAATCATCTTTGAGACCCTCTGGGGTCTCAAAGGATTTTCAGGTGAGAGCATAATTGGTAACGGAGGACCTTCTTCAAACTTCCCCCAAATTGAATTTATGAAGACTTGGAATGCAGGAGCGGGGCATTCTCCACATAGAGGAAGTGCTTTTGTCAACAAATACGTTCATGAAGAGACACTAGATAAACTGTCAAATATTTGATTCTGATTCCATAAATTATATATCACTCGATTCTGCATTATAATTTACCCCTGTAAGGTGAAAAAATGACACTGAAATATGAATGCATGTGCTTTTATTTATAAAATTGGAGTGAAAACTTGTCAGGTCATCAAGTATTAGAGAAGAATTTAAAAAAATTTTTATTAGTTTTTAAATTCAAAGATACCATTGCATGATTTTGTTTTGCACAACATGATGCTTTGAAGTATAAATAAAAATGGTAGCTAGTTAGCAAATGCATTCCATCATGCAGTTTTTACTTTTGTGGCCAGGGCACTTAACATCATTTTTTTTACACTCTTCAGGAATGCAATAAATTGTCATTAACTATAGCCATCTTGTACAATAAATCTCTTGAAATATGTTCCAAATATCTATCTGTAATTATGCATCCTTTAACCAACATCTTTCCAACCCTTTCCTCCATCGAACACCCTAGACTATGATATCACCGTTGTACTCGCAACTTCCATGGGATCAACTTTTTTAGATTACACATGTGTGTGAGGGCCTGTGGTACATGTCTTTTTGTGCCTGACTTATTTCACTTAACATAGTGTTTCTCCAGTTCCATCCATGTTGTTGTAAATAAATGAAAAGATTTCATCTTTACAGTTGAATAATATTCTGTTGTATGTGCATATATACATATACATATATATATATATATATATATATATATATATACATGTATATAGAGAGATATGTTTCTTTATTCATTCATCACTTGCTGGACACGTAGGTTATTTCCATCTCTTGCCTGTTTTGAATAGTGCTGAAATAAACATGGGAGGGCTGATGTCTTTTTGACAGATTGATTTCATTCCTTTTGGATATAAACCCCGTAGTGGTATTGTTGGATCACATGGTAGTTCTGTTCTAAATTTTTTGAACAACTTCTATGGTGACTTCTATAATGTCTTTACTAATTTACATTCCCATCAACAGTGTATGAGGGTTCCCTTTTATCCACATCCTCATCAACAGCTGTAATTTGCTATTTTTGAATAATGGCCATACTAACTAGGATGAGGTTATATTTTATTGTGGTTGAGTTGCATATATGAGGTTATAGTTCATGTGATTTCGAGTTGCATTTCCTGGTGGCAAAGATGTTGAACATTTTTTCATAAGCCTGTTCATTGCTTGTCTTCCTTTGAGATATCTGTTCAAGTATTTTGCCCATTTTAAAGTTAATTAATTTATTTATTGTTTATTAATTTATTTGCTATTGAGTTATTTGGGTTCTTTATATATTTTGAATATTAACCCCTTGTCAGATGTTTAATTGCAGATATTTTCTCCCATTCTCTAGATTGTATCTTTATTCTATTGATGGTTTCCTTTGCTGGACAGAAGCTTTTCAGTTCGATGTAACCCTATTTTTCTACTTTTGCTTTTGTCATTTTTGCTTTTCAGATATTTTCCAAAATATCCTTGCCTGGACCAATATCATGAAACATTCCTTCTACTACTTCTTCTAATAATTTCACAGTTTCAAGTCTTACACTTAAGTCTTCTTTCCCAATTTGAGTTTATTTTGTACAGGGTGAAAGATAAGAATCTAATTTCATTCTTCTGCATGTGGATATCCAGTTTTTTTTGCATTTATTTATTTATTTTCATATTTAATTTATTTATTTGTTCTATTTAGGTGGATATCCAGTTTTATAAGTACTATTAATGTGTCTGTTCTTTCTCCAGTATGTACAATGTATACTCTTGGCAGCTTTGTAGAAAATTAGTTGACTATAAATTCATGGGTTTATTTGTGGGCTATTATATTCCATTGGTCTACAATAGGCATATTTTCCAATACCATGCTGTTTTGGTTACTATAACTTTGTAATATTTTGAAATCCAGTAGTATGTCTCCAGCTTTGTTCTTTTTGCTCAAGATTGCTTTGGCTACTAAGGAACTTGGGGGTTCTATACAAATTTTAGGATTTTTTTCTATCTTTGTAAAGAATGTTATTGGTATTTTGATTAGGATTTTATTGAATTTGTAGATTGCTTCATGTGGAATTCTAACAATATTAATTCTTTCAATTCATCAGCACAGGATAACTTTCCATTTATTTCTGTTCCTTTCAATCTTTTGTCAATATTTTATAGTAGAGATGCTGCACTTTCTTGGTTAAACTTATTCCTCAAGTGTATTTTTTTTTTGTGAGGGAGCTATTATAAGTGGAATAATTGTTTACTTGATTTCTTTTTCAGATAGTTCACTATTGACATAGAAACACTAATGATTTTGTATACTGATTTTGTATCCTGAAACTTGAGTGGATTTGTTTATTTCTAATAATTTTTGGTGGAATATTCAGAAGTTTCTATATATAAATTCATACTATCTGGAAGCAAGGACAATTTAATTTCTTCTTTTCCAAGTTAGATACCTTTTATTTCTTCCTATTGTATAATTGTTCCAGCTAAGACTACTAGCATCATGTTGAATAAATGTGGTGAAAGTAAGTATCCTTATGTTGTTGCAAACATTAAAGAAAATTTTCAGTTTTTCCACATTTAGTGTGATATTAACTATGGGCTTATCACATATGAATTTTATTGTGTAAAGCTACATTTCTTCTAGGGACCTAATTTGTTTTTATCATGAGGAGATATTAAATCATACCAAAGTATTGATCTGTGAATGTTTGAACTGTCCTTGCATGCCTAAGATGAATCCCATTGGATTATGGTGAATGACCTTTACAGTGTGCTTTTGGATTTTGTTTGTGAGTATTTTGTTGAGAATTTTTGCATCTGTGTTCATTGAGGAAATGGACCTATGGTTTTCTCTTTTTGTTGTACCCTTGTCTGGTTTTGGGTTCAGGGTAATGCTGGCCTCATAGAGTGAGTTCAGAAGGTTTCCTTCCTCTTCAATTTTCTGGAATTGTTTGAGAAATTTTGGTATTAGTTATTCTTTAAATGTTTGGTAGAATTCAACAGTGAAGTCATAAGGTCCTGGGCATTTATTTCATTTTTAGTATTTATTCAATCTCCTTAATTGTTATTGATCTATACAAATTTTCTAATTCTTTATAACTCAAACTTGGTAGTTTTTATGGATTAAGGAATTTATCTATTTCTTCTAGATTTTCCAATTTTTTACTATAGACTTATTCATAATTATCTCATGATCCTTGATATTTTTGTTGTATCAGCTATACTGTCTCCCTTTTCATCTATGATTTTATTTGTTTGGGTTTGAGGGGGTCTCTCTTTTTTTTTCTTAGTTTAGCTATAGATTTGTTGACTTGATTTATCTTTCCAAAAGATAATTTGTCTCCATTTTATTCATTATTAAATGCTTTAATATTTATAATTTTTCCTACTAATTTTGAGTTTAGTTTGTTTTTGTTTTTCTAGTTCCTTGAGATGCAATACACAATGTTTGCTGGAGATCTTTCTTCATTTTTATTGCTAAATAATTTTCTCTTAGAACTGCTTTTGTGTGTCTCAGGGGTATGATATGCTCTGTTTCCATTTTCATCTCTCAAGATATTTTTAAATTTTTCTTTTAATTGATTTATGGGCCCATTGGTTGTCCAAGAGCATGTTATTTAATTTTCATATATTTGTAAAATTCTGAGGTTCCTCCCATTATTGATTTCTAGCTTTATATCATTATGGACAGAAAAGATGCTAGATACCATTTGAATCATCTAAAATTGGATAAGAATTGTTATGTAGCCTAACATGAGCTATCCTAGAGAATTCCGTGTGCACTTAAGAAGGATATGTATTCTTCATCTGTTTAATGGAATGTCTGTAAATATCTGTTAGATCCATTTGATCTGTAGTTTAAAAAATTATCATTTTTGTTGTCTTTCTGAGAGCTCTGTCCATTGCTGAAAATGTGATATCGAAGTCCTCTACTATTATTTCAATACTATCTATCTCTCCTTTTAAATATATTAATTTTTCTTTATATAATGATAAAGGGCCAGTTAAGCATGACAATAGAGCATTATATGTATATGTATTTTTATTGGTATATATATTTTTCTTGTTGAATTGGCCCTTTTATCATTATATAATGACATTACTTTTTCTTTTTGTAGTTTCTTACTCAAAGTCTATATTATTTGATATAAGTATAGCTACTCATGCTCTAAGTGTACATTTGCATGGAATATCTTTTCCGTCCATTTCACTTTGTCTACATATGTTCAAAAGAGCACCCTAATTCAGTTTTTCTTTAGCACTTAGCCTATTTTATTGTAATATGTTGTTCATCTCTCTCCCAGAGGATCGTAGAATTTGTGAGAGCAGGACCCATGTCTTTAGGTTAGTATATCTAATTTCTTATAAGGTGCTTGGCTGAAGCTATGGGATTTATGTATACTTGATGAATGTTTTAGGACAGAAATATGCCATCTTCAAGATAACAAGTCATGAATTATTCCAAATTAAATGTAGTTAGAACAACTTAATTTATCCCCTTGCACTGTGTTTGTTTGTTTGTTTATTGTGGAAATGACAGTTACTTCCCACTAGTTCATAGATTATCTGTTTTACTTTAGCAAGCTTTTGGAGTCTTTTACAATCATTCATGAAGAGAAAAAAATTATTTTCTCTATATAATTTGTTTGCAAACACCTCTCACTTCTCTGTCCAAAATTGCTCCACACAATTTGAAGTACCTAGAGCACAGGCATGTTAGCACTTCGAAATGACCCCAATTAACAAACTCGACAATTGCTTTAACAAATACAGTTAAAAGTGGAAAAGGTTCATTTTTAAGTGGTACTTCTGAGAAGTGTGAACTTATAATGGAAAACATATTCACATAATCACTTGTGAACAAATCGTCTTGAAAATTAGTCCTATACAAGTAAGTTAGATATAAAACACTATGGTTTCATAGAGCCCACACATTTGAACTCCAGACTGTAATGCAATTTGGTTCCATGTTGGATCCAGGGTTGATGAGCAGGATCTATGAGTGAAGACCAATGAATAGGAAATCCAATTATTTGGAGCTTCTTCATCAAACGAAATTCAGACACAATGATTCATATATGCTTTAGAACAGAGAGAATAAGACATGTTTCTTGATCTAAACTCAAAGACATTGGAAGTTAAGTGACAGTGGAAAACAAGAATCAGATTTGGTTCTAGGCTACTTAGCTCACTTATCTTTCTGTCATATTTCTTAAGTTATTGGAGAGTAGATAGCGGGACATTTTTGGATTCGTTTTATAGATTGCAGGTAATAATACAACTTCTTACAACTAAGAATAGCAAAAGAAAAAAAAAAATAAAAAAGGTTATTTTCCTCTGAGAACCTCGACTTAGTTACAAATGTGTATTGACCATAGATTAGGGCCTCTCTATCCTTTGACACACATATTGGAGATCTAGGTCCTGTAGCAATTAAAGCGTTAACTTCATTCATTAATGTAGGGAATATTCACGATTTTCCACCTTGGAAGAGACAGGTTCTGTCATCCCTTTAATAGAACTCTGCTGGAAATCAAACACAATTTTTATTCTGGGGAATGATTACTATGTCTTGTTTAATTCTCTCCTAACAAATGTCAGCACTAATGTATTACAGATTATTCAGTCAATTTGATGGTTCCAGGTGAAAGAAAGGAACACAAATCTCTTCTTTTAGTGTAAAAAGGGTCAGCCGGATGACTTCCCCTGCAGGAGCCGAGATGAGGCTTGACATGAATCAATCAAGAAGGCTCAATTTTACAGTTATAGTGCCTAATGCCTAAACATGAGCGTACGGGTGGAAATTAGCACCCGATTATGAGCATACATGATCTTCCCCTGGAAGACAATAATATTGGCATTAAGCTTCTCAAGAGGGAAGATGCTGCTGGTTTTTAATATGTCTTAAATTATGTCAGGAAAAACACTGGAACATCACACAAAAGCCACAGTCAGTGTCTATTGCTATCTCATAAAGCTGGAGATCTTTACAACAATATTGACACAGGAGCAGGCAAGCAAATGTCAGCCAATATAACATATGAAATACTTAACGTAACCAATTTTCACCTGTCAATCAGCAGGGAATAATGACTGATGCAAGGAATCAATACGCCACAATTGAATTCCAGCTCACAAACTTGTTTCGTTCTGTGCTATAAAAGACTGTCAAATGTCACACCCCAAGAGATGCAACAGGATTCCAAAGATTTATTTATTTCAAGCTCTGAAGTCTATTAGCAATAGTGCTCCTTTGCTATTGGAAATGGAGCTTCGATGACATTAAATTTTCAGAAATGACACCTTGCTTTTCTGACAAATTAATGATAGAACTTCCTTAGCCCCATATTTATTTATTTTTGCTAACATGAAGTACAATTATACTCAACCAATTCTTGGGATTTCAGAAAGCAAATATTTGACATAATTTGTCAAATAAACTGCTCACAAAGCCAACTATTCTTAAACAAGTTGTCCTATACATGATAAATAAACAGAAATTGCATATGACAAACCTTAAACTTTATGTTAAAGACAACTTAATGCTTGATGGCAAATTAATTTGCTTGATGGCAAATTAAGTCTTTAAATTTTGTCTTCTTCACATAATAATATTCAATTCTATTCTTTATACAGGATGATAACTTTTAGGAAAAAAATGAATTTGCGTAAAAATGGCTGTGCTATCTAGAATACAAAAAATTTATTTATTTTTTTCCAAAAATATATTTATTTTAGATGATAATTTGAACTTATTTTTTAAAAAGTCAATTTGGGAGTAATCAAACATTTCTTTAAAAATTACCTTTGAAGGGTTGTAACAACTGGAAAAATGCTTTTTGTAAATGGAAGAAAGACAAAACAGATAATTGTTCTCTGCCAATCCTCAGTTCCACAGAAATGTTTCTTCTTTTCAAACGTGTTCTTTTATATTTTGTTAAATATCCTCCCTAATCAAAGAGGAAAAACATGAATGATTAGTTTAATGAAAGGAAGAAAAATATCTCAATGTTAGCCTCCTGCAAAGCAGTGTTTTTCCCCCATTTGAGCTGAGCAAAATACAATTTACCTATTTTCTCAGCAAGATGAAGTGACACGCTAGTTATCTGCCAAGATCCAGTTGTATGTAGCAGAAATGTAGGAGTTTCACACCATCACCAAGGGCTGTAACCACAGAGGAAAGTCAAAGCTTGCTACTTTTCTTATGAGAGCTCAGAGGTATCTGCCCAATGAGCACTATAGCACAGTGCTCTTCATTCAGTCAAGCCCTTGCCTGTGGCTCTTCACCAGGCTTTTTCACAGAGAGCCAATGTGGTGGGACCTTATACTAGAGAGACTCTTGACTCCACCTGGGCTGATGTTTCAGATAGCTTTTATGACCTCATGACAATTCCTATTATAAAGTTGATCTGACTTAGCGTTCAATGTTTAAAAGGAGATTTTTTTTCTTTCGATGTACTTGGAATAAAGGTAGGTAGATAAAATCCAAATGGAACCTATTGAGAATTTGTTGTTTGTTTATGAACAGACCCGTAAGATGTCTGCATTGTTTATAAATGGGAATAAAATACTGTTAAGGCAGAGTTACTCGTGTGGCTGAGTGGACTGATTACACCCAGAGAGAACATCTTGGCAGTGCTGCTGTATCCTTCATTTGTTCTTCACTGAAAATGATAACATCGAACTGTAAAAGTTGAGATTGAAAAGCCACTAGTGTGTTGTCTAATTTCAGCTGCAGAAGCTGCTCTGCTCTCTAGGTGACTTTATGAGGGAATAAGATTATAGGTCACAAGAGCATCTTTATTTCCCACCTGTAGCTCCTAACAACATTTTATTAAGGATTTTGCCATCTTCTCTCTCTGACCTATAGAGGTTGAAATCCTAACAGCTGTTACAAGACCCTGACCAAAATGGTATTAACATAGATTAGTGATTCTAAAATGAGGTGTCCTTTTATCGGGGCTCTATTTATGGATGGCTACTAATATTTTTACAGTGCTAATAAGATAAACATGATATATCATTATGTAAATATAATAGGAGCCCTTAATACGGTTAAACACTTAGAGCTTCGTGTTTGCTCCACAGAAAATCCACACCAAGCTATTGTTATTTGAAGGTTTAATGTTAATTTGTAAAACAAACATGTTGGAGAATAGCCCATAAATAACTTCTTGACATGCGGCTCCTTCCTGACTCCTTTAGATGGTTTCTTAATTGCTCACTTACTGACTCTATCTCCAAAATAAAAACTGAGGGAAAGATTTTAAGTGCACATATAGTATACACACTTATTGCAGGATATAAATTCTTGTTTTCAAGGATCATTTTTGAGACGAGCTGTATGATTTCTTGCCTGGATAGTTTTGAAGAGTAATGGGATGATATTTGCGAGGCACTTGGAAAATAAGGAAAGGTGCTAAGTACCCAGAACTATCATTGGTCTTCACTCAGGAACATACTTTAACTGAATAAAGGTAAATACAATAGAATAAGGACTCCCTGTTCACTACTCTAGTAGACTGAAAATTAGAGGTAACACATGGGTCATTGGAATGTCTGAGGTTTATACTTTCCTCAGATTGCTTTATGCCCAAACCAATGCTGCTCCTTTTTTTTTCTTCTTAAGAAATGAAATGTATTTTCCAGACATTATGTCATCAATCCTAAATCAATTTAACTCCAGATACACTCAAGTTAGAGTATCTTGAGGATTTTGTGTCTCTTGGGTTTCATTCCTAAAATTGTTGAATTGAACTTCTGCTACTATTAGGCAAATCGATTATAGAGTCCACTTTATTCTTTTTTCCTAGTAGTAAAATTTGAAAAAAAACAAAGTTCTATTTTTTTTCTGTAGTCAGATGGAGGACTTGAGAACACATTGACAATAATTGTGTTTATATGAAATAGATCAAAAAAGAGTCAATCTGGTGTTTTCAGTTGTCTTAATGACAAAATTGGATTGTCTGCAGAGCTGATTCAATCAATAGTGAAGAAATCAGTTGATATGGCAGGCAAAGAGTGGGTGGAAAGAAGACCAGCAGATGCGCTGCAGTCGTGACCTGCTCACTTACGAACCAAATAGCTAACGTGTTGTTTGTATTAAATATTTCTCTAGTCTGAAGTTGTTCTTGTGAATATGAATTATATAAAGATAGTAGAGGAACAATTACAGAGGCTATTTTTAATTATTAAGATGAATCAGATTGAGAAGTCTCCGAAATTGTTTCAAACACTTTTTTTCCTTTATAATTTGAATTCCTTGCTAATGGGAAGGTGCATCTGGTGAAAACTGGAGGCAATAAATAACAGTAGCAGCATATATCCAGGGCATATATTGAACAAAAAATAAGTGAATGTTCAAAATTAATTCAAAATGATTTTATTTTAGATGCTCTCTCTAGCCTTCCTTTATCCATTCTGTTCTTTTCTATATAATGTAATCCTTGCAGCGAAATCTGAATAATCTAATCTATACCATTTTTCTAGAGTTTAAAAAGCTTGCAATGCAAATGTCAAACTGGATAGATTCCATGTTATGGGTGAATTGTGTCTCCCTGAAAGATGCTGTAGTTACCTCCTCTGTTGCCTATAAATGCAATGCTATTTTGAGATAGGAGTTTTGTAGGTAATCAGGTGATGAGTGGGTCATTAGTGTGAGTCCTAGTCAAATATAATTGCATCCTTATACAAAGGGGAAATCTGGACATAGGGAGAAAGCCCTGTGAACACAAAGGACCTCCAGGTATACAGCAAGTTGTACCTTTTCCTTGAACATGTGTCAAGGTGACAGAGTAGTTCCAGTTGTACTTGAGAGTGTGACATATAGGGTCATTTTCTGGAGCTTTCTGAGCATGCTAGGTACTTTATACACTAGGGTGATATCATACTGACATTCTCCGAGGAAGAGAGAAGGAAAATTTTTTCCTTATGACTGATAATTACCAAAGTATATTTTATTTGATATTTTATCAATAAGGATAAAAAAAATAAGAAATTCCCACCAAAATGCAGTTACAAAAGTAATGAGTCAGAGAGCTTGTGTGAGATAGAATAGCCCCAGCTTTGTCATGTCTTTAAGGAAAGTGAGTCGTTTCAGTCAAGTTATCTTATACAAGATAGCTCAATGACTTTGAGTTTGTGCTTATGCAGGATCCTTTTGACTATTAAGTACAAAGTCAATGCCTTGATGGAATTGATCTATTCCTCACCAAAAACTTCCCTCCAATACTAAATATGTTAACATTAAGTGGATCCCCTCAAAATACACTGGATGACCTTGATGAATGGATTATATGTATTTTTGTTGTTGTTGTTGTTTAATAGTTTTCAGTCTTATAGGAAAATTTCTGTCATAGTTGATCATTATTTTGAGATCATGACCAATCTAGACAGACCTCCCAATGTATTTTTATATGATTTCATATTAAAGAAAATGTGAAGCCTACTGTTACATATGTAATAACCAAAAACTCTTCTCTTCTCTGTTTTATTTTTAGTTGTCTGCTTTCATAGGTGAGAAACCTTGGCACAGCACAGTAAACTTGGAAAAACAATGAAGTCAGGGAAGAAATGAGGAGCATGCCTTCTGATTGGTAGCCTGTGGTAATTATTCTCCAAACCAAACTTCCTGTCCTGTACTTAGCATGTAATATATATTGGGTTGAAAATTATATTTTTGAAGCCTCTTTATAATGCCAAAAGTACCATTATGTAGCCTACTCTCTTTATTAAAAGATAATATTAAAAGGTTATGGAAAGGCAAAAGATTAAATCGTTTAAAGTAAAAATAAGGGCCTTTTGCAATTGAATTCTTGCCTGCATTTTATAAAACTAAAATGAGTTTATTTTGCTAAGTCAAGCAGTAAAAAGAAGGAAATACTTCTCTTTTATAGCCATGTACCTCTAAAATCACTGTCCAGGAATTTTCCAGCACTCACATTTTTAGTCTACTGAGACTAAAAATATGCAGATAAAGTTAAGATAAAGCAGCAAAGATTCCACAATGTAACCAAGTTTTACATACACAGGGGAAAAACAAACCAATAGACTTAATACAAAATTTTTTAACAAAAACGTGGCCTCATAAAACTGTCATTCAGAAGCCAGTAAGGACTCTACTTATCTACTTACTGTTGGACTTTAACAAATCCTCTAGGCAGATGTTGGTCAAAACAAGCAAGGACTTTCACACTAGTCAGCTAGAAAGCTGAGATGACTTGCAGTGGGTCCTTCTCCTAGGAAAATATTCATCAGGCTGCTCAGTTTCCAATAATGCTGGCATCTTACAAACTCAGAGAAATCTGGAAAACAAAACAAAACAAAATGAGTATAGGTAGCAAAATCAGAAAGTTGATCCAACAATTATTTATTAAACATCAAGGAGGTATCCAGAACTTTTCCACAAGCCACAAAGTTTTTTTTTCCTTCACCCAAAACAGGATTGCATTAAAAATTGGTATGCCTCATTTTGACATGTCTCACTCCAAAAAGAGCATCTGGATGTTGGCAGATAGTGTAGTCAACTATTCTAGGGTCCCTGGTTTGGGCTCTTATACCCACAGTGGGAAATTGGGCTTTTGGGGAATAACTTCTGGTTAATTTACAGCATAGCATTTATTACTCCCAGACTATCTTTTTCATCTTTTAAATATAAAATATAAAATAAATGTTATTTTATATTACTATACTAGTTTTAAAACATATTTAAAAATGATCAAGTTTGGGAGATGATGTGCAAATTTAGTGCCTCTTCTTTGATATGACAATTATGACTACATTTAATAATACATAATTTATAAAATAACCTTTCATTATTTTTTCATATTAATATACATTCTAGTGGATGAAGCTTTTCTAAGTTGTGCCTATGGTGATGTTATTAATCTAGCTTGCTTAGGCTGTCTGAAAGTATTATAATAACACTTAAAAACAAAGAGTCTTATGTTTTAGGATTTTAGAGGTCAGTACATTTTATTTTTAAAAATGAGAAGTGTGGGAGAACCAGGAATAGTGCTGTTTTGTTTTTTATTTTGCCAAGTGAGGATATATTTTTCAAAAATCTACATACGTTATGTCACTATTATTTTATAACAGAAAGTAACTTTATCATACAATTAGGAAGTCAGGTTCTTAGACTCAAAGGCATATGTTCACAAAGCAGGATAGCTGACAACTTTAGCTTCACAGACATAAAAATCTTGTCCTATTTTTATTAGTTTGTCCTGAACTTGTGAAGACATGATTAAAACCAGCCCTGGCCTGAGAACAGGCTCATGCAAACCACAATGTTACATTTCCCTAAGAGGAGATAGAAAACTAAACTTGAAGTTTGCTCTTTAGAAAACACCTGTTCTAAATTAAGGACTCCTGTGTAAAGTTTTGGCTATCTATCGATCTAGTCACAGTTATAATATGTGAATGTGTTTTAAGACACCAACTTTTCATTCCTTCTTTTCTTTCTGGAGCTTGAATTTATATGGCTGTTCAGGTTAAGTGCCTCCATATATGTCCATACAGATCTGGGAGTGTTAGGCTGGTTGTCATGCTAGGAAAGAGCCCAAAAGGGCATGCTGGCTGTATCAGCAATGATTTTTCCAGTCTCTCAATTTTACCTTTACTTTCACTTCAGGAGACCAAAGAATAAATTATCCACCAGTGACAGACAGACGTTAGATGGGTACTGTTGCAAAATTTCTGAAATTATTTTGAATTTCTTTTCAGCAAAACTTCTGATGATGTTGACTTCACTTGTTTATTTTGTATTAGAAATATAACAGATAATTTCTTTGAATTCCATAGTTAAGAAAACGTGAAAATTCTTTTTGAATAGTATCTGTTTTTGAATAGTTTCTATTTTTTTATTTCAAAAGAAATCAAAACTGTAAAAATGTGTATTTTAATTTTTTTCTTTTAGTTTTTCCATTATTGTGCCTCTGAAATAAAATAGGAAAAATGTATGTGATTGCTTTTACAGATACATATTATTTTCATATATAGTGTAATAAAGAGTTATTTAATATTTAGAGTGAAATAATGAAGTAAATTTTAAAAAGTTGATTAAATACCTTAAAATATTGGTACCTTTTTTCCTAAAATTTCAAGATGGACTTCATTAAGAGCACAAAATTTATGTAATTTCTTCCTCACTCAAATTAAAAATTAATATATGTATATGTAATTGAAAATTAATTAAAATCCATGAAATATGAATTTTTAGCATTATATCCAAAGTTCAGGAATCTGACAAAATTGTGCTATTAAAAATTTCCTTCTTATCTAAAGCAGAGCTTCAATAAAACTATTTCATAAAATACAGAGTGATGGAACAGATTTTCTGCTTGTATCTAACCACTTTAATTCTGTGGGTTTAACTAAGGACCTTAGCATTTTTTATGTAATGTGGCTTTAAATGGAAGACACATTTATTCAGTGGAAAAACTTTTTTCATTTTTAATATTCAGCTCATAAAATTATGTTTAGAGATGAGAGAGTCTTAACAAATTGTTAGAACTAAAATATTTTAAGTTGAAGCTATCTAACATGCATGTATTATTGGGCCACAAATGTTTTAGACCAAGATGATTTGAGCTTTGTCAATCCAATACAGAAGTGTGAGGCTGAAACTATTTTTATACTTCTGATAACATGATACGTATGGAATGAAGCTACCAAAAGTATTTTATCATATATTTTGAAATGTCTGATTTTATTTTTTCCTCAAAGGATAATTTACTTACTAGATCTATAAGGCAAAACAAAAAACAAAACCAGAAAAAAAAATAAACAGTTGTGATCCCGCAATCCTCAGTACTCTTCAAGAGTCTTTCTATCCAGGTAGAAAAAGCACTTTATAAACTCTGAAGCTCATTAACCTCCACAAAATGCTGGCGGGTTAGGTGGCAAATGTTACTCTTCTCAGTTCATAGACGAATGAACTGAAGCACTGAGAGGTTAACTGATTTTTCCAATTCACAAAGCAAGTCACGGCATAAAGGGAGGTCACACAGAATTCTTGACGACTGGTTCACATGGGGCTCCGCACTCTGGACAACTGATTTATTAAATAAACACCTATTGATTATAATTTTCTGGATAATGTCCTTTATCATTTGTCCAAATAATTTGCTCATGACACACTGATATTACAATCACTAGAAGGACACATGATTGCTTTTACTCAAATATAATGATAGTTTGAATCACTAAAGTTGCATAATTAAAAAAAAATTAGTCTTTTTCATAATATAAGAAATATGTGAATGTTTTGAAAGAATTAATTTAATTGTGTTTAGCAGTAAGTAAGATGAACACCACTTTAATATGTTGTCTGTGAAGGAGCTTTTCAGTGTCCTGAGAGGGGAGAAAGTTTACTTGCATTCTTATTCAGCTACTCCAACACAAAATCAAGAAGATATCCATTTTTAAAAAAATAAGGTTAAAAAAATAGGTACTCTACATAATAAAACACATTTTGATAATATTGTTAAAGTTAGGTTATGAATATATAGGGTTATTTTATTATTTTCATCTCTCATCATTACTATTTTAAATTCTATATAACATATTAAAATAAATCATGAATACACTATCCAGAACATATAAAAATAATCATTATTCAAAATAAGAGGGAAAATTTTAAAAAGACATACATGTTTCAGAATAAACATAACATTTTGGTCAGTGACCTAGTGGTACTTGTATACCAAAAGCTGCTTAGATAAATAGAGTATTCTCAAACTGAAAAATGTTAAAGGGTGATTTTATATATTAGTTTCATATTTTTATGACATAGTAGAAAAAAGAAGTGAAATAATTTGCTAAGTATTAGTCAGTGTGGCCCTAGAGAATTCTATAATAATGTTTCTGGAAATTTGGAGCTCCTGTTCATATGGTTTCAGACAACAGTGGCTTTTGTGAACAAAGTCCAACAACCTCCTTTTCCATGATTACAATGAAATCCCCAGCTATTTAATTACAGCCAGAAGAATTCAAATCAAGGGGAGAGAAAAGGAGACAATCCGGAGGAAGAGGAATGTAGACAATGTAGAAGGAACCCAGTGATAAATGATGGACCCAAAGAAGTTCACTAGACTCAGGGATTTCAGATCCATTCTGCATCTTTCCCTCTGTCCTTCTATCCATCACTTGAAGAATGTTTTTCTATTTTTTTATTAGAACTATTACAATGATATCTATATGAGTCTTTCCTTTCTATTTCCTCTAGCATCAGTCTATCCACATGCCATTACTGGAGTCATCTTTCTAAATGTAACACCCCTTATATTAATTTCCCTACTCACAGACTTTTAAGATTTCTCTGTTTTCCATTACTTAGGAAAGAAATTCTCACTTGGGAACCCACAGTCCTTTCCAGTATGATGGCTATCAACTTGTCCAGCTACTTTTCTAATTCTTCTACTCTTCTTTATTTTATGTTGTAAACCAACTTACTTCTCAATTTTTCTGAATACATCTGTGCTCTCAAACCACACATATATGAATGTTCACAGGGGTACAGCTTTTGCCATTGTAATTGCCTTGGATAACATGTTTTCTCTGCCTTCTGTCCTGCCATTACTTCCACAGCCTTCATTATCAATTCTACTTCTCCATCCACAGTGATACTGGAGAGATGTCTCATTAGTAAAGATAACACAGGAAACCTTCCCTTCCCTGGTAATCCTGGACATGGGTTCTTTGCTAGGTCTACTTTTGAAATAACTAGTGGTAGCAGTTTTTCTCAAATTTTTTTCTGCTTCCAGAAGTAGATTAATGATCTGTCTTATAAACCCTAGCTGCTTTTAGTGTAGAAGAAACTGAATCTTCAGTCCCAGTTATGACTTACTTGAAACATAGTATTCCTCTTATAATATGTCCTTTTAGTTAAAAGTGACCCATCCATTCTTATTTAAGGAAGCTATGTTGCAGATTTTACATATGCTGTCAGAACATGCACTATCACCCCCAACAAAGGAAGGAAGGAAGAAAGGAAGGAAGGAAGAAAGGAAGGAAGGAAGGAAGGAAGGAAGGAAGGAAGGAAGGAAGGAAGGAAGGAAGGAAGGAAGGAAGGAATTTGACCTGTGTGGTTTACAGAGGCAAGCATATGTCAAATATTTTAAAAGAGACTAATTTGTTAAGAGCTGCACAGGAGTTAGAATAAGGTAAGTTGTGATTTTGAACAGAGAATAGGAGCCATACTGAATATGAAGATACACTCATGATTGTCTTCTTTTGGAATTTTTCATGTTGTCTTTTCAGCCTGCAACTTCTTTCCTAACACAATGCTTTCAAAATACTGTATATCACTCAACATTTCTCTCAAGGCAAAAGGATACCAATTCTGATTCTCTCCAGTTATTGCTTACTTTCCATAAGGCCACTTTTCTTAAGATATTCATCTTTGCTTTGTATAATTATTAGCATATTTGTTGCTACTACCATCATTCTACTCACCTCATGCCTGTAGTAGACTAAAAATTCCTTCTTGAAGTGACTGTATTATTTGTTTTTTACCATCAGACTGTCTTGACATAGTAATTGCTTACAGTGCAAACCCATCTTTTTTTTTTCCCTTGTCTGTCCAGAATGTAGTCAATTCTCTTTTATTAAAAGTGTTTCCGTCTTTTTGGAAGAACTAATTCTGTTCATGAGGTGACAAGAATGAGGTATATGGTGTGGAACTGACCGAGTTGACGTAGGTAGGGGGCAATGATATCTCTGTATTCTAGATGAGGAAGTCTGCAGTTTTCCTTATGTGGTGGCCAAACATTGAGTAGATGGTAATATCTTCATCTTGGAATGCAGATAATATGTTGAGCAAATTTAGAGACTTAGGGACTTTGTTAAAAATATTTTCAGAGGTTCCTTCACCTCTGTGAACTAATAAATCTATATGGTTTAGAACCCAATTACATTGATCTTTGGAGGATTGAAAAAACTGAAATCTGTCTTGGATATAGTTGGTTTCAGCTAAAATAGAAGAGTAAAAGTAAAAGGGTGGGAGTAAAAAGGTGGGACTATGATGGGACCTGAAGAAAGCCTACCAAATCTTCCCCGCTATTTATTTTCTATTCAATCAAAGGGAACGATTGCTACCAATGTAAAGAATCAAATATTAAAATGTATCTTGGTATAAAGGGACAGATGGACTATGTTAACCACAAATCATATAATAGTTGCACATTTCCCTGAGCCTATAGGAACACAGAAAGCCCTTAGGTCTAAGGCACTTGGACATTGACCATGCTGGAATCTAGGTTCAACACCCATGATTCAGTAGGATTTCTGCCTTTAGTCAATAAGCTCATGAAACTAGGTGAACACAAATAAAAGGGTTGCATATATTTAGAAAATTATATTTTGCCAAGAAACCTCACTTTGATTTTTCTTTTCAAAACTATCTCCATGCCCTAAACCCCGTGTTTTTGGAGGTTGTGTTTAATACTTGGTCTCTAGCTGGCATACCAGATTGACCCAGACATGGTCAAGGTTTCATATCATGTTGAACACAAGGGTGGGTTCTTGTATGAATATGTGACCTAAAGTAGCCAATGATAAGGGAGGAAATAGCTCTTTTTTATGATGTGGTATATGTAGTAGAAGAATTTACATTTAGACTTTCTAAAAGACACTCAGATAATTCTGCTTGAAACAAAATCAACACAAGAAAGTAAATCTGAGAAATTGGGAAATGAAAAAACTTAAGAACTGAATATGTTGTTTGAAATCACAACTAGTTTGTTAGACAAACTAGCCATACATGAAGCTAACTCTATCTGTGAACTTTTCTGTTATATGTATATAAGCCACAATTTCTTCAGGTTGGAGAATTTTAGCTTAATCTTAGAGGATTACATGTTCTGCTGAGAATTGAAAGACCTCAAAGAAAAATAAATGGAAGCTGATTTCTCCTATATTTCCTCTGACTTACTTTTGAGGAAGAAAGATTAACAAAACAACAATTAAATTATTTGAACAAGAAAAATTGACCAGCTACACAAGTGAAGATAAATTTCTTTAGTTGCATTTGAATTTGGAGATTGAATGAGTAAAAAACTCAATTGCAAACAAGCTTATTAATAATAAGACAGGGAAAAACTTGAATGCACAGTCATTAAGAAGCTGAAACTAAATCAAGGAATCAAAGGGGGAAAATGTATAATTAAAATTATGATAATGTACATTTAAAACTAGTCAAGTGAAGTTAAGGCAAAATGCTCATTCTAAATTCGTGATTAAAAGTGTTTTCAAACTTTAAAATACATGCTTAAATATCAAAAATAGATAATAGACACATAGAAAATAGAAACATAAAATTTCAACTTGGACCATCTTTTCCCTTAATGAAATAGTCAAACCTAGGAAAGGGAGAAAACATCATAGTAAGCATCAAGGGTGCCTATACAATATAATTCATTCTTGAATTTGGTAACTAGAAAAATATAAGTTTAAAGTATTCTTAACATATTGCTAGTATGATTTCTAAAATTGGAAGCACATTGACCAATGCAATCAAGTCTTAAAAAGTTACAAAAACAAGTTAAAAACAAAGAAAAGCAACACATAAAAACAAAATTTAAGGATATCAGAATATTATGTGATAAAAGCAAAAAGTAAAATAAACATTTAGTTTATATTCAACTAAACCGAAGAATAAAATTTCTAAAATATTAGTAATCATCTTTGGTAGTGGAATTGTTCATCATTTTTTTCTTTATAATCATTGTTTTACATGTAGAACATAAAATTACTTTTATAATTAGAAACATTTTCTTCAAAAGCAGAAAGGAATAAATGTGACTGCCAATGAGACTAATTTAGATTATATTGCAGAGAAATAAGAGTTTAGGAAATTTGAGAGGAAATTCAGGGTTTGAAGGAACATGTAGAGATATAAAAAAAAGATATATACATATTTTATAGGGCAAAAAAGAGGAAAAAAGTTAACTTACATGTGCAGTCCTATTTTTCTTGATTTAATTTTTCCCTGAAGCATAATCTAAATGGAGAGAAAACATGGTTGAACCTAATAAAATAGTGTTTATAAAGTTTGTCTTTAATTGTATCTATTCCTTTTGGTTCTTATGCTCTAACAATAAATATTGGTATGCCCAGTGGCCAAGGGCCTATGAGAAACCTCAGGGAACAAAGTGAAATACAGAGCCCTAAGCATAGTACAATTTGGAAAGGTGTTAAGACGCAAAATAAGGTGAGCAATTTAAGTGAGTGTTGGACTTTTTAAAATCCCATCCTCTTTTGTGAATATTTTATTTTGAATTATTAGGAAAAGATATCTTGCCTTTGCTCTGTTAATACCTTGACAAGTATTTAGTAATCATAACTGCACTGGCTTTATGTTCTTCTCAAAACCAAAGTCTTTCTTACATGATTCATTTATAAGCATTAAGATTTAAGTAACAGATCAAATTTAAACCAATGTTTTACCAGGAGGAATGTCAGTTTGCAATCCTCAGTGTCTTATATTAGATTTATTTGCATCATCTGGTAGAAAGGGAGTAAATCTTGGAGAAAGTAAAGGTTTGTTGTGGTGACTTTTTGTTTTGGCCTAAAGCTTAGACCAAGCAGCCTTTCCCAGCCCCCTTCTTTTTCTTTGTTAATATGAAGCCATGAAGTTTATAGATTCCTTCTGAAAAGAATTATGAAAGTCATTCCAAAGATGGAAACAGGGGTCAGGAATTGGGGGATGACATAAAATAGCCAAGATACTATATGTTCCATGAGGCTCTTTTTGACTCTCATTTCACTCTGAATGGTTTAAACTCTTTAATCTGGCCCACATTGTTTTTGATGGATATCCAGCCAACTTTGGTGTCTTCCGCTATGTATGAGACCTTGTATAATTTACTTAATGTCTATACACAAATTTTATTTAGTGCTAAGTACCAGGCACTTTGCTATAGATGAGACAGTAAAGATAAATAAGACAAACCTCTGCCCTCATGGAGTTTATGGTCCAGCGGCACATGGTTCCAAAAACCTTGATTTTCCAACATTTATGATTCCATGAGCTCCCTATAGACACTTCACAGAGTGTAGAGAAGGTGGGGAGGCAGGTTAGGTACAGAGTGGAATTTGCTTTGGAGCTCATCTCTTGTTCCTTTACCTAATATCTCTGAGATCACAAAAGCAAGATTTGGCCAAAAAGAAGCTCTGTCTGCCTCCAGGGGTCAGTCTCTCCTTGAGAATCCTTCCCCAAATCTCTGAAAGTCACTTTGAAGGATTACAGCTCTTCAGGTAGAAAGAAGCCTTCACCAATTTCACTTGCATAGGAAACCAGTTCTAAGTTTTCTTTCTAACGTGAACTGAATAGCAAGCAAGCATTTCCCTTTGATTGAGGTAGAGGGGCATGTGAGGGTGTGTGTGATTTCCACGTTTACATGCACTTTCAAATGGCTTTGAAACCTAGACAAAGATTTTTGCCGTAGGCCACTGAGGGAGTGAATATCACAAAAGGGATTAGAATGCTGTACTTTATAGCATCAGATCTTGTGTTGGGGTATTAGATCATACTTTTAATTCAAATATCTTCACATGTGTGCAATGCAAGGCAGAATCATGAAGGCACATGACTTAAGGGAGAAAAAGTTGGGGTTTAATTTAAAAGCGAATCAGTTATGGTTTATTTGAAACACAACTACAGATTTGTACATGCAACATGTTAGCTTTCTAGCCCCACCAAGAGGCTGCTGCAGCCACTATGGGCCACCTTCCTAGGACCTAGGAGCCCTTCCTTCATGATGTCCTGTCCTGGAAACTCTTTTAGCAATTAACAGAATGAAAGTTTTCTATTTCTGGAATTTTGACTCTTTAGGAAATGGAATTTAATTTACAAAAGTGTCTGCAACTAATTAAAATGAGTAGTCACTGTTGGTTTGAAATGGATTATCTCTGAGAAAAATCACACTTCAGATTGTCAAAAGAGGATTTTTATCCTGATTCTGAAAGACGCATCTCCTTCCTTTGTAAATGTTTTCTCTGTTCAGTAGACTGATGCTCATTCAAATTAATAGAATCTGAAACCTGAAGTCACACATTGAAGATGATTGATATTGGAAGGTTAGTGTTATACATAGATGCTTTATTTCAGACTATTTTTGAAAGCATTCTTATTCCTGTATTCTATTGTCTCCTCATTCTTTTGTTTTTGACAGTTATTTCTATTGTGTAATACACAACAAAGAAGTGCTATTTTAGATTATTTAAATTAATTAATAAATGTATGGGCTGGGATATAGTTCAGTGGTAGAGACCTTGCTAGCTTGTGCAAGGCCCAGCTACACACACATACACACACACACACACACGCACACATTAATGAATAAATATAAAATATTTTTTAGCTCACCAAACATTTTCATTAAGTCTCTCCACACTTAATCAATTTCACATTAGTGTTCAACCTGATAACACTGTGTTTGTTGAAATAAGAGAATGGATAGCAATCATGCTGCCAATTTTCAAGCAAATTTCTGTGTTTGAATTCCACCCCATTTTCTGGGAACCTAAGCCTTTTCAAGTGTACTCTGGAATTTCAATTCTATTGTATGTAAATACCCTATGGACTTCCTTTCTTGCTTTGATCTATTTGAATTAATTTGGTTAATCTAAGGATAATTAAATAGGTCCACTGACATTCATCATCCTTAAAGAGTTGGTAACAGGTAGTGTTCACAATATACCTGTTTCGATATACAGTAGTTGAATCTTTCTTAAGTAACTCAATCAACTGCCAAATGAATTATAGGATCAAGAAACAATAAAAACTAAAAGAACTTGGTATTTGAATATAAGCATGAGTAGCCTACTTCTCATAAATGTAATAAGAACTACATCTCCAGCCCTATTTTGTAGTTTATTTAGAGACAGAGTCTCACTGAGTTGCTTAGCACCTCGCTGTTGCTGAGGCTGGCCTTGAACTTGTGATCCTCCTGCCTCGGCCACTCAAGCTGCTGGGATTACAGGTGTGTGCCACCATGCCTGGCCTTAGTCTTGCGTTTTTAAGAGTATGACAGCAATCCAAAAAAGACCTGAAACAAGGCAGGCATCTAAACAAAAGTATTGTTTCCATAAATTTGGGTGAAGAAAAATGATAAAAAAATTAAACAAATCTCAACAATGCAAGAGATTAAATGAGCACATCATGTTTTGGCATCTTATCATGGTCCAAATGATTTTTTAATTTAACTGTTCTATTGGGAATACCAGTTTATACCATGTGAACAAATTTATATCTTTTGTTTTCATTTTCATTTTCTGAAGAGAACTGAATGCTTACAACCATAGAAAAAAGGTACGACTATTTAATTTACTTCAATAATCAGATATTTAATTTTTAATTAGAAATGACCAGTGCTTTTAAACAAGATTGTACAATGATGTTTAAAACTATCATTTTTAAAATGGAAGTTTAAACATTTTTGTTCATAAATTTATTTGCATAGATAATTTTGTCATGTTTCAATTTTTAGTGGATTGGAGTGAGTTAAAATAATTTTGAGAAAGAAATCCAGGAGCAGGGCGCGGTGACTCAAGCCTGTAATCCCAGCACTTAGGGAGGCTGAGACAGGAGAATCGCAAGTTCAAAGACAGCCTCAGCAATGGCGAGGTGCTAAGCAACTCAGTGAGACCCTGTCTCTATATAAAACACAAAATAGGGCTGGGGATGTGGCTCAGTGGTTGATTACCCCTGAGTTCAATCCTCAGTACCAAAAAGAAAAAAAAGAAAAAAAAAAAAAGAAATCCAGGAATTAACAGTAGTACTAACGCTTTGGGAACATTTACTATGATTCATCTATTTAGATCATGCCACAACTTGCATATAGTTGAAGAAAAAAGTAATTATGCATCATATAGGAATACAACTGAAAGAAAATATCATGTTAAGAAATAAAGAGTATTCAGAGAGGATGGATGATTAAAAATGCATAAGTTTGTAAGTATTGGAGAAGAAATATAAAATTAGGAAGATATTTAAAGTGCATCCATTTTGAACACACAGAAAGGAGCATCAATCCATGTCAAAACATGAATTTTTATTCTGACTAAGTGTTGCTTCCATGAAAAACTTTGGTAGTTGACTTAGCTAATTTATGGGTTAACCTAGGTCATTCATTCTCATTAATTTATTGAAAGGTTTAAAGCCATTAGCAGGGCTCCCCTTTGATCATTTTTTTAACTTTGCCCCAGGACTTTTTTCTGAAAACTGTTAGTATAGCTCCCCCATTTTTTATGATATAATACTCAATCTTTCATTCATGTTGTGTGTTCCTCAGGTGTTGATCTGTGCCCCACTAAATCATTTCCATTTTCCTTAATGGGTCAGGATTAAGAGTTGCCAACTCGAACACAAATTTAGGTGCTTTTTAATGTATATTCCCCATTGTCTTTTATGCCAAAGGCAATACAGAGCAAATGAAAGCCTTAAAAATTAATGTTTTAGAAATAACTATTAGGAGAATTGGGGAAAGAATGACAATTGCTTGGAGTGTACCCCATGAGAAGAAGCAAAATATTCACATCTGCCCCATAAAAATTCCCACAGATTCTGTTATCAGTCTGAGAAAGCACAGCTAACTCTGCTTGCCAGAACTTTGAAAAAAAAAATTGGAAGGTGAGTTAAATGTATTCCTTCCTCAGAAAAGAACATGGTCAGTGATTTCAATGGACAAGAAAACCTGTGCTACTATCCCTGGGATTCATGTTATATACCATGCCCGATGATATTGATTGTTTGCTATATTTCCACCCATAAAGAATGACAAGTCCAGCAAAAAATATTTGCATTGACACCAAGGCATATACCATGGTCTTTCAACAGTCTTTTTAGTAAAAATCATGAATAAAAATAGGAAGGCTATGTAGTAGATTGAAATGGGCAAGGATTTGGGAGTCAGGAGAGATTTATATTCAGATTCTGATTTCTCACATAACTTCTGTCTTGGTCTGTTCCTCTATAGGAAGGATATGCAATACCTATTCTGCATGTTAGGCTGAGTTTATCTGAGATAACATATTACTATGCCTAGCACAATTCCTAGTACTCAAGGAATATCCATTAATTTCTCTAACCCCAATTACTATGATTAACAGCTCCAACTTTGGATCTAAGAGGGATATAAAGTAAAAAAATTTAAAAAGAATTAAAAGGTATGTCTTTTAACATTTCTAACCATGGTGCTCATTGGCCCCCTAGAGATATATTTGCAGGCAAGGCTAACAGGAAGTCATTCTATATCTGATTACTCTTGTGTAGGTCATAGTTGAAGACCATTGGCTCCTCATAGGGTAGCCTGAGTGGAGGTGTGATGGGAAACCTACACTGGGAACATGGGTAGTATTTTATAAAGCATTGTTTATTGGAGCACCTTGTTTTAACTATGTATATATGAGGAGGCCATACTCCAGTGGGAATTATCCTGGAGTATTTGATCACTTGCTTTACCCTTTTTAGCTGCATTGGGAAGGCTGTTTTATAGCCACCAAGTTCCATCTTGTAATGAAAACAGGACGTCTCAGTGTGACCTAGAGTTTCAGGGAATTCCATATTTCTCTGGGGTTCATACCAAATGATTAATATTGTGAAATGTACCAAATCTTGGAATTATCTCTGGCAAGGAGGACTGTTCCTTTATTAACCATAGACCAAGAAACATAGGTAGGGCAAAACTGTTAGACACACCAAATTAAGAACCCTCATCTGCAACTTAGAGCATGTTGACCAAAATGGAACTTCTCAACTTCTATTTTTTCTAAACTTCACGATGACAAAAATGTAAAAGGGGAAGTTTTAAATGCTTTTAAGACTCAAAAATTGTTTTGTCAAGAAATGAGAAAACTTCTATTATGCTGTTGTCAGGGATGCATGACATCATTTACTAAAAGAATATAAACAAATTACTAGAAACTACTAAAAATTTCGATGCTTTGTTACTGGTCAAGGAAAAATTTGTTCAGTATGGTAGGTAGGGGGCTACTCTGGATCCTTTTAAATAACTCACTAATTTGAAGATAATTGGTTTGGAGCCAACCAAGACAGAGAAAACACATGGTAATCAGAATGGGAAAGTTTAATATTAAGAATCATGAACTATAATAGAGAATTGGAGCAATTAGCTATTGGTTAATAACAATAAATGGATCTGAAAGGAATATAGAAGTAGCAGCTGAAAGGGGTAATCGCTAATCCTAGGACTGTGATAGAACACCTAAGGAAGAGTTCCCTGACTGTCCTCTCATAACAGCAGTGTAGAACTTACTGGAGAGCATAGCCATGCTCACTGGATGGCAGAGAAGACATTACAGTGTTGTGCTGGCAGAACTTTCAAGAAGTCTACCATCTGGGTGTGAAAACACCTGCCAACCTGGAGATGTCCTACCTGAGATTTTCTGTGACCAAATCATCCAAGCCAAGGAGGGAGGGCTACAGGGAGAAAATGGCCTCTGGATGCTGCTGGTTAACATGAACCACAAGCCTGGGCATTGGAGAAGTTGGAGGTGCTGTGGGAACCTGGCCCTGAAGAAACCATGCATGTGTAGAAGTCAGGGCAGGTGGAGGGCGGAGGAGGATAGAAATGAATGAGAATGAATACAAACCAGAAGTAGAAAGCAGAATCTTAATCTATTGCAAAGACTCTCAAGAAACCCACACTGACAAAAATCTCAGTGCCAGATGATGAAGAAAAACTTTTAAAGGCCCAGATTTATTCTCACAGAGCAATCAGAAAGGTTGAATTCAGGGCAAAGGCAATAAATTGATAAATGACACAGCAGGCAAAACATCTGTCATTGTGATGCACTGTTTCTGCTCATCAAAAGGCAATTATTCCACTGTTGGGAAGTATAACCAAATATCTAACCAATTCTACCATTGACATAATGGATCATTTAAATCACTTATCTCTTGTTTTCTTAACAAAGTTATAACATTTTCATTAGGAAATAATTTAGAACATTCATTACTTCCAAATTCTTCATATTTATCCCGCTTCTTCATAGTGCTTAGAGATATTGCTACATCCCTTCTGGTAGGGAATACAAACTATTGCTGGTTACTGAAACTCATAAGCCTTATCAGGATTAACACCATAATGCACACAGAATAATTTAGAAAACAAAGCAATTTCATATAGATCAGCAAATAGCTGTATCTGTGTCACTTAGTAAAATATGTCTGTCATCCAAAAGCATGGATCCATCCAGAGAAGTAACAAGAATTTCTGTATCTGCTCTTGGTAAAATGTACTCTATAAAGTATATTTTTACTTAGGGTCTGGTTTTTTTTTTTTTCTGAGAGACTGTATTTGATTAATTGCAAATTGATCTAGGGTACAACTTTTTTTTTTTCCTCTCATGTCTATAACATGTTCCTCTCATGTACATTAATTTGTCATTTAATTCTCCCACTGTATGATTTCTTTTGAATAAGATCCTCTCTATTTTAGGTATAAATTATTACATTCATTTAAGTTTTGCTATAAATAAAGGCTTTTTTTTTTGCTTTAAGATATCCATAATTGATGCTTGCCATATCTAGCTCTATGAATAATACAACATTCCCAACATGAAATATATCTGACTTTTTTCTAAATCATTTATTTAGGAATAAGACAATTGTTTGTGTAACTCAGCTTGCAATTCCCCAGTACAGACAATTGTATATACGTATGTTTTCATTTTATTTATCTATCTATGTATCTATGTATCTATCTATCTGTCTATCTATCTATTGTGCCAAGGATTGAACCCATGGGTGCTTAACCACCAAGCCACACCCCTGGGCCTTTTTTATATTTTATTTAGAGACAGGGTCTCACTGAGTTGTGTAGGGCCTCATTAAGTTGTTGAGCTGGCTTCGAACTCATGATCTTCCTGCCTTGGCCTTCAGAGCCACTGGGATTACCTGTGTGTGCCACCACCACACGTGGCTATAGGGATTGTTTTAGCTTTCTCAGTGCTGCAACTAAAAGGACCTGACCAGAACAACTGTAGAGGAGGAAAAATTTATTTGAGGGCTCATGGTTTCAGAGGTCTTGGTCTATAGAAGGCTGGCTTCATTCCTTAGGGCTCAAGGTAAGGGAGAACAGCAAGGTGGAATACTGTGGCAGAGGGAAGCAGCTCACATGGTGATCAGAAAGCAAGAGAGGTTTCCCCTGGCCAGATACAAATATATACCCCATAGCCATGCCCCCAGTGAATCATTTCCTCTAGCCACACCCAACCTGCCTTCCAGCTACCACCCAGTTAATCCCATCAGGGATAAATTCACTAATTAGGTTAAGGCTCTCCTAACCCAATCATCTCTCTCCCAAACCTTCTTGCATTGTCTCACACATGAGCCTTTGGGGGACACTTCACATCCAGACCATAACAAGGATAATTCTTAAAACCTGCAGAATAATAACCAGAAAGAAACTTTTGGAAAAACCCTTTTGTTTTTAGAAGTCAACAGATGTTTTATCTATGCTCTGTTAAAGTATAGTCTTTCTGTTCTACCTCCCTACCTACTTGTCATTAGTCTTACCACAGGTAATGTTAAAATAAGTTTTCAAAGATAAAGTGAGAAATTCTCATGAGGAGTGGATTAGAAGAATATTATACAGGCAATACTTCTATTAGCCATTTACATAATAATGTGTGCAAAGGACAATACTATTTTATCATTGGACTTAACAGTGAAATTTTTCTACATCATCTTCATGTTCAAGAAAACAGCACCATAAAAATAGCTTTTAAAATAACCATACATATGAGGCAGGCAGAATTCTAAAATTTCCTTCCTAATTCTAACTCCTGGTTTATACATAGTATGTCTCTTTTGCATGAGAAGGGATAAGACCTGTAAAAAAAAAAAGTGATTATAACTCCTATGAGTTAGATTGTGTTATATAGCAAAATTGAAGGTATTTTAAAGGTGTAATTACCATCCCTGACAAATTGACTAAAATAATCAAAAGGGAGATAGTCTTGGGGTTGGTTGGATCTGACATATTTAGGACTGCTCCTTAAGAGGATCTAGAGATCAGACATTAGTGAATTTTAAGAAATTAAAAGTAGAAAAAATGCTCTCCAGTTTAACTTGAAGAAGTCAACTTCTATGAAGGCCTCAGTTGACAATTACAAGGCATTAAATTCTGCCACCAACTAGGGAGTTTGGAGAGAATCAGGACCTCGAAAGGGACTGCATTCTTGTTCACACATTGATTTCAGTTGAGACCCTAACCAGAGAGCCCAAAGAGCTTACTCCAGAACTTCTGACCCAAAGGAATTCTGAAATAATAAATTTGATTTGTTTTAGGACCCTAAATGTGTGGGATTTTGCTACATAGTAATAGAAAACTGGTATAGAAGTTGCTGCAAAATTTCTCATGTATATTTTCTCCTCCTGTGTACATGAGACCTCATGGTTTTCTCTTTGCTGAATAAACCAAAAAATTATTAAACTAATGCTGGTATGACAACTCATGTAAAGGTTTGTGAAGATTTACTTTGCTGGTATTTTACTTTTTAGCAATATGACTATTTTTCAAATTAAGAATTTTTTATATGCATGTATGAATATATCTCAGTGAATCCCACGATTTGTGTAACTATAATGCCACAATAAAAAAGGAGAGAACTTTCTTAACAGTGGTTAGATGATTTGGGATTTGAGCCCCGCTTTGCCTTTCAAGAGGCTTAGGTTTCTTAAAGAAACATTGCTCTATGGCTTTATACAGTTAGTGCAAAAGAGATTAATCTCCATAGATGTTCATTTTTAATGCATTTTAAATACTTTAAATGATACTAGTCTGTCTCTTTGTGTCTTAAAAGCTGCCCAATGATCTTGATAATTGGCCAAATGAAACACTAAAAATTTAGAGCTGATGAAAGACAAGCAACCAGTTAAGGAATTGGATGTGGTGCAGAAAAGACTTATTTAGTATAGTCAGTTCACAAAAGTCTGAGAAAAAATTTATACTGTTCTGAATATAGGCTTAATTTGTAAGCTGTTCTACATCTTGGAGCTAAGACCTAGAAAATGTATTATTACTAACTAAATTTTCTAGTTAGATTTTTGAGAAAGTCTAAAAACTATGTATTTTACATGTTACAGGTAAAAGTTCATGCATTGTATCATAGTTTTCTTACTAGTTTGTGGCTTGGTCTTTTTAAAATATTTAAAATATTTATGTGTGTGTGTATATACTCAAAATGTATATACTATTAAATTCTAAATTAAATTTAATATACTATTGAATTCTTTCCTGTCCTTTTCTCTTTTTTTTTTGTTTTGCTTCTTAATTTTCATCAATAAATGTAAAGTTGTTTCTTTCTTGTTTTTGTCAACTTTCAGAGTCCTGTTGTCTTGCAAACCACAATAGTGTAAGGAAGTATTTAAAAAACTTAACTAGCTGGGCACAGTGGGGCCCACGTGTAATCCCAGTGCCTTGGAAGCCTGAGGCAAGAGAATCATGAGTTCAAAGCCAGCCTCAGCAACTTAGGGAGATCTTGTCTGCAAATTAAAAAGAGTTAGGAATGTGGCTCAGTGGTTAAGCATGCCTGGATTCAATTCCTGCTATCAAAAAAATTTTTTTTAAATACTAATTAAGATATACTTTTAAAATTTTATTTTATTCAATTCTTTTTAGTGATAATTTATATTCTTCCTTAACCAACGCCCAATACTTAGCCAGCCCCTGAGGATAATATTTAATTTGACTCAGGTAGGCCTAACAACACTTTTTGTCAGGTCTATGTTTTGCTAATCAAATTTGCACTTCTAATTTAGAAAACTCAAGGAATAAATTTCTTTTCCTCTGTTTTACTTAGTTTATAACCCCATGAGTAGGAACAATTTCCCCCAATTGAACTTTGTTCATGATTACAATACAGTAGAGGTAACAAAATCAATAAAGGAAACACTCTTTTATTAATAATATTAACATAATAATTATGTTTAAGAGGCCTCCCTTATGAAATCACCATATTATGCTGGATATTACTCATGGAATACACACCTTACATGAATTGTTTTCCCTATAATATAGTTTAAATATCTAAAATATAATTGAATATTATAGAATAGCCATTGTTGAACAGAACTAATTTCCTTCTAATTTGTGCATTTTTCTATAAATCAGATTTATTTTCTGATTGAAAAATTTTTATTAAATTATGTATAATCTGATACATTTTAACTAATCTCATTTTTGAGTTCCAATGCTCAAACTGATGTGGTAATGATCTCAGATTATATTAAAAACAACACTAAGGGCTTTATTGAGAATATTTTGACAACCACAAGCTTCATGTCCACTGAATGCTTAATCTAGTCAAGGAAAATGCTTATAAAAATCTGTTCTCTTTACCAATGATATCATGTAAAGTTAAATACAAGAATTTAGAACAAAAAATTAAATAAGTAATAACTGATTTTCCCTTCATATTTACTTATTCAATGTCTTTAAAAGTACCTACATTTTAATGTTTATGAAATTAGCAGAATTTATAATTACACATCATTATTTTTATTTCAATTATTTTTGTCATATCAGTTATTTTATTTTTGGGGGGCCTTCATTATCATGTTTGTATATAATTATTTCATAGTGTTTTTCTCTGACAATTTATTAATAATTTTGAAAATTTTGACGTTTCTTCATTCGTTTCCTTTGTCAGCTGCTTTTTAAATTTATTGCAAGTCATGCATTTCTGTGGTTCTCAGCAATTTCTAATGCCTATGCTTATTTCTAGATGTTCATTTGCACTGTTAAATTGCCTCATATTGCTGCAGGACAGATAATTTTTCTTTGATGACACTAAATAAGATTCACCCAGACATCTTTGTTTATTTGTTCAGCTGTTCTTTCATAATAATTTTAATAAAAATTGTGAAACAATTCCAGTCCAAGGAGATGGCTGACCCAAAGAGGCAACAACAGTGTGCCAAAAATGCTTTTGTGTGATCTATCAGATGGGTGTTATCACTGAGGAGGGCTTTCCTTTCAGTCAAATGATGGTGATAAAGTGCAAGTGCTGTGGCTCTGAACTCCCTGTGGATAATGCTTCATGACATATGGAAAATGTTTCCTAACTTATGAAAACTAATATCAGGACAGAATTTACTAAAAGTCCTGGATCACTGGGGTGAATAAAGCATCAACACAATCCTTAAGTACAGTCTTCAAGTCATAAATATCCTGCCAATGAAATAAATATAATTACTCCAATTTTTCTGACTTTTAATGACCTGTAGGGAAAATAAAGATGCAATCTTATACCTAATAGTTGATGTGAGAATTTTTAGTGATTTTTTTAAAAAAATTACTTAAAATGATCATAAATTTAATATTTTGTGTTTTTTTGTGTTTTGTATAGTAAATGAAAAGCTTTAATTTGGTCATCTCATTAGGTAAAACTATATATTATTTTTTTAAAAATTTAAAAAATGCAATGTCTATTAGAGTTGATAGATTCCACTGGTGTGGCTAAATCAAGCTAATTAACAAGATATCTGACGACAAATTGTTATAACTTTAGGGATCATCTGTCAGAAATTCACGATAACTGCCACTAGGTAGGTGTAGTACCTTGTGTAGTCACAAAACAAGTCAGTTTTTGAGGAATTAGAATTACTTCTCCAGTCAAGAAAATTGACATGTTGAGCAATAAAACTAAATTCAAGTTTACTTATCAAGTTTGCATATACAGACTTTAGCATTAACTTGGTTGATAATCATAATTGTCTATAAAATATTTCATGCACACTTCTCTCATAATTGTTGAGGCTTAAATCTACTGTCCCCAGTGACAACAATTATTAGTGACAACCCCAAATAATTGGATTATTTACAAAATTGCCTTACTGAGGACAACATCAAAGAAGTAATCATGCGACTAAAGCACAGTGTTTGTCAATTTTCCTTAGCTATGATAAAAGCCCTGAGGTAATTAATTTAAAAGGAAAAAAGGTTTATTTTGGTTCATCGTTTCAGAGGTTTCAGTCCATAGTTGATTGACAGCATTGCATCTGGGTCTGTAGTGAGACAAAACATCAGGCTCTCCATAGTAAAGCAAAGCTATTTACCTCCTAGCCAAGGAGTCTCACTATCCCCTTGAAGGATACACCCGCAATGACCTAACTTTCTTCACTAGGTCCCATCTGTTAAAGTTTCCACTACCAGGGCTGGAGTTGTGGCGCAGTGGTAGAGCACTCATCTTGAATGTGTGAAGGGCTAGGTTTGATCTTCAGCATCACATAAAAATAAATAAATAAAATAAAGGTATTGTGTCCATCTACAACTACAAAATATTAAAAAAAAAATTTCCACTATCACCTCCCCAAAGAGCCACAGTGACCATACCTTCAACTCATGGACGTTTGGAAACATTCAAGATCCAAACTATAGTAAGCTTTAAACTCTTTTCAATCATTGGATGTATCTTTTTATTTTTTTCTTTTTATTATACTCTTCTGGTTATTTTCTGTTTAATTTTATTTATTTCCTTAGAAAACAACCCTAACAAGTGATAGCACTGAAAGCTTTTACAAATATTAATCAACAATATCCAAGCTGTTAGTTTCTGGTCTTTTTTGATTGGATTGTCTCAGATAGTGAAAATATTCTTAAACTATGGAAAACCTTCCCAGATATTACACACATCAACAAAGTCAATGAAGTTTCATCTAAGTCACCTGAAAGGCAATTGAAGAACTCTACCTTATAAAGAGTGCTGTGCCCCACAATGTCCTTGGATTTTGTAATTCTTAAATGAAAATGACAAGTCTACTTCATGCAAAAGCTGGTTATAAACTAGATGGTCTTTTATACTACACTGGTAGGATTGATACCCCAGTCCCAGTTTGAGACAATCCAGTTCAGGTAAATTTAACATCTAACCTCAGTACTTCATTGCTTTGACTGCATTTATTGGTGATTATTAAAATAAAGCTCAAACATTGGTCATATCAATTTCATATTTCTGCTTCTTGTTCAAAAATGCATTTCTGACTTCAGCATTTGAGAGCTATATTCAGATAGATAATGTAGTTACATAGAGGATGTTATCATATAACTTCTTGATGTTTTCCCCCATATTGCTATTAACTAAGCAAAATTAGTTTTCCTGGGCAAATAGATTTTATTTAGCATGTGCCATCATTTCCTCTTATAGTGTGTGATGTAAAATTATAAGATATAAGCCAAGCACGGTGGCACACACTTGTAATCCCTGCACTTTGGGAGGCTGAGACAGGAGAATCACGAGCTCAAAGCTAGCCTCAGCAATGGCGAGGCACTAAGCAACTCAGTGAGACTCTGTCTCTAAATAAAACACAAAATAGGGCTGGGGATGTGGCTCAGTGGCCAGGTGCCCCTGAGTTCAATCTACAGTACCAAAATATATATATATATATATATATATATATATATATATATATATATATGAGATATAGAGTGAGAAAATCTGGACTTTGAATTTACACTTACTTATTCTGTGACCTTAATTGTGTTATTCAGTGCCTCTGATATATGCATTTTATATGTGTGAGTGAGGATAGAGCATCTACATGTCTAATTGGGCTGTTGCAGAGAACAGAGGAGTACATCTCACATTGAGGGGGAGAACCTGGCCATTATGTATGTATGTGTATTTTTATTTCAGTTCATTGTAGAACATATGTTTGTAAAATCTGTGTAAATTACTAGAAAAATGGAAAACAAGAAAGAAAAACTCAATGTACACTATATAAATTATATTTTTTTAATTTTTAGATTTAATTGGCACAAAATTATACTCTGATTGCCTTAAAGCACTGTAAGTATTGCCTCAATTTTTGTACTTATTTTTTTGGATCTTAAAATAAGCCATAATGATTTTTCTCTTCTGTTTTAAATCATTTAATTTATATTACATAAGACTTGTTTTAATCAAGTCTGTGGTTGGCTTTTATTTCTAAACAGGGCATGTTTCCTCCACAAACAAACCATTTTAACAATATAAATGTGCATGACACAAAGTTTTACTCTAAAGACTACTCTATTAATTTTATTTCACATGCTAATTTGAGTTCTAAAATATAAACACTATGCAAGCTCTACCTATGTAAAAAAATTGAAAAGTAAATATTGTTATTATTGTATACAAAATGGAACCAAAACCCAAATATATTGAATACCTTGAAGGAGAGTTCTTAGGGAAGTCTTCTTCATTATTTCCATGCCACCTTAAATGTCAGATTTTTAACTTTGTAAATATTATGTGTCTTCTAGTTTTCTATGTAAGACTCCACCATACTAGGCTATTTTCAACTAGTCTGAAAATATATAATGTAAGTGAACCCACAAATTTTATTTTAAACCTCTGTGAGTATAAATCTGTATTTTAGATGTGGCTTACATGCCAAGTGTGTTTTTAGAGATCCTCGTGTACCTTATTTCAAATAATACAAGTTATTATGAGAGTGAAACATGTGAAATTTTCATAGTACTGAAGAAAATTTAGACAAAAACAATGCTTTCTTAGGAAAAAAATAGCATGGCATATTAGTTATATCCTAATGAGAAAACCTATATACCTTCAGTTATTTTTTCTTAAAATGGACATTTTGAAAAATATGATCCTATGAATCCAAAAGCTACACACTAAGTTGGGTTAATATTCAACATGTCTCTATGAATGTGTTTTGCATGTCTTTTAATCTATGCTTATAGTTTTGCAATCAACTAAAATGAAGCACAAAATACAAATATTTATTTAGAAATAATTCATAGGAATATGAATTATTTTTAATGTGTTAATAGATTTAACATAAGAGACCAAGTTCATGAACTCATGGTCTTCCAGTTTCTCCAGAGTGGCGTAGAACCCTGAGCCTAGCAATGTCTACTGAACAAAGCTTTCTCAAATGCTATGCCATGTTGTGTCCCATGTAATTAAAATGCTACCTTGGATTTACACAGCTCATTTTCTCTAAAGAGTTAAGATCAAGTATCTATCTTACTCTTCTCTTTACCCTTTCTGTTACAATTTCAAGCAATTTTGAGTTTTCTATTAGGTAAGGAATTTAAACTAAATTTAGGCTTACTTTAAATAGAGAAGTGGAGATGGAAACAGGTAAAGTTATGTTTTTCAAGGTCAGAGAGCAAATCACTAAAAGAACTAGAACTAAAATATGTTTAATACCTTTTCTTTTCTTTTCTTTTTTACACTTTTTCATTGAAATATCATTCTGGTACTCTTCTCTTTCAAAGCCTGAAATATAACACAAAAATGAAGAGATTGTTTTTAAAGGAATTGTTATATATCATTCTAGGAAAGTTAAAATATATAAAGAAAAGGTCAGGGAAATAAACAATCTTTTACATCATTTAAAAATGAGGGTTAGAGAGGGGTTTAGATTTACAGTTAGGATATCTCTAGGACCACACACCATCTGCCACACATTACACATCGCAGATTGTTAATCAATGTATGTAGGATAAATATATACATGATGAGTCTAGTAATAAAAAAAATGGTATTTACATGAAATAAAATAAATTCTCATGTGTAAAAGAACTCTCTCAATCAGTTGTTGTGCATAATATATAGCAGGCAATAAATTAGTTACTGTGAATACAAGGCTCATTTCATACTCTCAATGACCTTATAATCATGCTGACGATACACTCAAGGGAAAAACCATATATTTACATAGTACTGTGACCTGGGTAAGTACAGGTGCTCTAGTGGAGTGTGTATAGAGTTCCTGAGGAAACCAAGCCTCATGACTGGGAGACGTCACAGGAAGTCAATGATAAGAATGACCCAGGAGGAAGTTGTAAAGGTAGTGATTCAGATTGAGGAAATACAAAAATGCAAATTTATGTCAAACGAATGTTTTTTGTCTTAACTAATTAAAAGACTTTGAAAAAAATTTGAAACTTTCATTGATGGCATAGTTTGTGGCAGAGGTGGGCTGGCACACAGCAGCTCTAGATTCCATAGCGTGTGAGGCTGGAAAGTTTGTCTATTGGATTCCTTCAAAGGAAGAGCTCAAGGTGCAAATGAGATGTCACCAATTTGAAGTATGCACCTCTGTGAGAGTTTGCAGTTGGGGAGGGAAGGACCATCTTCCTGCTGCATTCTCTGGTGCTGCCAGTGTGACTTTGGAGACTATTATTATTAGGCCTGAATGTTTGCATATCTAGTCTTTAGTCCTTAGGTAGTAAGAGGCCTTTGCAGCAAGGAAGGCCGGGACACCCTGAGCCCTGGAGATCAGCTAGGGCCCTGTACTATTGAACACAACAGTTGTCCTAACAACCTCCTAATCTCCATCTTCTGGATTAGTGGAGTGTGTGTTGTCTTTCCTGAGTCCCACCCAAATCCTTTTCCTCAAGCAATGGTAGGGGCACTCAATTTCCTATACTAAATTCCTTTCCCATGTAAGTTGCTGTAATTGTTGATTTTTTGTCATAGAACTGGATGTTCTATGATGATATGGTTTCATAAATATAAGAAATAAATAAATCTGTCCCTTTTCTAAAGAAATTTCAATTTATACATTTTATTCATTCTTAAACATGTTGCATTCTGGAGCACTTATAAGGCTCAAATTATAGACTGATTGAGGAAAAGGTCGGTGTCTTATTCACCACCAGTGTCCCTCATTTTATATGGCATCTAGCACATAAAAGCAGCTCCTCAGGAAATGCGTAGTGACTGAATAAAATCAATCGAACGTGATTCATGATTCATCAATTTTGGCTAATGTTTTAATCAGCTTTTTTGCTGCTGCAACTGAAAGATCTGAACAGAGCAACTGTAGAGGAGGAAAAGTTTATTTGTGGTCTCACAGTTTCAGAAGTCTCAATCCATAGAAAGCAGGCTCTCTTCCTAGGAACTCCAAGTGAAGCAGAACAGCACGACAGAAGTGTGTGGCAGAGGGAAGCCGCTCACATGATGATCAGGAGAGAGACCCCACGCACCAGATACTAATATATACCCCATAGCCACGCCCCCAGTGAACCACTTCTTCCAGCCACATCCCACCTGCCTCCACTTACCACTCAGGGCTTAATTCACTGATTATGTGCAAGCTATAGCCCAATCATTTCTCCTCAATCTTTGCCTTGTCTTACAAGTGAGCTTTTTAGGGATACCTCACATACAAACCATAACAGCTAACTTATCCTTTTCTTTTCTAGATCTGTTTTTCCTAACTTTTTAAAATATTCTATTTGGTGTAAATTAACCATAGCTGAGATTATCTAGGGTTTTTTTTTTTATTTAAACGTTCATATTAATAAATTTTTGTATTTTTTTTGCTTGGTTGTTTTTGGTATTGGGGATTAAACCCAGGGCACTCTACCACTGAGCTACATCCCCAGCCCTTTTTATTTTATAATTTTTAAATTTTGAGACAGGGTTTCACAAAAATGCTGAGACTGGCTTTGAATTTGGGGTCCTCTGGCCTCAGACTCCCAAGTAGCTGGGATTACAGGTGTGCACTATCATGCCTGGCTCATGGCAATAGATTTTTACCTCTAGAACTTGTTGGTGTTTTGTGTCACAAGTTGACTAGGTGATTCTGTCCTTTCAAGCTGTGATATATACACAAACAGGAAGGATTTCCACCACACTTCAGGCAGCCATTCCAGTCAAACCAGGTAGGTTTGTAAGGTAGGGAAGTAAGGAAGTTCAAGAGAACATTTTTGATAAACTTGCAAATTAATTTACACATAGTTAAATTTGATTTCCAAGAGCACCTCATAATGATTACAAGGTAATTTCATCAGAATATTTGTCAGAACTGATGACATTTTTTGTTCTCTAGTTTTTTGTATTAAGAAAATTAAGAAAAATTGTTAGAGTTTCCAATTTTATATTGTTTATAAATCTAAAATAATGAGATTCTAAATTACTCCTAAACAGCCTGAATAAAGTACAAACTGTTTGGAATAATCGTCAGGGACTATTTCTATTCTTTCTCAATTATGATCACTGTATGAAAAACAAAACAAAACAACATAAGACACACAAAGTAGGAAGGATCACACTATAATATCATGGATGGATATAATTTTCTGTGAAAACTAAATTTCTATACAGGACACAACATATAAATATCAATTATGGTCTGAATAACATCTAGAAGTTCATTCTCTGACCTTTAGACTCTTTACTAATGGACTCATAAGCAATGCAATATAAATAAAAACAAGACAATCTAGCCTTTCAATGAGAAATAGCCTCCTCCCCACAAAAACAAAGAAACCCTCTAAGATATTCTTCTTCACAGTATTCCCTTTATTTTCCATAGAGCCTACATTGACACTTTGGATAGTTTTAACAATTTATTTTTCACCTTTGAAAACGTAGCAATCAGCAGCAGTGAAGCCAAGCCCCCAAGCGGGGGCTTCACATTTACTCTACTGTTTATGGCAGATTTCAGAGACCAATGCTATAAAATTTGGAGCCAGTGAGTTGTTCGTATCTATAGCTCAAGGGAGTTTAGGCCCATTATAATCTCTTTGATGCCAGGAAAATGTATTGATGAGAAACATGTGGACATTTGGGTGCAAGAGTATCAGTTTATTTTAAAAATAGAAACTGTTTGTCCTCTCTGATTCTTGTTGTTCCTGGCAGGCTGGGACAGTGGGTGCAGACAGATCATGGAGTCTGGGTGTGCTCTTGGATTCTTCTTGAAGACTTGGGAAAGTATTGGTTGGTGAGATATATTTGATGGCCATTCATTTTTGTTGTTCTACTAACTCTATTAACCTCTCTGTCAATGTGTCCACCTCATATTCTTCCTTAGTGTTCATACATCATAGAATGACCCATATTAATAAAAGGAAGTTTACATCAAGACATTTCCTAGGGGTGTGATGTAATAAGTCAAGTGAATTAGTTGACTTACGAGTGATGGAGAGATGTAAGTAGTCCAGGATCTCTGTCCAAGAGGAAAGACATATCAACAACCAAAGAGTAAACCAAACTGATTACCAACCAAATAGTGCACTTAGTGGAAGAAAAAGGTAGAGGACAAGGAATGAGAGAGACCCATTAACTTAGCTGAGAGCTAAAAAACTGGGTTACCATATTTGAGAAAATCAATGTTCAAAGATAAAGAAGCTGTCTTCAGTCAAGTAACATACAAAGACATGCAGGCATAGCAGTTAAGCAAACAGACCCGACAGCACTGAAGAGCCTGACCAAGTAGCTATGTTAAATGACACTATACTACTGATTGTTAGTATGATAGTTCAATATCAGTACAATCAGAAGAGAGGTGAAAAATACTATTTGTTTTGTCCACATGATGACAAAATTTCTGTTTGTGAGCTTCTCACTAATTATAGTAAATGCCTTTTAAAATATTGTCTTTGCAGACTGTTTCATACAAATAAAGTTTTATAGGACAAAGGAGTCTTGAAATCATGCCATCATCTTAAATAATCCCACAGGTATTTTTTGATTCATAAGTATTAATCAAAATATAATTATTTGGTGTGCTACTTGATCGTTCATATTTGGTATAAAATTAAAATGCACATGACTAAACCAAAACATCTCCTATTTTGCCTTTAATATTTAGTATTTGTTCTATGTTTCAAGCCTACTTCAACACAAAATTAAGATTTCTCTGATAAGAGATCCAGATGTTATAGCAGACACACCTGTTTGTTAGATACTATCATTTTATTTCCCTGATTCAGATGAAATTCTGTTCATGAAATTCAATTTCTAAAATAGTTTTTTTTTTTTTTGCAAAATGTTGGGTCCATTTTTATATCTTACCTTGTGGCCATTGCAACATGTATTATTACACTGAACGTGCAATTTATGTATGCATTTGTTAGGTGGAATCCAGCAAAAGGAGGGAAAAAAGAGAAAGCTTTAAATGGGTGATTTTCAGGTCCATACTTTCCTCGGAAAGCAATATGGGGAGGGATACCAGCCTCTTCGTGAGATTGCATTATGATCTAGTGACCCTGAAAATAGGGTCAGAAGGAGGTCTCCCTGCTAACTGGAAAACTAATCAATATAATTCAATATAAGGACTTGTGCCCCCAAATCACATAACTTCTCTCCTTTTTTGCCCCTCTCCATGATCAACCCTGAGACTCCAGCCTCACCACCTTTGATTCTCCTTATGGTGTTCACACACACACAGTCCCACATTTAGGTATCTGCTAATAATAATGAAGAAAACCCTATTATTTATTTGATATATAAAAATCAAGAACTTTTAGCTTAATATCATTCTCATATTTGACTTGCTTGAAGTGAAATATATTTGTTTAAAATAAGATTTATTTCACTTAAAATAGTGACTTGGAAAGGAAGTTTTTGTATCTGGTAATATAAATGTTTAGAATTATATTTTTTTAATAGGTAACATTTTATTACTTAAACCAAAGCTTGGTAATTTAAATTTGTATTAGATTAGCAAAGAAACTTCTCTGTGAACCTGTCTGCATTTGATGCAGGTCAGGTACAGTAACTGAGAAGGAGAGCATGACAAAGGGTAAAAGGTCACTGGTGACTAATTTTCTGAAAACTAGCAGCTTGTGTAAGTAATAGAACATTTATTGCCTTTCGATGTTGTCCCAGCAATGAGCTAGAAAATCCATAAGAATTCCCAGCCCTAGCCTTTATTAAGGCATAGCCCTGGATTAGTTTAATGTGCAATTTAAAGTCACTGCCTGCCAATACCTTGCTTACTTTTCTTAAGTAGGACCATTTTACTCGCTGACCCCCCCATCAAGTTGTCAAAAAGAAAAAACAAAGAACAAAATAAAAAGAGGTGTGCTTTCCTTAATTTAGAGGGAGGCTTATTACAATCCAAATTGTGCATTTATTTTTTAATATAGCACAGATCCTGATAAAGCTATAAACCTCCAATGAACCTTTTAATTTTCACCATAAATTCATTAACATGAGAAAGTTAAGGCTCATTCCCATGTGCTCAGCGAACTTCCTGCTCAGGTAGACCTGGCCATACTATTTGGGAGCTTCTGAGATATTTAGGGAGCTATAGACTGTTTTATTGAATAATCTGAAGTACAATCACAATAGCAAACTAATTTTTAAAACTTGAAATTTTTCTCAACTAAAAATAATTGAAAAAGAACTAGTTTAAGCTCATAACATCATCAGATAAGTAGATGAAGAAGGGAGCTAACATTATTTGATGCTAAGCATCATGCATATTATCTCTGAATCTTTTAAACAGTCAAAATAGGCTGCAGCAGCATCTTTGTAAAGATGAAGAAATAGTAACAGGGAAGTAATGAAAACCAAAGTTTTGGAACTAAAAGGATTGGTAAGCTTTACAATCACAAAACTATCCCTAATACTTTTTATACATTTTTTTTCTTTTTTAGGTACTGGAGATTGAACCAGGGGTACTCTATCACTGAGGTATACCCCTAGTCCTTTTTATTTTTTTATTCTGAGACAAGGTCTCTCTAGGCTACTTAGGTCCTTGCTAAGTTGCTGAGGCTTGCCTTGAACTTGCAATCCTCCTGACTCAGCTTCCATAGTCATTGGAAGTAGAGGCATGCATCATACAATTCTATCCTGCCTTCCAAAAGTATATTGTGAGACAGACAATACTTCCATGTTTTTGATATTGTTTCCTATTTGGAATAAACTGTATATTGTCAAACTTCTGAAACATACGAAAATGCCAACAAGTTCTTCCAACATTTGAAACACCATCAAATATTGTGTCTAATAAATAGTTTTAAAGGATATTTAATCCAAGCTCATAGAGAGTAAAAAGATGGTTTTATAAACTGAGATTTTTTTTTCTTTTCTTGTTTTCCTGATGTACATGTATGAATACACCACAGTGTGAAGTACCCCTGGGTTTGATCTCCAGTACCAAAAAAAAAAAAAAAAAAAAAAGTGTGAGCCGGGCGTGGTGACACAAGCCTGTAATCTCAGCACTTAGGGAGGCTGAGACAGGAAAATCGTGAGTTCAAAGCCAGCCTCAGCAATGGCGAGGCGCTAAGTAACTCAGTGAGACCCTGTCTCCACATAAAACACAAAATAGGGCTGGGAATGTGGCTCAGTGGTCCAGTGTCCCTGAGTTCGATCTCCAGTACCAAAAAAAAAGTGTGTGTGTGTATATATATATACATGTGTATATGTGTGTGTGTGTGTGTGTGTGTGTATCATTAAACACAGTTAAAACAATATTTCCAGGTTAGATTAATATTCTGATATTTGTTTAGCTCTAATCATGAAAATAACAATGGGGATAGGAATCGGGTTTTAGTCACATTGGTGTCCTAATTACCTTCTATAGTGCCTGGGCTTCATAAATGTCTGACTGTATGTAATGGTCATACAGTCCAACATCCTCTTGACTTTGAAAGCTATGCAACAGGGTATTAAGAGAAAACAACTATTCTTCCCTCAGTTTGGGCTGAGGTGCCAATCAAATGCACATCACATATCAATGAAAGTTTTCCAGTATAAAAATTTTAAAGGAAATATCTTAAAAGTGGACCATGGGGGAGACGTTCTGTCTGAACACATCAATCCTAAAAGGATAGTCTCTTTGGGAAGACTAAAAGAGCTTTAAAAGTGGTCTCTATTACCGGGAGATCTAGAAGACTAGGGACAGACTTACTCTAGAGAAATTTAAGCAAATGGTGTGTAGAGAATAAAAGACGGAGAAGATAGGACTGTCTTCTTCAAGATTTTTTCAAGGCGAGGTATGTGTTAAGGTTGTCTTACAAAATGATGTAGGTCCTACAAGGAAAATCCCAAAAGTAAGAAGATAGACATAAAGAGCAATCTAGCAGGCTGAGGAACTGTTCACAAGTGACCATTAAATGTAAAAGTGCCTCTTCTGAAGTCAAGAAATTTGTAGAATATCTGGTGATGAGTTTTACTAAGAGCCCAGAAAATTATACTTCCTGACAATGAAACATTTTAAATACTGGCCAAGTCCAATCTGGGCATGATGGCACATACTTGTCATGCTGGGAACTCAGGAGGTTGAGGCAGGAGAATCTCAAGTTCAAAGCCAGCCTCAGCAACTTAGTGAGACTCTGTCTCGAAATTAAATATTAAAAGGCCTGAGGGTGTAGCTCAGTGATAGTGCTCTGAGTTCAATTCCAGTACTGCAAAAAATTAAATTAAATTAAAAATTTGCCAGGTCCAGAGAAAGTAGACATTTCAGTGGAAATGGTACTTAAAAAACCAAGAGTTTTCATCTTTTCTTAACATGCTTCTTTCCAAAGTCTGATCTTGAAGGGGTCAGAAACAGTGTCTGGACATGTATGACAGAAGGAAAAATCAAAAGGAGACAAAGAAGCAAGAAACTCCATCCTGTTGCATGTTAGATTTCTAATCCAAAGCAAGACTTGTCTTAGGGAAGGGGAAGATTTAATATTGAGGTTTTGGAGTTTTGATCAGTACACCAGGCTAGAATAAGCTAATTATTGAATAAAATAGCATTTGTGACTTAAAATAAAGACAATTCTGTCTGACATCTAAGAGCCAGGGATTTCAAGCAGGAATAAAAGAAGATTAAACCTTTTTGACTCACAATACTGGAGGGTCAGTTCATATTACAATATTGTCCTTTTAGGTTATATGTTACATATTTGCCAATGGTGAAAACAATCAATGTGTGTTTCTCTCTCTACACAGACTGGAGGGAAACAGTCCATCCAGGAAACACAGGCTCCTATTTGTTGGCAATACCTTTTTTTTTTTGGTGGAACCCTGGTCAGTACAGTTTAGGATTGCCCACTTCCTTTGACAGCCAGCAGAAAAAGCACCAGGGAAGAGCAGGGGAAATCATCTAGTCTGGAACTACCTGGGTGCTGCACAGAGCATTCCCTTCATACCACGTTGTCCATGGCTTGACCACAAAGAAAAGCTGAGTCAATACAGATTCTGGACAATCATTTGTCAAGCTGAACTTCAATTATTTTAGACAAAGAAAAGAACATATCTGGGTCTCTGCCACCAATATGTTCTCAGAGTAAAAACTGAAATTTGAACTCATACAAAAACGAAAATTTAATTCCATGGATCAATGACAGGACCTGTATATAGAGTCAAATTCCTTTTTATTTTAGATAGAAAATCCAGGTTTACAAAGCAGTTATCAAGTAAATATTCATGCATTTATCTAGTAAATATTATTTGGGTATGTGAAACAGAATAAATAATGCTAGAAACAGTTGCTGGTGTACTTCAACTTTTCTCCTGAAGCATTGTTAAGAACAGAGGCATTTGAACATATTTGAACATATAACCCCCACAGGGTTCAGAGAAAACTCAAAGCAGCTAACTTTTTCCATTACTTAAAAATCAGGTTAAAACAAAATAAGTTTTCCATTTGAGAAACTACATACAAATAACAAGGAGGTTAACATGGGAAATGAAAAAAAATTTAAGTGAAAAAAAGGTAGCTGCCAGGTATTTTGATGAATGACAAATATCTAATCTGTGAGGTAGGTATGTACAAGTAGAGTAACAAGCAGCTTACCAAATGTAAAAGTCCAGAATTTTAGTACAATAATTAGAGGAAGAAAAACAATAGACTGGGGGAAATATTTGCATTGGCTGTGACAGAGGATTACCATAGAAACACCTTATTCAGAGAAAAACTATTTTTAAATAAATAAATTGGTTTATAAAACAATTCAGTGAAATACAAATAATAAGTAAATATATTGAAAATATTTATCTTCACTGGGAGCATAATACCATGACATGAGCATTATAACAATCCAAAGCACAATTTTACTAAATTGATAAAATATTGTTTCAGACTATAATATCTAATGCTGATGAATTCACAATAAACTGAATGTTGCTCATATTATTATGAATTGATGCAACTTGTTTGAAAATCAATGAGTTTATATGTTTTAATAATAACACACTTTTTCATTGATTTGAGCAACTAAACCCATTACTGTGGAATTATATTTAGGATAAAATTCTCCCAAATTAAAAACATGTTACTGTCATACTACTCTTTAAAATAAGAAGATTTGAACACAATTTAAACGTAGAGCAATATGAGGATATACCTATAGTTCAATATAATGGCTATCCATTAAAATAATTTTTAAACCATATGTACAAATTGGAAAATATAACAAGCATTTGAAAAGACAGGCTAGACTAGTAAAATTCAACTTTTGCAAAGTATAGAAAAGTTTCAGATGAGATTAATTTTTAAAACAATCTACTTTGTTAATTATAAAGGTAATCACAGAATACTTTGTTAATTTTTAATAGATTTTATTTTTTTCATATAGTTTTATGTTCAAAGAAAAATTGAGAGTAAAGTATAGAGATTTCCCATGTACTCCCTGCTTCCCCCACTATCACATCTCCAGTGTGGCTCATTGATTGATGAAACTGTATGGATATTTCATCATCACCCAATTTCCATATTCCATATAGATGTCACTCTTAGTGTTGTACATTCTATGGGTTTTATAAATGTATAACAAGATGTCCACTGTTGCAGTACCAAACAGAATTCTAAAAATCCTCTCTGCTCTGACTGTTCACCCCTCTTTCTCACCTAACCCTTGAAAACTTCTGATAGTTTTACTGTCTTGATGATTTTGCCTATTCTAGAGCTTCTTTCACTTAGTAATATGCATTTGAGATTCTCCTATGTCTTTCCATGGTTTGATAAGTAATTTCATTTTAGTGCTGAATGACATCACTATATGTATGTACCAGTTTATTTATCCATTCACCTATTGGCTACCAATTTATAATTGTCCAAGTTTGGGCAATTATAAATGAAGTTGCTAACAATAAGTGCTGGCGAGGATGTGGAGAAAAAGGTACACTTAAACATTGCTGGTGGGATTGCAAATTGGTACAACCAATCTGGAAAGCAGTATGGAGACTGCTTAAAAAACTTGGAATGGAACCACCATTTGACCCAGCTATCCCACTCCTTGGCCTATACCCTAAAGACTTAAAAACAGCACACTACAGTAAAGCAGCCACTTCAATGTTTATAGCAGCACAATTCACAATTGCAAAAC
>CM053408.1:38315746-38377927 GCA_028644305.1 Xerus rutilus
ATATTAAAATGCAACTTTGAGAAAAAAAAATAAAGTCTAAAAAAATAAATAAATAAATGAAGTTGCTATAAAAAAGTGTGTGCAGGTCTTTGGACGTAAGTTTTCAAGTCCTTTTGGTAGATACTAAGGAATAAAGTTGTTGGATTGTATGATTAGAGTGTGTTTAGTTTTGTAAGTAACCCAAAACTGTCTTCCTAAGTGGCTGTTTTTCTATTGCTTTTCTGTTCTTTGGGGAGTGGTTTTTCCCCCCTCTTAGTGACTAATAGGAGTAATCCACTTCTTAGGACTTCTAAAAATTATTTAATTATTTAATTGGGACCTGCTTGAAATTCCATTCAGGTCTGGGGAAGAAAGTGTCACAGTGAACTGAACGGGACATGCTGAGAAAAAAATTCACTTTCTTCATAACTGCATCTTACTAAGCCCAACTCATTTACTAAAGCAGTTATACTTGAGTAACTGATATATTTTTAAAATATTTACATTTTAATACATATTGTATTTTCCCAAATGGAGTTGTAATAGATAGCCAATGCATTGAACCATTTCTTTTTCATTTAATTTACAACTTTTATGGACTTCTTCTCTTCAGCTCAAAACCAGGTACATGTGCGTAAATTAATTACTTGAAATAGTAAATTTTGTGCCTTAATCATAATTAATACAAAGATTCTCACTTTTTTTTTTTCTCTTTTGGTACCAGAGATTAAACTCAGGGGGCATTCGACCACTAAGCCATAACCCCAAGCCCTATTTTGTATTTTATTTAGAGACAGAATCTCATTGAGTTGCTTAGCACTTCGCCTTTGCTGAGGCTGGCTTTGAACTCACAATCCTCCTGCCTCAGCCTCCTGAGCCACTAGGATTACAGGTATGTGCCACTGCACCCAGCACAACTCTCTTATTGATGACAATTTAGTTTGTTGCCAATTTTTTCACCTTAAAATGTTGCTATAAGCATTCTGGAATATACAACCCTGAGTGTACATACATACATACACTGGGGATTTATCTACACAAATGTTTATAGCAGCATGGTGTTATTTTTGTTGCTGTTGTTAATTTGATATCCATCAAAATCCCAAAGTCAGATTGTTTTATCAAAATTTATGTCAGTGATTAGCCCCTTGGTTTGGATACAGCGTTTAAGTAGTTATAGAACTCATTTAGCTTCTAATATTTTATTAAAGGAATAGGCTGAATAGCTTTCGTAATGATCAATTCTTAGGCACTTTCTGATTTCCCTCTACATGTTCAATTTTAATACCGGTCTACATTTTAAAAGCCCTGTGTGATCGTACTCAATAGGAATCTTGGATGGAAAGTGTGTAGCTTCATTGCACATTAGGAATGCATTAAAAGTGGCTGGGCAGCAAATTTACTCTTTTTAAATTATTACTAGGTGAAACATATAACATATTGACAACAGGTTGTATTTGTTTCTGACTTGACAGCTGTATTAAACAGGTACTGGCTAGAGGATTAGCCTTGGAATCAGCCCACGCCTGGTCATTAGGATAAAATCATGTGAGCAAAGTATTGCATTAAAAAAATCTATGCCACTCAATCTTGATACTTGCTTGAAATTCACATAACTAGTTCAAGGTTTATCATAAATTACTTAATGGGCATATCTCATAGTTAATTATACTTATGCTTTCTTATCTATAAGACAAAAATGAACAATTTTTGTAGGCAAAGAAGAAAAAATTATTAGACATGATGTTTAGAACCTTTAAATATCTCTGCATTGAATTTGAGGACAACATATTTATAAAATTTTGTCCCTGGAACATAATACAGGAAAGACAGTAGCAAGAATCAGACATAACTTTCCTATGTTCATATAGGAATACATGACCAGTGTAACTCCATATCATGTACAACCACAAGAATGGGAAGTTATACTCAACTTATGTATAATATGTTAAAGTATATTCTACTGTCATATGTAACTAAAAAGAACAAATAAAAATATGAGTAGATAACATTTTTAATTCTATTAATAAAAGTGTATCAAATTCTTATTTATTTTTATCTTGATGTGCAAAAGGGACAAACTTATTTAATTGAGGAGTGAGATGGAGTCTGTCCTTGAGGGCCAGAAAGATATATGTCACCATCATGCATCAGAGTAAGAGAGAGGCCTGTTTTGTAGCCCATCCCAGTACTATGATTGATGGGTTATGGGTCCCCATTGCCAACCTCCCATCACATAGGTTTTAAATTTGCTTTTCCATTATAGAAAGAGTGTATATATTTTTACTTCATTTTCAAGTTCTTGTACCACTAAAAATTAAAACATGTGATGTTACCTTAGTGCCTGGTAGCACTATATCATTTACTACAAATTATTTTGTTCCCTTTTAAAGTTTACCAATTAGTCATTGACAATCAATTATTTAAAAATATAAACAATGGTATATAATCAATAAGTCCCACAGCGGTGTGAATGATATTACTTTCCTCTTGACACCTAAAAGATACATCTCAATGCTGACTGGAGAGGAGAGTTAAGGCCAAACCCAGAGAATTGAGCCTAGGGAAAGCAAAAAGAATGAGATTACAGAAGGCTTGAAAATATAGAGAAGTGAAAGAGATGAATGGGCAACAAAGTCAAAGCTGTAACTTGAGAATTCTGCCTGGGCCTGTAAACCCCCAGGCTGGAGAATTACCGCCTAAAATCTCTCTTCACTAGTACTGTTCCTGATGACTCTGCTTCTTTCACCTTGTGGAATCCAGATGCATTCGTTTCCTCTGTAGATCTGCTTTGTATTAGACTTTGTAAATTAACTGATTTTCTGTTCTCTACAGATATGCCCACATTCTCCAATGGGATCTAAGAAGCGTATGTGAATGTGTGCAAATTCACTGGAATGGTGAAGATTAAGTGGAGTTTTGACAACCTACTCGTGTTCAATGGAAAACTGTTTTGAGTACAATTTTCCACACATGTGTTATCAATTGCTCAGCCCTGATATTGATAAGAAACATACAAAAGAGACAACTAAAAATACTGTTGCAAAACCACCATCCAGTGCAAGTGTGATGACGTCATCACACATTAGGCTCCTAGAGAGCTGTGCAGAATTCTGGACCATGTGTAGAAAAGAGCCCAGTAGTATAACAAGAAAATAATTAGTAATTTTTATTTAATTTTGTACATTCCAACTGATTTATTCCTGCTGACTAAAGGACTCAGACTAGACATTTCAAGCATGCTTTCTAAATGTAACCATACCCATGACCCTCTTCTCTTCTTTTCAACTAAGCCTTCAAATACCCCACATCATCTGTAGGAATTATTTAGTGACAAAAAGTATGAAAAAGGGCTTGGTTGTTTTAATGAACAGGGACAATAGGTGCCGTCCTTCTGGATCTACCTATTTTCTGATTTCCCTTTGAGGGATTAAGTAAAAGAAGCACATGATTAAACGAGAAGCAGCAACAGCATCCTCAGTTGATGCACTGCACGTCAGCAGAGACCAGTGATCCTAGAAATGCTGGAATCAGCCGTCAATGATAAGGAGAAAAATAATTTTCTTCTTTATATTGTAAAATTAAAATCCAGATAGATGGATGAGCTAAATATGAAAAATTGAAAAAGTGAAAATATTTATAAGAAAAAATAGACCAGTATATTTATGATATTCATTTAAGAATTTTTTTTTAAAAACATAAGATAAAGTATACTCACAAAAGGAAAGACTGATAAATTGGATTATATTAAGACTGAAACTTTCCTTTGGGGGGAAAATCATAAAGTTTAAAGGCAAACTATTAATTGAGTGATGGCATTTGTTTATAAACCCATATGACCAATAAAAAGGTTAATATCCAAACCACAAATGGTCCCTAAAAAAAGAAAAAAGAAATATCCACAATTTATTTAAAATTGCATTAAGAGGTAATTCATGGAAGAAAAATTGTAAATGGTCAATAAACACACCAACTGATCTCAGTAAAGAGGAGACAGTGCATGCTAGATTTAGAAGTCTAACAAAATTAAATGTTGTTAAAGATACAGGGGAAAACAGTTGCATTCTCACCATTGTTACAATACAATGGTAGAATTGTTTTCACAGTATTTGGGAAAGCTGAAAATGTGCATCTCTTCAGACATAGCAATTCCATACTTACATACCAAAAGATAGTTTTAACTTTTCAACTGTAAACAAGAAAACATAAGCAAGAATGTTCATAGGTAGCCTAGTGTAAGTAGAAAATTTAATGAAACTAAATATTCATTGATAAGAAACTGACTTGTAGATAGTGGCAGATTTATATGAGTAAATAATTTTTAGTAATAAAAGTGAAGTTGAGTCTAGAAAAAAATAGATTAATCTCACAAACATGATGTTAAATTACTTAAATAAATTATAATTTTTAAAAAGGCCAGATAATAGTTGTATCATTGATATCAATATATGCGGTCAGATTTCCAGAAAAAATGCAGGGAATTAATACAACAACTTTGCTGTACTATCTTTAGGGAAAGAGGATAAAAAAGGGAGATCTTATTTTCTGTAATATTTTATTTATGAAAAATTGAATCAAAACTAAGTATTTTTAATAATTACATAAATTGCAGGTAAGTGACATTAGTATTATATTATCCTATATTTTCCTTTATGTCTAAACACTCCACAATAAAAATGTTTTAAAATATCGAGGCAAAGTTAATGCTTCCATAATATGATGTAGAATTATGTACTATAGTGCTCATCAAATTCCATTATCGGTATCTGCCTAGGACACTATCAATTCCACAAGTTTAGAACTGATACTTGTTCAGTCTTTTTCATAGTGTTTGTGCACTTATGGCCCTAATAATAGTTATTGATGACAATTTTATGATGATGTTAAAGGAGGTCATAAAATTATAAATAAAATTAATAGCTTACTACTCAATATTACAATAAATAGTTTATTATAGAGAATTGACTCTACATAAAGATTTCCTTCTTTCCTCAGGGCCTATCTTAAGGATGACATTTAATTATGCTAACTTTCTGATGGTGTTGAAGGACTTCATAAAATATCCTGTATTCGATACAAACATATGAGTTACACAATGCTTGTAAATAGATAAACAAATATTTTAATTGTATTTTATATTTTATTTATATTTTCCTATGGCTAATATTATTTCAGGAATAGTAGAAAATGAAGGAGCACTGCAAGAATTTTATTCTCTAGCTTTATATGTAAGTGATATTGAATTGTGTCCATGTGCTATGATCTGAAGTTTGCATCTTCCCAAAATTCATATTGAAACCTAAGCACCCATGTGCTAGTGTTAGGAACTGAGGACCTGGGGAAAGTGATTAATTCAAGAGGAATGAGCCCTCACGAGCCATTATAAAATATCCCCATTCTTGAGGGAGCTCATTCATCCTTTCTATTAGATGAGGATGAATCAAGAAGTCACCTCTATGAACTAGAAAATGGGCCCCCACAAGACACTTGACTCTGCTGGTACCTTGATCTTGGATTTCCAAACCTACAGATCTGTGGGAAAAAATTTCTGTTTATAACCCAACCAGTTTATGATTTTTTGTTATAGCAACTAGAAAGAACTAAGACACCATAATAAACCAGTAATATCATATGACTTTTATATTCTGCAATTCTATGTACCATTTTTCAAATATTTGTGAAACAGCTGTGAGAAATGCCTCTAGTTGGATTTCAATTTTTGTTATGATCAGATAAGTATTTTGTTATGGTTAATCAGCAGTTGGTGTTAAGTTTCTTAATAAAAATAAAAACATTGCCCTTGTTTAGCCAGACATAAAGCATAAATGTCATCATTCCAAAAAATAAAATATTTAAAGATTCTTACATCGACATTTGGTGTACACACATTGAGACTTTAAGCTGGCTAATGGAGTCCTTCTATAGTATGAAGTCCACTCACCACAATTTTCTGTGATCACGATGCATATTTGCTATTGGCCTTTATAACTCCATGTTCCAGTAAGGCTCAAGCATTTAAATCTAAGCATGGATAAGCAGCATTTCTCAGTACATAAGTATAAAATGATTTAGCAATGTTCCCTTAGGCTCTAGTATTCTAAATTAGAAGAATTATATTTATAAAAATCATTGTTTCTCAAACTGGAATTAATCCTAAAACTGTAAACATGACTTCCAAATACTGGAGTATTTTCTTTAAGGAAAATATTGAGAGATATTGTAAACATATAAAATGTATTTATTTAAATATACACAGATATAAGAGGAAGGAAGTGGAACACCCTCTTTTCCGACAGTGACATAATCTGTCTATATTCTTCTGATTCAAAGGAGCAGGTTTAAAAATCACTGGCCCAGAAGTCCTGTTTCTGGTAATGGTAGAAGAGTATTTATTAGATTAATTCGCCTGCAAATAATTATAAACTCTGTTATAAGCATAAAAAGCAACCTTTTGAAGATATCAAAACCAGGTAGAAACAGTTCTGTTTAGCTCTTAAGAGAAGAAAAAAGCTTAGTGGATGAGATGCAGGATGTACTTAGCTTTTCCTGAAGGCACTTCACAATGCACATAGAACAAAGTAGCTAGAACTTAAACAGAACTGAGAGGAAATGTTTGCAGCTACAAACACAACCAGAAACTGAGGAAGAAAATTCTGGAAAGGATGGAACTACAGTAGAGAGAACTCCAAAATGTATGTGCAAGTCCTCCGCCTATTCTTGGCTGACTCTTAAATTATACATGCTTGGGCAGGAATCCAAGAAGTGTAGGAAAACTAACCAGATTTTTCAGCAACTGCCCACAACAGGAGATAAAGATTGAATTTGGAATACTGTCAAGAGGAGCTAGATAAACACAGTGGCTCTGTTGAAAGTTCAAAAGGGCCATATTCTAGAAGACAAGATTCCAGGAATGGGGAATTTCCTTAGGTAGGAAAATGATCAGAACCAATATACCCACATTAGAAAAGTAAAAAAAAAATCAGACATCCAAAGGTTTCAAGCCATGTGCCATTAATTTAACTGACTGCTAGAACAAAATTCACCAAATAAAGAGAACACATTCAAGAACTCCATAATTAATCAACCACACTGTCCTGTACATTCTTTTAAAAATCATTAGATATGAGGGAAAAAATAAAACAGAAGTACCAATGTGGTTTCTTTAAACTATAGTCAAGAAAATAATCAGTTAGTAGAACTAGATCCACAAACATTACTAATATTGGATTGGCAAATAAGCATTTAAAAATATTTTTGATGAATGTTCTATAAAATATACATGAAAGAATGAATAGCATCTCTTAAAATATGGGGATTGTCAGGGTACATGTGAAAAGTGTAAGAACCAAATGAAAATTACTATACAAAACGATGGCATATATGGAATGAAAATGTCATTGTATGGTATATGTAGTAGATTGAAATGGAAGACAGAAGAAAAGATAAATAAAACCTGAAGACAGGTTAACAAAAATCATGAAAAGTGAAGCAGTGAAAGATCAAAGATTATTAGATGATGGTTTCAGTGCCTAGTGTGATCATAGAAAACCATATTATACATTTGAGTGAAACTGCTCAAAAAGGAAAGATAAAGAAATAAATCTTTAAAACAGGATAAAAGGACAAATTATATCAAAGGAAACAAAAACAGAATTACTGGCGATTTCTCACCAAAAACAATGGAGGCCATAAGAAATTGAAATAACACAAAATTCAGAAAAAAAGAAACCATTAACATAGGATTATATACCCTGCAAAAATACTTTCGAAAAATGTATGTAAAATAAAAAAGATAAGATTAATAAAAATAGAAGAAAATTGCCAGCAGTATACACACATCATAACATATGCTAAAACATATTCTTGATCGAGAAAATGACACAGAAAGTTAAATGTATTATTTTAAAAAGAAGATAACTAGAAATAACAATATCTCTGACTCAATTTTTTGCAAAAAATTCAATGTCTTGTATAGTGCAAAATTATAACAAAATAAAAATAAACTATATAAGCTGTCAGGAAATAAGTATTGGTGATAACATAAAAAATAGAAGATTATGAAAGGAGAATAATGCTTTATAAGTTTCTAATATCATACATACAGTATATTATTATAAGATTAACTATGATAACTTACAGATTTATAATTCAATTTATAAAAAATCATTACAATGAATTAATTATTGGAAATTGAACCAAGGGCCTTAAACATGTTGGGCAAGTGCTCTACCACTGAGCCACACCCCAGCCCAGTCATTCAATTTTTAATTCATCTGCTAGAAATCTAACAAATGGAATATTAAAATATTTGATTAATCAAAAGAGCATAAAAATAAAAACAGAATAAGAGAATAAAGAAGACAAATAGAAAAGAATATAAAAATGGTTTGCAAAAAAGATGCTTTGCATTTAAGGACACCAAGGAAAAAATAAAGTAAGATAATGTGAAAAGATGTATCATGACAACAGTAAGTTGATGAAAGAAGATTTAGCTATATTAATATCAGATCAGATGGTATTCAAGAAAGTATGTCTGAATAGAGAAGACCATTTTATAATGATTAAATAATCAATTTTTCAAGAAGATATAATATTCTAAATATGCTTACACTTAATACCAATGCTTTGAACTACATAAATCAAATATGAAAAGGGCAAAATAAAAAAATAAATCCACAGTGATACTTAGTAATTTTAATTTTTCCCACACACTGATATTTAGCAATTTTAGTGATTTTTTATTTAATTGATAAATATAAAATATTGGAATAAATTATTAACCAAATAGAACTAATTTACATTTCTAGATTTTATGTCAACAAGTAAAAGAACTGTTTATGAAAGTGTATGGTAGTATTAGTCATAATCATTCAAAACCAGACACAAGCCCGAACACTGTTGTGCTGGTGGTGGTGGTAGTGTTGGTGCTGGTAGTTCATTCAATGACAGATGACTTAGCAATAAAAACTGTACAGCTGGTAAAATCCATAACTTCAACTTATATAAGTGAAGAGATCCAGAACCATTATAACACATACTCTATCTTTGCATGTATATTTAACCTAAGAGCGGGAGATATTCCTGTAGAGATGAAAAACTTGGACTGGATGATGGTACAAGTTAACATCCTGGGGCAATAGAATTGTCTTATATCCTGTTTTGTGTGGTAGATATACAAGTATGTACAATTGTTGAAGCTTATTTTACTGAAAGTAAATGGTATGTAATGGCATGTTAATTATGTGTAAATAAAAAGGAAAAACTTTTTTCTTAAAATTTTAAAAAGATCAGCTATTATGGATTAATCTCTTTTCTCCAAAAAAGATATGTTGAAGTTCTAACCTTCAGTACCACAAAATGTGATCTTTCTTGGAAATATAATTAGCTAAATATCTTTGCAAATATAATTGGCTAAATTAAGGGAGTAGAATGGTCCCTTAGTCCAGTATTTCTAATGGTATTATAAGAAGAAGGAAATATGAACACAGAGTAAGACACACAGGAATCCTTGTGAAGATGAGAGGCAGAGAATGGAGTTATTCTGCTACACGCCAAGGAGTGCCTGAGGCCACAAAAAGTGAGAGTAGGTAAGGATGGATCCTTCTCTGGATGCTGTAAAGGAAGCAAGCTCTGCCAATACCTCAGCCTCAGATTTCTGCATTCTGTTTATGTTTGTGAAGTCACAGGACCAAGGTTTGCCATAGAAGCTTTAGAAAACCAATAAATCTACTAAGAAGGTTCCACTTTTGGAAGGTTCCATTAATGAACTGCATCAAACACATAAGGAAGTCATAATAGGAATATTTCAAAACTCTTTCAGAAAGTATTAGATTAAACAATTCCCAATTCATTGTACGAAAACTGCATTAAAATTAGTACCAATAAATTAGAAGAACTTTACAAGAAGAAAACTACAGATCAGTATTACTCATATACTGCTTTCATATACAGAGATGAAAAAATTTCTAAAAATTACTAACAAATCAAACCAAGCAATATTTTAAAATAAGAATACAATAGAGAAACACTGGATGCGACATGGGGGAGGCGGGGGGCAGGAAAGGGGAATGGGTATAGTAAAGAGAGTTGATAAAAAAAATATATATATATATATATATACTGTTCATTGAAAGTGCATATAAAGATGTTTAATATGAAGAATGTAATCTGCTTATAATTTTGTGCAAAGTTAGAAAAATTATGATTGTAACAATTTTTTTCTATTTGCCTCAACAAATGTTTTCAGTGAAAAAAAAATAAGAATACATGATATTCAAATGGAATTTATTTAAAAATACAATATTCAACCTTCACAAATTAACCAATGCAGTCACAACATTATACAATTAAGGAGAAAAGAAATATTTCCATAGGTGGAGAAAAAACATTTGTAAAAATCTAAATGTTCATTTCTAATAGAAAATATTTAACATATTGGATGTAGAAATAAAATTCTCTAATGTGCAAAGTATCAAATATAAAAATCTACTCAACCTTCTTAAGCTGCTTAATATTCTACTCAATGTTAAAGGTATTGATCAAGAGGAAAGAAAAGGTATCTACTCCTGCCACTTTCATTCTATACTGTACAAAAGATGCTAAACAGGATCACAAGTGAAAAAAAATTAAAAGCCAGAAGTATTGGAAAAGGAAAAAGAATACTGTCTCTATTTCTCATGGTAACATTGATTTAATAGACAATTCTCAAATATCTAGAAAAAACATCTAATATAAATTGGAAGGATACAATGTCAAAATGTGAAAATGTGTTAATATTTCTACATATTAGCAATAAATAATTGAAAAATAAAGTTTAAAAAATTCCTCATACACAGGTATTATAAAGAAAATACATAGGGTTATAGTGAATATAAATGTGTGAGTCCTCTACATTGAAACAACAAAGACTTTAGAGATGAAATAAAAACATAGAAATAAATTAGGGAATGTAGCATGCTAAATAATTGGAATTCTCAATAATTATTAAGATGCTAACCTTTTCCAAAATTGTCAATTCAACACTGTTTCAATCAAAATAACAGCAGAATTTTTTCTTAATAAATTGCAATCTGAGTCTGACATTTACATGGAAATGTAGAAGTTAACTATTAACTGTACCACATGTACATGTTGTGAGACAATATCTTTTAGAGATCCAGAAGCTTTAAGTTTCTAAAAATTTCCTTGTACAGAAATTCAACAGATCAAATGTATATAAAAATTCTATTCACAAATCTAGATTCAGTTGTAAAGCTTTTAAAGATCTGCAATCCAAATCCACATTTTTTCCTTAATTGGCATGTAATTTTAAATAGCATATACTTAAAATATCTTTATAACGTTAACCCTATGTACATTACTTAATAATGTTCTAAAATAATTTAATAAATGTTTCTACTTTATAAACATCATTTTTTCAGTTATTTTCACTAACTGTTGTAGATGTCTGACTTTACAAATGCAATCTGTTACGAATTAAATTATATCCCCCTCCCAGCAAGATATGTTGAAGTCCTATGCCCCAGTACTTCAGAACATGACCTTATTTGGAAATAGGATTGTTGTAGGTATAATTCATTAAGACGAGGTGATACTGGAGCAAGGCAAGCCCCAATCCTGTAAGACTGATGTCCTAATAAGACAGCCACATGAAGACAGATACAAAAAGATCATGCTATGAAAACAAGGTTGCCAACGTCCTTATGCAGCAGAAAGCTAAGGAATGCAATGATTACCATCAAATCTCCAGAAGCTAAGAAAGTACAAGACACTTGAATAGGTTTCAGAGGAAGCGTGACCCTGCCAACACCTCAGTTCCAGACTTCCAGCCTGCAGGACTGAGACAATACTTTGCTCTTGTTTTAAGTCACTTAGTTCATAGTATTTTGTTATGGAAGTCCTAGGAAACTACCTGTGTACATGAGTGGATCTTAATTCTGAGAATATGGACTGTCAATAATTCCAAAAGATGGAATAACACTTTTTATACTGTCAATAATAATAATTACAATGACAATGATGACAGACTTACCAACTTATTTTTTACAAGATTGCTGCTTTCCTCACATACAAGTATTGTAATCTTCATTTTCCACTCTTAGATACTCTAGATATGCACCATCCAATACAGCAGCCATTTGCCATACACCTCTGTTGAGTACCTGAAATGTGGTCAGTCCATAGTGAGTATGGTGTCAATGTAAAATACATTTTGGATTTTGAAGGTAGAATAAGAAAAAAATATAAATTCTGTCATTAATTTTTATATTGATTACCTTTTCAAATAACAATAATTTTAATATATTGAGTTAAATGAAATACTGTATTATAATTAACTAATGTGACTCCTAGCAATTTTACAATTATATATGTGACTGATATATTTCTTTAGGATGGTGCTGCTCTACACCAAAGAAGCAAATGTATCATGATATGGAAGCCAAAAGTTCTCAACTAGAAATGAGGAAACTTTAGCTTTAGCACTGATTATTCTGCTCGCACAAGATATAAGCATTTAAGCCAATCAGGCTGCTGCTTCCAGCAGCCTCAGCATCTGAAAAATGCGGTTACACTCTTTAGTTTCTTATGCAATTTCACTTCCTTAACTTTAGTCTTAATATCACTGTGTTTAAGTATGTTGTCTCTAGATGTGATACTTCTTTTTATAAGCATTTCATGATATATTTTATGTATTGAGTATTCCTTTTCAAAATCCCATGGGTCTATACGTGCTTCTGCATTTAGAATCACTTGACATTTTAAAAAGTATACAGGCAGAACTTTTGTATTCTATAACACCCCCAGCAAAGTTCCTTAATCAAATACATAAGTGTTTCTACAGAAAACTGTGTTACATGATATAATTGAGGACCATAAATGTCCTTTTGTCAGTTGAGGACAGATTGGCTCCCATATGACATTTTTGCAAACTTTATTTATTTACTTATTTACTTACTTATTTTTTGTCTGAACATCACGATAGTGGATGAAGATATGGGGACATCTAGTAAACAATTCAATGAAAAGTCAGTCAAATTTCACCTCCCCCCAAATTATTTTGACACAGTAGATGTTAGGTTTTCACTTTTCTATTTTTTTTTAAGTTATAACTTCTTATTATATTAAAACTTGAAAAATGTTTCCTGCTTTGTCTCTTAGCATATTAATTATTAGGGCAGAAACTTAATTGTTGTTCTTTTGTTTCTTTACATTTTGGGGCAGGGGGCCGATTTGAGGAAAGCTCACTTGGATTAAACAAATCCAAATTCTCTCATTTCATAAAGCATTTGTACTCCAAGTATTGAGATTTCTAGGGTTCTAGATTTTCAACATTTTTCTTTTTATCAGCCCCCTTTTACACAGTTTAATCGCTTAGAAAACTTTTCAGCTAACATTTCCTTGGCTCGACGCAGTCTTGTGATGGTGATGTTATGAACTTCTGACCATGGAATAGAGGCAGCTATTTGGCAAATCTACTTAGGATCTGTTTTCACAACGTGGAACTTATTTCACACCACCTTTCTGTTCAGGTTTGCATTGAAGCTTCCCTCCCCTTGGGCATGAGTAACAGTATTATGACACTGGCTTCAATAAGCAACTTTTTATGGTGTCTAATCATGTGCAAATGTGTTAAAATTGGTAGTTTTTAGCAAACAGTTATGGAACATATTACCGTGAGGCATTTGTTCATGCCGTGACAATGATTGGCCCTTGGCCACTTAAATGTTTTATTTAATAATGTGGGAATTTCAGTGTGTTTTCCTTTCATTATTTTTAACTTGAAAACAGAAACAGAAAGCCCTTCTTTAAAGTTAAAACTTCACCGCCTACAGTCTGTCAAAAGCAATATAAGTATCTGGATTTTGGAGAGGGGTTTTTGCAAGATGTTAATTTAATATTCTGGCATATTTCATGCATATTTTTTATATTTTATATACTTGAAACTATCTCTACAAGTGACCACCCAGGAATAATAGACTTATTTTCGAGATTTCATTTCTACAAGCAAAAAAAATCATGTCCAAAAATAGAGCAGATACTGGATTCATATTTACATCCTTCCACCTAATAGAGTACTTAAAATGATGCATACTAAATAAAAGAAAAACCTGCTTTTCTACAAACTACACTTTTACTTCTGTCTTTCCATATGTCACAAAAATGGTTCTGTAGAACCAAAAATGGTTCTATATAACCATCTATATAAATGTCTGTCACAAAAATGGTTCTATATAAAATATAAGATGTTCTGCAAATGCTCACTAAAATATATTTCAAGTGATTGCTGACAATAATACTGTTCTGAAGAACTAGAATTTTCAGCAAAATGAAATAGTATAATATTCTGCTATGTGTCCATAGACAGACCACTGTATATTTTAATATATGCTGAGATCAGAGAATAAAAATGCTCTTTATTTCCAACATAGCTCAGTACTGTTATTTAATATCCATAAACACATCTCTCAGCCTGACTTCAAAGACCTTTCATAAGACTGAGCTCTTATGTAAGTTTAGAATAGCTTCAGTTCTTACTATTAAAAATAAATAATGACTAAGTATAGAAAGGCAAACTTGCATTTTAATATGCACATTACACTTAATTTCAAATTTCGGGAACTGTTTTTTAAAAAAGATTCATTGTTCTATGTACAGTTTATACAAAACATAAATTTGTTATGATAGTCTGTAAATTCATTTACAGAATTTCAAGCCATCCATCCAAAAAGAATAAATGGAAGAAAGTCTTTATGTGGAAGCTATTTAGTTTCAAGACCCACGTACTTAGAGGTCTTGATTCAATTAAGTGTGTGTGTGTGTGTGTGTGTGTGTGTGTGTGTGTGTATGTATTTAGTGGGAGAAGATGACAAGATCTGTAGTGATTTTTAGCCTGGAGAAGCTGAACACATTCAGAAGTCCATGTGCAGATCAGCTGTTGGTAGCTTGGTAGACACCACTTAACATTCCTGACAATGACCCATTAAGGCCAAGTCCATGTGACTCTCTAATAATCTCAGTAGGAAGGCACTGCCTGGAGGACAGAGGAATCTTAGAAAATTATCTATAGAAAACGACCCTAGAGCTTCAGTGTCCATGTAGAGAACTGTTCATTCTAAATTTAATAGTGTTGTCTCTGCTAAATCTAAAATGTAAAGTGGAAAACATTATAATATACTTAGCAAACACTTTCTGAGGAATAACTTAAACATTTAAGCAGATAAGAATTTTGAAACTTGACATTTATAGTGATTCTTCCACTGATGATTTTATTAGAAGTATTTTAAACATTATGAAAAATGCTATTCAAACAAAATTCTTAGACTGATGTTCTGATGTTTCTTCAATATACATTTTATTTAGTGAATTATTTCTACTATAAAATAATCTGTACTAAATTTAGAAAACTTAGAGTATATAAAAAGTACCAGGAAGAAAATAATTTATTCATAATACTTTTACCCCAAATAAGTAACATTTTGATATGTTGTAAAATGTAACATTTATATAAATATAAACATACAATAATTTTGTATTGTGCACTTCAAAATATGCTGACATATTATATATGTATTTGTATACAACTAGTTCCTGGTTGATATGGTTTGAATGTATTCCAACAAAAGCTTGTGTTGCATACTTAAATCAGTCTTTTTCTAGTGTTAAAAGGTAAGACTTTTAAGAGGTGATTAAGCCCAGAGGACTCTGCCCTCATGAATGGATTAATGCCATTAGGGTAATAGTAGGTTCATTATTTTGGGAGTGGGATACTCATAAAAGGATCGGTCCCTTCCCTCTCTCCTCTATTTATTTATTTATTTATTTATTTTTATTTGTTCTAATTAGTTATATATTATACATTTGTAGAATGTATTTTGACACATCATACATAAATGGAGTATAACTTCTCATTCTTCTGATTGTACATGATGTAGAATCACACCAGTCATGTGGTCATATATGTACACAGGGTAATAATAACAGATTTATTCTACTATCCTTCCTACCCCCATATCCTTCCCCTCCCTTCACTCCCCTCTACCAAATCCAAAGTAACTCTATTCTTCCCTAGCCACCTCCCTTATTGTGAATTAGCATGCACATATAAGAGAAAACACCAGGCCTTTGTTTTCTTGGGATTGACTTATTTCACTTAGCATGATATTCTCCAGCTCCATCTATTTATTGACAAATGCCATAATTTCACTCCCTTTCTTCCTCCATAAGATGACACAAGAAGGTCATCACCAGATGTAAATCCCTTAGTCATGGACTTCCCAGCATGCAGAAATATGAGTCAATTTCTGTTTATTATTATTATTCCATTCTGTGGTATTCTGTTATAGAAGCACAAAACAGACTAAGATGCTAGTTGTCTTACTGCTTTAGTATTAAGAACAGCACCTAGCTGTATAGGGAGTATGTTTTTTCTGTTATTAAGATCAACCTGTAAACTTTAATGCCCTTAGGAATATGAGGACAAGCTGTAAACCCACTTATCCTGACCTTGAGTGGGACAGAAAGAAGAAATAAAGAGGCAAGAGAAATTAGGTGCTAAAATTTTACCCCCATTCCATTTGGATTAACATTTAAGGAGGATGCCATTGAACCATCCACATATATATGAGTCAATTTTAAGAACACTGGAGTCCTCTTCCTTATGACAATATAGGGACAGATGAAAGCTCCTAGAAGAAACGTAACTCCAGTGTGGTTCTAGAACCTACTATTAGTAGGTAATAGTAGGTAACCTACTATTACCCTGGCATTAACAGAGGAAGATGAACCTGATATGAGACTTCTGGCTTCACATGACCTTTGGAAAGCTAGCTGGTGTACAGAAGTCTTAGTGAATTCTTAAAAGAAAACAGAGTTTTTAGGTTGGGTAGGTGACCAGTAGAGGCAAGAGGTATGGACAAATAGACCACAGTAATCAGTTCACAGTGACATGAAGTCAAATAGTTGGTACAAGTATAAAGCCCCCAAAGAGAAGATGGGTGTTGTCCTTTTATAATTATCACTAGAATGAGGGCAGGAAGAATGAGCTGCAGAAATTACCACAGCTCAAAGGGTACTATGAGACAATGAAGCCTTTGTCCTCAGCAGCCATAAAATCATATAAATCTCCCACACATTCACTAGTCATCCACAATCAGTGGGCATGCACATAGGAGAAAATATAAAAAAATTCCAAACACTAAACATTTACCCAAAAGATATTAGATCTTTTGGATAGAGGGCCATTAAATTGTAAAAAAATAAAATACTGCTTTTGACAATTTAACTTTTCCCTCTGAAGAATGGAGAATAATAAGAACAACAGATCAGCTATAGAAAATAAAGTTATTTCCCATCTGCGAGGCAGAGTATAATATGTAATTCTGCTGCACGTATGTGCATCTCTCAATCATAGCTCTGTGTGTATGCTAGAAACCAATATAACTTACTATTTTTGATTTATAAAATACCACAATCTTTTCATGCCAGCACTTTTATTGAAAGAACAGAATTGTCATATTACGTTTAATATATTAAATGTAACAAAATTTATAGAACAAATATTTTCTTATTATACATTTATATTTATTTTATACACATAAAACATGCATGTTTTCAATAAGTATTTTTCAAAAGCAAAATTAAGTGGTGATTTTCCATAATGTGAAAGGATTAGATGCTTCAAATCTTTTATCTTAAAATAATTAATATTTTAGCATTGTGGTATAAATACAAATTTCCACAAAGCCCCGCAATTATATTGTCCTCCAAATTCTTGCCCAGGAATGCCTTAAATGAAAACATCCCGTATGAAGTTTAGAAAGTAAGACCCATTGGATTCAGTCCAGCATAGACATAGATTATAGTCTACTTCATCATAACAACAGGAATACACTTGCACTAAAGACACTAAAGATGTATTTTAGCAATGAAAAAAGTGGGGAGATGAAAGTAAAATACTAGTCATTATTAGAAAAATTTTTAAAAAGTAGTCAAAGAATAGTAGTTTTATGTAAAGAGAAAAATGGAGGATTTGCTATGAGTGCCTGTGAGAATAATTAGTACAATTACTAGATCAGGCTTCTAATAGCTCAAATAAGGAGGAAATAGATAACTGAAAGAAAACATAGTTCATAATTTGAATGTTTCAGTTTGAAAGAGGAGATGCCTTTTGTTGTCTTTTTTCCTTTTCTTTTACTACAGTGAATATCAATTGTCCTAATATACCCTAGAGATAGGCAGTGGCTACAAGAGAAGCATTGCTTGGATGCAGGCACTTTAATTCTCATTAAAGCAAGTGTAAGTTTGGTTATGGCACTTTGCTTTGAAAGCAGTTGGATGGTGAGGGACAATGAGAGAGTGTGTAAAAGAAACAACTGGTTCATATTCTGGGAAACCTGCCAGCGTTTGATTCAAAACCAGAACAAGTGCTGGCTGTCAGCTGAATCTGTGCTTAAAATAAAAGAAGGCGCGTAAGAGCCCAGATTAACAGAAAGAAGGAACAATCCAAGGCTGAGATCTTAGTACAAAGATTTGAATATGGTGGGTGCTATCTCTACATATAGTGTGGTTTTAAATATGATTGCAGATAATTTAGCTGATAAAATAAGATACAATTCTTGTATCCCAAGAGTCCTATGAAATATTAATGGTATTTATGAAAACCATGAATTTATGAAAATCGAGAAGCAGTACAAATACAATTACAATGAAATGTGTAAGGCAAGTTCAGAAATGGGTGCCAAGCCATGTCTTATGTTACCTCATTGCATATGAAACTGATAAGTGGTAGGTGGCCAGTAAGTTTTAAATTTTGCTAGAACCTCATGAATTTGAATGTCGAGTTTTGTAGACATAAGATGAGCTCAAGTTCCTAAATATGCTTTTCAGTAAGAAATCAGTTTTCTATGCCAATTAAATTTACCATGAGCAAGTCTGTGAAAAGAATAATGAACTCACACAGAAAAGTAAGTTACTTTTACATAGCAGGTATATAAAGTTAAGATGATAATTAAAAATCATTACATGGATGAGAAAAAACAGGCATGAAAGTACATAAGTCTGAACAGAACTTACTAGATTATTTTGGGTTGTTAGGTATACATGCTTGGAAATAGTAAATATGCATTTCCTAATATTATATAAATAAATTAATGTAGATGGATCTTCCCTGCTTATTCCTGGCTAGTGACGTTTTACTATAACTGTAATTCTGAATTATTTGATTTCACAGGCAAGAAAAAATATGATACAGCAAAGAAAAACCACCTTGAGGCATTTATTACCAAAGATAGCAATGAGAAGAGTGGACCCTTCTTGCTCTTTGGGGACACATTCGAAGATGTGCATTTTCAGTGATTTGAACTAGCCTGTGGGTGGATGGGAAATCCCACACAATTCAGCCATCACAGAGTTGACCAAGATGCAGAATTGCTTTGTGCTGTTCTGCTTTAAATAAATACAGATAATTAAATAAATCTTTACAGCAGTAGAATAAAGCATAAATCCAAACTTTACCCAGCCGAAGGCTGCCTTGGCCACTAGCCAGAAGCCAGAGGGCCAGGGCTAATTTGCATAAAATTGAACAGATTGCTGCAGCTGCCGTCCTTATTAATACCCAGGCATAATCATAATCAGGGGACATTCCTTCCACAGCAGAGCCACCTCCTGTGCATTGCCACCCATTGCTTTGTGAGACCTATAGTTGCTGATACGTGATCCTGCTTTGAAGAGAAAGACTATTTCTAAAATAAAACAAAACCAAATAAAAACTTTTTTCCATTTGCCAAAAAAAAAACAAAAAAAACAATCTCCAGCCATTTCACTGAGCAGTCTCACCAATTATCTTGTTCCTTTGACTTACCGATTTGAAACATTACAGATACTTCTGTTCTTTGTCATTAGTTGGATAAAATAAGTGTGTGGAAATTAGTAAAAGTGTTGATTGCAAATTTTTTTTAAAGGAATTGGGGTAAACTTTTCACAGCTTAATTTTTTAAATTTCTGCAAAGCATTATTTATGATACAATGACTGCTACCAGTTGCTGATGATGTCACAGTTGGCTTTTTACATTTTGTCACCCTGATTTCAACTCCAGGAAACTCTACACAGCAGAGAAATGCAGAAAGATGTCAGAAAGCATGTGCTATGACTTATCACACCCGAAACATGCTGAGAACACAGACACTATGTAATGCCTGATAGAGTGCTTTTGCATCAGGGTATCAACAGCTTCCCCTTTGTCAGTAGTACTCAACGAATTGGACGATTGCTGTTCTACAGTTTCTCAGTCAGAAGGGCTGTCAGCAGCTTCATGAGGGCCATCTGGGGAAAACAAACTCTTGGCCCACATGAAGATGACGTAACGTACAAGGAGCACTGGCAAGGACGGGGTGGATTATATTAAAAACCTATCATATTTGTTAGCTAACTGTGGATGACAGCATTGGAGTGTACAATAAAAAGCTTTTATGATGCTCTGAAAATCCGGAGGTTACCGCACGGGAATACATCTTGAGCTCATCTATGGGTCTGGAACACTGTAGAAGTAAAGTGTTGTTCTTTTCAGATCATGTAATGTGCATTAATGCATTGAAAAAAATGCTAAATAACCACATAGCACCAAATGATGTAGGTGAGGTTTAAAATTTGGTCTATGCCTATCTCCTTATTTCTATTATTTAAGCATATTTGACAATAGTTAAGATTATGTACATACCACCATGTAATTCCATTGTGCAGAGAGCTCTATCTAGATGCTATTCCCTGTACCAAGAATTAGGGACTGCTTCCTTAGCTACTCTAAGATAAACAATTAAACTATAATATATAGTCTATATCCTACTAGGTTAATATCATATAGTTGTTTTTCTCTTGCCACTCAGCATCACTCAATTTCTATGTCCTCTATCACCCATGTGTAATTTCTAAATTTACATCTCCAGTACTAAAGTTTCCTTTTTAAATTTCATATGCAAGTATTTATTTTGGTGCTGAGATTTTCTCACAAATATTATAGAAAGACCTCAAATACAGGATGATCTCTCATATCACAAAAACTTTAAATTCCAATTACCTCTTGTTCCTAAATTTTTGCCTTAGTCGTTTTTTATTGATTATTTATTCTAATAGGTATATATGACAGCAGAATGCATTTTGATTCATTGTACATAAATGCAGCACAACTTTTCATTTCTCTGGTTGCACATGATGTAACATTGCACCATATGTGCAGTCATACCTGTAGCTAGGGTTGCCTTAGTTGTTTACATTTAAACTTGTCTATAATCCCATGGTCCTTGCTCTGGTGGTCAAAAGCTGAAAATACTATATTTCCATGTATGATCATTGCCAGGAAACTTGCTCACTTCTTTTCAAATCTCTTTTTTGGTCACACCTCTCTCTGACTTGTGTCGTCTTTCAGACCCACTACCCTTTGAGTCCTTCCGCTTGAACATCAAAACTTGCAGACTGGAGAATGCTCTTGCTGTCCTGGCTTTTCCCCTCCCCCGGTTCTTGAGGGAGTGTAGCACATCATAGTTTTAGCTCAGCTCCTAGAGCTCCTACCCCAATCACAGACACTTTGTTTGCCAAGATAAAGCTCTGCAGGATGCCTCAAGGAAAACAATGTCTCATCTTTGAAAGGAACAAGCAATAGTTAATCCATAATGCTGGTATTGGAAATTGTGTTCTGATAAGAAATAAAGTGTTAAAAGGCTCTTGCAGCCCTTTGCCAACATGTCTTCATTCGGTTCTTTGAGACTCATTTCTGTTTTTTTGTTTGTTTCACGTTCCAATTCTCATTTTAGAAATTCATGTGATTTACATGGTTCAAAAGTCTTTGGATAATTATCATTCAGGACAAGTTTCCACACTGAGAAACCTGAATTGTGACTTCATTAAGTGGTATAGGTCTATGACTAATCAGGGCAAAAATGATCCCTGTTTTTTCATAAAGCACATTGCAATTTTCCACATAAAGGTTTGAATGTAATCTCATCCAGGAATAAGTAACAACTTTGGCTGATTTGTTTTTTTAATGTATACATATGTCATAAGACTTGAGACCATGATGGAAATCATGCCATGCAGTCCATACGGATCCAAGAAATTGGCAATGCTACTAATACTCATCGGAACTAGATGATCTCTTGATCACAGAAGATTTAAGTGGTGTTTTGGTTTGATCTCCCCCAAAGCACCACCTCCCCTTGCCCAAGCAAGGTAAAAATGGTGGAAGTGAGGTTCAGTTCCCCAGATGACCTTCCAACACCCCTCACCTTCCACGTTTTCCTTCATCTCCCACTCCTATAGAGGTACTGTAGAATCTATTTCAGAAATCCAATCATGGTCTAATTTATTATTATTGCAACTAATTCTTAATTACTCTTCTGGATTCCAATTTTTCTTCTGAACATTTCAACTTTGCACTAATAACAGGATATTCTCCTTCAAATGCATACTTTTTCCACTTTCCAAGTCAAAAACATTTGCTGTCATGTTATTATCTACAATATAAATTTTAAAGTACTGGAGGTAGTAATCAAAAAAACTATATAATCTGACTTTAACCCTCTTTTCAGCATCAACTTGTCTTTCTTATGACCTATATTCTAGAGTTCAATAAATGGGAGTATTTTTCATTCTCTGAACCTAACTCGGTGTCTATTTGCCTTTTGTACTCATTCTTCCCTCGTCTATTACTTTTCTCCTTTGTCTAGATGTCAAAATTCATTAAATAAACATCACTCAACAAAGGCTGTATGTATTCCTTCCTGATCTTATAATTAATCATTCTTTTATGTGCTAAGCTTAAAGGCATGAGTTTATGGGAGTACTTGCGCTGAGAGTTATCTATTCTAAACCCTCATTCCACAAGTGAGGGACCATTATAGAAAAGCTGGATCATTGAGAACAGAAACTCATAGTTCATTCCACTAATATACATTTATTGCATAGTTTATGATAAAAGTTAAATAATTATGAAGTTGAAATTCACATTAGCACCTGTGCCTATCTCGCTGACCTTTAAGTCTCACTGTTTGAGTCAGGGCTTCAAGTCCTTTCCCTTATACAAAATCTTTTCACGTATTACTGAGAGTTCATGATGGGACATCTGCATGCTCTGTAACACATGCACACCTTCAAATTCTGCTGTTTTTTTCACTAAACTTTTTTCAGGACACGTGCCATGTTGGCTTGTTAACTGGGTTTGTTGTAACTTTTCTCTGAAAAAGTTTTGTCTAGGACTTCTCTACTACATGAGTCTGATTCCCTTTGGGCCCATGAAATGGACAAGAATCATATAGTATACCAAGGAAAAAGGAAATAATTAGAAGCAACTCTCTCTAATTTTGGATGTCTTTTCACTTGTGCCCCAAAACAATAACTTCCTAAGACACTCCTGGAAAGTGTTTTCTTTTATTTCTTGCATTTTTCAGAGGGACTTAATACTAGCCTCTGGTATCTACATGGGCCTAGGAATTCTTTTTTAAAAAAGTAGATTACTTGTAAATACTAGAATTTTATGCTGATGATAATAAGAAGTCATCAGTGAGGTTAAGCAGGAGCAATAGGATTAGATTTGATTTAGGAAAAGAAAACCAAAAACTAAATGTCATTCTGATTACTGGGTTAAGAATAGTTTGGGTAGAAAGAGGAGAACAGAATGAATATACATAGACCAGATCCAGGAAGTATATGGTGTCAGCTTAAATCATAGTGACAGAAGTAAAGAAATTTACAGATTTGAAGTATTTAGGTGATGAGATGCTGCTGTGAGAGAAAGGCCCATGAGGAGAACTATCTTTCAGGGATGATTCCTAGGTGTCCAACTCAGCATTGGATGGATGGTGTGCTTGTCAATGAGAGAGGGGACATGGGGAAAAAGGCCAGATTTGTGAGGAAAGAGAGATTCTGAGAGTGATTTTGGAGATGTCAAGTTTGAGGTGCATTCACAAACACAGAAGAATATCAAGAAAGAGTTAGATAGGTGAGTTTGAAGGTAAGAGGCGAGACTAAGCTAGGAATATGTATTTGTGGGTTTCATCTCTGTAGAGGTAGTAACTGAAACCATAGAGTATAAGAAATTGCCACAGGATAGTATATACAATGAGAAGAGGAGAGGGCCAGGGCCAAGGTGTAAGGGATCCACTATTTAATGGCCAAGTAACAAACTATCAGAGAGCAAGTAATTTACTTTCCCTTTCTTTATTTTCCTCTATTCCCCAGGCATTTATGTATCACTGGGATTTTTTTTCAGTTCTCTCCCAGCCCCAAAATAAAACCCCCAAACATCTCAGTTCATGCACATAGACACCCACAGCATTATGTTTTCCTTTTGCAGAATGAATATTTTGTGCCTTATCACTTACACGAGACTGCTGAGTAGGTGTGGATCACAACCACGTCATATGCACCCCTGTATTCTATAAGCCACCTTAAGCCATGAAATTCACATTCTTGGAGTTCAATAAATATTTGTTGCTTAAATGAAGAATAAATAAAATGATATTAAAAATTTGAAAAGTAGTTTATTAATATAAATCATGGGATTGTTTCATAGGAATAATGCAATATGTTTTAAATTAAATACGTTTACAAATAACTACACATAGAAATAGTTCCCCTGCATAAATGACATATATATTAATTGAGTGGAAGTCATCTAGAGTAACAATTTTAGTTATTCTGTTTCATTCCATAATTTAACCATGACTAGAAAATCCCAGTCTTTCTTATCCATGTAAAATAAATCCTAAAAAATTAAATATAACATTGGCCCTTAAATATAACATTAAATATTACATTGGGAATGTAAGCTCAGTCTGAAATAACCTCAAAATTCATTTCTTCCACACATTATTTTGCCTGAATTTCTTTTTATTATTTAAATGCAGCTTTTCTTTTATTTTAATGCTACTTCTACTTTTAACATCATTTATGGTTCTTTCTGCATCAAGCATAAAGTCTTGGGAATAAATATGCCAGGTGTTTTTTCTTTTCTATGTCTTAAAATATTATTTAGAAGAAAAGTGTTTTAAGTGTTTATGTTTTATCATTCTAGATTTGCACCTGCTTGCCCTTAACCTGTATTGAAAGCAACAAGTAAATCCTCATGTGGCCCTTTCCTCAGTCTCCTCATTCACTTTCAATGAGGAGAAGAACTTGGTAAATAGTCTGTGGCTCACCAAACTTCCTTGCATGCCAACATGGGCCTCTGGCTCAAGTCTACATTTCCTTCTATTAAAAAGGTGAACTGCAAAGTAGATTCTGAAAAGTTAATCCTTATAATTTAAGCCCTTATTTGTTCCACATGAACTAACTTCCAGATTGTTACCGAAACAAATTTTCTTTTATTTGTATATTCAAATAAGTATGATTCACTTAAAAAGCAGTCCCACTGAACCACATTTGCATATCCTAATTAGTTTAGCATGTTCATTTTCCATTCACATGTTTTTCAAATAAATGCTTTTGAAGAATAGTAAAACTTAACTAACATCTGAGGCCGCAAGTTCACAAAAAGAAAATAAGAAAGAGCTGACATACATACTAGCTAAAAAAAGGCAAGAATTTCAATATGTGGCACAGAGGATGTGGATTTGATTCCAGTTTTATAATGAAGGCTTGATTTCTGTTTGGTATGTACCAGGATGTGGGTGGCTTCAAGGCTAGCTCATCAGTGTATTTGTATAACCAACACAGGGTTGAAACTGAAGCAGCGTTCTAAAACTAATGCATATAAAGAATTTATCAATTTTTGAAGAATAGTTTATTTTTTTAAGTCTACAATATATGCTAAGGATAAAGAGGATACATCAGCAAGAAACCAGTAAGGGAGAAAGCTTCTCTCAAAAAAGTAAAACACCAAAACATTCTCTCAAAAACATAGCTACACATTTCTATCTTTTATGTGAAATGCAATCCATTGATTTAGAAGAAATTTCTCTACAAGACATGTGATTTATGACTGGCTTTCAAGAAAAAGGAAAAGAATGAGGGAAAAATAGCTTCTGTGGCACATGTCTGCTTTCAAATACAGAACTGTCTGCTTAAATTCATTTCTGCCCACTCATTCCTACAAATTTGAGGAACAACAAGTGGAATGTTGTCAGCTATGTCTTATCAATACCATTGCACAGCACCATTCTGTTGAACTACTTAGGCTCTTATGTGAATACTTACTCATAATTTTGGGGATTGATGTTATTTAAACCCATCTACTCAGCTGGTGAATACCTTCTCCCCTTTACTCATAAGTACAAGAGACAGAAATTCCTTATCTTCTCAGTTTAGATAGGATATGGAGCAAACTGGGGGAAACTGTTCAAAGACTTATTTCCACCATCATTGCATATGTGGGTTTCTGTAACTATTTAAGGCAATAAATTGATCTGACATACTTTTTTTTTTTTTTTTTGGTACTGGGGATTGAACCCAGGGGCACTTAACCACTGAGACACATCCTCAGCCCTTCTTTGTATTTTATTCAGGCACAGGGACTTGCTGACTTGTTGAAGCTGGCTTTGAACTCGTGATACTTCTGCCTCAGCCTATCAAGCTGCTGGGATCACAGGCGTGCACCATCGTGCCCAGCTTGATTTGAAATTCTTAATAAAAACTGTCACAGTCTTTGATTCCCAAAAGGAGTAGTCATTAGAATTTTATGTTATGTCATCTCATTTTTAAAAATAGAAACAGGAAAGTCATTGTAAGAATTCTACAAGGCTATAGTGAATTGGAATATTTTATTTTATGGGCTATTTTAAAATGAAATTTAGTCAACATACTAAAGTGGGAAAATGATATTGGGGATTAAAAGGTGTCAATTGTATATCATATAGGGTCGAGGTATTAGAGATGAAAAATTCTGAGTTGCAAATCCCCAGAGTCTCCTTGCCTACAAGGAAAATTTGCTATACCACTTCCAGATCGCACAGGCTGCCTACTACATTTGGAAAAGTAATTCTCGTAAACAGCAAGAATAATCTTGGCTTTGGGAGATGAAGAGGAATTTCTGAGGCTTGGTAATATTCACTTCACCACTGGGATGAAGATGAATTGGGTAAGCCCAAGACTAACAGAAAATAATGCAGTTACACATTCATAAATAAGCCACATAGACCTTGTTTAGTGAATATTTTTAAGTTGAGAATCAACTCTACCTATTGGTTGTCACAAGCAATTTTTTTGTCTTGTTTGTACAGATCCACTCTGCTATTTTATATACCAAGATGTTAAAGAAGGAAAAAAAGGAGATACCCGAAACTTCAACTAATGCATGAGTTTTAGTATGGAATGGGTGACACATGTTTAACATGGTGACACAGCCGCACATTTCTTCTTTTATTTGCATTTCCTAGAACTAGAGGAATGTTGAAAAAAAAATCTGTGAGTTAGCTAAGAGGGAACAAATGGAAGGGTATCTGTGCTCCAGCTGAAGAAAGTATAATCGGTGTCATGTTGGGGATCATTTCCAACCCCGTTGCCTTCTTGTGTGAGAAATGAAGTGAGGTGCTTGGCAGTTCTTGTCAACAATGTGTCGAGCTGGTGATTGTACAACGCTGTGGCAGCAGAGCTTTTAAACAGAAACACCATAACCTGTGAAGTATGTGTCTGTGATTTGTACCTGATGCTGTGCACAGGGGATGCCCAAGCTTATGCTTTTAGTGGAATATCTTCTTTATAAAAACGTATTGTACTCTGTCCTCTGTTAATCACATTAATGTCAGAAAGATCATATGGCTACAATCATTCCCTGAGCATGAAAAAGTTTGTTTCTTCCCTTTCCAGATCCATCAACACAAACACATGAAATGTCATTTTTGCCTAACTATAGACATCAATTTTCACAACAAACATAAATAACATATACAAATTGAAGACCGTAACAGAAATGCTTAGAGCTCCTTTATTCAAAATAGCAAGAAGTATGTCAATTCACTCCCACAACTAGAATCATTCCAGGAAGATTATAAATTTTAAGAAGACAAACTATAATCTCTAATAATAGCTTTCCTTTAATTTATTTTCCAAATGAATACCAGATGCACCCTTCCTATTCCACTCCCAAAAGTACATACCCTAATTGCACAGTGGTGGTTATAAGAACGTGTCCTTCTGTTCTAAGGAGAGCTTGCTTAGTTAGTTATATCCATGTGCTTACCTGATTGACAATCATGGCAGTGTTTCTCAGTAAATCATATAGTTCTGAGAAAAAGCTGTGCTACCTGGTAAGGTCATTATTATTTCCATGAAAAAATAATTGATGGGCAGAGCAGAATTTGGAAACTCAAGAAAAAAACTGATTTCTGATCATAGTTTTGAACCGTGGATGTGTAAGTGTGAGTATATGTGTGTATGCACATGTATGTGTGTGCACGCACATGTATGTGGGTAGAATATGACAGTGCTATGCATATGTCTTTTACATATCATATTTAGCATTTAATAATTTTCAGTATTTATACAAACATCAATAAGAAATATTGATGTGTTTAAAAGACCAAACTAGTCATATCAGTTAAGGACAGTGCTTTTAACCACGTCAGTGAAACACTAGACTAAGTTCTGGTGAATACAAAAAAAAAAAAAAGAAGAAGAAGAAAGAAAGAAAGAGAAAAAAAAAGCCCACAAAATTAAACAAAGGACATAACTATTCTCAGGGAACTTAAAATCCATTTAAAGAAGCATACCTATGTGGAAATGGCTTTTAGAAGTCATCTTTCCCCTTAGCACTGTCTAAGCTAAGATTGTTATCTGTCAGTGTAAAAGATATAACTTGTTGCCTTGATCTTCACTTCTAGCTTCATATTATTTTTCTTCCATTTTAAATGTATTTTTTTGAGGGGGAGGAGTACCAGGGATTAAACTCAGGGGCACTCAGCCACTGAGCCACATCCCTAGTCCTTTTTAATATTTTATTTAGAGACAGGATCTCACTGAGTTGCTTAGTACCTCACTGTTGCTGAGGCTGGCTTTGAACTTGCAATTCTGTTGCTTGGGCCTCCCCAGCTGCTGGAATTACAGGTATGCACGCCACCATACCTGGAAAAATGTTTTGTTTTTTAATATTTCATTTTTACACATTTTGTGAGATATTTTATGTCCTTTTTGAATCAAAGTATCAAATCAAGACTTAAAATATGTGGAGAATTATTAAGCACAAAAGTTATGTAACTAAATCTGTTTTAAGAAGATTGTTCTGGTGGGACTGGGGAACATAGGTTAGTATGGGAAATAGGAGACAATGGAGATGCTAATGTCATGGTTCAATGAAAGACAGTGGAGAACTGAACTAAGACCAGGGCAAGAAAATTTCAGCAGAAACGGTGCATTCGAGAGACATTTAGGAATTAGGCTCTACAGGGTTTTCTACTGATCATTTGAACATAGGATGTAAGAGAGAAGGAAAAAGGAGAAATCAAAGTTGTATACTTACTTATCTAATGAGCTTGGCAAATATTACAGTCTTACAATAGATACAGAATACTAGAGGAGAAGTGATGGGGTGGGGGAGGGTAGCAAGAAAATGTGTCCATTTTTAGACCACGAAAAGTGAGTACATGCAAGTACTTTAGGTAAAGTGAGCTAATAGACAGCTGGAAATCCACATTAGTAGTCAGGAGTGTAGGTAAGGAAAAGTATAGATGTCATATTAGCAGAGAAGAAAATGAAAGTCATAAACAGAACCTTGAAGACAAGAGCAATATTGAAGAGGTGGGCACAGGAAGATGAGACAGTTAAAATTGTTGAGGAAAAAATTGTAAGTAAAGTGAGAAATATAAGATGTGTAAATGGGTGAAAGAATTTCAAAATTGAGATTCTAGAGTGGGGACCATGTCTTCTTTTGCAGCTCTGATGTTTATCAGAGAACTGGGAAAAATGGAAGGCATTCAACCTTTTTGATCAATATTGTTAAAATAAGGGTACACACACAAGTCAGAGTTCAGTGAAGGAAATGATACAAAGGAAACACTAATTGGCAATTAATGTGTTATTGGTATCCTTTGTAAGAACAATTTAGAGGAGTAGGAGAGGGTGATAACACAGGGAAGGGATATACAGAGATAGGGAAATGTAGCTGGCACAGTGGCACTTGCTTGTAATCACAGTCGCTCCAGAGGCTGAGGCAGAAAAATTGCAAGTTCATGGCCAGCCTGGGAAAGCTAGCAAGACCCTACCTCAAAATTAAAATTAAGAAGGGATGGGGATGTGGCTCCGGGGTAGAATGTCCTAGATTCAATCTGAACTACTGCAAAAGGAAAATAAAAAGCAAAGAGAAAGAAAAGAGAGAGAGAATGATAAAGATAGGTAAGAATACCAGCTGAGTGATAAGGACAGAGATTCCTGATGGATAATTAAGGAACTTTGCAGTGCATTTTAAAGATAATAAAGTTGACATACAAAATGTACAAGAAGCTACCTGGAAACTACTGCAGTGAGGAAATGGAGATGGGCAACTGGTGTAGGTATCAGTGGCTGCAGAGGGAGGACCTGAGGAACAGGTGTGGCAAGCATGGTGCTTCTGATCAAGAAAGAATGCTGGACTGGGAATCAAGAAGTCCAAGCTTTGTTTTAAACCTGTTAACTAAAGAATGCTCAGGAAACCATCATTCTGACCTCATCTGCAGAATGAGCTGCCTGGATTAGAAGGCAAGTTCTTGCTCAGAGGAACCTAGATGATCTAGCTCCTAAAACTCCATGGTTCTTGGACTCCATGGATGGCAGGAAAAGAGAAAAGGAGAAGTATTATTTAGAGAGCCTTAGGTAAACCAGAGGAATTAAGAAAAATTTGATTCGACACATATAAAAAGATTATATGTGGCTCTCAATACAAAGAAAACCATAATATGTTTTTAAAATGTAGTGGAGAAAAAAATAGGAGGCTTCAAAAGTTTCCTTGGTTCAACATCCTCCCCTTTTCTCTGAGGGAGAATATGATCATAGTCTAGGAATATTTTCTCAGGGCAGCATAGTAAGTGTAGCAGGTGCAAAATCATGAAAACCTGAGTGGCCAATGGCTGTGCCTGTGCTGCTGAAGCTCCTGCCAGGAGAAAACCAGAGGTCCAGCTGAGTCTCAGGACAGCCTTTTAAACAGGTCCATGTTGCCAAAATTGATTCCTATGGAGCCCTTCCCAACTTATCCTACTTAGCCCATGCTCTAATGGTTTGGAAGCAAGTCTCAGTCTTCAAATTTCCTTGTTCCCCCAGGTATTTGCCTCAGATGAAGAACTCTATGCTGGTGGCTTATTTACACATCAGACAGATGAATTAGAAATGGGGACCCTATTGTTATTGGTTCAACTGATCTATCCTGCCTAGGGAGACCAAGTTTAGTAATACCAAAAATTAAAACATTTTGCATTGGAGTCTTGCTAATTAACACAACATGTCAAACTCTTGCTGTTTTTAAAGTAAAATAATTTCAGTTCATATAAAACAGACACTTGCTATCTTTTCCTTATCTCCCAATGTGAGATAATTACAAACAGCTTTTTAGAAATCTCTTATTTAAGGGGATGCCAGCCAGACAATTGTGTGATGTGGCCTAAGTCACTAGAAATGCTGGCTAGAAGCCAGAACACTTATACCTTGGAATTTAATAGGAAAAAGAGGCTATTTTCCCCAAGGTATAAAGATGACTAAAGTTAAGAGGACCCAGAACTGATGGGATCTGTTCATGCAGACTACAACATAAAATAGGATCTTTTATGTTGCTAATGTATTTATCTTTTAAATTTTTCCTTTGAAATAAAATAAAATTATAACAGGTGTCCATGGAAGGTATCGTTTCACATTTTAGGTGTGTAACTTTGGGTGATATGGATCATATCTGTGCATTGCATTCTCTGGTCTGTATCTGAGAATTTTCACATACTAAAAAAAATGTTGCTGATTGGATGACATTGTGATTAATCACATTTCATAGGCTAGAGAGATGATGTCACTCGAAATTTGGAATAAAATAGTGTCTCTCAATCATGTTTTAATTATTTCCCCCTAAAGAGTCTTTTTGGCATGTATTTCAAATATCGCTATGCATGAAATTTTCATAAAACAGATACTTTGTTGATCTATTTTTATGTGTAAGGTATTTTTATTCTCCCCAAAACAATTTTTTCCACCTTCAAGAAGATATCAATCCTGCTGAAAATGCATGGAAAAGATAGAAGGCCAGAACCTAGGGACACAGCCTTTGATGCTTAAATAATTCCTCTCTTAGACTTGTGGGAGTTGCCTACATACCAACTTGAGAGATGAAATTACAACCCATTTACAGTGTGCCAAAAAATCTGTCTTGCTGGAGAGCATTCACATGTCATCAGTGCAAATTATAAAATCATTGATCTGAATACTCTGTTGATCACCATGATAGATCTAAGTCCTTACCTCCTCCTAGCCTATAAATACTTGGAGAGATACTTCTCAGCTGGAGGAGGAGGTGAAGAGAAGGAAAACTATCCTCCACTTTTACAAACTTCCTAAAGGATACAAACCATTCTTCTTGAATCCTTGCTAGAAACGGTCACACATTTCAAATTACTAGGGCCAACTTATCAAGTTTTTATATGTAAAGAATACATGTGTGGTAATGCATTTTTTATTTGTTTTTTTTTAAATGTTGTTTGGTCCAGGCTGTGTACTGCAGACACAGACAGTTATGTCATGAAGCACATGCCCTGCAGGTGCTCATTTTATGCTAGAACCAGATGTGAAAACAAGCCATTTTGATGACACGATAAGATTCACAAGAAAGGCATAAACCTGATCATGGAGCAGTACAGAGAGCTTAAGGTGGCATTTGAACTACCTCCCAAAAAAGAGAGAATCAGAATGAAAGAGATGTGCAAGGGTTATAAGAGTGACAGGAAAAATCAGAAAGAAAGAGGTTGGAACCAACATACAGCATAACAATAGATCAGCAGAAATAGGAGAAAAACAACTGTCCACTAGGAATCAGAAACTTAGGTTCCAGTATATGTCATTATTTAGGTTTGTGATTCTGGCTTACTTTCTTATCTTTATCTGAAGAAGTTTATGGAAGAAGGAGAAAGTGCTGGGGACTGAATTAGAGTAAATTATATTCCATGCTTTTGTGATTATGTCAATATGTACTTTAATGTTTTATTATAACTAAATAGAATTTAAAAAGATGTTTCCTCATATGCAAAATGGAGATGATAATGTAATCCTTATTTGACTCTTTTAAACATTTAAAGGTTGGTGCAGTAATTTATGAACATCAATAATGGAGATTTAAATTTGTATCTCTTTATACCTGTGTATATACTTCCTTGTCTTTAATTTTTTAAGATGATATCATCTCTGATAATCACAATCCAAATGAATGTATTTGGATTAATTCTATTTCTGTGGTTATGGCCACAAAGACTTGCCCTGCAGAAAGAAGTGTAGATTTTCAAATATTTTTGCAAGACACCTGATTTCCCCAGAATTGATCTTCAAATGAAACTTTTCTTTCAAGTCACTACTTACAAAGACAGACTTCAAACATGTACTCTGGATCAAAGTGTGGCCAATATTAGCCACCACAGTAAAAACTGAGCTCTGTTCTTTAGGTCCAATAACCATTCCCTCTCCCCAAGCAAGTTATGTTAAACAGCTGTAGAAAGATCAGGAATCTCCAAATCCTAATTGGCTAGCACATTACTCCTTTGCTTGTTTTATGCTCAAAAAACATCTGTCAAATGGAGTTGTGTGGGCACCTTCTATTGTGTCCATCATCATGAATTGCTCACTTCTTTAGAATTGCTGAAAATTCATCTTTATGGTCACTAAATACTTGGCCTCTCTGGAGAGTTTCACCTCCAGGGCTCAGTTGAAATAAGAAGCCAGCAAGTAAGGCATTTTAAATGGGACAGTGTAAGCCATGATTATCAAAATGAATCTGATAGAAGTCATACTTACCAGTTGTTATTCTAGTCCTGGAAATAGTACCAGTGTCTGTGCTTAAAAATCTAAAGGCAAAAGATATGTAGACGTGATATAACATATGTTTATTCTTACGCATTTTTCTCCCTTGTACCCCACAGCTGGCAGAAGTTATAATGTATGGGGTTTCTTGGCATGAGACAGCTGTTGGATCTGCCTGAATGTGAAGTGCTATTTTATGGTCTTACAGAAAGAAGACTAAAACCATCCTTTTTGCTATAAATGTTCTCTGGTGAAGTACATAATTAAGACAGTGACTACAGCAATTCCACAAAACTTCAGCTTTCTGCATTTTCTGATAAACTGTAGTATATTGGCTAAGCTGAGAAGGTAAATATGGAATGATATGCTATGAAAGTTGAGTTAACATAACAATCAATACATTTCACTTCTCTGAAATATTTATTCATTTAAGAAATGCACTTCTAATTGGAAAAAATTAATGGGAAAAATTTACAATTAAGCTGGGTGTGGTGGCGCAAGCCTGTAATCCCAGCACTTAGGGAGGCTGAGACAGGAGAATCACGAGTTCAAAGCCAGCCTCAGCAACGGTGAGGCACTAAGAAACTCAGTGAGACGCTGTCTCTACATAAAACACAAAATAGGGCTGGGGATGTGGCTCAGTGGTCAAGTACCCCTGAGTTCAATCCTCAATACCAAAAAAAAAAAAAAATTTACAATTATTGTTAAGTATGTATTCTTTAAATTACAAGGTATTGTATTATTTATTACCTATTCCTTTCTAAAACAATTTGAGGCAATGTGTAGAATACTGTACAGCATAGGGTAAAAAAAAGACATTAGAAAATAGGAAAAATAATGGTAACAAATTAAATAAGAAAAAGGCAAGATTATTATAGATAACATACTAACACATATCTGTATGTTTGCTTTTGAGAATAAAACAAAGAATAAAACATGATCAGTTGCAAAGTTCACAGTGTTCATGGGATTAACATGGGACTACAGAGCATCTTTTCTTAATGTTCAAGCTGTGTGTGTCAATGAGTAATGTAGAGATTTGAAGTTTAATATATTTCTAAAATAAGGACAATATATTATAAAATTTCATTAACCACTCTCTTAAAATAGACCTCAATCTATCAAGGGATTAATGAATTAAAAATAATTTCATGGGGAACCAGAAAGAAACAGAAAGATGCATGATGCTCCATCTTAATCAAAATGAAATATCTAGAAAGTGGTGTGCGTGGTGCAGGGTGAAGTGGGACATGCTTTTGCTCTCTTTTGAGAAGTGATTTTTGGTAGTGAAATTATTTTTTCAGAGAAAGGATACCAAGGATTTTTTGTTTCTTGTAGCAAAAAGATGTTAACTAGCATACAAAAGAAAAATTATTTTGGTAATAATCTTGTGATAATAACTATGCATTATAGTTGCATTTAGTGATGATGTATGATAGCAATGAATTTTTCAACTAAAACAGAAGTCTCACTGCCAACAAACTATTTTTTAAGACTTTTTTGGCGAGAATTGTTTTCTTTAAACAGAACCTATTTTGTACTTTCTCACTTTCTAACATAACCATTTGTTAAGCTTAGGGATATAATGTGCTGGGAAAATGTGTGCTAGAACAATAATTCTTTAAATAACATTTTTAAATTCAATATGTTCTTCTTACCCCACCTCTTTCCCACCTACCTTAATTTTCATGTCCTTTTGGATTTATTTCCCTCAGGGAGGAATAATACAACAGAGGAGAAAGCAGAAATCATCTCAAATTCACTCTTAATTTTCCAAACCCTAAAAGCAATAAAGTCATTGCATTAGTTGTATCTGACACAATACAAACCAAATCAAAACAAGTAAACAAAACAAATGGCACAGTCTGTAAATAGGAGAGTATCTCTAAGGGGAAGGTAGATGGTTAATGAAGAAATTTCTTCTGATATATGTATTATAAATATGATATATAACAGAAATGGAAAATAAGCTCAACAAGGATTTCTAAATCCAATTGTTTCTTAAATTTTACGCTGAAGTTACCTGACTGAACCTTAAGGTACACGTAAAGTTTGGCCAACTGGTTTGGTCAACAAATAAATTCTGGAAGCCAGCTCTTAATCCCATTCAATCAGACTATAAAGTCTATGCAAATTTTTTGCAGATCAGATGGGTTAAGTTGTGGGGATGATGTTTCTATTTAACTCAGATAAGCGTGTAACTCATTGAATCATATCATTATCTCATTGATCTAATAAGAATGCAAAAGGATGCAACTAATAATCACACTAGAACAATTTCTGTAACAAGACTTTTCAAAAAACTCAGATCTATTCACACCAGCTTTTAACCAAAATGAGTAAAGGAAAGTTTCATTTGACATCTGTAATGCTCATGTTTGTGAGGAGACTACTTGTTTTAACATAACTTTTTGATGATTTTTTTCAACTTAGAAATCAGTTCTAGATGAACAGCTTCCTTCTGATATGTAATTTCAAATTATTTCCAGACTTAACTTTCCTTGTGGGAACAAATAATGTGCAACACTATAAAGAAGTACTATTAAAATCTGTCCCCAATAATTTAAGATGGTATCATTCCAAAACCTGGAAAAAATTTGATTTAGGTAATTGGAGTTTTCTTTCAAAGGCAAAATGAATTTAAAAATAAAATCTCTAACACATTGTAGAAACAAGTAAAAACATAAGCAGAGAAGTCCAAAGAATAGTTTCATGGAGGGAGGGTGAATATCAATTTATCCCATGTTTTCTGTTTGAATATTTTCTGTTTGTCAACTTTACGAAAGTTTTTGTGATCAGGAGATATAGTATAATTTTTCTTAAATCTAGAATATAAATTATAGTTGTAATGGGTTTCTAAAACGTAAGTCATCTAACTTTTAAAATGCTCTGATTGGTTTTTATAATGTATGAGTTAAGGTATTTAAAAATTGTTTTCCTTTAATGATTTTCTTCATAGAAAATTTATAAAATAAAAGATAATTAAAATTACCATGACTCCAACAAGGAGAATTCTTTTTACTTTGTAATTACATATATTATAACACATGTGTAATTATATAAACATGATACATAATACATTATATATAACGTGATTAATATGCAATCTACATTATAAATTAAATAGATATATAAATCTAATCCTATATTATAATGAGCTTAGTTCATAAACAAGTTCTCTTAAATATTTAGTAATTTTAATAACTACTTAATATTCCTTTGTTTCTGTGTACCATAAATTATTAAATACAATTTTTTCAAAATATGTCCTGCAAAACACTAGTCTATAACAAGCTCTGGTAAAAAGAAGAGTATATTCTGAGGTTAAAGACACTTAGATAAACAACATGGTGTATGTTTCTCTTACATATTCATAACTAAACTCTTTTAAGTAGTTCTGTAGAAAGAAATCTTTTAATTGGTTTACTTAGCTTTTCTTAAACTTCTTTTGTCAAGAGTTCTTTGTTTCATGTAAGTCCTTTCAATGTTCTATGGAATTAGTGTTTGGTTGGAACACAGAGTGGGTTATGCTGATTTTTTGAAACTCTCTTCAGTCTTCCAGGATCTTTAATTAGCTAATACTCACATCATATGGAATTTAAAATAGTAATGATGCATTGTTAATAATGTTGTTTATAATGCTCAGTAATGATTTACTAAGAACATATTCTGTCTGGACATATAAAATTAACATGTAACAAACTGGTTTTCCAGTTGCTTTCTACTGTAATAATGTGTAATTTGCCCGGCTACTAGATTAGATCCTGCAATGTGAAGTATAGCTTAAATGTTCATTCTTTCTGCCTCCAAAAAATACATTGAGAAACAGATTTATTTACTGGAAAATTTAGTATTTTAAGTGCTTGCTTAGTAGGCAAAAATCAAATCGTATAGTTGATGAGAAATTGTAATTAAACTAATCACAGGAGAAGGAGGAAAAGGATTTCTCTAGACTCATAGTTGGCCTAAAGTATACATGAAAAAACAATTTAATTATAGTTAAATCTTGTTGTAAATAGATATTTATTTTTTCTACTTCAAAACCAATTTAGGTATTTTGGAAACCACAAATAGCTCTAAAATATGAGATTTTTTCCATGTGTCTTGTCCATAAAATAGAAAAGATTCCTGGCAAACTATTATTTTGAAGCCATAACAATTGAAAAATTACTTTTGAGAGCATTCAGGAAATTTGGTGTGGTACATTTAGAATTATATAGGTATTTCCATGACCATAAATTATTGTAAGTACTTTTGTAGTTGGTTGTATGGGGTGGATTGATTTGCTCTTGTGGTTTCAGAGTGATGGAAAATGAGGTAGGTATCTGGGTTTTTCTTTCCTTTTTTGTTTTTCAAAATAAAAACTAATGTAAATGACCAGATTACAAAATAATTTGACTATAAATACTGTAGATATAATTTTTTATGTTTTTTGAGGATCTAGTAACCTTCAGTGTTACTAGATTTTTCAATGTTGTTTAGTTGCTCAAATGTACCATCTAGCTGATTAATTTTTCTACTTAAGAGTTTTGGTCTTGCATTCCTTAATTTGCTTTGTTTAAATTTATAAACTCTATTATGTCCTATTTAATTTATATGGAAAAACTTGTCAAGGTTCTCTGATATTGATGCCTTAATTGCTTAAAAAACATTTACTTTAAAAAATTCGTTTGTATCATTATTTTTTCTCTATTCCAGTGAATATATAATTATTGCCCCTTTACATTGTTCTTGGTTATGCTGTGGATTATTTTGTAAGGAAAGTATCATTCAATTAGACTCATAAATTGTACACTCCTTTCATAGAAATATTTCCTCCTCTTGTTAATGCATATCTACTTCTAGTTCAGAAGGAAATAACCATTCAAAAGCGAAAAGGCTACAGCTTTAGAAGATCAATTTCTATCTTTCCAGGTCAGATGACTTGTGTATGGAAGTCACATTTTCATTATCTTTTTTCCTTATTAATCTCATGCAGAATCCCATTTCAGCCTCATGTTTCTTAAATGGAATGAGCAGGTAGGGTTATATTAGAAATCTGCAGACTTGCACATATACATTATAGATAATGTTTCAGAAAGATGAAAAAATTCTCTCATAGAATGTTTTACAGTATTATTAAAGTGTTCACATCTGGCATCATTCTCCTTCCCACTCAAATGTTATGTTTGTATAACTTTATATCTCCAAGAACTTTGTTTTTTGGAAATGCTATGTACAAAATAATTAAATGGGTTGTTTGAGAGTGAGATATTTGAGCAGGACATTTTTATATCAAATGCCTTCTTCATTTGTGCTAAGACTCTGCATTAATGTTAATTATTTCACTTGCCAAATGATGGTAGCCAAATTGAATAGACCTAATTCCCCAACTGATATGTTCAGAAGGAAGTTTTATAATCAATGTTTCAGATATTTTCTCTCTCTGAATACCAGGTTAGAGTGAAAAATTATATTGTATTGTAGAAATATATGAAACTAGGAGCAAAATACTTTTACTCATTTCCTGGCTCAGTTATTAACAATGTGCTCTTTACATTTTCCAATTTAAAATAAAGTTAAAATATGGAACTTGGATTCTTCATCATAGCAAGGGTAACTGAAAAAAGAAAAAAGAAAGGGCAACTGAATACATATCTTATAGTTTTGTGAATGTTAACAGCAAACATTTATAACTTGATAGGTATCAATTAACACTTTTCACAATTGCATGGAATCCTCAAAATATATTCTAACAATGAATATAAATTTTCATTTACAGTTTATTTCTCCTAGGTTAGTACTTATCAAATTGCAGTTCAACAGAACCCTGGTTGTCCTTGACTTGGATTGAATATAAATTAAATAATCTTAATCATCAGAAAAATTTTAAAATCACTAGAATATCCCAATTATTATTTTGTGCATATTTTACTGTTAAACATATTCCATCTGTTAGTGCTTGGTTGTTAGCAATTTCTAACAGAAGAGTAAATGAATGAATGAGTGAGCTGATAAGAAAACTTCAGAACATCAGGGCATTCTTAGTTCCAGATTTTCTCTCTGTCTATATGTAGGTGATTTGATTTTATACTACATTGATAATAACTGTACTTTTTCCCCTAATTTATTCAGTAGAGATAAATAGATTCATATGTTTTTCTGCCCAGCTCCTTGAACAGAACAGTATCTGGAAAACAATAATTACTCAATATGGATTTCCATTGAGTGAATGAATATATAACTGAGTGCTTTTAAGAACTACACCCTCCTAGTACTTGTAGATCTGTTTGAGATACAATGTAGGATGCTAAGAAAGTTTTGGCAGATGTGCTGTAAGAACAGATGAAGGACACACCTTTGTCACTTTCCACTGATGGTAATCACTCTGAGTTTCTTATGGAGGTTGGGGAAGTATAAATCAGAGCTTTTAAGCACTTGGGTTTTAGATCACTCAGAATAGGATTATATCTACTCTTTCCCCCTTACTAAATGGGATTGAGATTACCGGATTTATAGAATTTGAAATGAGTTAATTTATTAGAGTTTCATAAACTAGCTTTTCACATATTAAACACTGTTAATAGAAGTCATTATTATCATCATTTCTGTCCATTAAACAATATAGCCCTTCCTGGTTAGCTTTAGGAATTTGCCTCATTTACCATCATCAGCATCTATAACAATATCCATTTGCCAGTGGGCTTGAAAATCACAACTTTCATGATACCTGTGATGCTCCTACTAGTGGAATTGAGTCCTGAGTTGTGCAGTTAAATCTCTTGGAGCTCAGCTGCAACATCCAGAGTAACACAGCCATGTAGATGATTTCATATCTCCCCTCTCAATCATCTTTCTCCCCTTGTTAGTTCAATATTTATTTTTTCTGTGACACACTTTTAAATACTAAGTTAATAAAAATGGGACTAAAACACCCAGTTCTCACACTTCTAAGCTTCTACCCTGACCAAGTTTATAAAGTGAAAGTGTGGACACACTACAATAAGCAGCGGCTTATCTGCTTGTGGTCTCACACTGCACCACACACATGTGTGTAGTTTTTTACCTAAGGTACAGTTGACACAGGTCCTGCTACTAGTAGTCTTCACTATGTTGATGGATTCAAAACACTGTATTCATAGGAAAATGAGAAGGAGAAAGACAGTTTTCATGTAGTAGAATGTCAACAAACACATGTGTGGTTCAAAATGACTTAAACAAATATGAAGAGGTGACTAGTGAGTGACAACACAAACGTTTTGGAAGGAAAAGCAGATATAAAGTGGAAGAAAAAAAATACCTGTGTGTGTATGCATGTGTTTTAAGCCAAATCAAACATTCCTGGAATCCTTTTCCAAGATATCTCTGTTAAGACTTCAAATTTCAGATTTTTTCCTTTGCCTTTCAAGGTGCAGAACAGCTGCGAAGAGACACCTACACGAGCTGTATAACTTCTACCCAAGAGGCATGGGACGACCGCAGTCCTTGCCATGCAGTGCTTCCCCTTGCCACACTTGGGTCAGACGGTGTGAGGTGTGGTCTCCAGTTTGAGGGAGCTTTGCATTAATAGAGTGGGAAGCCAGCTTGGAGCCTTGGAGCCAGCTCTGGGTATTAGATTTACTTCCACTAAAGTTTCATGGGATTTTAGAGAAATCATTTAATTTTTTTTCTGGGAATCTTTCCACATAATACCAATGCATAATGATAATTATAATGTCTACCATCACTATCTTAATTCAGTTTCCATTTCATTTCCCCCAATGGGATAAGTACAATTTTATGCCCCCTACAATGGAGTTCACTTCGTATCCTACTCCCCTGCTGGTCGTTATTCTTGTATTTAAAATCCTTTAACAATGTCCTTTAGAATCAACCCAATCTCCTTGAATGTGTTAAGGAGATTGAGTTAAAAGTGTTAAAGAGATTATAGGTCCTGGACCCTGCAAAAACCTCCTGTGCTACTTTCTGCTTCCTCTGCATAAAATTCTTGAACATTCCAAGCTCTTTTAGCGCATTTCTCTGTCCGAAATGCCTTGTTCTACTTCTTCTTCAAACTTCCCTTTACTGGAAAAACTCCACAAAGACTTCTTTGATCCCTAGAATCTGGATCACTTGGCCTTATTTTGCCTCTAGGCAGAGGATTTAAAATAACAGCATTTTCAAAAATTTGTTCAGCTATCTGCCTCTTCATCACCAGCACTCAGACAACTCATCATGCCTGGAGAAAAATCACACAACCAGCAGCCTCAGGTGGGCTCTCAACATGGCCTAGAAGTCCAGATGTTCAATTATTTTTCTCTAGGAAGGTCATTTTCCCTCTTACAGGGATAGCTATTGAATAGCTTGCTTCTTCTTCTATCTCGCTATACATCATGTATTTCCCTCACTTGCCTCCTACTTCATAGAGACCATAGTGGTCCTGAGAAGAAAAAAATTTATCAAAATCTAGCCCTCGATTTAGCTTCAAAATATACCCTCTTATTTTGCTCTCAAACACTTTATTTCTTCTTTACACTCTTTTAAATTATGTTTTCATTTCTATTTCTCTCACCAATCTAAACTTATATTGTGTAGAGGCAATTTCTTCTGTCTCCATGTTTCTGGCAAATATTTATGAATCAGTGACTATGTGGTAGACTTCTGGTATGTTCTGAAAATGCCACTCTTGCTTTTAAGAAAAGCAGAAAAGAAAAATATTTAAACAATAAATGATAGATAAGATTTGATTCTTGTAAGAGGTTGGGTCAGGAAAATCATGTTTTCAAGTTGACATTTAAGCTAAAATCAAGGAATGCCTGGGAATTACCTAGGCAAAGAAATAGAAATTGTGTGGTACCAGGAGAGGACGTTAACATGTACAAATATCCAGAGGCCAGAGGTTAGTCCCTATTCAAGTCCCTGAAAGAAACGATATGATCTATACTATATACTCCAGGATGGATTGAATTGGGGGCTTAAGACTGTGAGGTTCGCAAAGACTAGTTATTGAATTTAGGTATCTATCTAAGATCAATGAGAACACATTTGAGAATTTTAAGTATGGAATAACATGCTCATAATTTATGTTTTTAAAGTCATTTTTATAGCAGCAATTACATTGCTTCCATGAGAGCACAAGTGAATTTTGGTAGACCAAATAACAGAGTATCTCAATAGTCTAGACAAAAGATACTGACTCTTGGATACGAAAATGGAAATCTTGAACATGTAGAGGGAAAATTAAGCTATGGTCATGGAGAATATATTCCAAGGAGATCACACAAAAATGGTTAGAGATATAAGACTATTCCTAATAGAAGAGTTAAAAAAAGAAAAATTTGGAAAGGAAACTGAGAACGGGTAAGCAGAGAAAGGCGAATATCCTACTAGGAGTAGGTATTGCTGAGACTATGACAATGTTTTAAGAATAACAGATTGATCAGGAGGTTTATATGGTTTCAACAGAATCCATGTGCTCTCAAAGGGAATGGTTGTGCATAGAGAAATGCTTAAAAGACTAGGACTCAGAACACTCCAAAATTTAAAGTTCAAGGAAAATGTGGAGAAACGAACAGCTTCCAGGATTATCAATTTATAGTCCACATCCTCTGTGTTGAGTGTGGCACATAAGGGCTGACTGAGAGAATAAATTAAGTACTGGGTATGGAAATAACTTGCTATTAGGATTATAGGCCTTTTTGAACATCTGGTGTTATAATGTAGATGATATTATTTCACTCATGCAGAAGATATTTAATTTCCTATAAAATAATAGTAAAAAACTCCAGTGTATGTTAAATGCTTCTCTGCATTTTCGAATGGACTAAACTGCCCTTAAAGAAAATCTTTCTTTTTAAACTGAAAAGAATGTATGACTTCTACAAACAAATAGATTTCTTTGAAACTTACATAATGTCGAAATCATGTCTTTGGGGTTGGCATAAAGAATATCAGACTTTGTTTTAGCCTTACTAAAAAATTTTCCTTGTCAGGTAAGAAAGCATTTTGCCAGGAAAACTGTGTATTAAACTCAGCGCCTCACATATACTAAGCTCACACTCTACTATGGAACTACAATCCCAAGCCCCAAGAAAACTTTATTTTAATGTAATGTGAATGCCTATGAGTAATCACACCTAAGAGATGACTCTAGTAATGATTTACATTAAGATTCCCTCTATGTGTAGTAGGAGCAGCTAATAAATTGAGTGTCTCTGGTGCTTATAAACACTCAATGGGTATCACTTGTATCAATTTACAGTTTCATATATGTTTGGTGAGTAAAATCTAGAATTAAAATATCTTTTTGCATGCTGGCTTAGCGATGTGCACATATTGTCAAGTTTAGTACAAAATACTGCTTACCCATGTATCTATGGTTTATGTGTAAGTAGGCCAATACTAACCAGATTCTCAAGAGATTATTGAGCCAAGCAAATAACATTACAAATAGCTGGGGCACAGAAGTAGGAAGACATCAGAGAGACCCTTGAGGAAGAAGTTCTAGTTTCATAAGCCCTAACATTTCAACATGAACATTTCTAAAATATATATTTCCTGGCCCATTTGGAGCCAATATGAATTCTCTGAAAATATAGTAGTTTTCAAAAACTCATACAAAGGGGAGAAAAGATATTTTGTCAATTATACCAATTTTTTTATAGTTCTGCACAGTTGTAATTTAGGCCAGCCCAATGTAACACCATGCTAATCCCATATACCCACTATATTAAAATCACTTAATAAAATAATTGCTTCTAAAATACATTAATATAAATGACCAATTTAACAAACAGCTGAATCCCATATTTCTTTTTTCTTCTACAATAAGGATTGCTTTACCACAAACATCTTGGAAAAACACGGGTTCTCCCATCTGCTACAAATTAATGTGCATGAGATCCTAGTAGTCATATTGCCTTTTGTCTATTCTGGGTGCATAAAACATACAATCAAAAGTGAAGGTAAATAAGATGCCCTGCCATTCTCTGTATGCTAAGGAGCTCACTCTGTTCAATAGAACGCAGTGCACCCTGGGAAGTGCTGGATCTTTGCCTGCAGCTCTATTTGTTTGAGTAGCTCATCTTGAAAGCCTGCCCAACCTCAGCTGTAGACTTGGAAGATACAAAGCAAGCAATTTGGATTTTCCAAATCATCAGTCTCTGCAAAGGCAGGAAGGAGTCCAGTAACAACAAAGACTCCTCTAATTCTTAAGTAACCAACCCCCATGGGACAGGGATCATCTGAAGAAACTCAGCCTCTTCTGTAAGCTCATTTAAGTGTGTGCATGTGCGTGTGCGTGTGTGTGTTGTCGTCTCCACAAGGGTGACTGAAAATGCTCACTATCATTTCCCAACATCTGTGCCTAATGCTGCCTTTCCAACACAAACTTCCAGATTTTGTGTCACAGCTGTGGCGAGGCTGGCAATTGGCATAGCAAGAAATCTCCCCCTCGTGTATACTGCATGAGGCATCCAGTACTATTGCAAAGAGTTCAAAGCCTTTCATGAAAGCGAAATTTCCCAGGTAATGCCACGATGTCCTCCAAAGGGTTTAACAATTACAATTCTGGTCAGTTATGATGAAGCAGTTACAAATACAGAGCACCATTGTTTTGCAGAGTAATTCAAACTGAGGCAATATGCGTAGAGATATTATTTGGCAGGACATATATCTATGTATGATAAGATAATAGATTTGTTAGGTAGGTACACTTATTCCATATCAAAGTATACTAGGGAAATTTCCCCTGCCCTATAGCAAGATTACTTGAAATGTCCTTTATTTCTAGGATTTCATAAATGTAATTCAAGCCTGGATTAATACGAGAACAAATAAATGTGTCCTGCTGTGTGTTAAAGCATATAAAATGTGTTAAATTCTTTTGAAATAGAATATTTTGAATAAGAATATTAAACTGCTTAGTCAGGCATGGTGTAATCCCAGCAACTCAGGAAACCGAGACCAGAGGATGGCAAGTTCCAGACAAAGCTTTGTACTTCAACAAGACACTGTGTCAAAATAGAAAATAAAAACGGCCAGGGATATAGCTCAGTGTAGAGCCCGCCTGGGTTCTAATCCCAGAACCACATACACACACAAATAAAGATTATATTGTTTTGAGATTTTTATTTGTGTTTGTTAGAAAACACTAAAAAAAGCTCAGCAATTTTTTTTTCTGTATATGAATTTCATCCAAATAGTTACTCAACATCAACCCAGGGTCTATGGAAAAAAAAAAAAAAGAAATATGCACACACATATACCAAGAATTACAATAATTTGGCTGGCACACAAAACCACATAGTTAAAATAATTACTCATTATACTAACTGAACACCTAATTCTAAAATAAATTCACAAATTAAAACCTGCAATAAAGGCTAGAAAGTTAAATCACTATTGGGAAGGAGACTCCTGTCATAATGGTATTCTCACCCCTATTACTACAGGTATGCTTATTAAAAACCATGTGTTATGATTTGGATGTGAGGTACCCTCCAAAACTTCTGTGTTGATGCAAGAATATTCAGAGGTGAAATGATTGGACTGTGAGAACTGTACCTCACCAATCCATCCTTGTTAGAATGGACTGACTTGCTGGTAACTCTAAGCAGGTGGGATGGGGGTAGGGGAGGTAGATTGTTAGGTAGGGATGCATCTTGGAAGAATGTTTTTTTGTGGTCCTTTATCCCTGTCTCTGCTTCCTGGCCAGCCATGAACAAAGCAGTAGTGCTCCACCACACTCTTTTACCATGATGTTCTGCCTCACCTTGGGCCCATGAACTGATCCACTGAAACCTAGAGCCAAAATAAACTTCTCCTCTTTTAAGTTGATCTTGTTACACAGATGAAAATCTGACTAATTTACCATGCCTCTTGAATCCTGGCTGCTCCACGATTTTAACAGAGTGACGCCTATATCAGAAACTTGACCAACTTCTTTTTAGAACTCTGGTTAATCTCAGACATTTTATATATTTCCTCTATTCTGCTTTTTAACTTCCCTTATTCAAGACATGTGATCATATTTGCATACGATGAATAAGAAAATCACTGGATACAGTGAAGCAAACTTTTTATAATTGGGCTATTAGTTAATTTCAAACATGTACACATAGTCTCTGTGTAAAGCATTTTGTCTTTTCTAGGAGAATTTTTAAGAAAAATCAAATATGTACCTGGCCCTCAAATAGTTTAATGTCCAGATGTAGTGGAAAATAAGCACAGAAGTTATTTATGCAACAAAATTCATTTAAAAAAGTACAGAATTTTAAGAGCTGGAAATTTATGTTTTTGAGTATTTATAGACTATACAATCCTAATTACCATATCCAAATCCCATTCTAGGACTATCAACCATGAAATTGTGGGAAACTTGGTGAGCATTTATTATTCTGTATGTGAAGAAGCTTTTCATTTCTTTTGTATAAAAGCACTTTCTATGATTTATGTGGTAGCCTTGTAATCTAAGGAAGTCAGTGTCCTAGCAACTGGACATAAGCCAAATGGAATAATTCTGATTATTTTCTAAGCCTGATAACTGGGATTCCTTTTGTTAACTGGCAGAAGGATATTAAAATCTTTATTGTAAACATATAGGAATAACTGCATAGCCTGAATTTAGAAAAGAGGACAGGAAAGATAGAATCTTGATAATATTCAGGTCCTTGATTATGGTTATTTTTAAGCTAGTTTTCTTCAACTTTTTAAGAAGCTTGTTAATGTAAACCAATTAAGTCACCTTTGCTTTTAACGTCAGTTTTGTTTGAGTCATGTTTCTGTGCCTTCTGCTCAAAGACCTCTGACTAATAAAGGCAAATGACTTTTAATTCCTGATTATGATAGCTTTCGTTTTATTCTTTAAGTTATTATTGAAGAAAAATACATATACGACTCTTAAATTTTAATTTGAAAACCTCCACTGATAGAAAGCAAAAACAGGACAAATAAAAAAATCTTCAAACAAATACCTGCCAGATTACAGAATCAAATTAAATGGAAAACAGAGTCCATGTAGTAAAATATGAAGGATAAAGATGAACACAGAAAAAGGACGCAAATTGGCAATTATATCAAGATGACATTGGCAAGTTCAAGCATAAACATTTTAATATAACTGTAAGTCAGTAAAATATCCAGCTTAAAAAGTATTAGTTTGAGTAAAAATGCAAAGATCCAGTATTATATTCTATTCATAGGAAAGTCACCTAATATGTAATTTTAAGATAATTAAAATAACTGCATTTACTCTCCCCTTCCCAAAGATTGTATTTTCTATTGGATGGACCAAGAAATATAAAATTTGTTCTAAAAAATTCTTCTATTGACTTTTAAGGATGGGTGGTGGAGAAGTATGCTATTAACATGTAAGACCAAATTCTGCAAGAAGACACAGAATGGGATTGTGAAAATAATCAATTACACCTTGTCCAAAATGAAAGTATTAGTTCCTATTATGTGAAACTCCCAGAAGTTCCAGAGTAGCAAGCAATACTTTTGGGGCATATCCAATTGAACTCCATTGAAAGATTTTCATATATTTAAGAAATACAGTAACATTCCTGAATAACCTTTTTGAAAAAAATTTTTCTGAATTTTTTTACTAAAAAAGGAAAAGAGAGTGGCTCAAACCCTAAAACACACACACACACACACACAAACACGTATGAGCAGTCTATGGCAAATATATAAATACAAATATAAACATAAATATAAATATATATAAACACATACATATAGAGAGAGGAAGAAAGTCTATGATACATATATATATAAATAAACATATATACATACATACACATACACATGCACATATCAAATAATCACAGAGTGACTTAAATAGAAATTACTGGACATAAGCCATGGTACAGATCACATATACAGGCCTAAATTTTTAAGCATTTATTCAGAACTGCTTTTTTTGAAACTGCTTTTTCAGTTTTGTTTTTAGGAACATTAGCATCATTAATTTTGTTATAGGCAACTCTGAGATGAAATCAAATTGTTTCAGATTTTATATATACCTATTACACAGGTAGCATATTTGTCTTTTGAAAGTTGCTAACAATGTAGAATAATCATATCAAACTAATGAAAAACCATCATTTCACATACTTCAAAATATATCAATATATTCTTCACTATAAAGATATAATAAATACAATTATTATTTACTTAAAATTTAAAATAAAAAATTAAAAGCAATTACCAGTGCCAAAAAATTTAAACAAATTTATACTAGGATTTTATCCTAAAATGTTTATGTTAACATTTTTATAGGAGCATATTTTGTAACATTTTTATATCTTTGAGTTTCGTAAAAATCTTCTCATAAAACACACCTGCGTATATGAATCATTATGCATACTGGATAAATCTGTGATTTCTCTCAACCTCACTCAAGTAATTCTAAAATAATTTCTAGCCATTTTTTACTAATTTGAGTGGAGAAATATTTATACACACATACATACATACACATAAAATTGGTGATTTATAACTAGAAAACTTGGCAAAAAATATTCAGGTATTTTGCAGACTAAAATATTTAATTCTCAATTGTATTTATATCAACCATTTATAATCACATAGTCATTTCCTCTTGTTGTGTATAAACCAATTTGCTCTCCAGGTATGATATTTTTTTTCTTTGCCAAGTTTTAAACAGGTTGTTCCAAGTGTTGCTATGGTGAGCCAACTGTTAATATGGGACCAGAGTTGAACATTTATTCTTAAATTTTTGTGGCATGTAGTAAAGGATAAAAATGTCGAAAAAGACCCTGCACTTCTGGTATAGGACAGTTCCTTAAGTAAGGGATACAAAAGAAAGAGACATCATAAGAAAGGTTATGTTGTAGTTATATAGAGTTACTTAATTATCTGAAATATCATAATCATTGTCATATTCACTTAAATTCCTGAGTCTCTCTAGTGTATAATTACATATAAATTAAGATACTTCATAATCTTGAAAAACATGACCACATTAATGTTTACAGCAGCACAATTCACAGTAGTTAAGCAATGGAGCCATCCTAGATGCCCTTCAACATATAAATGGACAAAGAAAATGTAGCACATAAACACAGTGCAGTATTACCTATGAAGAAGAATGATTTTATAGCATTGCTGGTAAATGGATGGAACTAGACACTATCATACTAAGTGAAATAAGCTGGAGCCAAAAAGTTGAAGATTGAATATTTTTCCTGATATGGTGGGAGAATTAAAAAATAATAGAAATATCTGGAATAGACAAAGGGGAATGAATGGAAGGGAGGAGGGAAAGAGTGGAATAAATCTGATCTAACATTCCTATGTACATATATTAATATACCACAGTGAATCTCATCATCATGTATATCCACAAGACACTAATCTAAAAAAACTATAAATAAACAGCAAAATGATCAATGGAATAGAGGGAAAGGAACAGGAGGTTGGAGAAAGGAAGGGGAAAGGGAAGTACTGGGGACTGAATTAGAACAAATTACATTTACAAGGTTACAGAATACATTGCATTGGGAAACATTCTGTGTCATAAAGCTTGAGGTAATATTTGGGTACTGAGCCTTATGGTATGAGATAATATATAGTCTCTCTCCTATCACTTGTTTTTCAAATAAAGTTTTATTGAAACATCAACTGGATTATTCCTTTATACATTGTCTATGGTACTTTCACATTATAATAGCAGAGTTAAGTATACATTATAGAGACCACCACATGGTATACTAAGATTAAAATATTTGCTATCTGGACCATATCAGAAAAACTTTCAAATTCCTACTTTAAAACACGATTGAAATTCTATTTTTGTGACTTAAACTGAGAAGGTGAAGGCTTGATCTTGTCATTTTCTTTCTGAATCTCTTCAGTACAGACAGGATCAACTGTATTACTAGAATATTTGAGGAATTCTTTTACACCATTACAGCAACTACTTTATCTATGAAAGCCTTGTGTCCATAAGCAGTAAGAAGTTATAAATTACAGATAATAATTTAACTTTTTTGCTGCTGTCTGCCATAGGACACTAGTATCAAATGTTCCGTTGGTAAAGAAATGTACTGAAACTCAATCACACAAACTATTCCAAATCCCAACCATTCATGGTTCAATTTCTTGGTATAGTTCTTAGAACCAGGATTCTAAGGGACTCATTAAGAAAATTTTAAAAATAGCTCTAGATATTTCAAACAAATACAATAAATTACTTATAAGACTATTGGAAGAATTGGAGGAGCAATGAGAAGAAAGTGAGTAATAAGAAAAATTAATTATTAAAATATTTTTAGTACTTCCTATACAGTTGAGCTGATGGTGATGGAACCGAGCTGCCCTAGAGGAGTCCAGGGGCCCTCCCTGAGGATAGCCTGGACTACCATTGTCACAGGCACTGCCCACACCCTGGGAGAAATATTTTATCCTTCCTCCCACCCACTGATGTCCTCCAGGAGACTCCCAGCATCAGAGCTAATGGGAAAACCCCTATGAAGAAAGTGCTGGAAACATCTTCCATCTTTCCACACACTTCCCACCAGCAGGTGGAAAGGAAGCCACTGCAAACAGAATGTGAACTCAGCGAACAGAGTGACAACGGACAAGATCTGGCACAAATTCTACTTTTTCTATACATTTCACTTAATAAAGATGGTAGGTATAGTTTCACCAAACTATAAATTGTAACTAAGTTTTTAAACTTAGCATTTTGCCTATAATAACATATTTTAAAGGGTGTCTCTTATATAGTTAATGCTATATGTTTTTTTTCCTAGAATGGTGGTGGTGGTTTAGTCGTTTTTACTATTGTATTCTCTATTTCTTAAATGGTTATGATTTAGGTATTGGCTCTCTTGGACTGGAACACCAAATTCCTTGTCTTTTCAACTTCATCGCTTTCTTTGTCCTCTGAGTTCTGTGAGAAATCCTCAACTCCATCTTCCCACACATTGAGTTTTCTATTTCTGCTATCATATATTTAATTTCCAAGATATCTTTTCCTTTTATAGTATCCTGATCTGTTTCATGAATGTGATCTTCTCTTTAGCCAGCCCCTAAAACATACAAAGTTTAATTCACCTTATTCCTCTTTGTTTCATTCCCTGTCTTTCATACTGAATGTCTTCTTCAAATGTCAAGAGGACTCTTCATACATTTGGCCTGATCAGATTCCCCAGAGATAACTTTTCCAGATAAGCTCATATTCAGAGACAAATTCAGGCAGAAAGCAGGAAATATTACCCTTTGGAATTTAAGAATTTACTTGGCTCCTTATTTTTAGCACAAAATTCTCCATGTTGCACACTGTCCTTTGTCCCCAAGTCCAATGAATCATTTCAGAGAATGAGCTCCCAGTTTTCTATCAGATTAGTAAAGGGTATTGCCCAGCTACATGGAACAGAAGGATAAATAATTTCCCAAATTGAATTTAAACCTGTCTCCAAATTTTAATTTTGTCTTTACTCCCATATCTAAAGGTACTTAATACCAGCAGTAGCAGGAAATACAGATTTCACAGTTGCTCTCTGACTTTCCCAAATATGTGCCAAGGATTCAGTTGTAGTTTTCATTTCACTTTCCACTCTAATCGTTTATCTATATGCTTTTTATCTTCCAAAATATATTGTTTCTTCTGTTCTCTTTGTCTTTACTGACTTATACCTTACAATTGTTGTCATTTTATTAAGGATTTTAAAAAGTATAAGATAAATGCATACACTAAATCTTTGATCTCTAACTAAAAGTTTCCAACACATTATTTTAAAGATCATTTTATGTACATAAAAACTGTGTGTGTGTGTGTGTGTGTGTGTGTGTGTGTGTGATGTGAAGCTGTGTGTTTGGCTGTACTTGTCAATATCAATAATTACCCTCCTCTTGAAACATCTTTCTTAAGTGCAAAAGTTTCCAGAGAGGGAGATGAATGCAAGTGTCCTGTCAATTCTTCAAGTTTCCAAATTTGAGGATGCTCACTCAGTCATTTTAGGTGTAGGTTTTTAGATTTAGGCATGGACCACTCTTTCCTTCCATTTCTACATGCCAGTCTGAGTTCACTTTTTCTATGAGATCTTTTCTAAAATCAAAAACGACACATTAAATTCTAGATTTTATTTACCATTTTCCCTAAAACTGCAGCAGTCTGTGGTCTGTGTGCCAATAATGACACAAAAAGTTCATCAGACTTAATTTCACTCACAGTGGTTGAATATGTACACTGAGCCAGCTTCCCACTTTGGTTCTGTGACAGCATTGGGAAGGGATGTCTGGGCAGACATGCTCAGTGAGTCTGCTCTTTGCCCAGTCCTTACCCCTATAGATTTTTTAAGGCAAGTGTGAATCATGATCTAGCTGTCTTTTGTTATCCAGAGTACTTTCTCAGTTTTGGAGTACTCCATAAAGATAAATACAAAGCATCTACAGATCTGTGAGGGTTTCTACTTTGACCAAGATATAACTCTACTTGTTTAAGGGTCTAATTTCAACAGACTACTGCTGTGAAGTTAAGTCCAATTTTCACCACATTTTTCCAGAACATAAATTCCTCCTGCTACGTAGGTGAGAAGCAGCTCATACTATGTGAATTGGCTTTGGTTTTCATGACTTTTCCCCTAGTGGATGAGAATCACTAGGAGAATTGAGGTATACAGATACTAAATCTTTTGGATGACTCTGTAAGTTTGTAGATCATCTTTCCCTATTTTATGTCCGTAAGATAGAAAAAAAGGAACAAGAGAAGAATAGCAAGAATATATTTATTGATTGTTTCTTTATTTAAAAAATTGGTAACAAAATTCTGTTATACAACATTGTATATTTCTTTTTAAAGATTATCTTAACACTTTATTTAAAAATAAATAACGTTTAGAGAAGTTATGTAAATTTAGTTTAAAATTAGTGAGTAGTTGAACACATTTTAAAGACAATATCATGGGTTTATGACTTACATATAAAATTTATCCCCAGTGCATCATGTATTATAAATTAGACTGTCCTGTGTTAGCATTAATCTCTTTTACATTTGCAAAAGCACAGTATTTCGTTACATGTTTCTTCATGTAAAATTTTTGTTTGTTTGTATGTCTTTTCTCCCAACTATATTAGTCTCTGAGCGCAAAGACATAATGGACACTGAAATATTCATTCAATTGTTGAATTTACAAATAGAATGTTAGAGTAACATATACTTAATTTATAAAATATCACATTTTCCTTAGAAATCCTCATTTCATTGAAAAACAATAAATTACAAATGACACTACATATTTTCTTAATACTTCATTTGTATGAAAACATATAAAATGATTCTTTAAACCCTATATGTTTAAATCAGTTACAAAATATCTCATTAAAATGGCAAATGTAGTACTAGTTGTCCCAGTAAATTGTCAAATACAGGGGCAAATATTAAATGGAGAATTTGATTGATGAAAAGGATGTTGTGAATTTTCTATGGTGATTGGTAAGTGCAAATTTCTTAGGCTTTCTTTCCCTTCAGGAAGATTTTGAAAGTTATTTCTGATGTTATTGAGAAGTAGACATCAAAAAGTTTCCCAGAACTTTCCAGGAACACTATTAGTGTTCATCTCTCCCACATAGTACTGTACTGTACTTACTTGATCACATGGGCAGAAGACACAAGGTAAAACTACTTTATTTCTTGCTCTATAGAAAAATTTTATGTCTATATTAAGTAAAATCTTCAAGGTCATATGTAATTTTTAGTTTAAAACATCAGTATTTAAATATGAAAGTGATGAGATTAATATTAAACATGGTGGCACAAATTTTAATTTAAAAATAATTTAAATAATCATATTCCCCAAAGAATATTTTTAGCTATCATAAATTGAAGTCTTAGCCGGGCACGGTGGCGCAAGCCTGTAATCCCAGCACTTAGGGAGGCTGAGACAGGAGGATCGCGAGTTCAAAGCCAGCCTCAGCAATGGCGAGGCGCTAAGCAACTCAGTGAGACCCTGTCTCTACGTAAAACACAAAATAGGGCTGGGGATGTAGCTCAGTGGTCGAGTGCCCCTGAGTTCAATCTCCAGTACCAAAAATAAATAAATAAATAAATAAATAAATAAATAAATAAATAAATTGAAATCTTTAATGAAAAACCTTTACTTATGCTTATACATAAAATTACATGTATTTATTTGGTTTAATATCACAAATTTTCCTTCCTTTCTTAGGGAAGGCTATATAAATTATCTCTATTTATTAATTTACTTTTCTGTTTTTCTGATCAAATCTCTTTCCACATATCCATGAGTTAAACTAGCCTGATTTAAACCTGGGTTAATGTGAGTGATAGATTGCAAGGGTCCAACTTCATCAAAATATGTATCTTAGAACATGTGTTGTTGTGGTTGTATTTGAACCTGTTGCAATTTGTCTACACTAGTCCCTCATTACTGACTTTGAATTGCTACTACAGAGATCATTGCTATTGCCATGAATTCTTTTATATAGAGAAATTTCATATTATTCATACATTTATGCTAGGTTAATACATACATAACAGGTGAACAGCTAAAACCAAAAGTAAACATTTTTGGAAAAGCATTTTTTTTTGAACCAGGGATAGAACTCAGGAGTGCCTATCACTGAGTCAATACCCAATCCTTTTTATTTTTTATTTTGAGACAGAGGATTGCTAAGTTGCTTAGGGACTAAATTACTAAGGCTGATTCTGAACTCTCAATCCTCTTGCCTTAGCCCATGTGCCAGCATGCTCAGTGGAAAAGCATATTTATTGACCTTATAAGCCAGTCCAGTCATGTAGATGCACTGAGGATACATTATGCAATTGTTGTTAAATGGTTAATAACAGTATTAATGATGAAATTTAAAACAGCATAACTTATCAACTTTAAAAATATTTCAACATATCACCAGTGCTGCAAAAAAAATAATTATATATATTTCAAAAGCTTTCCCTCCTAGCTGAACGTGGTGGCACACACCTGTAATCCCAATGGCTCCAGAGGCTGAGGCAAGAGGATCACGAGTTCAAAGCCAGCCTTAGCAAAAGTGAAGTGATAAACAACTCAGTGAGACCCTGTCTCTAAATAAAATACAAAATGGTGCTGGGGATGTGGCTCAGTGGTCAAGTGCCCCTGAGTTTAATCACTGGTATTCCAAAAAAAAAATTTTTTTAAAAAAGCATATAAAAGAAGATGAAATGTTCATCATAATTTACTGATTGAATTTTCTTACATGTGTTCTATACAATCCAATGATGTAATTATCACCTCTGACAATTTGGGACAGTTCATTGTCATGTGTGCATTCCAGATATTTTAAAATGATAAAATTGTAAAAATTGCAATGCCATAATCTGTGTTTTTCCAAAACCATTATGAGAAAAAAATGGGGCAGATAATCAACATGTAGAAAGAGCATCAGGAACCTACACTCTGGTGTACAATATTCCTCTGAGCATCATCCAACTGTAGAGAACTGAGTACAAACTGTTGTTTATGATTTCAATCCTTACTCTTCTGAAGAAATGTTTTATACACATAAAATAGGAAATATTTTAAATACAAAACAGAGCCAACAAGACTCCAACAGTACTTGAAACCTGGACGCAATTGTATTAATTATAGTACTAAGCACTTAGGGAGGCTGAGACAGGAGAATCATGAGTTCAAAGCCAGCCTCAACAACAGCGAGGTGCTAAGCAACTCAGTGAGACCCTGTCTCTACATAAAACACAAAATAGGGCTGGAGATGTGGCTCAGTGGTCGAGTACCCCTGAGTTCAATCTCCAGTACCAAAAATAAAAAAGAATATTTTTGGACATTCTTGGTGTTCATGGAATCTGAGATGTAGAGCTGGGTTTCCCACCAATTCCTCATAGATGATACTAGACAGGTCACATGTACTCTCCAGTATCACATTTCTCTTTTGGAAGTGAGAGGTCGGGGTGGTGGCTGCCCAGTGGTCCATCAGCTCCCTTCTAGGAGCCTACTAGACTCTGGAGATCAGGAATTCTCTCTATTCACACTGAAAAGAAAAGGCTGAAGATTGAAGTAAGTCCTTGATTCTAAAGTATTAACTTTATCTTTTTGATATGAGTAATTAAATGAAGCACTTCAGAAAAGTTTAGTGTTCTAGGTGATGTGAACATTTTGAAATTATTTCATCTCAATGCTTTTTGTATGTCATGTGGACACCTAGGAAGGCCACAGATCTATTTAGACATAAGCCCTCAGTGACTACAAGACTCATTTATAATGAGTTTGGTTTATAAGGACAAAGTTCACCTGGTCAGCAACAGAGCATTAGCTCCCCAGCAGGGACCTTTTCCTTGTTTTGAGAGAAATGGGAAAAGAATATTTATTCAGTTCCAGCAGGCCTAACACATAGTCTATTTCTGACTTTGTGGCCAGGGCCTGTCCCTGTTTCTTCTGTAAATGTCATAAGAATCTGTTTACCTAAACTTTCATTTGTTTTCTCCCCTTTATAATAGACTAAAGAAAGAAATTTTCTTTATGATAAAACATTCACATCTATTTAATTAATCATTAATTTCTAACCGAAGTATTTGAAAATCCTTTCCGGCACTGTAGATTCTTATACTAACAGCCCTTGACTCATCAAATACAATTGCATAATTACACAGTTGCCACAAAGTGAAATACTAACTTTTTAGTTTGTACAGGGATTATTTCAATAGAGACAAATGTATTTAAAGACTCAGCAAAAACTGGATTTTTATGAAGGTGGGATACATAAAATTTTTTTCTGGAAGCAATCATTGTCTTTATCATGATAATACTTGCCATTTTTAGCATATTATATCCTAGCCTTGTGTGCTGGATGTTTTGTATTCATTATCTTGTTTAATTTTTATAATAAACCTATAAGGTATTATTATTCCCAGAAATAAACATATTCTAATTTTTAAAGAGTTAAATCAGCATGCTCTCATATAAAATTTATATAGGCCAAGTCCACTGTATCCACTTATTTTTAAATAGAAACCATAACTGAATTAAACATTAACATTATTCATACTTATTTAGGGACTGGTCACATGATACTGTTAGCTTGCATTTAATAGCTTTTTAATACCTAAATGAATGAAACATTATATATTTCAGAGAGAGCCATATCATAACTCCATGTCTTTTGATTATGATGACCCTAATCCCTATAGTAAATGGAATGGGTTTTCTGATTTTAAGACCCATTATCACCTCCAGGGCAGAATTCTTGAAGTCATGACTTTTTACAATTTAAACCTCTTAAATAAATACCAAAAAAAAAAAAAAATCTGCTGGTATCTGCTTTCCTGAGCTACTGAACCATCAACCCTGCCCTATCTACTGTGTAAAACAATTTTATGAATGAACATATTTTTACACATATTCTGTATTGTATCAGGCACTTTAAAGTAGTGATTCTAGTAGGACTTCTGATTATTTGGAGGGAAGCTTCAGAATTTGAACCCTACTCCTACCTATCTGAATAGAAAAAGCGACTTGGAGCCAGGCATGGTGGTGCATGCCTCTAATCCAGAGACTTGGGAGACTGAGGCAGGAGGATTCCAAGTTGAATGTCAGCCTCAGAAATTTAGTGAGACCCTGTCTCAAAATAAAACAATTAAAAAGGCTGGGATATGGCTCAGCAGTTAAGCGCCTCTGGGTTCAATCCCTAGTACCCCCCGCCAACACACACATCCAGAAGAAGCAACTAGAATAATAAATCTGAGACATGAGAAGAATGTGTAGGTGGTATACCTTTAAATTCCAATAATAGGAGTGCAGAGTCATGAGGAAAGATCCACTGCTTTTTCATGTGTTGGCAGTGGTTTCACTAAGCTGTACAAAGGGTGTCCTTTCTATTTATCATCTACTTTGCACACAGGTGATGACTTCTGTACATCTAAACTCAAGGACAAATGGATTTGGTCTCACACAATATTTTCTCTGTTTTGTGGGTAACTATGTCTTTTCATTGTAGGGTATTTAAACTGTGTATGAGGCTTCATCAAAGAAAACATATTCAGAATAACAAGTAATAGGAATTCATGGAAAATGACTAGCTCAAGATTAAGGTCTGTGTTCATTAAACAATATATTGATCCTCAAGGGAATAGTATTATCATTAGTTGTATCCTGAAATGAAGGGAATAAAGGTAGCAGCTACCAGGATAGCATATTATAAGCAAAAGCCATGTGCTAAACCACATACAAGTTTTTAAGAGCACAAATAAAGTATGTTTAAAGCTGGGATACAGTCATGAAATATGATTGTCCAACTCATTTCTCTCCTCTATAACCCAGAATTGAACTTGTTACTTCCTCTTGAATATTTGTAGATTATTTTATACTTAATATGTCTTTAAATAAATAAACTCATTTATTCTCTTTACCTTAAGGTTACCTTAAGGTTACCTAAAAGTAGAACATTTTAAGTCTCTGAAGAACTAGACAGAAATTCCCCTTTTATCCTGGGCATATGAGGTAGCCACTTCTCTGAGGATAAATTGTAATAGAACCCAGATGTTCTGGTTTCATTTGATTTGTTATTACTCCTGTGGTTGTTTCTCAGAAAGGTTTGGAAAATTCTAAAGGGTCTTTAAACTCCCTGTGCCTCGAAGGTTTAAGTCACTGAAGAATGGTCAAAGCATTCTGTTTTGGAGTCCAGGAGCAGTTTTTGAACTTTTATTATAATTCCTATAAAATAAGTGCTTACAGTACAAAGATAATTGAGAAAGTTACTGCTTACCAGTTTCCAGTCTAGCCAAGGAAGCAGAGGTTTAAGCAAGACAATATTCGAATATACTTCTAAGATACATGGACAAGGACGGCTTCTGGATTAGAAATCTTAGTTAATAAATTAATTTATCCTAATGATCATATTAAGAGAAGAAAGTACTTAAGGAATCATAATTTAGACACCTATCATGTAGATTTATCCAAAAATAAGTTTCATATAATCCATTTAATTCTACATTTAGCAATTATCAATTTTTTCTTTTGCACTGAGACTAAGCAATGTTTAGCTAATATTGCATGGTCATTTACAAGTTTTGAGATTTAAATTCAGTAATCCTTCAAGATCTTGGATTTCTATGAAGTATTCTGCCAGCCATTTTCTATCTTTTCTGGGCATCTTATGATTAAATAGTGATTATATTATTATGTTGCAAATTGAATTTGGTGAACAATAAATTTATTCTGTGTACTCATTCGATGAGATGAAAGAATGACAAATAAATTCCTAAATTAAATCCAAATTTCCTGAGTTTAAATGAACACTTTACTTCTATCAGGTGTTTTCTGGTATAAGTAAATAAATGTTGATCATCTCAATGAAAAAACAATTCAGGAAGTAAATTATTTCAATGCTTTAAATATTATGTTTCCATTACAAATAAACCCTGCCTATCATTAATATGTAAGTATCAGCATTTATTTTAGCAATGGTCTAGCTGTTTCCTTAGGATTTCAAGTGTCCTAAAAGAACTCCAAAAGCCCAGCTGAAGTCTTCAGAGTTCTTTGATATGAATTATTATTAATCAAGAAACAAAATAATTTCAATCATAAAATGGTTTACATCACTTGCCATAAAGTAAGTTTATAGTAGATGATTTTAATAAGTCACAAGACATGTCTGATAGATGCTACTGATTTGAAATAATTACTGCCTAAAACAATTAAGCATCTCAATTTTACCCGGTGCTTAGTTATAGGAAACACTCTGGAAGTTACTGCTTCAGAAATGATGCAGTGGCTGGGCATGGTGGCCCGGCCAGGTAATTCCAACAACTCAGAAGGCTGAGGCAGGAGAATTTCAAGTTGGAGAGCAGCCTCAGCAATTTAGCAAGACCCTAACTCACAATAAAATAAATAAATAAATAGGGCTAGGAATATATCTCCATGGTAAAGCACCCTTGGATTTAATTCCTAGGAACATACCCACAAGCGCACGCGCGCGCGCACACACACACAAAGAATGAACTGATGCAGTAATGATGAGTATAGCTCAAATTTTTAAAATGTACATATTGGGTTAAATTTAGGTGTTTATGAAACATCTTATATACAAAAGTTAAAATTAAAGTGCATTTCCAGGAATATTGCCATAGACATGTTCAAGCATCAGCATTCAACTTGTTTCTTTGCTCATCGGTTCTGTGTTGTGTCCCCAGAATAAAGATAAAATGTGCAGCACTATCACACCACACACGCTGACATTCACTTACAACACAGAACCAGCAAGAAAATAAGAAAATTAATTTCTTAAGAATATGCTTCTGCTTAAAACCAATTTAACCTTATCAAGAAATCTTTGTTTCTAAATAAAGAAGCAAAAATTCAATTAAGAACAGAGGCCTAACATGCGAATACCATTTACATGATTAAGCAGTGATAACACACTGTTCTGCATTTAATTCCCACACACAGTATTGAACCAAATGTGAAACTGATACTTTGGTGACATTAAATATCCATAGCTTTGAAATGTACTGCCATTTAATTACTACCAAAGCTATGTGCCTCAGAGCTTTCTGTTCATCTTTCCTGTGAGGGTTTTAATATGGTGCTCTGTCAGGAACATGAAAGTGATAAAAAACTGTGAAAAAGAGTGCAATAATTAAAATCCCCATGCCTACTATCACAAAGCTGGCCGCCTCACCAGAAATGAAAATGATCTCTGTACTCTGACTGAAAAATGGGACTCAGAACTTCAATCCACAATTGAATTGTTAGTGGTACTCTGACAGGTTCTGAACCTTGAGCACTACTAACACACATTTAAATCATTAACATCACTCTCTTACTCAAAACACCAAGGAATGTGTGATTAAACTGATAACTATGTCAGGAATTAACTGACTCAGAATAATTTTCATTCAGTATCTCCTCTTTCTCAGCCTTCAAGCTTAACCTTGTTAAAGTGCTTTATGGTACCCTAACCACCAAAAAGTACATGTGCATAGGCAAAATGACCTAAAGAGAGCACTTCATCATGTCAGCATGTCACAGCGATGAAAGAGGGGGAAACACTAATTAGGCCCATTGACTAGATTGTTTTCATAGTAAGAGCTGGAAAACTTTATCTTTTCACCTCCACCTCCACCCACAAGTGTGTGTCATTAGAACATATGTTCTGTGGTGGTATCATTAAAAATCTCTCTTCCTTCCATTGTGATAACAACAATAATGAATGATCCTGGCCCTACAAATATAGAAAATTATAAAGAAGTTAAATTACCTCTGATGCTATCAAAAAAGATTATGAAAATAACTAGAATGTGTCCTTCCAGATTTACCACTCCCACCCCT
>CM053408.1:38378427-38435215 GCA_028644305.1 Xerus rutilus
CTTCAGAACAGAGAATCAGTCAATCAACTCACACATTTATTGAGTGTTCGACTTCAAATAAATCCCAACTTTAGAAAGAGTGTTCATGAATTTCTAATACATCACCCTTTTACAATTTGTATATAAATTTATGGGCCAAAAGATTTTTTACAAATGTTATTTTCTCTTGAATAAGTTTGCTAATTTTCCTTTATTTTATGAACTTACAGATTGTTCACCAAAAATACCAAATTCACAGTAATATATTTGTGATTTTGAAACTATTATCCACAAACCAGAAATCAGAAAACAATTAGCATGGAGTCTTTTAGTACAAATTGTATCATTTTGTTTTTATTCAGCAAAAAGAAAGAAAAAAAATTAACGCTCAGTGTGTAGCACAGGTCATACAAAAATATACATAGGTTTTAAAATAACTGCTAACAAGCAAATTAGCTACCAAATGAAATGGCAGTAGATCAATAATGACAGTAAAACTACAGAGTTCTCGCTGATCTCATATTGTCTGTGAATGCAAAAGAGGTCCCTACAGGCCTCCAACAATAACCTACACAGAATGAGACACAGAGGGTATCGAGCATAAAGATAGTTCAATCTCCCAAGGCAGCTCTTGTCACATCAAACCACCTATTAGTCACAAACTCTTACGACTAAGAATTCTCTGGCCTCCTGAGATTGCCTGTCATCTTGAAGGAGATAATACCAATGAAAGGCACCAGTTTCTTCTGTAACGTGCTTAGTTTATTGTTTTCAATAGATCAAGCTATTTATGATGTTGCTAACACATATAAATAAGATGCTATACTCTTAGGTTAGAAAATGACACTAATTTGCCAGTAAATGGAAAAGGAAATATGAACAAAATGAATGTGAAAATGAAGGAATATACCAAAAATAACACATATCCTATTATTTTATGTATCTTTATGTTACTTAGAATTACTCAAAAGGGTGTTGATAGAATAATAAACAGCAGTAAGAAATTTAAAAGTTGAGAACTTACAGAGTAATTTTTAAAAAACACTGGTTGAAACTTATTTGATGGTTATAGAAAATGAGATTGATGGATATAAGTAAGAGTAACATAGTGGGTTGATGGTAATAGAGGGGTCTGACTCTGAGGTCAATGTTGGAACACTCATTAGGACTATGTAGTCTACACATAATACCAAAACATCTCTAACAAGGGTACAGTTTGACATATTCAGGCAGCAAGATGCAGTAGGAAAAGGCTGTAAACTCAACTCTGTACCACTATTGTTTTAAATGGGTATGGAGAAGCTAGTGACATGCCAGGTGGTGGGCTAATTGCTGGAGCTCTGAAGGTGACAACTTTCTTCAGAGTTAGAAGTCTAATGGGAAAAGGCTGACAGGTATTTCAGTTAGACAATAATTGCTGAGTTTCCAGATGGTAGTATGAACATGGTGCCATTTGTGTAAGGATGAGGGACATATAAATAGTACATTAGAGTATTCTGAAAAGGTCTTCAAGAGAAGGAAATTCCTAAGTGTGAAAAACAGAAGGATAGAGCTATATGGAAACCAGAGTGGTCAAGGCTATTCCAGCAAGAGACACCTGAAGCAGACAGAGCAACCAGAAAAACAGGGCACGACACAGAGGCAGGAGGTGTGCAGAACTCAAGGCATTGTGTGTCAAACTCAGAACTTCTACAGATTTTTTCCCTCTATGATATGAAAATAATTTGAGAATTTTAATAAAAAAAATCACTCTGTAAGAAATGCGGAAGGTAGACTGAAAAACAGTGACACTGGAAGTAAAGAGAAACTGTGAAAGGTTAATGGAAGAAGCCGTGGCATTGGCAATGGAAGGAGTGAATTGAAAGGGGGACATGTGGAAAGTATAGGGTGGATAATTTGGCTGCTAATGGAACAATGCCTACAATGAGAGCAAGGTCTACAGTGATATCCAGATTTCTTTCTTGGTTTCTCAAAAAGTAAGGAAACATGAAGAGAATGTTCCATAGGAAGAAAGGGGAATGTTTTTATTAATAATGGGCATGTTGCTTTTGTGGTGAATATAGTGTAAACATTTAGCTGTCAGTTTCATGTTTACTTTAGATATCAAAGGTTTGGCCATCCTTAGTGCAAGGTAAGGGCACAAGTGATACAGCTAAATGAAGAGAACATACAAGGTTAAGAAAGCAATGGTTCAATAAGTGGCCTTTAGGACATCCAGACTCTTAGGAAGGAAGCAGAAGCAAGAGAATCCAAAACTATGGAGTGACTAGCTGGGTGTTGTGGTGTACACCTGTAATCCCAGTGACTCGGGAGGCTGAAACAGGAAGATTGTATGTTGGAGGCCAGCCTGAGCAATTAAGTGAGACCTTGTCTCAAAATTAAAAAAAAAAAATAAAAAAGTTCTTGGAATGTAGCTCAGTGCCCCTGGGCTCAAATCCCAGTACCTGCCCCCTACCCCCAAAATGTCTGTGCAGTGGCTGGATAAACAAGAGGTAGATTTATCAAATATATAGCATTATGAAAGCCAAGGCAGAAAAGAATGTTTCCAAAGAGGAATCAGAAACTGACTACAATGTCATGCAAAAGTTAGTTCAAGTAAGAGAATTTAAAAGTCTCTAATAAATTATTTTAATTAGAAGGACACTGATGACCTTAGTAAGATGAATTTTAGAATAGTAGTCAAATAAAGACAATTAAATAATAAACAGGAAATGAGCTGGGCTCTGTGGCACATGCCTATAATTTAAGCTACTTGGGAGGCTGAGTCAGGAAAATGGAAAGTCAGAGCCCAGCCTGGGCAACTAGTGTTGTAGCTCAGAGGCAGAGAGCTCCTGGGTTTGATCCTCAGTGCTGTGAAAGTAAGAAAACAAATAAATAGGAATGAAGAATTGAAGATATTATGTATAGACTGCATTTCTGAGAAGCTCATCTATGAATTAGTATTCTAATAGTTATTATTATGTGGCTGAGTCTTTAGGAGTGTTACCATATGTCAGCTGCATGCCTAGTGTTCTCTAGCAACTAAGCCATCAAATCATCAAAAATATGAAAAATAAATATTATTATTCTCACTTTACATTGATAAAGTTGAGGCCTTTAAAGATTAAGTCATGTGGGGCTGGGATTGTAGCTCAGTGGTAGAGCGCTTGCCTCGCATGCGTGAGGCCGTGGGTTCGATCCTCAGCACCACATACAAAGCAATAAAATAAAGACATGGTGTCCATCTACAACTAAAAAAAATATTTAAAAAAAAAAAAGATTAAGTCATGTGCCCCCAATTCCACAGTTGATGAGTTACATGTTCCTAACCACTGCTCGGATACCCATAAACAGATGGAAAGAGTTGGAACAAGAAATAGAGCAGGCCAAGGGGAAACATTTTTCTTTAATATATGAGAGATGAGACTGATCATACTGATGAAAGGGACCAGAGTCAAAGAAAAGCCAAGAGGAAGGAGGAGAAGGAGGGGTCAAGGAAGAACAAGAGAAAAGAAAAGGAAAAAGAAAAGACCAGAGGTTATAGAGACTGTTACATAGCAGTTGAGGGACCACCTTTGTATAAGACACTGAATCATCCCTTCTAGGGCAGCAGGACTGAAAGAGGTCTATGATTATAATTATTTAGTATCCTTAAGCTTCCATTTTTTTAAAAAAAAGGTGAGGGTAGCAAAAATTACTCAACAAATATCTTTTTGATTTTACCAGGAAAAATAATGGAATCTAAAGCATTTAAGATGAATTGTGGAGTTCAAATAGTGGTTGTAGCAGCAGTCTGTAGGCATATACATGTGCAGGCCACAGCATCACCAAACAAAATGTTTCATTAGTACATCTGACCCACCCGCTCACATTGTGGTTTCCAGGTAGCCTTTCTGCAATTGCTTCAGCCCTTTTCTACTTCTCTTTTTTTGGGATTCATGTCCAAGGAGGTATTTCAAACTGTCTTCCATTCCTTCCTAATACTCCAGAGCATTCCCAAACCATTCCTATAGCTGCACATACTTAACCTCCTGTTACATACACATTAAAGACTGCTTTGATTTTTCCATAACAGAGACATGGTATTTTGTTTTAGAAACTAGTTTTTCTAATACACAACTCCTGAGGACTTGGAATAAACAGTAAACAAACAAAACTGTTTTGCAGTCCTACTTCTATTGCATATTTAGGCACATGAATTGAGACAATAACCCAGCTGAACATGAATTTCCTAATTTGTGAAATGATGATAATACTATTAATAACAAGATAGTTGAAGGGTTGAGTTAGTTATTATATGTGGAAATGTTGAGCTATGAAGGCTCATTTTTCTCTCTTCTAACCTTCTTGTTTGTATCTCTTATTTTCTCAGTGTCTTTTTTAAATGTTTTTCTCTTCTTTTCCTTTTTTTCTTTGTGGTGCTGAGGATCAAAACAAGGGCCTCTTGCATGCTAAGTAAGCACTTTACCATGGCCCTGGTCCCCATTGGTATCTTTTTATCTCTGTTTTCACTGACTTAACTTTTATCTTCATTTAAACAAACAAACAAAAAAAAAAACTATGAGCATATTTTTAGTTCTACTTTCCTTTCTCTCTTCTTCCACAGGTATCATCTCACTTTCAGCATATAGTCAATCCTTGCTGTATAACATTTTTACATCTACCACGCCACCAAAATTAAATCTTCTATGTACCTCAGCCAAAGGCATGTTACATAAAAGGTGCTTGTTGGATTAATGAATAAGTAAAGAATGTGTGTTTACAAGTTCATTTTATAAACACTTCAGTAAACTATACTTGATTACAAAATCAATAAGCTAAGCCACACATTTGGTTTATACAAATGAAAACACAAAATGGCTTATTATATCAATATCAGTAAATTTAGATGTCAGCAATGGCAGAACAAAGATCATCACTATAATGGCCCAGCATTTTACACTTTGCTAGTTACATTGATTTGGTTCAGAATGCAGGTTAGTGCTGGATCAGGAAGAGACATAGGACAGAGCTGAATTAAGACAACAGGGAAGGGGAACAAGAAGTTTATTATTCTACCTTTCAACAAGTAATTGCCACTCCTTTCTTGTTACTACTCATCAAAATGGATTGAGTTAATTTCATTTATACTCTACCTTTTAATTATTTCATTGCTCATTAGAAAATGCATAAGTGAAAAAAAAAGTGATAGAATGTGATATAATAAACATAAGGCTGATTACTTACCAGAATCCCATTCGAGGATGATGTTTAGTAGTTTTACTTAATTTCATATTACCATGAAGCTTTATCTCCCCTTTATTCAGCAAACGAGTATAGAGCAATTACCTCAAGAAACTCAAAGGAATTTTTGTGGCATTCATGGTCCACATTCCTCTTGATCCACCCAAAAGGCTTTTTTTTTTTTTAAATTAAGCACACATATAATGAGGCCTTCTTATTATTCCTGGATCAGGTACATATATATTGGTGTGTACATGAGTTGAAAGCAGCCAGACATTCCCCTCCCATGCCAGTAGTTTTTTCACCAATTTAATTGACAAAATAAGTTAACAAGCTATGAGTTACTCTCATGAGAGAGTAGTCAAAATGCAGTTGGCTTGATTGATTGAATCATTTACTCTTCAATATTGAGTGCCTATCTGGAGCTTATACAATCTAAGTAACTAGGAAAGAGAAGCACTCTGGAAAAATTAAATAACAATTCACATCAGGGTATAATTAAAGAGAAAAAAGATACATACAGAATATGATTACATTCTACGAAATGTGGACACTGTAGTTATAAGAAGTGAAAAAGGAGAACACTCCAAATTATACTAAGTCTGGGGACAAATGCAGGCTTGTAATTCTGTAATTTTGATGATTGGTAGCATTTGAATGGGTCCTGGTGAGGGAAAGACATTCTTAATGGACAAACACTGTGGATATGTGAGCAACTTGGAATGAACTGGATATGAACAGTGTACCCAAGGTTAAAGATTCATATTCTGGAGTAACGAGAAATGAGGCTAAACATATAGACAAAATTTGAAACCCTAGTCAAGAACTGTGTGAGATATAGACAGTGGAATAGAGGCATTTTAATTTTATGATGAAATATTAAAGCTTATTAAGCAGCGCTAATGCCTGTTTTTATGGAATTGAGAGAAAAAACATTGGAATTCATCCAATAAGAATAAAACCTTAAATCAAGATGTTTTTGAAACTTCCTTTAAAATATTACTCTTTGCAGTATCTATACTGATCGAAGTTCCTATTTATATGCTCACATATAGTTTTATCATGCTATAAAAGGCAGTAACTATCTACTGAATAGTTTTATACAGTAGGAATTTGGTGTAGATATTCCTTTGTTCCAGTGTAACAGGTGGAAAGTAAGTCTCATGAACTTGAAAGTTAGTCTGTCTTCTTCATTGTTCTCTTCTAATCACTTGAATCATGCTTGGCATATGGAAATTATTTAAGAAATATATGTTGGATGAAGAGGTAATATTGGAGCTAAGATTATTATCATTATTTTACATGGTTTAAGTGCATGCCTACTTGGCTTTAACACTTACCTTCTCTATTTTGGAGATCAAATAAGTGACAAAGTTAAAATTAAGATGATGAATTTACAAGAACCTAGGCTTTCTGGAGATCAAGACACAGATAAAGGCACAATCCAGACTAAACTGTCCCTCTTTGTGGGAGAGAAAAAAATGATTTTCTCTTTCTTGCTATATCCATTTCTTTCCCTAAGTATAGTATTCAGAAAAAGTATGACTCAGGAAAAAGCACAAAAGGGAATTCCTGTGTTTGGAGACTGTCAAAGGAATTGGGCTCCTATCCCAGGCTCTGCTGGGATCTAACCAGGCCCTGGATCAGCGACTGCATTTGTGAAGAGTTGAACTCATGGACTGAGGGGAAGAATGAAAAGAACATCCATGTCCCCACTTCCCTTTAGAGTAATGGTAGTGCTGCAATTCAGAGTTCAGATAAAAAGTCACCATGTGTTTTATGTTTAGCCATCAGAAGTGTGATTTCAGAGCTGTCAATAGCTATTCTTTTCTTGTTTTACTTTCACAATAGCAGAAACATAAATCAGAATTTCTTGGTTTTGTGATTTGCTTATATTTTCTACAGTTAAACTTGCACATAATATAGAAAGTTAAAAGACAAATTTAACAGTTCATTTTGATTTATAAGGAACATTTGATAATGCAGTTATTTCTTTAAAGAGATATTGTGAGAAAGAGAGACAGACAGAAAGACACTGCATATGTAAAGGTGACAATAGAATGAGCATCAGGAGTAATAAAAACGCAAATCCTTCTCTCTGACCGTCTACTGACCACTGTGGGAAGGTCTTCAGTGGCTTGTCTGGCCTGAGTCTATTTGATGTGGTTCTTTCAATCCTCTGAGTATTTGCATAGCCAAATCCACTAGGCTGTTTTTCCAAACCATACTTCTTACAGATCTGTCTCAACTATCAGTTTGGGATAATTATCACCTCAGATGAGACTCATCACCAATTGTATTGGCAATATTGTAACAAAAATACAAAAATAAATCACTGTATTTAGCAAAATATTTGAGTTATTGTTTAGTTATTGGAGAACTTATTTACACATTAATCATAAGTTTATATCCACGAATGGGATGGAAAGAGTTTAAGATTTAATGCAACTAATCTCATGGAATCCCCACTCTTTTGTAGTGCTTTTCAACATTTTAACTTGTGTAATTTTTCACTAAACCTCTGAGGTATGGAACTCTGACATCTTTCTCACTATTATATTCTTCTATGTAGTGCCTGGCAAATAATAGTGAGGTACTCAATAATTAGGTTTTGGCTGAATAAATGAAAGACTATTGAGTGCAATTTTAACACTCTACTGAGAACCCACACAAAACAGTACCAACACCAGAGTGAGTTCATATTAAAATGTTCAGATAGCACTAACAATGTATTTGAAAAGTAGTATAGCACTTTTAGTGGTTTATGTGTACCTTCAGTTAAGAAAACTTCAGATTTATTCTTAGTATTTGAATACACCACAGGGCCCATAAAATGATCTCTGTTGTCTCTGTTAAAGACAATCTGAGGTGGTTGGTTATCTCCTATTCAAGAGTTTCCAGATAAAGTAATTCAATTTCTCTTTGGACTCAAGAAAAAGTAGCCATTAACTATAAGATTCTTGAAGTCAGGTTTCATGTTTTCTAAGTAGCCATTATGGTGTCAACTCCTTCACTTATACATGGAAGGCATGATAAAAGAAGTATCAGTGTGAAGACAGTTAACAGCACATGGAGAGTCCAAGCCACATATTAAAGTATTCTATAATATTATTCTTGCATTGACATCTCTAGACCCTTACATGATCTGCATTTTTTTGTGAAACATGTGTTCTTTAATAACTGAAGGGAGAGGGCCACATATTTCAACAGATACAGAGGAGCAAGCAAGGGTTATATCCAAATATTTCCTTTAGTACTAACCCATGGTCCCTTTCCCTATTCTTGCTATATTGGGGAAAAAAAAAAAACTCAGAAAGAGAGAAGCAACAGTGAGCAAGGCAGCTGGCAATGCCTGTAGATTCCAGAAAAAAGAGTTAACAAGGAAACATGTTCTAAAAAGGAAGAGAAGCTGATACAGGAAGAACTCTCAACACAGAATGAATAACTTATGTCTATTTTCTTGTCCCATTTAAATGTTCCCATTCCTAGTTGCTTGATTAAATTCTTCCCTTGAACTTGTCTCACATTAGCAATATTTTTTCTCAATGGGGAAAAGGATTAAAACTTGAACTCCAACCAGAGATTGGAGCCTAACAACAAGGCAGTGTCTTCCAAGTATAATACACCACACTCAACAGATACACCGATTATTTCCTCCTCAAACTCATTTATTTGGCAAATGAATACCAGTTGCCTACGTGTGACACTCCCTGTTCTGGCACTGAGGACACAGTGATAAACTCAACTTAACACTTATGATAAATGTATCTTTGGCAGCAAGAGCCATGTGCCAACTAAGCACTTTATGGAGAGTCTTTCACTTAATCTTCAACACTTTGGGGTGAGGAGGGACTATGACATTATTCCCACAGATGAGGAAACTGAGGAGTTAATAACTAAAATGATTTTCAAAGGTTACATACCTTGTTAATGTCAGAGTCAGGAACCAAGCCCAGTCAGTCCCCAGAGTGCTCATCTTAAACTCTCTTTTCCTCCTCAAATGTTTAAGAATCTTTTACTTTGCCTAAAGTCTGGTCATCTGACACTTCATGTAGAAGTTCTATGGCTCTATGAAGTTAACTCTTTCCTTCTTAAAATATCTGAAAATTTCTGATAAAAAGCCAACTTCCTTCAAATAGCTTCTTTAGCAAATCAGTGACCCTTGTCCAAGCAATTACAGAAGAAGGTAGGAATCTTTACTCAAATGAACACAAGGGAGCATGCTTTAAGAACACTATGGTTCAGCAACTCAGGAAGCTGAAGCAGGAGGATAACAAGTTTAAAGCCAGCCTCAACAGCTTAGCAAGGCCCTAAGCAACTTAATAAGATTTATCTCAAAATAAAAAATAAAAGGGGCTGTGGATGCTGCTCAGTGGTTAAGCCCCTTCTGGGATCAATCCCTGGTACGAAAAGAAAACAAAAGGAAGAAGGAAGGAAGGAAGGAAGGAAGGAAGGAAGGAAGGAAGGAAGGAAGGAAGGAAGGAAGGAAGGAAGGGGAGACAGAGAGAAAGAGAAAGAAAGAAAGACAGAAAGAAAGAAAGAAAGAAAGAAAGAAAGAAAGAAAGAAAGAGGGAGGGAGAAAGGAAGGAAGGAAGGAGAGAACACTATGATTACTTAATGATCAGAGAAATATTTTCAGAACTACTTGACAGCTATTTTAAAGCTATACTAGACTTAGAAAAAAATGAAAATACATTCTATTTTCAACTTTCACTGGCAATGTTATAACTGAATGATAGGTGAAACATGAGTCATCAACAGTGAATATCAACATTATCATCATCATTATCATGCTAATATTATTATATTTTTAAAATATTTTTTAGTTGTCAATGTATCTTTTTTTACTTATATGTGGTGCTGAGAATCAAACCCAGTGCCTCACACATGCTAGGCAAGTGTTAATATTATTAATATGCATCAGATATACAAACACATTTTGTCTTAATATAACAAATTTTAAAATTTCTTTTAACATCTAAAATTAAGAACTTAACTGGGTTCCTAGAGAGCATTAATTTTGGTGAAATATAATAAGCTTCTTTTCTGCTTATTCTTTCCCTGCCACAGTCTTCATCATTGGAGTGACCACTGTTTCCATCCCCACTGTCTCTTCCTCCAGCATCATTTTTCTAGCATTAGTACCCTGCCTCCAAGGCAGGCATTTTTGGATCCCATGATTCTTCCAGTCCCCTTGAAGGTATTTTCCTTAAAGTTCAAGCTACTGTCATTGAAATAGCCTCCCAGCAAATTTTCCCTGCAACCATCAGTACTCATACTTTTATGTCCTCTTGAAAAATCATCAGTAAAAACACTTTGGCCCATTAGAAATACCTCTAAAACACTTAAAAATGATCCCCAACAACATACCCAACCATCAAAATAAAAATAGCAGGGTATGATGCACCAGCCAAAGACAACTCCAATTCCCTGGTACACGTTTCAGGGAAGAAACAAGAAACATGGGACAGCAAATAACATTTCCTTTAAGAATTATTTACATGCCACATATTGTCTCTTGAAAGATACATGTGTTTTCTTTATATTTTCTAAATATCTCCAAGTTTCTTTCTCCATGCATAACAGTTATCAGGGAGAAAAAAAAAAAAAAAGCAAAACCAACAGTATTCAAACTGGCCTTTGTGTGGATAGAGCCTTAGTCTAGTTTATAGACTTGGACCCAAGGGATGTTATCTCAGATGCCTCTAGAATGAAATGGAATTAGCAATTACACAGATCTTCTCCACTAGAATTGCATTAAAAATAATTTAGCATACTTGTTACGTATACTTTAATCATATTATCCCATAAGTAACCAGCCACTGATCTCAGAGGTCAGTGTATAATTACAACGAATGTACTAGGGGGAATACAGCCCAACACTCTGGAATGTATGTTACAGCTACAATTCTTCCTTCTTTCTTTCTTTCCTTTGCAGTTCATTTGAAGAAGTTAGCTTCTTGCCTCTTTGTAGAAACCGTGAATGAGAAATCTTAGAGAATAGATACTATAGAACTGGTGCACTGCTCAAAATATAGCAATAACCTGCTGTCATCAAATAGGAAAATAACATCATCATTAAAATATCTCTGATGTTATTATTTTTAAATCTAGCATACATTTCCAGAATAGCTGCACGGAAGTAGCTGTACAACGGAATGAAGAGTCTTAATTATCCTTGTTATGTATATATTTAACTCATGACCTTTGCCAAAGATACAAAAACAAATACATAATTTCTCAACAGTCTTGGTTGTATGTTTCCATAGCAAACTGCACTTCGTTCGCATGAAATTTCTCAGAATCAGACTTTCTATTTCTTAAGCATGAAATGGGCAAATATCTTTTCTGTTATCTACCCAGGAATTTATTATGAAATATGATCAATAAGCAAGAAAATGATATGATCACCCTGTATTGTTCTCTAGTGCCCAAATACTTAATCTTACACAGTCCTTTATGGTGTATGATATGGCTTGCAGAGAGCTAAGACATGATGCAGTAAAAAGAAGAGCTTAATTTAATGTCTGGCTCTCTATGGCTCTGCACTGGTACTGCCCAGAATCTACTAAATAGAGAAAGGATGAATTTATATAAAGTCTGATGCCATTATCTTATTTTTGAGTTCCAAAGGAAAAACTGCCAAGTGCTCTACATTCAAACTCGCATAACAAAAATTCATTAGAACAACCAAAAGAGATTGGAACCACCATATAACTTAGCAATTCCACTTGGTTTTTATCCAAAAGAACTAAAATAAGCATACTATAGTGATATATGTATTCCGACATTTATAGCAGTGCCCGCAATTCCAATAGCCAACTTATGGAACCAGCCTGGGTGCCCATCAACAAACAATGGATAAAGAAAAGGTGATGTATATATACATAAAGGAGTTTTATGCAGCCATAAAAGAGAGTGAAATTATGTCCTTGGCAGGAAAATGGATGGTACATCATGCTAAGTGAAATAAGCCAGACTCAAAAATGTTTTTTCTAGTGCAGAAATAAGGAATTAAAAAATGCGTGAAGGGGAGGGATCTTGTGAAAATAGAAAGGGAAAAGGTGGAGTAGAGGAAAGGATTCAAGAGGGTGGGAGGTGGGATGAGAAATGGAGAAACTGCAGAATGAAATTGACCAAATCATGCTGCGTGCATGTATGATATATCACATTAAATTCCACTTGTATAGCTATAATGCTTCAGTTTAAAAACATAAATGGAAGGAAGTTCAATAGAGTAGAGGAAGGGTATCAAGGGCAGGAAGGAGAGGAAGGAAAGAGGAAGCCCTAGGGATTGAAATGGAACAAATTGTATTATATTCATCTATGGATATGTCAAAATGAACCCCACTGTTATGAGCAACTATGATGCATTAATAAAATCCTTAAAAAGGAAAAAGAAAGAAAAACACAGAAGCAGTGATGTGCCTTTGAAAACTTAGTAAGAAGGAAATAGGAAAACAATCTACTATTTCCTTACTGAGTTCTATGGGTAAGAATTCTAGGCATTCACACTTGATAAACAACCAGTTACCTAACGTGTTATTTCTAAATGTTGATAATTCTACCCACACCTTCTTCATATTATACCCATAAATGTCATCCTTTAGTCCCCAAAGAGGTGTCTTTTCCCAAGAAAAGATGTCTCAATCTTATATGTCTTCTCTACTTAAGGAAACAAGTAGATAATAGGTCTGTAACAGACTAGAGAGACATATACAACATAAAATAAAAACCAGACAGACAAAAATATAGATGGTAAGCTAGGACCTTGAGTAGAAACATATTTTTAATTTTTGTTTTGTTTTGTTTTGTTTTCTCCCCAAAACAACAGAAAATATTTCACCAATCAGAAAATTACATTAATGTGTAATTATTCCTTTGTCCCTGTCTCCTGAGTCCTCTGCTTCATTAATAGAGTAAAGAAGGTAGCAAATTAGCTTCCACCCAAATTGGGACCATATTTGAATTAGTTGTGGATGTGTGTTTCAGGTACATTTTACTTACGTGTAATGGGTATCGCCATATATTATAGAATAAAGAAATAGACTGTGTAGTAGTCTAATTCACCTTTCAATCTCAGTTTGTTTTTTTGTCCTTTTGAGTATCAGGCAACTTGTTGCTCTGTGAGGTCTCTATTTTTGGCTGTCCAATTTCAGTGTGAGTCATCTCAATGGTTTTAGCTGTCATGAATCATTGTTTGCCAAAGTTGCCTATTACCACTCTCCAAACATTATCAAAGAGCTATCATTCCCATCTATGAACCGTAACGTTCGCAAATGTAATATACTGAGTGACCACCGTGACTTCATGACATGACTCCCATGTTTAGGTTTTATAAGTAAGCAAAATATTAGTTGATGAGATCATTCTTTGAATTTTCTCAGCATTCTCATCAACCCTTTCCATATCTCTAGATTCAGAGAAACCGTTTTCATGGCTAAATTTTTAATTTGTATACTTTGTAAAATACTTACCTACTCATTTCTCAATTTTATCATAAATCAATTTTTCTTTACTATATCTCCTTCATTTATAAATGTAGTCAAGTTTCAACATTTTAGGAAAGTAAAATTCTACTTTCTACAAGCCACCATTATATATTTTGCTTGGACTGTTAGGATAACCGAAAGCTTGACCTCTGCTTCCAGACTTGTTTCATACACTCTAGTCTTAATATAATCACCACACTCCTGACTTTCTCAAATTCTCAATGTGAGTCCAGGGTCCCTACTTTGTGTTTTAAAATGCCAGTGAACCAAAAACAAATTAAAATAAAATGCCAGTGTATATACCCTTTTTATGCTATGCTGTAATAATTTCACTTGTCTCTCACATTCACGGAACTCCATGAACTCAATTGATAGTATATTATCTGGTTTTGTTCACACTATGCCTAACATTTACAGGTGATTGGTAGATGAATAAATGAAGGAGTGAATAAATTATGAAACTGTAAAATTCACAATTTTATTTTTCAAAACCTACTGGGTATTCTTTCTTCTGAGTGTTCTCCATTCTTCATTTAGCATTTACATTTTTTTGTATTTAATACCATCATAGAAATTAATAATCAATCTCCAAAAACAGATAAATGGTTGCCCAAGGGTAAAAAGCTTGGGCTTAAAAGGAGACCTGGATCAAGTCCTTGAGGATTTCCTCATAATGTGTCTTCAGTAAAGTCATTTACTTTCTTAGATGTTGCATCCAGAAAGAGTTATAGACTTTTTATAAGACTCAAAAGAATAATATTTGAGAAAGCACTTTGCAAAATGTCAACTTGTGCACCACTGATAATACATGTTAGAGTTAGTGACAGCAGACATCATTCTAACTGTATCAACTATTTTAACCTACTGAATTCTCACAATAGCTTTAGGTGATTTTTATTTGTATCCCATTTTACAGATGAGTAAATAAAGACAGAGATATTGTATAAGATTCACAAGAAAACATAACAAATAAGTGACATCATCAAGGATCAATCCCAGGCAATCAGGCTCTAGGTTTTGAGTTCTCAGTGTCTCTGTACTTGACACTAAAATAAGGGCTGTTTCTTTACAGTATCCCCTTAAAGGTCAAGGCCTTTTCCTTTGAACTTATAGTAGTCTTTCTCACTAAAAGGACTGCCATACTTTTTTGAGCTTTATATAAGTTTGGAGAACGAGATGAAATAATGTAAAAGAAAAAAAGAAATGAAGAAGAAAGGAGAAAAGAACCACACAGAAAAGCCAAAGCAAGCAAGCAAACAAATAAATGTTTGAGAGACATTTAAAAAGGCACACAAGGATCATGACTTGACAGTAACCTACCTCACTGTCTACTATGCATACAATCATGGGGAAATATTTTGAGGCAGGTTAAGACAGATCTAGGACTGTAAACCTATAGTCTCCCTTTTTCACAGTTTCATATTCTCTAGTCTCCTTTTTCCCCACATCAAATGCAACTCTTCCCTTTTATAGTTCACAGAGACATTGGAGTCAAAGGTGAAGAAGGGTGGGGCTGGAGCCTGCAGACAGCTGCCAACAGGACACGGACCGGCTGGCGGCCAAAAGCACCAGAGGCCTGGGTGCAGCCCACTGAACTGTGGGCGCTGTCTTACAGGCATGCCAAGAAAGAACAAATCAGACAGCAGGTCCTCAAAGAGAGGGACAGAATCATCTCAAAACTTGGAAACATTAGTGTGCAGTACTTGCCTGATACTCTGGTGATAAATTCAGAGCAACACTGAGCTCACCGGTTTTACAGACACAGGAACACAACACTTGTGCAAAGGTAAGCGCAAGGAGACCTTTTAATCAGGCAACTTCTCAGACATCCGCGAAAAATCTGCTTTCATCCCTTTCATCCAGTGTTTGTCTTGAGTGGCAGGGATATTTTCAGAAATTTGTTTTTCTTTACAATTTTTTAATACCTCATTAACAATAAAAAGCAACCAAGACACCAGAAAAAAATTCTCTATAATCTTTTGGATTAATACAGTGATTTTTATTTTTTGCTGTAGCTTCAATATGGAAAAACTAAAGAAAAATAAATGTAATACCTTTTAGCAAATGCAACACAATGCTCAACAATTCAAATCAAGAAATTAAAAGTAGTCATATGGGAAGGAGGTGAAGAGAATGATAAAAGGCCCAAAGTGATACGCTGCAGTTTTTACTAGCTAACTTTATTCTAACTTTAAGAGGAGCAGCTAAGGTCTCATGGTGATTTTCAAGGGCTGCATCAAGAAACCCAATTAAACCTGATCGCTGCATTTATGCATCTGCTCCACGGTGTGGGGGTAAATGCAGTTCTTAAAATCTACCAAAGAAAAGATGAGAATGCGAAAGGAAGAAGAATTCAAATTTGAATCAGAACAATTTTAAAAACAAATTTTTATTGTCTTAGCTATAATTTCTCAGTACAAAAATATGACAAAGTTAAATATATTAAAATACAATTTATTATAGTTTTTCGATAGCAAATATTTTATAATAAGTATTTTGATAGATGCTTAAGACACATTAATTAAAATAAATCTTTGTCTTAAAGTTTGAGGGAAAATAATTAACTGGCAAGAATGTATTTCATTCCATCAGCTTAATATATTTGGAAAAATTTTTTAGAAAGGACAGGGATTGTTCAATATTTTCCCCTTAATATAATCTTTAAAATGTTCTCTCTTCTATGCTTTACTCTAGGACATATATGTACTTAATGCAAAATAATTCTTCTACATTAATCTTAATTTTCTAGTTTGCATGAGAAGCAACTATGGTATTGTATGGCAAAAGGTTATAATTATAGTCATAGAAAAGGTGGTCAGAAACCCTCAAGCAGACTGTTAAAAGACATGGAAAGGAGCAACAATAAGATAAAATAGCACCAAGAGCTTGAGCTAGTTAACAAAATCTTAAGTGCAAGAGGATAAGGAAAAAAGATTTCAAGAAGAGTAGACACTAAATATGTCAATATTATGATATCCTAAATAAAAATTTTTAAAAGTACATTATTATGATAAGCCTCTTCTACATCCAGGATCCAAATCAACATCGACAACTGAACATGATCGGTATCAGTTTGAGTTTTGTCACAGTTAACAAGCCAAATTGATGCAGATCAAAACGCTTTTTTCATGTCGGAAATAGAGGTTGGTTGTCAAAAAAGCATAGTGATGACTGACCGTGGGGAGACATCCCAGCAATAATCAATCGTCAATCAGTCATGGAAAGTGCTTATTCTGCTCTTATAGGCGCCTCTTCATTACTTGCCGTGCACCGATCTCAGGAGAGAGAAGATAAAGGTTCCTTTCAATGAATAAAGCAATAATTTCTACACAGAGAGAAATGAGAAAAGCAACCTGGATTGGTTTTAGAAACCACTTTTGTTTGCTAATTTTTAGCGGTTTTATTTTTCAATTAAAAAAAAGTTTTTTAAAGAAAGTTTTATTTTTTAAAAAATGACATTAGAAATAACAAAATTTGCCTTCCTCTAAACAATTCACCATTTCTTACATAAATGTCATAAGTCAGATATCTAAATGGAACTGCTTAATTGAAGTGAATATGTTGCTTTAAATATGAACATAAGGATTTTTCTCTTGGGGTATGTATGGTGAATGGAGAGATGGTACAAGCTGCAATATCTTAAGAATAGCAAAAGGTTAATCATAATATTAGTTTCGGGTAAATGTTACTTAGTTAAATTGTGTATGTTCATAAATGTGAATGCAAAGGCAGGATATTCAAGTGGCTTGAGTTTGCAGATGCTTTTTGGGGGGATATTATAATTCTATCCTCTTGAGAATCTATGTATAATAACATTGAATCCCCTCAGAAGGCAAAAAAAAAAAAAAAAGTCATTCTATTCTGCCTGCTTAGTTTTGAAGCACATGTATTCTCTCTTTTCCTTGAGTGAGTCCACAACCACTTTGGCACTTACTCTGCACCACGAAGCAGAACTAAATACTTCTGGTAGGCAAGCTGGTAAGGGAAATGATTTTGAACGTATTTTCATAGTGGAAAACAGGTTTGCCAAAATAGTTGGACTTTATGAAGGGGGAGAACAGCTGTATTTGGTTTATAATAAATCTTTCACAAATCAGTAAAAGCAAATAGACAGCACAACTGTAACCCATAAAAGTGGAAAATATTAAACAACAGGCAGTGAAGTTGTTAAACTTTCCCACAGACACCAGGTTTTTTTTTTTTTTTAAAGCATCTAGCAAATCCACACATGCAACTCACATGAAAAAGTGAACCAAATCACATCAGAAGAGGAGAAGGAATTATTGCTGATTAGAGGGAAAATCCTGTTAAGGTGACTTTTCTGGGCATCAGGATGAAGGTGTCCCCAGCAGTTTCCTCTTCCTATTACTGAATGTTAGTGCAGAATAATTACTTGCTTGCCAAAAATGACAGGACATTGACCCTGCAGACTTATTGAATTCTCATTGCTTGCCTCCAGGCCATGTCGGGGGTTATTCAATTTTGCCTGAGGAGGACAATCTATTATGAGAGATGAGTCAAGAAGGCATCCTCCTTGATTGCCCACCAAAACCATTATCGCAGCACAGAGAGGGCATTGGCAGGGAGTGGACAGACAAGACAACACTGATCTCGATTACCCAGGGACAAGATACAATTTACATTACTTGAAGCCACAGGACAGAGGGCAATCAGCCCTGGGAATAGGGCAGCAGCCCTAGAGTGAACAGGTATTAACAGCAGAGCAGCATCGGAGCTACTTGCTTATGCTAGGCATGACCTTTAGCCTTACAAGGTAGTAACTGATTGGTTTGATCTGTAATTATGTAAATAATTTTACATTGATGAACAGAATGGTTCTCAAAAGCATCTAGAATCCTAAAGTATGAAAATCTTTGGGTTAGATTTACTTTATCATATCTGTAACAGATTTTATGTTCTAACATATTTTCATAGCAATAACAGTTATTTTTGACCCAGGAACTTGTTGCAATCAAAATTGTCTACCAACAGAGAAAACAACAGTCTCATTTCTACAACTGCATCTTTAAGAAAAAATTCTGGATAATGAATGAATTTATCCTTTAAGCATAAGGCCCCAGTGTGCAATGTACTGAGAGCAATGTTGTAAATTTTTGATTTGAGACTCTGCTCAATAAGCCAATTTTACGGGGCTAATGATAACATATAAGAAAATCAAGTAATGCTTCTCTTTAGATTTGATTGTTAGCTAAATATTACTGGATCCCAATATCCTGTTAAACTATTCCACTGAATTAGAAAATCGTATACTATTTTTATTTCAGTCAATGAGAAATACTTCATTACATGTTTTAAAAACTGATTTAATTGAAAAAAAGAAATGCCTACACTTTTCTCTGGATTATAAGGGTCAGGGACTCTACTAGGAGTTTCTAAATATAATGATATGTTCAATTTAACATATTGGAATAATATTATGCTCCAAAAACCTAGTAACGGGTAGATTTTTGTAATCTTGGGAATTCCTGACAGCACGAGATACAATTCCAATAGAAACAATGGTTCACATTTTCTAGATAATTCTATAAGGATCCATGGGAAACAGCTTCAAATATGAAAAATAGCTCATGTTATTTCAGAATTCTCCTGCTATACTATTAGTATATCTGTAGAAGCTGAAAAGCAAATAACCTCTCATTCCCCCATGAACACTGACTAATTAGGGCATGAAACCAGGGTGATTTGTGAAAGAGCTTTGCAAAACAAAAGCTTTGTGTGATTTTATGCTTAGAGTTTATTCTGAATCAATCTAGCATCTAAAGAAAATCATATTAAACTACTGACTTAAAAATTAGAATGTGTTAGAAAAGGTTAAAAAAAAAAACCTGTCAGTCCATCTTTTCAAGTTAGAATTTATTACATAATCAGAATGCCTTTTGTGAGCTCAATCCCAACAGCACATAGATTGATGTGTCCTCATCCTGCACCTAAGAGTCAATGTCACTCAGTTCAAGTAGCAAATGAAATTGTTATAAAGCAAAGGAAAAAAGCACCTACTGAGTTTGGCACACAGTAAGTACTGAAAAAATATTGATTTACTGATTACATAAAGCATAATTTTGGGCATAAATTTTTATAAGATTAAAGATCACAGAATATTAAAATGTGTAGGCACCTTTAAATGGACATATTTGGGCCATGTATTTTACAGTTGAGGAAATGAGACCCCCTTCCTTTAAGCTTATAAAGGATGTATGCTAAGGGATTTAGAGCAAGTCCTGGGGTCAGACCCTGGGCTTAAATCACACTGAGTAGCCTTGAGCAATTTACTTTACCTCTCTGTGCTTCTGTTTCCTTGCACATAAAATTGGGATAATAATGGTCCTTACTGCACAGGGTTGTTGGAAGGATCAATTGGCAAAACATATTCATAAGAGACAATCACAAAATACCCAGTACAAATTATGCTCTTAGTAAATATTAGCATTTATTGTTAAAGGTAAAACCCAATTTAATTTAGTTGAGTGATAGCAAGACAGGAATGAAAAAACTATGCTACTCCTTTACTAAAGCACCTCTTCTGTGAGTTTTTTGGGTTTTAGCATCAATTTTATATATACAGTTTACAAAAGGTAAAAATAAATTCAAATTAGTTAAATGTACATATATTCTGAAATTATCCATAATCCCAACACTAAAAAAGAAACACAATGTCTTGGCATATGTTTTACCAAGTAGATTGATTTGTTTATATGACACACACAGTAAAACCCTGCCAGATGCTGTAAATGAGATCTGAAATGTTCAATTTCATAAAATATGATTAGATTTTGTTTTGAAATCAATCAATGGACCAGGGAAATCTAGTTAGTTAGACTAGGGGAAATAATGAGTTACTTGAACAGGAGAGCAGAGGGTAATCAACTTTCAATCACAGAAGTTTTACCACCAGGTGTTATTTTATATGTGTCCATTTTATATGTACTTATTTAAAATCATGCTATCATTGGCTATTCACTTTTTGGAACAACAGATTATGAACATTATTCCACGTGAAAACTATCACAGTAGTTCAAAATTCCATCTCTAGATTAAGACAAACCTGAGTTCAGTGGTTAACTCTTCCATTAACTAGGTATGTGACCCTAAACAAGTTACTAAGTCTCTATTTTTTATCTGTCAAAAGGTGATATTAATAACTATACATCAGTTGCTAGTACACATTAAATTGAGTAATCTACTTTAGGCACATAATACAAATACTTGGCACTTAATATGCTCTCCAAAAATATTAGTGTTACCTCTTTCACAATTTTAAATGTTCATTAATTGTTCATTCTTTGGCTAGAACATAACTCAATCACCAAATCTTAGACATTTAGGAGTTTTCTGTCTTGCTTTCATTACTGTCATAAAAAAATGTTTTCTGATACATACATTTTTGCCATTAGTCAGATTCTTTACTTAGCATAACTATTAGAAGCCCGATGTCCTGGATCCAAGAGTATATGCATAAAAGAATGGTTTGTCATATTTCAAATATGATACTGGCATTATATTAAGCATTACACCAGTATTATATAATGCTATATGGGTATTAATGCTATATATAATACTATTATAATACTATATAATACTATTATATAATACTAAATGAGTATTATATAAGACCCATTTCCATATTATCAATTTTATAAAGTAAGGTGAAAATGATTATGAAGTCTTAGTACAGCTTAATGAATTTATATAAAATGTGTGTGTGTGTGTATCCATCACTCAGATCAATATACAGAACAATTTCAACACCCCAGAATGTTCCTTTTACCTCTTATCATTTAGTGCCCTCCCAACTCAGAGATAACCTCCATGATGACTCCTAAACTATGTTTATTTTTTCCTGATCTTAAACTTAAATGGAATCATACAATATGTGCTCTTCAGTGTTATTGTTTCTCAACACAGTGTTTTGAGATTCATTCAGCTGTATATCAATAGTTTTCCTGTTTATTCTTTTCTATTGTTATTATTCTACTATAGGAACTTACCTCAATCTGTTTACATATTTTCATACATTTGGATACTTGAGTTGTTCATAATATGGGAACTTTTATGAATAAAGCTGTCAACAGTCTATCATTTGGTGGACCACGTTTATTATTGGGAATTCATTTATTAGTAGAATTGCTTTTTCATTAGAGTGTGGATCTATTTAGTTTTGGCAATGACCAACTTAAATCAATTTATACGTTCATCATCAAGATCTGAAAATTCTATCTGCTCCACATCTTTATCAATAGTTGATATCATCAGAATTTTTAACCATTTTTTTGGGTATGTATCTAATTTGCCTTTGTCTGATAATCATGCACTTTTAAAAATATGCTTATTAGATATTTGTTATGCTTTAGTGAATTGCTTATTCTAGTATTTTCTTCACTTTTGGTTGGGTTGCCTTTTTCTTATTGACTAGTATTTTACAATATATATATATTTTTTCCTCAGTTTGTGGCATGCTTGCTTATTTTTTGTGTTGTACTTTTACAGTAGACTATTATCTCTAAGAAAAGTATATAATTACATATAGAGAATATATGAAGTAATTTAAATCAAATTAAATTAGTATATGTTCTTTTTGGTAAGATCTCTGCATACCAGGTCAACACAGAAAAATCAATAGAATTTGTATGTAGTTGCAACAAAAATCTCAAATTGAAATAAAAGAAATATCAATAACAAAAATCTCAAAATATCAAATACTTAGGATTAAAAGTGAGAAAGGATGTGGAAGCTTTTACACTGAAAACAAAGAAAAAGCTTATTTAATAAAGACCATCTTAATACATGAAGAATTATACTATTTTCATGGACTTGAAGGTCCAATATGGTTAATATATTGATTTTTCCAAAATTGATCTAGATTTATGGATTTTTATTCTATAAAATAATATCTAAGTAAATGAAATAAATAATCACAAATAGAGTAGAGGAAATGAATCAAGATGGAGAGAAGAGGAAGGATAGAGGAAAAGTAGAAGAGAAACAAATCTATCAAACTATGCTATGTCCATGAATGAATGTACCACAATGAATTCCAATTAAATATATAAGCATAATTCACTAATTTAAATAATAATGATAATAGAAAGCAGACCATATGAATGGAATGAGCAGATCAGGGGGAGGGAAGAAGGAAGGGCAAGGCAAGGTAATGGAGTATGAGATTGAATTATGTTATGTGCTGTATGAATATGCCATAATGAATTTCACTATTATGTATAATAACAGACCAATAAAATGAATTAAAAACAATAACAAATAAATGATTTAAATGGAAAAGTGCCTAAATCACAGTGAGTTGATTTTAAAATTTATTTAAAAATGCAAAAGAATTGAATTAGACAAGACAAAATTTAAGAAGAGCAAGTGTAACATTTGAGATTTACCATAAATATAGTAATGTTGTATGCTATTGACACAAAGATAGATAGATAAACTAAGAAAATAGAACAAAGAACCAAAATATAGATGACATATGTGTATTCATTTGATTTGTAAAAAAGGCATCAAAATAAAGCCAAATAAGATCATTTTATTTTTGTTTCTTCAATAGATCGTTCTGAAATAACAGGATATTCATAATTAAAAAAGCAAACCTTGTTCTCTCTATCATACATACAAAAATTTTTTGGAGATTAAAGTTCATTTTTGTATTAATATATTACTACTAAATTAATAAATAAAACAACACTTTGGTGATACTTTTATTTGCATTTCTCTGAATACTAATAGAATTTGCTTAAATTTTCTGTATATATATATATATATTTTAAGATATTCTTCTTATGGTTAATAGATCTTTCCAGTTTTTTGAGGCAACATTCTCATCAACTTCTAAAATTGTATGTATTTTTACATCCAGTTGTTAACTTTCTATTTTGTTTCTTTCTTTTTTTTAATATTTTTTTAGTTATAGATGGACACAATATCTTTATTTATTTATTTATTTTTATGTGGTGCTGAGGATCGAACCCAGTGCCTCACGCATGCAAGGCAAGCACTCTACCACTGAGTTACAATCCCAGCCCTCTATTTTGTTTCTTTGATTAATACTTTTTAACAAGTCTGCAAGAAATAGCCTTTATTGTTCAACAGGGACAGAGAGTTCCATCTGGCAATGTTAATAATATATATTTATTTTTATTATAATGGCAACCTTTGTGTCTTGCCTGACCAAAGCTTTCATTAAGTATTAGTAGGGACCAATTAGAAACACACAAGAAATAATGAGAATTCAAAATCATGCTTTCTTTAGCATAATTTTATGGCAGGAATGGGACAAAAATGGACATTGTTAGCATATAACAGGGGTTGACAAGTAAGGAAAGTTTTCCTGTGGGCCTTCTACAGTCCTGATTCATCCAAGAAAGGTTAGTAGATACTATAAATAGTTTGAATTATGTTATAGAAACAAAATAAAACAAAAAATACCTTAAGTTTGTGCTTTTTTTACCCTATGGTAATTCAAAGAATAATACTAAATAGGTCATCATATGGATAAATATAGTCAAGACTCCAAATGAACTTAAGAAACATTTTTAAACCCAAACTACATGAGTCTTTTGCCATTGTTTCTCAAGGTAGGTAGAAGAAAATAAGAAAAGAGGAATTTAAATGATAGAAATTAAAGAGATTTCCATACAAATTATTAGAAATTTCACTGATGGTTTTTAAACACATGGAGGGTATAAGAAATAACTTGATTCACATACTGACTGGCAAGAAAAGGGAAAACCCTGGGTGGGCTTGTGATACTAACACCTACACACTACATTGGAAGGTAAACCTACAGAACCTGTATCTCATGGTGAGATTACAAATGCTAAACACACACAGGTTCCAATGGGGCTTTACATTTTAAAGGTGATATGTAGATAATACATTTAGTAGTAAAGTTTGGAAATGTTATTCTGAGCCCTTTGCAACCAATATTTGGGAGAAGAAAATCTCTGGAAATATTCCCTGGTACCAGCAGCAACGGAGAGAATGCTGAGATGATAAGAGGCACCTTTAGCCTCACAATCTAACCATACACCCTTATTGTCTCATTTCTTTTTATAAGTTATTGCTTTTCATGGAACAAGAGAACAGATGCTGCCCTATTTAAATCCCACTTTAAACTGCAAAATTAGGTTTGCTTTCCCTATAGGAGAATAACACAAAGGTATTCCAACTTCACTGTAAATTAGTGGGGAAAAATACCAGAACACCCCACTATTTCTATGTACAGTAATTTTTGATGCATGTTTATTACTTTTTAACTCATACATCATTTATATACTCAACAATCACTGATGGAGTTCTCTGAAAGGATTTGGGTATATCAAATGTCTCCATATTCAGACCCTACTCTGAAAGAATCCACCTTGCAGTGAATGTCAGTGACCAGCAAAAACTAAACAACAACTAAGATAATTCATTGAATAGGCATAGGAGAAGGAATTATCAACACCACTGAGAAAGACTAATTCCAAATGGTGTCTGAATAAAGAGGATCATGGTTTACATCCTTGCTGTGGCCACTACACTGCTCTGTGACTTAGGAGGGCACTGTCAATTTACTCCTCTACAAAGTGTATGCTTACTGATATTAACCCTATAGGATTACTGGGTGGAACACATAGAATATATAGAGTCCTTATGTAATATATTATGTAATATATGTGAAAGTGATTTTCATCAATGGAGACAGTCGTCAATTATTATTCATTCAACGATTACAACAATTTCACTTTTTGCTTACCTGACACTAATAACCCCAAACTGCCTTTCAAGCATCCAAATGAATCATTCATACTAGGATAAGAATCCTATTTCTCGGCAAAATTTTTCTAATATAACAATGAGGAATGACAAATAAGTGAATCTTTAAAGTTAAAGCCTATTATTCAATTTATATATTTTATAAATGTTTCAGGAATGCATCATAGACAACAGAAAACTGCCAATTATTGTGAAGAATCAGAGCTTTACATGCCAGTTCATGTTTAATGAAGAGTAGATACATGTTATTTGGAAAAAAAAAGAAGAAGAACTATTCAGATAGGAAATTCAGGTCAAAGTTTACAGGCAACGTCATATATGTTAACTGGATAGTAAGAAATTCTATGTTATTAGAACTAGAGAGTAATGTGTGGCAGAGAGGAATATTAGGTTAAAGAGGTAATGGGAATGTTTATAGAGGGACTTGTCAACCTAAGAAGTTAGAATATAGTTTAGGTACACTTGAGGAAATGATAAGACAGGATCACTTTATGTGTAGGATTCTGCAAGGAAACTTCCTTGTATTTGTGAATACATAGGGGATATGAGTAGGGGGAAAGGTGGAAGGATATTGGAGAAAGGACTACATTTGAGAGATTCACTGTTTAATGGTCCAAAGGTGAAGGTAATAGGTAATCTAATCCAGAAAAATTTTGACCTGTTTGGAATCATCATTATGCATCCAAAGACTCTTATGGAACCTGGTTTATCATGACCACTTTGTAAACTATAGGCCGAATATAGAAGAGAATTAAGACACATATTGATTGAGTTTATCTTTGGGGCCAAAACTAGAAGCCATAATTTTACACTTTTGCTTTAAATGAACTGCATTCCTTGATTGCATTTCTGGATGCTCTCTCCCATAGTTAAAATAAGATATTTCAGAAACAAACAGCCATAACTATTTAGGAATAAATAAGACTCGTCTTTTGGGAAAGCAAAAGAAAATTTAAATCCTTCATTCTTGAGTTATGAGTTCAAGAATAGTGTGTTTGTACATGTTTAAAATATATTTTCCACTTCTCAGCGAGGTGGCATAATTCCTTTTTTCCAACTCCTATATTCATTTTTAAATAGTTCTCAGTATTCATAAAAAGCATAGAAATTCATAAACTTAATGCTTCAGAAAATTTAAAATATTGTTCCAGAAAAATCCATTCTCATTCTGTAATTTGGGTCGATGACTTAACCTCCTCAATTTCTGTTCCTTCTTTTTTTTGGTGGTGGTAATAATCATTCCCTTTGCCTAAAGACTGACTTCATCAATGAGTTAACATCAGCAAAAATTAATAGTATCTGTGGATTCAACTTTTGTTTTATTTGTCTCTCCTAATGTCATATTTCCAGATAAAATTTGGTTTAATTAGTTTAATAACTGTGATATTAAACTTTAATATCTTTTGTTTCATTTAGTCCCATTGTGTTCCATACACTATTTTAAGGCTATAAAAGCATTATCTTATCTAGCAAAATAGAATCAGGAAAATAATATTATCTCATTATATAGATGAGGAAAGTGAGTTTGCAAGAGATTAATAATCTACTCAAGGTTTTATTATCATAAATAAAGAGATTTGAAAGCCATGATTTAAAAAGTCATATTAATATTTGATAAATATTTGATAAATTAATATTTGATAAATATCACTGTATTCTCACAATCTCTAGAAATTAAAGCTAAGCTAATAAATCAGTTTATTCCTTATAATCAAATATCACATTGGCAGTATTCAGTCATCCATTGTTTCTTCATTAAATCTATTAACTTTCTAAATACATGGCCCTGTAAGACTCATAAAGTAAGTTCTGTAAATTAAAATAAGTCTTATTTAATAAAATAAGTATAACATTTTTGGGTTTATTCTTTTCAAATCATAAAACAATCTCTATTATCACCAATACTACCTCAATATTTTATTGCTGTGCCCATCAGCTGATATGCTTGTTGATTATCATATGAATCAATAAACATAAATACTGCTCATCTGATATTTTCAACGTATAGTCACTTTCTATTTCAAAGAGTCTGATAAAGCACCTTGCCCAGAAATTTTTTTAGTGAAAGGATTAAAATTCCCACCATTTATGTTTAAGCACGTACCAACTGCTGACTATTTTCATCTTTTGTATTTCAAATCAAAAGACATCCCCTCTACTACCACTATTAAATGGTAAGGCATTTCTTCCCACTTTGAAGATCTAAAATACAGTGCTTCATCCTTAAGTTTAATTTTCTTTTAGTTTTCTCTATAGAATATATTTTAAATATCAGTTTTGACATTCCGAGTAAGAAAATATTATCTTTCCATTTGTATTGGACTCATTAGGTCATATATTCCATCATTTAGAAACATTTCCGGTTAATCTTTTTAATTTCCCATTTACTTTGTAGTTACTTATAGACAATTAAGTCCAGTATGTTAATATTACTTATCACTTATCTTATATCTTATCTTCGCTTGTTGAACTCCCTCTTCTCTCCATTGTGCATGTTGAGATTATTTGGGCTAAGCAAAAGATCCTCCCTTAATACCCAATTTAAAGCCAACTTAATGAGCCCTGCCAGTTCTGAACACAACAGGGAGTTTGGTATCCCATCTGGTTAAGTGGAGACTACAATAACTTCCATGATGAGGACATCTGTTTATAAAAATCAGAGTTCCATAAATCCAAAACTCTCTTTCCTGTACCACTAACACACCCATCAGTGGTGCCTGTCTTTATTCTTTTCCTTTGTGACAGCATGTTCTCCAGGATTACTTCCTTTCTTCAGTCCTGTCGAGTAAACGTGAAGAGCATTACACGTCGACGTCGTGTAAACCAAGTCCAGTTTTGCTCTTTTTGCTCTACTGTGTTTATTTTCATCAAATGTATTTAGAAAGTGATAAAAGTATGAACTTGGTGATGGGAATGGAAATAATAATCAACAATTTATCTGGAGTTCACAATATTTGAAAGGCACTTAATTGGGCTCTTTGAAAGCACCGTTTCCTTTAATCCTTCCATCAATGCTATGAGGAAGGCGAATGAGCATTGACCGTCTTTCCAACATCCATTCCGTTCCTCACTAATTGTGAAGCAAACAATAACACGTGGTAGAGTGAGGAGACACTGAAAAAATCGTAAAAGCAAAACTCCCTGCCCTCATGGTGTTTACATACTCCCATTTTCCTGAAGCCCACCTATCTGTGGACTCAGGTGTTTGACCCAAGGGATTTCCTCATGCTACCCAACTGAATGTATAATTAGCAAAATTTTTCCTTGAAAACTAATATGTTAGAGGCTGTGCTTTAATCATATAGACTGAGGGAACAAGAAAACCCTTACATAATCCAAAACAAAAGATACATAACAATTGCACTCATTAATACTTTTAGCACTTTTCTTGTGCCAGACACTGTGATAATCACTAGAAATACAAACATACTAGAACACATGCCTAATTTTCAAGCAGATTACAAGACATACTGAATATTGGGGTTATGGTATGACTCAGTGGTAGAATACTTGCCCAGCATATTTAAGGCCCTGGGTTCCACTCCCAGCACTGCACCAGCCCCAAAAAAGATACTGAACAACAACACATATTAATGTATTATTAATTTTTAAAAGTCTCAGTGTCTTCCTTCTCTCAGCTACATACATGCTCGCGCACACATTCACACACATACATAGACACACACATACACACTTTATTTTATTTTTTTGTGTTGCAGATTGAACCCAAGGATGCTTTACCACTGATCTATATCCTCAGTCTATTTATTCATTCATTCATTCATTCATTCATTCATTCACGTTTTGTTTGTTTGTTTGTTTGTTTGTTTTTGGTACGGGGGATTGAACTCAGGGGTACTCGACCACTGAGCCACATCCCCAGCCCTATTTTGTGTTTTATGTAGAGACAGGGCCTCACTGAGTTGCTTAGCACCACGCCGTTGTTGAGGCTGGCTTTGTACTTGTGATTCTCCTGTCTCAGCCTCCCAAAGTGTTGGGATTACAGGCGTGTGCCACCGCTCCTGGCTTTTATTTTTATTTTGAGACAAAATCTCACCAAGGTGCTTTGGATCTTGCTAAGTTGCTGAGGCTGGCTTTGAACTTGGAACCCTCCTGCCTCAGTCTCCTGAGTTACTAGGCACACACACATTTTTACCTTTGTGTTACATAGCATTTTAACATCTAGAAGTTCACAATATCTTGTATAGAAGAAATTAAAAGAAGACTTGTTTTTTATACTGAAAAGCGGTTCTTCATAGCCATGAGAAAGATGAATTCTTTTAAAGGATGATTATAAGGTTTAAAAAAGGACAAATAGAGATAAATAATGTAACATGGAAGTAGATTCCGTTTAAAAAATCAGGAATGTCCACAGAACATTTTAAATAAATTTCTGTCAAAATGAATTCTTTCCTTTTAAAGGATTTGTCTTACAGGTGTCAATCACCAGTTATCCAGTACATCTGGCCATGGTAAATACAATAGGATAATTTTTGAAACTTAAATTACGTACCTTATTAATTGTGAGCACTGTCCAAGGCACCGCCTAGCTTTGCAATCATTACACCACTTTTCTTCCCCAATGATTTTCCAAGCATTTCTCAGGAGCGACTTTAAGAGTTACCCTTCTTACAACTGTACACCAATCATTGCTTTTAGAAATTTTTAAAAAATGATCCTTTTAGTTCACATCTATGCTATCCTTCATAATCTTTTCTCTTTTGCTAACAAGTTTCTCAAAAGGATTGTCTTTATTCACTACTTAAAATTTTTAATAGACTTTATTTTTCAGAGCAGTTTTAAGTTTACAGCAAAACTGAGCAGAAAGCACATAAACTTCCCACATAACACTCTGACACCCACATAACCTCCCCATCATCTACGTCCTGTACCAGAGTGGTTATATTTGTTACCATTGATGAACCTACATTAACATCGTTATCACCCAAAATGCATAGTGTGGTGCTTTCCATGGATTTTGAAGAATGTGTAATATCGTGTATCTATCATTATGGTAGCATACAGAATACCTTTATTGCCCTACAATTTCTTTGCTCCTCCTATTCTTCCCTTCTCCACCTAACCACTAGAAACCACTAGTCCTGTTACTGTCTCCTGATTTGCCGTTTCCAGAATGTCATATAGTTGGAAATATGCAGTATGCAGCCCTTTCATCTTGACTTATTTCACTTATAATTATTCCTGTAAGTTTCTTCCATGTGTTTCCATGACTTGATAGCTGATTCCCTTATGGCACTGAATAATATTCCATTGTTCAGGTGAACCACAGCTTATTTATTGATTCACCTACTGAAGTACATCTTACTTGCTTCCAACTTTTCAGCAAAGCTGCTACAAGCATCTCTGTGCAAGTTTTCACATTGACATAAGTTTTCAGTTTGGGGAGGTAAATATCAAGGGGTGTGATTAATACATCATATGATAAGAGTATGTTTAGTTTCCTAACAAAGACTGCTGAAGTGTGTTCCAGAGTACATTTTGCATTCCTACCAGCAAGGAATGAGAGTTCCTGTTGCTCTGCATCCTTATCAGCACTTGGTATTGTATGTTGGATTTATATTGGATTTTGGCCATTCCGATGCATAATGGCATCTCTTTTTTGTTTTAATTTGCATTTACCTAATGACACATGATACTGAATAAATTTTCACATGCTTCTTTTCCATTTCAAGTGTTTTTTGATGAGATGTCTCTTCTCTTTTGCCTTTTTGTCAATTAGATTGGTTGTGTTGCTGAGTTTTAAGAATTCATACATTTTCAATGAGTTCTTTATCAAATATGTCTTTTGAAAATATTTTTTCTCAGTCTGTGGCTTATCTTTTCAGTTTCATCTTCATATCCATTTTGACAGTATCTTTCAAAGAACAGACAGTTTTTAATTTTAAGCAAGTCCAGCTTACAAAGCCTTTTTTTAAATTGATCTTGTCTATAATATTGTAACTAAAAAGTCATTACCAAACAGAAAGTCATATAGATTTGCTTCCAAAGTTCTCTTCTATGAGTTGTGCAGCTTCTGACTCAGGTGTTTTTTCGATTGTTTACATAGTTTCTTAGCTATCTCAAAAGCACTACAAATTCAGTAAATCTAAGAATACATTCTCAACCTTCCCATTGCCCCATTTTTTTTAATCAATAAATGATCTTGCAATTCACTCAGTTTTGCCAGTCAAAAAACAAGGACTATTTTCTGACACCTTGCTGTACTGCTCTCTAAACACAATTCCTCAATACAGTTCTTCAATTTTATTTTCTTAAAAATTATTAATAAATCCTGTAATATTCTTGGTCCCTATCAGTACCTTAAGCCAAGTTATCATGACCTCTTACTTCTTCCTCTATATACTGCTAATGTGTTTATCTCCACCTGTTCTGGTACCAACCCAACCCCTTCTCAACAAAACAACCAGAATAAACAACTTTTGCAGCAAATAGGTTCATATTGTCTTTTTGCTTACAATTATCCAATAATTTCCCATTATTCATAGGTAGTCATACTCATTGTGGTCTATGAAGATTTGCATGATCTGGATTCCCATTCCTATTGAGTCTTATCATCTCCTTCCTTTTTTGTTCCAGGCACATTGACTTCCACTCATTATTGTGTATATGTTCCATGATTTGTTCTGGTATAGTGCTTTTTTAAAGCCATTTTCTCACACAGTGTCCTGCTATTTTCCTTCTTTTTTTATTACTTCCTATTTAATCTTCATATTTCACGAGTCACTTTTGAAGAGAAAGCTTCCTTGATTTCTCTGAAAAGATCAGTTCACTATATATGATATAGTTGTTTTTGTACTCGAACCTATTATAATTTTACATTTGTTCATGTAAGTGGTTATTTATTAATGATTATGTCTTCCAGTATGTTTAAATTACCTAATAGAACATAGACTTACTGATATTGACTCACTGTTTAGTCCCAAGGCCCCAAATTGTTCCTAGAACAGAAATTCCATTAAAAATAATGGTCAATAGGGCTGAGGCTGTAGTTCAGTGTTAGAGCAGTTGCCTGGCATCTGTGAGGCACTGGGTTCAATCCTCAGCACCACATATAAATAATAAATGAATAAAATAAAGATCCATCAACAACTAAAACTTTTTTTTAATTTAAAAAAAATAATGGTCAAGTGAATTGTCAGCCCTCAGCTTGATCTGAAAAAATGGTTGTTTTCACTGAACTGTCACTATCTCCTAATTCTTAATACATTCTTCCTTTTCTGGTATTTTAAGCTATACTATATCTAAAACAACTTTTAAGGTATAACAACTTGAGGAAAATGAATGTATTTGAATATATTCATTTTATAATGCCTATCACTTTAAATCTTGATTTTAGGAATTCAAACTTTCAGAATCCCTTACCAATATATTCTCTCATGTGAAAAAATAATTTTGATGTATAGATGGTGTCTTATGGGTGATTTTCCTAAGGTTGCACAACTAAATTTTGATAGCTAATGTTCAATGCTAGTTTTCCTGACATCCAATTTGATTCTTTTCCTCCTTATAGGTAGCCATGAATTATCCCCTTAAAAAAGAAAATATATTGTGTCAGAATTGCAGATAATTTTTCAAAGGTAATGTGTAGGTCAATTTACCTTCTAATAGCCTGCTCCTGCCTACTTACAGGGAACTTGAAGACACCACTTGTCTACAAGATCTAGTTCAGTCCTACGCATACCCAAGAGATTGGTAAGAAATTGTCTGTGGCCTCATTAGATGTTCATTCTTCATGTCTGATTATATCTTTTCCAATTCTGGGTGTACCATGGCTTTCTCTCTACCTTTTAAGTACAGAAGAATAGCAATTACTGTATTAATGTATAACTTTGGAAAGATTATTGATTCCTTGTTTATACCAAACTTCATTTATCTTATTTGTAAAAGTAAAGATGTCTGAGAAAAAGTGGTATAAATTCATTGTTCATATCTTGAGCACAGATATTTTAGTTAAAATTTTAATTATTTTTGATGAAAATATTTTCCTAAAATATATTATATCCTGTATGGTTTTAAGCTATATTCTTCAAAGAGAAATGAAACTTTGGTAAATATTATCATTATGAAAATCACAACAGGCCCATATGATTTGCATGGCACTTTGCAGTTTTCCATACTCTCATTAGTATTTTGGTTGCATTGTATATTACAGGTCAGTGATGCTCTAAGATGTCATTAACATGTATAGGATATAGACCAAGATCATTGTAGACTTTGAGACTATTATGTAATTTCTATTCATAACCCATCAGTCTCAAATAATATTGAGTGCAGTGACCCATGTAGAACTTCTAAACTCATGGTCATCTCTTGATTTCTTGTTTCTTCTCTTAGTGATTGCTTAATTTTTCTATTCATATTTTTTCTTCCCTCTACTTTTGTCATAATTGGCCAATAACTGGCTTTTTTTTTTTTTTGTCTTTTAGTGACTAAAAAACAAAACTGAAGGTTAAAGGGGGAAACTAAATTATCAAATGTATCAAATACTGTATATTTTCTATTAAAATTAGTAATTTCTGTAATGAAACTCTAATTTGAAGCAAATTTCAGGCATCTGGACAATTCATCCCACAATAATATTAGTCAAATGAGATGCTATCTTGTGTTCATGCAACAAATGTTTTTATTGGACAGTGTTTCAAAAATGCTTTAATCCATTGCCCTTGCCCTTTGACAGCATAAAAATTCTACATTAACTTTTTTTGAGGGGTGGGTACTGGGGATTGAACTCAGGGGCACTCAACTACTGAGCCACATCCCCAGTCCTATTTTGTATTTTATTTAGAGACAGGGTCTCACTGAGTTGCTTAGCACCTCACTTTCTTTGCTGGCTTTGAACTTAGGATCCTCCTGCCTCAGCATCCCGAGCTGCTGGGACTGCAGGCTTGTGCCACTGCGCCCAGCAAATTTTTTTATTTAACTTATTAAAAATGTATACATCAAAAAAATGTATATATCATTGTCTCTAGCTCCCTCCTTCAACCCTACTTCCTTGAGATTCTTTGGTCATCTAGGAACAAGTCTCCATCATCTTCCATGGAATTTTCCAGGGTATACATGTTTAAACAGTGGGATGTTAGGTAACCTGAAAAAATAAATGAGATTTCAAAGGATGGAATGAAGGTAGATAAACACTTTTCAAAATAGGATTAAGGCCCAAAGAAGTAAATAGCTAGTATGTTTATCAAGATGATTTCACCAGAATATAGTTTTCAAAAAAATAATTTTATTATTTGTTTCTCATAATTAATACATAATGAAACTCACCTTTAACATATGCCATTAAATGCTTTCTAGTGTGTTTACAGAGCACAATTATGACCACAATGCAATTTTAGAATATTTAAAGTTACATTTTAAATACTCTGTGTTGAAGTAATTGGAGGTAAAATAAAAATTTGAGGGAAAAATCCCATTAACATTAATTTATTTCTAAATATGCAAAACTGTTTTAAAATATAGATCTAGACTGTTAATATCAATTTTTCTGATTTTTGAGAATAATCACTAAGATGAACACTTTGAATCTAAAGTGACCATGAAAAACAGTATATTGTTATCAAAATTGTCACATGACTGTTCTTTTGTATAGAATCAAAATTTGATTCTCTTTACATTTTAAGTCTGTGGGTAAAAGCTAAGAAAAATCACTTGACACTTAAGTCTCATGGCTCCAGTAAGAGTACTTACATGACTAAACAACTAGGAGTTGAAAACTTCAAGAAAAATGGGGGATAAAGTTTGTATATTTAAATCTACAAGTGAGCAGGTTGATTTTAAAAAGTTAGAATTATCAGAATTAAGGAATATTCTTCCTAAAGCTACAAGCCCAAAGTCAGTTGCAGAAAATTGAGGGATTAGAGTCTATCTCATTTAAGCTTGCTCTTTGCTGGATCCAGCAATATTCTCACTTGCCAAAATAGAGACAATCCCCAAAAAGCGAATACTCAGGAAACTTCAATTATATGAACCTCATTTTTATCCAAATCCCTATTATGAGAATGAAATTATATATTCTGAATAAAAAATTCTTTTGCACATCTAATCCTAGTGTTTATCCTAATAAATTCCATGTCACCCCACTCTTAGTCAAGTATTTATTATCTCTAAACCATTTCCAATTCCTGTTGTAAAACCAATACAAAAATATGGTTGCCTTACTTTTACAGGCCTATACACATTTGTATTCACTTATGCTCTATAAATGCCCGAACTCATTGGTTCTCACACTTATCATGTGGGGAGCTTTAGGCTACTGGTGTCTGAGTTTCACCTCTAGAGATTCTTATTTCATTGGCATGAAAATTTTTAATAGCTCTCCTCATGCCAAAGTTTGAATCTACCTTTAGTCATGTGAGGACAGGGATTCCTCCTGTCCAGAAGATCTCACAACAAAGTGTCATCTTAGAAACAACAGCCCTTACTAGACAACCAAACATGCTGGCAATTTGATCTCCACTTTCTCCAGAACTATGAGAAAAATACTTAAATTTCTGTTCTTTGTAAATGACAAAGTCTCAGGTATTGCACTATAACAACCCAAATGGGCCAAGATACCTGGTGATTCCAATAAGCAGCAAAGTCTGAGAACCAAGAAAAAGAAGCCGAGAGCATGCTTTATTATTTGTTCTAAGAACTAATTCCACTGTGAAAGCAACACTGAATACATGGAGGAATATACATTCTTAGTCTGAAAATGAGATACGAGAGCTTCCTGAAGCAACAACAGTCTTTACCAACCTATGTCACTGCCAGAGGGACTGATACACTTTCCATTTCAAAATGTTTTCTCCTTGACCTTTTTCTGTCTGCCAGATGCTTCATTATTTCTTATTATGAGTTTTACAGAATCAGATGAGTGTTATTTACATTGGCCTCCATCACTTCCTGGTTAGGGGCAAATTAAAATCCCTATACTACCTTTAGCAGAATTTCTCTGTTGGCACCAGCTATATTCACAAGACCTTTTAAAAGTAAACAAGGAAACCTTTCTTAATATCTATTTTGGAAGATGAGATTTGTGGTGGATCATATTCACACTATTATTTTAAATAAATGTAAAAGAGGGAAAAGACACAAAATTGAAATATTAAAATTTAAATATGGTATAAAAATACAAATTTAAGTTTTGGATTCATTTTAGCCTATTAACCAAATTTATTTGAAAAGATTATTTAAAAATACTTTTAAGCTATCGAACTTGAAGTTTTTCTAGAGCATCCTTTTTCTTTTTTTTCCCCCCTGTCAGGAGAATTCTCTGAGGCAAATCGAGTAAAATATTTTGCTGGAGGGGATACTTTACTTTCAAGAAGCATTCCTTTGCATCATGAACTATATCAAGGCGAGAAAAAAATATCAAAGACAATGCTAAAATTCGTGGCAAACAAAAAAGAACTATTAATATGATAAGATATCTTGAACTGTCCTACAGATTAAATCATGATTTTAAAATTTATTTGTTAACTATTCAGATATTAAAACATGTGCCTATATAGTTTTCATTTCTTCCATTTAAATATCCATTGCTTTTCCCTTTGATAGTATGTCGAGGGAAGAGAATGCCCTTTACTTCTTATCTCAGACATCTGCTGCTGAGCAAACTTCTGCTAATTATCCTGACATATCTAACCTGTAAGGTTTTCTTTTCCAGTTTCTTTCCTTTTCTTTCTTTTTTTTTTTGAGATGAACTGGAGACTAAGAGGAAAAAAGAAAAAAAGAATGACATTAAATCACTTCATGTAATAATAATATACCTAAGTCATTTCCATTATTAACTTGATTCATTTTTATACATTGATAGCCTAATTTAAGGTCTAAATATTCAGAACATGCTTTACAAGCAATTGTGACACAAGGAAGATATAACAAATGTATGAATGTTCTTTATAAAGTTGAGGTTTTTAATATCATAGGGAGTGTGTGTGTGTGTGTGTGTGTGTGTGTGTGGTGTGTGTGTGTGTACATGCATGCATGGTTTTTTTGTGTGTTTTTCTTTTTTGGGGCATAGTTAGAATTTCATACCCTTAATGATGTCTTGCATCGTTATTGTTAAGAAGATTCTTGCCTGAAGGAAAAAAGAAGATTTATTCCTACGAGATTTTCTAAGATATTGTGTGGATTGTAGATGGCATAGTTTTACATTTATTGAAATTGTCTTTCCCCTTGGGTCTTAAGAAAATGTGCCTAAAGCTATTATCGCGTCTATCGACTCTGTGGGATTTCATGGATGTGGCTCTTTGTCCCAAGTGGTTCAAAAATGACCTTTATGAGCCAAAGTTCAAGCTGAGTGAAGGTTCTGAGATGGAGATTAGAGACCTGTCAGTTGCCCGAAAGGATAAAAGTGTAAAATCATATGTGACGCTCAGTTCAGTCACATCAAACACGAAGAAATGTTTACTGAATGAACTGCACCATCCCTAATCACAGTTTTCCCTTAAGTATTCACATTATCATGGGCCCCAAATACCAAAGGAGGTTTCGAAAGAAGAGCTCCTAATAAGTACGCACCAATTACAGCAGGCATGTGCTTGCACCTTAATTTCTTACAGCAATTATTTTTACTCTTCAAATGAATGTGCCTTGTTGTTAGAAACACTCTATTCCATTCCTCCACTTCTTTTAATTAACTTCTCAAAATTAAGAGGGAAAAATCTGAGGCATCATAGACGTGTGTTAAATATGATGGGAAAAGCACAGAGAAAATGAAATGTTTTCAGGAAAGAGATGTGAGCATGTTCTTAACCTTAGTATTTTGAAAGAATAAATGCCCTTTTTGCACCAGTCCATAACATCTCATTGATAGCAGCATAAAGAGGAGCTCAAGTGACAAATGCAAAGTAGGCAACTGTGAACTTGCAGCTTGTAAGTTTTGGAGGTCAGATGCCATCCTGCTGCTACACACACCACACCCAATCAAAATGAATTGAAGTGGAGTAAAAATCCATCCGGAGGAATACATCTGTCCCCGCTTCTACTCCCACAGTGCTGCCAGAGTTTCTTCATTTGCCATAGCTTAGTTGTATACTTTTATTCTCAGAACAGCTGAAAACATACTGCATGCCTTATTGCTGCATCATTTGGAAAAAATTAGCTCATATCCTCTTATTACAATTTGCATGATACAATATTATATATATCTGGCTATTTGAACATACCTTTTTGTTGCAAAAAAAATAAATTAAGTTAATGAACCATTTAGGATAGGCATTTAACTACTGAAAAGATCATATAAAAGAAAAGCGCTTAACACATAAATTGAGACCTTGGAAATCCTATTATTTAAACAGCTGCATATTTTTATTAGCTACACGAAACTAGTTTCACCGTATTGCACGTTATATATTTGGAGGTCCAAATATTTTAATGCATTGTTCTTCCCATGAAAAAGCTGTCAGATTATAATTGGATTCGGTATTGTCTTACAGCAAATGTGTTTCCTTTAACATCTATCTTTAAACAGATTTCTACCTTATTATTACTTCCTCTTTTTCAATGCTTACACAGAGAACTGATTTCCCTAAGTTATAATTTAAATAACTCTTGGTCTTCGCTAATTCCAAATTGTGTAACATCATAAAATAATCTAATTAAAAAAGCAAAGGCCTCTACTTTACATAATGTATTCAACAACCAACAACTAAAACTCCTGTGATTTTTTTTTTGTCTGTAAGGGAATTATATGGACAAGAGCTTAATTAAAGTTGATCTCCCTCTATTTTATATCTTTATAGATAGACTGGAAGAATAATGCTTTAAATTTCTAAAACTAAAATATCAATCTCTGCTACTCAAAATGGTTCTACTTTTATATTAAAGTGTTTAAATTTGTCCTTTGTTATCTAAAACTAGATCATGAAAGACCACTTTAAATGATATATAGAATAGAATGCCTAAGCTATTAGAGTGTCTGCTTCTCCCAAAGTGTAGAATTGTCACTCATATTTTGTCCTCTTTGTAGGAGGTTATGGATTTATAAAATACAGACTTTTTTACCTAATCATCAAAAGAATTATTAAATGTAATGACTGTTAACAGAATTGTTTATGTTTTATCAAACTATAAAGTTACTAATGAGGTAAGTTTATTATAAATCCTTGCAGTTTAAATATCAAAGAGAAATCCACATCTAATTCCAGTAGGGAAAGGAGGAAAATAACCATCCTGTGCCCAGAACTCCTCATTTTGCTTAACAAAACCTGCCCTTAAGAGAAACTATTTTTTTCAGATCTAAAACAATGTAGTTTAGCAAAGCCTAACCTACTAGAACAGAAACTTCTTCAAAGAAACAGAACCAACTGGATAGATGTAGATATATAGATATAAAGAGATAGAGACATAGACATAGACTATAGAGAGAGATACATATGAATGGATTTATTATAGGAATTTGCTCATGCAATTATGAAGACCAAGATGCCTCACAATATGCTGCCTGCAAGTTGGAAAACAAAGGGAAATGGTAGTGCAATTTAACCTCAGTCCAAAGGCCTGAAAACCAGGGGAATAAATATGTAACTGAGAACCTTGGGGCCACTAGTACAGGTTCTGGAGCCCAAATGCTGGAGAACCTAAAGTCCTACTGGTCAAGGGCAAAAAAAGATGGAGGTAACACCACACCTGAAGAGAAAGAAATTTACTCTTCCTCTGCCATTTGTTTTATCTGGGCTCTGGATATACTGGAAGCCCACTCACCTTGGGAAGGGCAGGTCTTTTCTCAGTCTAGTAATTAAACTGCCAATCTCTTCTAGAAACTCCTTCACAGACATATCTAGAAATAATGTAATAATGATATTTTACCAGCTATCTGGGTATCCCTTAAATAATCAAGTTCACATGTAAAATTAACCATCACACCTGGGGAAAGGGAGATACCCAACTTAGGCTTCCTCTAGCCATCCATGTGGAACAAGCAAAATGTTCAGTTTAGTTACTGGGTTAAAAACTAAAAAGACTGAGACCTGATTAGAGAACTATATGATGCTTTCCCTCCTCCATGCCTTATCACCACATCAATGACCCCTATATTATCACAAGGGATTAAAGCTAAAAAAGTCTGCAATATTTGGCCCCTAAACAAGGAGTCTCTAGGGAAACCCAAGACAACAGGGGAGATAAAAACAAGGCCACTAAAGAAAATCCTAGCCTGTGACACCATAACTGCAACAAATCATGAACACAATCTAACTTCTAGCCAGATAACTGTAAGCCTCATACTAAAGGAGAATCAATCTCAGTTCCTTTGTCCTGATACACCACATCCAACTTTCAACAAAAAAATTACAAGGCATGCTAAAAGATAAAAACAGAGACTGAAAAAACAAGGCAAGCCTCAGAACTAGACTCACATATGGCAGAGATTTGGGAAATATCAGATTGAGGATTTAAAATAGCTATGATTAATGTGATAAAAGCTCCAATGCAAAAAAAATGGACAGCATGCAAGATTAGATGAGCAATGTAAGCAGACAGAAACTCGAAGGAAAGAGATAAGAAACTTCTAAGGAGAGATGTTTTGATTTAAGAAATAAGGATCTTTAAATAGGCAGTGGTTGGAAATGATTTAGGTTTTAGCAATTTAGCTATCATTTTGAAAATAAAAATATATGTAGATACCTAATACAGAAATTAAATGGAAGTAGACAAAGACTAGGTAAAATATGAGCCAAAGAACCCAAACATTAATCCAGCACTGGCAGAGCTGTATCCTCACATCCCCTCACCCTCACCCCATCCTATCATTTTCCCATCCTCAAGGCTCCTTGAGGAAGCTCTGGGAATTCTAGAGGAAGCAATTTGACAACTATTGTGCTATGGAATGAAAGAAGAGTGCTCTGCAAATTTGCTTGATCACTTGGATCCTCAAGGGAACTTGATCAAAGTCAGACACACAGGCTTCTCCCAGAATTTCCGAACCAGAATGTCTGGACTGACAGCAAAGCTTGCACATCTAGATTTCTAATCCACAGTCCTCATCATTTGTATGCTTAGGCAAGTTTGAGAAATGCTGCTTTGGAAGATATCTTAGAGCAGCAGCGTTCCAACTTTGTGGACAGACCCATTATGGAGCTTCTTTATAAAAGACCAGTTTTAGAGCCCCATTCCAGAAATTCTAACTCAGCATGTGTGGGGTGGAGTACAAAAATCTGCATTAACATTCCCTGACATGGGATAAAGACCATGAAAGATTGAGGAAACACACAGCACTATAAAGTCAGGGTGGGACCAAGAGTGGGACTTAAGTTTCCTGACTCAATTCGAAGTTCCTTTTACAGCATCTTGCTCTGCCCATGTGACTCATTTCTGGTTTTTTGATCAGTCTGCACACCTGCCATGTATTCTCCTGTTTTACTTCATTGGGAACCCATTACAAAATTAAGTTTCACAAGACAGCTCCTCGAAATACATTGAGCTACACAGCTGAGAAATGGTAAACACTCTGGACAATCAGGAACTCTATTACTTTCAAAGACGCTGGATTTTATATCTTCCTCTTCCTCCTAATGCTGTTGCCATAAGTGGAATGGTTTCTGTGGTATCTTACATTCTTTGTTGTGTAGAAGGAACACATAGATGAAATTTATTAACCTAATGGGAAGTGGCTCTTAAAGAGATATCATTATTGTGTATATTGTTTAGTGTTTTCAAAAAGGAAATCCAAAAAAAGTCTCATTAATTTCAACAGGAATGTTTAGGCCCTACTACTACATCTACTAAAATGATGGATCAAAGGTTTTATTATATTACAATTCTGCTACATAAGATGATTTAACAATAATTTATCATAGGACTGGAGGTTTTGCTCAGTTGGTAGGGCACTTGCTTAGTATGCATGCACAGGATCCTGGGTTCAATGCCTAGCATCACAAAAATAAATAAGTAAATGAAATTTTAAAATAAGGGAAATAATAAATAAATATTAAATGTTAGAGAGATGTGAAGAAGCTAAACACCCATGCATTGCAGGAGGAGCATAAGTTGGTCAAACATCTTGTAAAACTATACAATTAGTTAGAAAAAATACTTACCTTATGGCGCACAGATTCTGTGCTAGATATATATCCAGTAGAGATGCATAATATGTATATAAAATGCAGGTATATAATATTCATTACAACCCAACATATAACCCCAAACAGGAAGCTATTTTAATGTCCATCAATAATAAATGGACAAATATGTTGTAGTATGCTCACATTAAGTAATATTATCAGCTATGGGAATGAACTAACTACAACTACATGCAATATAAATTAACTGGTTGAAACTTAGAAAAATTTGAGTACAAGTCTGATATCAAAGAATACATGGTTTATGATTCCATTTACATTAAATTCAAGAACAGTCAAAGCTAATTTACAGTGTGTCAAGTCAGAGTAGTCATTACCCTTGGGAGGAGACTGGATGCAGAGGGTGATAAGGGGACTTCAGGTTTCCATTCTTTGATCTAGATGCTGGTTACATAGGCATGTTCACTTCGTGAACTTGAGAGTTTACAGTATGTATTTCTTACAAACTTTCATGGAAATTCCTGTTTTATCTCTTCCTAGATTTGCAGTACTGAGGTAGTGAAATAATTTATCTGAGCATGATTTTTTCATATATAAAATAAAAATAGTTCCAACTACCGTGAAGCATTACCAAGAAGCCTATTTGAAATTATTAAATTATTTAGTATATTTCTGACACATAACAGGTATTCAAAATTATACTTATTTTAATACGGAAACACTTATGAAATATTTCTTTTTACCTGCCAATCTTTGTGCCTGATGAACACATTTACCTCAGATAGCCTTACCTGACTTTGTGAGGGATTCAGAGCCAGGTGTTTTCCTTACATCATCTCCTTGATGAACTATGCTGATGTTTCACATTCTGACTTCCCAGGGGAGCTTTAAAAACCTCATATATTTTCCCACTTATATAGAAAAACTCAATGTTTTTGTCATAGAGATCTTTCCTTTTCCATCTTGTTCTCTTTACAATCCCACTTTTTTGAAAATGCTTATAGTGCTAAATTTTTGCTTAGAGATGCTGCTAATAAAATTGCAGTTTCCAGGGAGTCAAATACCCTTTTCTGATGTTGTGTCTTATCTAATGCTTCATAAACAAGCAGCTGCCACTGAAGAGAAAGAGGGCACCAATCATCCGCCACATGTCTCTTACCCAGGGGTCTCAGCTGCACATTTGTTTAACCTGGTTCACCTCAAATACTGTGTGCATTTCTGCTGCCACCTAAATGACCTTTACTTTTTTTTTCATTTTTCATTTGTATTTTTAAAGTCTTTTCAAACATTCACTGCTAAATCTCCTAGAGTCCAATAATACAGGTCAGCATTAGTAGCCCCATTTTACAGATGAGGTTAGCAGAGTTCCCAGAGGTTATAGGGGAATTAGTGGGAAGAAGCTAGCTGTTGACATTTTCTGGGACCCACGGTATTATGCACATAGGTTCCAGGAGTACCGGAAGAACACCATCTGCTGCTCTGAGAGGAAAGTACAGAATGACTGAGGGTAAAACTAGACTGAAGATGAACATTTTTTTGAACTTCTTTTTGTTATCATGGTGTTATCATCATTAAATTCTTATCTCTTTTATGATGATCTACTATCCTGGAATTTCATAATCAAAATACCCATTGACTTATCTATGTGTATGTTATGAATCTACCTACTTATCTTTCTCTTCCTTTCATGTGTCTACCTACCTCTCTCTTTCTCTCTCCTATTTCAATTACATAGTATTTAGTTATATTATCTCCAAATTCCGAAAGATAGACGTTAGGAAATAATGACAACTAATAGTTCCCATCTATTAAAAGATTTTACTTTTAAGGCCTATAAAAGAGAGGGAAAGTCTGTGAGAGGAAAATTATTTAGCTTTTCCATCTTCCTGGAGGTCGCAGTTTCAAAAGGCATCACTAACTGCCCTTTCCATGCCCGTTCAAAGGCATGGAGGAGTCCTGCATTATAGGGAATAGAATTACGTTATGCCAATGCATAGGCAGAATATTGCTTATTACTGGGACTTCTTTCTTTCTAAACTAATAGTTCCATATTTTATTTAGCTATGCGTCTATTTAAAGACACTCAGCAGAATGTGGTGACTCTGCACATTGTAGAAAGATCATGAACATCAAGTAAGATGCAACCCAGTCTTTATTTGAAGTTGTCTCAGATAACTTATAAGTTTTTCAAAGTACTAACCTAACTTTTTACCCTCCAAACATGTTCACTGAGTTAAAGGTAATAATGTCATAATCTGCTGACAAGGGTCTAAAAACTTCCAGTGCTCAGTGATATATTAAGTTTTACTGTAAAATAAAATATTTGTGTTTATGTGTGTGTGCAGTGTGTGTAGGTAGAAACAGAAAAGTGAAGAAGACATTACTGTGTATATGAAAGTAAAACTTATTTAAATATAATTGTTGAGTTAATATCACATATGAAACAATGGAAACTGTCGATCTTTAGAAAGAAAAATTAAAGTGAATTTTTCTAGATTTGAAATATATAATAATCATGTATCCATAATTTGTTTACTATGCTTTGTATAAATGGATTTGTTCAATTAGCATAATATTATTACAGTATTTTTAAAGGAACACAAAAATAATCATGGATACTACACTATAGAAATACTTATACATAAATTATCATAAATATTTGTGGCAGCTGAACATGGTGGTGCATGCGTGTAACCCCAGCACTTAGGGAGGCTGAGACAGGAGAATAGCAAGTTCAAAGCCAGCCTCAGCAAGGGCGAGGCACTAAGCCACTCAGTGAGACCCTGTCTCTACATAAAACAGAAAATAGGACTGGAGATGTGGCTCAGTGATCAAGTACCTCTGAGTTCAATCCTTAGTACCAAAAAAAAAAAATTGTGGCAAATAGCTAAAAATGTAAATAAAAGTGTTTTTTTCTTCAGTATATCTTTATTTCTTTAAATAGTAAATTCAGTATTTGTCCTTAAATTACATTATAAAAACTAGTTTAATATTTTTTTAATTTTTTAATTTGTTTTAATTATAAATGACAGTATAATGCATTTTGACACATTGTACACAAATGGAGCACAATTCCTCATTCTTCTAGCTGTACATGGTGCTGAGTCACATCGGTAGTGTAATTATACACCTAAACAGGGTAATAATGTCTGTCTCATTCTACTGTCCTTCCCATCTCCACAATTCCACCTCTCCCGTCACTTCCCTCTGCACTCATTCTTCCCTATATCCCCCCACACACACACACACAATGAATCAGCATAAGCCTATCAGAGAAAACATTTGGCCTTTGGTTTTTGGCACTGGCTTATGTCACTTAACATGATATTCTCTAGTCCCATTCATTTACCTGCAAATGCCATAATTTCGTTCTCCTTTAAGGCTGAGTAATATTCCATTGTGTACATGTACCACATTATATTTATCCATTCATCTGTTGAAGGGCATCTAGGTTGGTTCCATAGTTTAGCTATTGTGAATTGAACTGCTGTAAACACTGATGTGGCTGTGTCACTATAGTATGTTGATTTGAACTCCTTTGGATATGCATAGATAAGTGGTATAAGTGGGTCAAATGGTGGTTCTATTCCAAGTTTTCTGAGAAGTCTCCATACTGTTTTCCATAGTGGTTGCACCAGTTTTCAGTCCCACCAACAATGTATGAGTGAACCTTTCCCCACATCCTCGCCAACATTTATTGTTACTTGTATTCTTGATAATTGCCATTCTGACTGGAGTGAGATGGAATCTCAGTGTAGTTTTAATTTGTATTCTCTAATTACTAGAAGTGCTGAACATTTTTTCATGTATTTGTTGATCATTCATATTTCATCTTTTGAGATGTGTCTGTTTAGTTCCCTTTTGCATTTATTGATTAGGTTATTTGGCTTTTTTTTGGTGTTAAGCTTCTTGAGTTCTCTGCATATTCTGGAAATTAGTGCCTTATCTGAGATGTGGGTGGCAAATATTATTTTTCAGGTTACTGCTAATAAAGATGGTTGTCATTGATAAAATCACAAGTTATCTGTGTCAAAATTGAGGCTTATTTTCTTCCAAGACATAAGAACTAAGAAATGAAAACACTGCAAAATGTGGGATATCATGGGAAATTCTTGAAGCACCAGTCCTCATCTCATGATCAATATCAGGTGTGAGTAGTGATATTTATATGGTCCTTTCTGGAAACTGAACTAGCCTAAAAACTCAGTAGTGGACAACAGTACACAGAGTTGAAGATTCAGCATTCCATAAAGAAACTGTCTGTGAGACAGACAAAACAGTAAGCGATTCATGAGAAGGAACTACATTGAGAGGCAATATAATGGCTATTAGGAATCCTGTAGAAAGAGATGAGGGCTAAAGTTCAAAATGTAGTGATGGAGGCAAGATTTCAAGAGTTGAGCCAGGAGAAGAAGTTTGCAACAACATTTTATTGACTAGTTATCATCCTACAGGAAGCACACACCTGGTCGGGGCACACACCTGGTCAGGACAAAAATCCCCTTATTTCAGTGAGAAGTGTTGTAAGGTACACTAATGTGGCCACAAATATTTTGCAAACCCCGTTAATGAGCTGGCATTCATTTCTGTGACACTCAAATTTGAGTTGGCCTTGTGAACTTCTTTCTAAGAAGCTGCAAAAGATGTTTGAGTTCCAGAAACTCTCCTCTAAGGACCTTAAAATTTCCACCTTTTTTTCTTGAAAATTGTCCTAAAATTTCTATGACAGGAAGTCTGTTTACCACGCTAGAGGACGAAAGGGCAGAAGGAAAATAACTGAGTGATAGAACCAGGAGATAAAACCAAGAACCAACTGCAAAACATGTGTGAGGCCATCTTGAATCTTCCCGTTTAATGAACCTGAAGCTAAATTTATTCACAAGTGAGCAAAAGTGAAACCATGCAGTAACTCAAAGAATCATTAGAAATAACAGATCCTCATTATTTAAGCCACTAAGTATTGGTAAAGTTTGTTAGGCAACAATAGCTAATAGATAAATTTGTATTGGAAGTAAAGTCCTATTTTACAGAAACTTACATAGGTGGCATTGACTTGGGGACTGGGCAGCAGGTGGTAGTTGGAAAGAGGGAAAGGATATATTGGTATAGGTGGGAAAATGGAAATGGAAATACCAGAGTCTGGAGAAAAAGGGCAGCCTGAGTTATACAGTACAAAACAATTGAAAAAATTATCACCTGTGATAATTTTAAAGACAGGAAATATATCGAAAAATTTGTGATTTTTTTTTTCTTTATATCATAACTAGGACGGGATGTTGGAAGTGACAATTGGCTTGTCTAAACCAAATATGGTTAAGATACAAGAAGAAAGGGTTTACCAAAAAAGAAAAACATGAGCCAAAGAAGGAAATATTTCATGCGCAAGATGAATTTAGAGGGAAAGATAAAAAGTCCAACACAGATTGAGCTGGAAAATAAGAAAGTCTCTTAGTCTCAGTTTTTCCAGTTGGTAAAAATTCTTGGAACCAAATACTGAGGAAGAGTAAGCTCAGCTAGAGAAAGCTGAGCTGCCTGGGGTCAGAGTAGTCAATTAAGACAACAAGTTCAAATTAAAGTAACAGTTCCCAGTGTCCTATTTATGTGAGGAATCAGTAGACGGAACCCTCTAATAAAGGCTCCTACCATTTTATGGACCTGGAGTAGAGTGGTTGGGGAGAGGAGAAGAAGAAGACATAAGAGGTGGCAAGTATTTTGTCCTAAGAGTAGAGAAAATTGTCTTCAAGTTACCACCCTTCTGCCAAAAAGAGACGTCAGTGGAGGTGGTTAAGACCTTAGATGAAGAAGGCCCCTGACAAAGAGGCCTCTTAATGGAGGCACCTGGGTTAAGAAGAGAGCGATGCTAAGACCATGGGCCCTCAAGGGGCTGAGTCCTTGACTACAGCTCCCTCCAGAGAATGCAATGAATTGACTTTGCTCCAAGTCTCCTGTAAAGAGAGCAGCTTTTTACCTGCCAGGTAAAGCCTTTGCAATTTCCTATGGAGAGGACTGAACCATCACACCTGGGTTTTTGGCTGGGACTTTTGACGCGTTGGTACATAACTGTATGCCTTCTTTATACCATCTGCAAAAGTTAAGATGGTGCCTATAGACCCTTTTGTCACCTCTCAGTGATATGAATCTTCAAGAAATTGTCCCATGGCAGCAAAGATATGCCTGTTTCAAATAGAGTTATGGCTTTTGCAACATGGAATGAAGTCCAATCAGATCCATAGACAATACACACAAATTTATTAGAGGGGTACTGAAAAAAATATCCTGAGTTGCAGTAAGTGGTTTAGAGGTAAAAATAATATGAAACATATGGATCCTCCATTTGTCTATGAGTAGAAAACAGGCAGAGTGAACTGCATAGTTACTAACACAAAAGATTTCTTACCTAAAAGGAAAGACATTTCAGATGACAAAGCTAATATTTCATCCCAGGAACAGAAACAGGTTGTCAAAGACTACTCCTTGCTCTTAAAGTAAGGGGACTGGGCATTGTGTATGTCCCAGAACCCAGACTTATAGAAATCTTTCAGCTTCACTTTGTGCTCTTTGCAAAGTGAATCCAGTTAAAGAATTATTCTGATCTAATCTTGGCCATTGTTGTGTTTTAAATGTTTGTGTTTCCCCAGAACTTCAGTAGTTGAAATTTAACCCTGAAGGTGATGGTGTTAAGAGGTGAAGGCTTTGGGAAGTGATTAAGTATAAGGACCCTTCCTTGATGAATGGTGTTAGTGCCCTTGAGAGTCTTGAAGGAGGCTGGTTGCCTTTTTTTTTTTTCATTATGTGAGGATATAATGGGCCGTCTCTAGATACCAAATTTGCTATAGCCTTGATATTCAACTTTCCAAGCCTTAAGAACTGTGAATAATACATTCTGTCATTTATAAATTATCCAGATTAAGGTATTTCTTAAAACAGCCTAGACAAAATAAGACAAATCAAGTAGATGCACCTTAATTTTCACTTTATTTTCAATTTGCAGGTGAATATTTTAAATATAATTGCATATGTTTTACTAACCTCTTTTAAATACTTTTGAAACAAGGCAGAGGAAAAACAAATACATAAATAAGCAAATATATATCTCATAGACTTGCAGAAACAATTTTTCAAGTAAAAAGAAAAAAATAAAGGGATAACCAAGGTAAAATTATGGGAGATAAAGTGAAGAAAATGTGTTGGTGGGATCATAACACTGAACCAGAGACACTTAAAACAATTCTTACTTTAAAGACTTGCTACTGGTGGACTACAAATCTGGCTCTAAGCTTTTAACAGTTGGTGGGAAAATAGAATTCTGGTCAGTTACACAATTTACAAGGTATATAAGATAAAATCAGAACAGTTGTTAGGAGAAGCAAAATTATTGCTGTTACTAATGCCCGACAGAAATTTCTCCCCATGGCCCTCATAAAACTAGCACCATGTAATATACTGGCTTATATCCTCAGCCACACTTTTAGAATGGAAACAGTGACAAGTTTCATAGTGTTGTTGGCATGGATCTAAAACAACATTTCAGTAGAGGCAGTTCTATAGAGGTCAATACAACACCAGCCAGGTATGCAGCTGTCTTCTGATTCCATCAAATCCAGGGGTAGATTTTAAAGCATCCAGAATAATGTATAAATTTCATTTTTTATTCAGTCCTTTCTATATATTCTTTCTGTCTGTAGAACTTTTGATGAATATTAGGAAGCAATGAGCTTGTAATTATACTTTTTAGCAAGCACTTGGTGCAGATTAGCTATTGTCCTGGTCAAACAGACCTACACATTGTAATTGACAGTTGATCTGGTGGAGGTTTTCCATCTCTTAAAATTATAAATGAAGAACCAGAGGAAAAAATATATACCTAAATAAAATTCCTATTTTTCTCAAATATTAACTCACAGACTAGTCCAAAATACTCAGAAAGTCTATCTCAATTGAAGTCATGAACTATTATAGAAACATCCTATGTTATATAATAAGGCTTATCTTCCTGATAAAGCCTACTAATTAGGCACTCAAGGAATGATGAAAATCACCAATCTGGAAAGGTGACCTCCTGTTGCATGTGTCCTACCCACTGTTAATACTCCTCAGTGTCAACATGTCATTGAAAGATGATTGATTAATTGAATTATTTAGTGTAATCCAAGAACATGAACCCATTGCTTTATTTTTATTTGTAGGACACCACCAGAAACCTCTAAAAGGGGAAAAAATATATATATATATGTGTGTGTGTGTGTGTGTGTGTGTGTGTGTATAAAATATGTGTGTGTGTATAACAAGTTAAACTTTTAATTTTTGTTCAATCCAAATTCCACTAATAACAAGAAATTTTAATAACATTTAATAATGTTTTCTGGAAGAAAACATTAAAGATGACTTGATCCAGTAATCCAATATGGTATTTAATAGATAATAAACTTGCATCTCAAAGAAGTGGAAGAACTAAAATCACTTATACCTCTGAAAAGTAACAGCAAAAACAAACAAACAAACATCCAGTTCTTCCTTCCACGCCATTCATTGACTGCTCATTAGTATATGGGGGAAAAAAAATGGTCAAATGGTCTCAACAATCTCAAGTAAACCCTGTGCCACCTCCTCCCCATTTCATTTATTATAATTCTCCTTAAAAATTAGAATTCAAAGAAAGAACTTTAATATCTCAATTCATATTTTTCCTTGCTTTTTTTCAAGGCTAATATAATACCACATTGAAGTCAATATAATTTTCATGGTTTACCCTGGAGTAAACAAATCATTGCAATTACCATATTGCTGTAAAGAGATATAATTATCTTATAAATGCATCCTTTGATTAACAGAAGGTGGAAAATACCTGACCCTTAAGGCCAGCAATATATTATTGCAGTGACATACTAAGACAAGATGTGCAAGACCAGAAATTATTTGATTAGTTGCTCTACTGTGAGTACTCAATCCTATGAGAGCTACCCAATCAAGCCACTATGGCTTGACCTGTAAGTCTTTCTGCAGTCCTCTGGGTCATTCTGTAACAAGAGCTACCAGTTTGCCATCATTGTTAGATCACATACTCAGTCTCTGAAGCCCTGCTTGTAGTTTCATTCTGCTCTATGTCTCCCCTAGGAGCACCTTCATTTTAATATAAATAGAGCGTTTCATCATGTGATGGCAAAGAATCATGGAAGGTATGACTCTCAATATTACTGGACACAATACACACAGATCTATTCCAAAAGAAGTCTAAAAAGGCAAAAAGAAAAAATCAAATTTAGTAAAAATGCATCAGTGTTATATATCTAAGTATAGTGCAAGGCAAATGTCTGTAATAGCCAAGAGTAAAAACTAAATTGCAGATTAGGCAACTATTTTGTGTTTGTGGCTACTTCCAGGATATAAAGAAGCAGCTATCTAACAGATCCTATAGCTCTTATTTATTTTTTGAAAAATCAGACTATCTTCATTGTCTACCTGAAAAGAGGTGTTTGTTTTAGATCCCTAGTAATTGTTTAATGCAATAGTATGTCCTTGAATTTAGGACAGTTAAAAATATTTTCTGAGGCATGACAAGAAGGGTGATATGTTTGCCTCATTCCTATTGACCTTGGAGGTGGGATAGGAACAGTTATAAATGAAGGTAACCACACCAATGTATTTCTGCCTAGGCCCGACCTTCACAAGACCTTCTGGAAATGTCACCAGCCTTCCTATAACTTCTAGTGGTCTCTTGGGCAAGTTCTCTACCTAATGTCATTCTTTCTCTGCCTTCTCCATGGCCTTGTACTGCTCTAGTCACAGAATCCAGCCCTCACTTGAGGGAAGCTACCCATCACCAGTCTGGAAAGGTGACCTGTTGTTGCATGTATCCTCCCCACTGTTAATAATCCTCAGTGTCTCATTGAAAGATGATTTATTAATTGAATTATGTAATGGAATCCAACAACACGAAACCATTGCTTTATTTTTATTTGTAGGACACCACCAGCAAAAAGGAAAAAAATATATACGTGTACATATATAATGTGTGTGTGTGTGTGTATGCATATCTAATCCTCTGGTTTTTTACAGAGTTAAGGTCTAGAAGATGGAAGTAAATGCAAGACCAGCAGACTCAAAAGCCTTTCCTAGAAACTATGAATCAGCATCCAAGAAGGTAAGATAGGCAAATACCTTAACTATCTCCTACTCTATAGGCACCTTGACATCTGCCTGGAGGCTTTCTCCTTCCCTTGCCCCAAAGTTAAAAACTCTAAATTTCATTTGGGTTTAGGTTTTCTTTTTATTCTTTTTTATTGTTTGTTTTCTGGTTAAAAATATCGAATTTAGTCCCAATGTTTATTTTACCCATTTTACCCAACTGGAAAGCTGGTGATACGTTACCATGATTAATGGTTCCCAGGGCTAGAATATCTCTTAGGCTTCCTCTAGAGGTGTGCCACATATGTTAATTGTCTTTCAAACTAAATTATCATTGCTTTACTAGTTAATATCTCTGTTGTCCATTTAAAATACAAAATTGTATGATTACCAGCCCCAACACATTTTATACATGCACACTTCAAAATCACATATGACACTTTCTTCTCATGGAAACTTCTCCAAAGCAGACTATGTTTTAGACCACAAAGCAACTCTTAGCAGACACACATACACAAAAACTGATATAATTCCTTGCATCTTATCACAACATGATGGAATGAAATTCAGAACTCAACACAACAAAACCCTACAGAAACCATATAAACACATGGAGATTGAACAATACTCTTTTGAATGATGAATGAGTGATTGAAGAAATCAAAAGAGAAATTAAAAATTCTTAGACTCAAATGAAAACAGTGATATAACATACCAGAATGTCTGAGACACTATGAAGGTAGTTCTAAGAGGAATGTTTATAGCTGAGTGCTTACTTAAGAAAATCAGAAAGATCCAAATAAACAACTGAATATTGTATCTCTAGGTGCTTGAAAAAGAGCAAACCAATTCCCAAGCCAACAGAATGAAGAAAATAATTAAGATCAGGGCTGAAATCAATGAACTTGAGAATATGAAAAAAAGCAAAAAGGATCAATGAAATAATAAACAAGATTGATAAGCCCTTAGCCAAACTAACCAAAAGAAAAAAAGGGAGAAAAACCAAATTAATAAAGTTAGAAATGAAAAAGAAGTAATCACCACAGAATCTCAGAAATCCAGTAGATTAGAAGGAATTATTGTAAAAACTTATACTCCAATAAATTGAAAAACCTAGAATAAATGGATACTTTTCTAGGCAAATATGATCTGCCAAAACTGAATAAGAGGACAGAAAACCTAAGCAGACCACTAACTTGTAATGAAATACGAGCAGTAACCAAAAGCCTTCCAACAAAGAAAAGCCTAGTACCACATGGATTCTCAGCTGAATTCTACCAAATCTTTAAAGAAAAACTAATGCCAATACTTCTCAAATTATTCCATGAAATAGAAATGGATGGAACATTTCCAAATTAATTCTATGAAACCAGTACCACACTCATACCAAAACCAGATAAGGACCTATCAAAGAAAGAAAATTATAGACTAATATCCCTGATGAACTTAGATGCAAAAAATATTTAATCAAATATTAGCAAATCTTGTTCAACAACATATTAAGATTGTACACCATGACCTAGTTGGTTCTATTCCAGAGATGCAAGGATGATTTAAGACACTAATCAATAAATTCATCACATTAACAGAATTAAGGACAAAAATCACTTAGTAATCTCAACAGATGCAAGGAAAGACTTTGACAAAATTCAACACCCATTAATGATTTAAAAAAATAACTACTGAAGAAACTAGGGATAGAAGGAAACAACCTCAACATCATAAAGACTATATGCGAAAGACACAAAGCCAACATCATTGTCAATGACAAAAAACTGAAAGTATTTACTTTAAAATCTGAGACAAGCATGTTACTCTCTCCCTTCTTATTTATATATTGCTAGAAATTCTAGCTAGAGCAATTGGGCAAGAAAATGAAATAAAGGAGATAAAAATAAGAATAGAAATCAAATTATCACTTTTTACAGATGATATGATCCTATACATAGAAGACCCAAAAAACTCCACCAAAAGACTGCTAGAGCTAATAAACCAATTTGGCAAAGGAGCATATTATAAGATTAGCAGACAAAAATTAATATTGAACAATGAATCTGCTGAGAAAGAAATCAGAAAAACAATTATATTCACAATACCATAAAAAATAAGTACCTAGGAATAAATCTAACCAAGGAGGTGACAGACCTCTACAGTGAAAACTATACAGCATTGAAGAAAAAAATTGAAGAAGACTTCAGAAGGTTTAAAGAATTCCCATGTTCATAGATAGGCAGAATAACTATTGTTAAAATGGTCATACTGCCAAAAGCAATATACATATTCAATGCAATCCCCATATCAATGACATTCTTCACAGAACCAGAAAAAAAAGTCTTAAAAATCATTTAGATGGTTAAAAGACCCAGAATAGGCAAAGCAACTTTAAGCCAAAAAAAAGCAGTGCTGGAGGCATAATAATACATGACTTCAAATTATAGTTCAGAGCTATAATAACAAAAACTGCATGGTACTGGCATAAAAGCAGACACATAGACCAATGGTACAGAATAGAAGATACATACACAAAACCACACAGATACAGTCATCTGATCCTTGACAAAGTTGCCAAAAACATACATTGGAGAAAAGACAGCCTCTTTAACAAATGGTTCTGGGAAAACTAGTTATCTATATGTAGAAGAATGAAACTAGACCCTTATCTCTCACCCTATACAAAAATCAACACAAGATGGATTAAAGACTTCAGAATTAAACCAGAACTATGCAACTCCTAGAAGAAAACTCAGGGTCAACACTCCAGTACATAGGCACAGACAATAGCTTTCTCACTAGGAACTCTAAAGCTCAGGAAATAATGCCAAGAGTTAATAAAGGGGAGAGTATCAAATTTAAAAACATCTGCACAACAAAGAAACAATTAGGAATGCGAAGAGAGAACCCACAGAATAGGAGAAAATCTTTACTATCTACTCTTCTGACAGAGGATTAATAACTAGAATATCTAAAGAGCTCAAAATACTTTACAACAAAAATCTAATTATGCAATTAATAAATGGGAAAATGAATTAAACAGACACTTCTCAAAAGAAGAAATACAAATAACCCACAAATACATGAAAAAATATTCAACATCATTAGCAATTAGGTAAATGCAAATCAAAACTACACTGAGATTTGATCTCACACCAGACTGAATGGCAATCTTCAAGAATACAAATAATAATAAATACTGGAGAGGATGTGGAGAAAAGGAACACTTTTACACTGTTGATCAGACTGTAAATTAGTAAAACCACTATGGAAATCAGTATGGAGTTTCCTCAAAAGAGTAGGCATGGAATCACCACATGTCCCAGCTATATCACTCCTTGGTATTTATCCTGAAGAATTAGTCATCTTACCACAGTGATACATGTATACCCATATTTATAGCAGCACAATTTATAATAACCAAACTATGGACCTAGCCTAGGTGTCCATCAATGGATGGCCTGATAAAGAAAATGTGGTATAGCTATATGACAGAGTTTTATAACTCATAAAGAAAAATGAAAATATGTCATTTGCAGGAAAATGAATGGAACCATCATGCTAAGCAAAATAAGACAAACTCATAAAATTAAGGGTCATAGGTTTTCTCTAGGAAAAACATATGGAAGCTAGAAAGAAAGAAACATGTGGAAGCTAGAAAGAAAAAAAGGAAAAACAAAGTTGGGGTGAATCTCCTAAAAATCAAAAGGAAACCAGTGGAGAAAAGGGACAAAGGGGTCCCATATATGAATATGAAACAACAAATCCCATGAATATGTACAACTTTAATGTATTAATAAAAATATGGGAAAATATAAATAAATAAAATCACGTATGTATCTTTGATTTTCAAGTGATGTTTTCTTCTTCATTTTGAAAATAAGTTAAACATCATTCTCTATCTCTTCTATTTGTAAGGCATTCAAATCAAAAGAAAAAGTAAAATGTATGGTGTACCCATCTTTATATACTTTGTTTTTTTAGTCCAGTGTATTGTCACCCGCCGGCAGGAGACAATAATCACGCCGTTATTCTCAGAAAGCAATCTTTATTTTTGTTGAGCGCTCTTCTTGCCTTCCTTGGTTCTCTTTTGTTCTCTCCCTCATTCTCTCCTTGTTCTCCCCGATCTTCCCCCCAGCCTCCTTCTATCTCCTTTTTATACAGCAGGAAGTATTACAGAGCAGAGTTACA
>CM053408.1:38435315-38464156 GCA_028644305.1 Xerus rutilus
GGGAGGCAGAATTCTATCTTGGATTTTACAATTCTATAACTTAAACTTTTAATTCCATATTGTACTTATTCCTACATAAGAGAAATGAATCATAACTCTCCTTATATAATTTTAAATACAGAGAATTACTTATGAATAAATCCCAGCATAGAATATTATTTACTTCATGTGTTCCATTTTATAAACTACTGCTTCTTTTTCATCAATAACAGATAGATGCTTCTTAGTCTAAGTTCCCTTGAGGTATCTGTTTTAAATTATTCTTTATCTTCTAAGCTATCTTATAGCATTCTTGTAACAATATTGTTAGAAATCACTTGTGATGTATTGAAAAACACAGCCAAAACATTTTTTCAGCTCCTTTCCTTAAGAGATTCCACATCTTGATGGATTCTACTTCTCTCCATCTGGCTGGACTTCTGACTTGCTTTGACTAATGGAACATGGCCACATTAAGAATTCTTGAGTCTTGGCCTTAGAGGTCTTGACTTAGGAGACTACATGGAGAAAGAGACCCTGCTAAGAGGCAGCATCAGACTCCAGATATGTAGTAGGATCATTTTACACATTTCATTCACACTTCAGCTGCCATATAATTACTGCCACAAGATTTCAGGCAATACCAATAGAACTGTCCAGCTGAGCCCAATCTACCTATAGAACTGTGGGAAATAATATATCATTATTATTTTAAATCACTGATCTTTACAGTAGTTTGTTATGCAGCAAAGGTTAACTGATAGAACATTTATAAAGAGTAAGACTTGGGTATAGAAGGCACTCAATAAGGGTTAGTTCTGATCATTTATTTCTCTATTTCCTGTTTTTGTATACATAAGTAGTGATTACTCCAGTTATTTAAAACAATGTATATGTCTCTCTTGTGTGTAGATTCTATCAAAAGAACTTAGGAAATAGAGCAGACATCTAAATAGACTAGAACGTTTTAATGTAAATCTTTATGTATAAAGAAAATGTGATTTCATAATCTGAACATATATAGAATGTACAAGTTATAATCATCTTGCCAAGGAAAATAGGAAATAGAAGTAGGCTAAATGAAGAAGAAAATAATGGGATAAAAGGGTTGAAGCTTTTAATGACAGTAATTTTTTTGAGAAACTATAATTTCACATATGGAAATACATGATTTAGGAGAAAAATGCAAAACATGAGATTTGTTATAGCCAATAGTGGCCTACATAATAATGAATTCAATATTCAATATTATATATATATTTAAATTTTTATTGGTATATTATCATTATACATATTAGTGGGATTAATTATACCATGTTTGTACATGGATGTAACATAATTAAAATACATGCAGTTTGTTTCCTGAAAAAAACTATTCTGTATAGGTGGTTTCTGAACAGGAAGGAAGGGGTAGACATATGAGCAAAGGAGGTTTGGTACCATAATCCCATATGGTTAGAAAATGCAATATTCTCTATCTAGCCTCTCCCTGGAGTTTCATAACTAAGATATCAAACCCTAAGAAGTCTCAAAGTGAAGTATCTTTACCATTATCTAATACTTTAATTATCCACCATCTGTTACTCAGTAATGTCTAATATTAGTTGTTACTTGTTACTTAGTATTTACTTGGGATGAGGGCAGATATTAACCTCAGCAATAAACATACATTGTTCTACTTAATACTCAATAATCTTTTGTGGTTAAGATTTTAAAAGCCTCATTTTGCAGCTGGAGGAAACTGAGGCCAAGATTACTACTTGGAGAGGGTGAAGCTGATAGTCTAGCCTAGGTATTTGCCATTAGATATGAATGTGGATACTAAAACCTTTGAATAGGAATCAACAAACATTTCAAGATTTCATTACAATTAGCAAATCTAAGCCTCAAAACTGATATGAACGGGACTCAGACTCCTCTGACTTTTGTGTCCTGATCTCATCATTCAAACAGATCAGTTGGAATTGAATAATGTATTTTGAGGCTCCATAGAGAGGTTCATATTTTTCTAAGCACTTATAAGTAAGTCTTTTTTTCATCAAATGGGAAATGTTCTTGGACAATGCACACTTCCACCTCTCATCCTACTCCTATTGTCTCACCTCTGTACCCAGCATGACCACAAGGTCAGGCTGAATGAGAAAATCGAGAGTTTGTTGGGGTAACTTTAAAATAATTGAGAGTGAAGGAAATATTAAGGAAAAAGCTATTATGTTCAAAGGGAAGTTGTAACATTATAGCAAGTGCAGTTCATTATTTTTCATAAAATGTTTTCTCTGGAAATGAACACAGAAGATGATGTATTGATTAAACAGCTAGATTTGCATGTATCTTTTATCCTAGAAACTGTAGGTAAAAAAAATGTTTCAATCCCTTGATTATAATTGACATCTAACTATGAGTACATATGCATTAAGTATTTGACTAATTCAGAAGGTACACTTCTATGTTGTCAATAAAACACTTGTATCTTGTCAATCTTCTGTATTTCTGATGTGGCATGAATTGAACTGGCAGATGAGCATTTCTTCTTACATATTCTTGTCACAGTGTCCCTCCTTATATAAATTACCAAAGCAGTCTACAACCCATAATAATTTGAATATAAATGTGTTTCAGTCAGACTAGAAGTGAAATGATTAAGTAAATTTTTACTTTAAGGATTTAGTAATATCAAAGAAACTCTGGTTGACATCCTATCACATTATTATTATTATCCTGGGTATGTGCATCTTTCAGAATTACTTAGCTACTTTGGAAGTCTCATCAATTCTAGAAATAAGATAATAAATACCACTCCAGATTCAGAAGAAAGAATTCCAATTACAAATCAAGTGAACAGCTTAAATGTCACATCAGGACTTCAACAGATAACTATTGATAGATAACTATTAACTTAAAGATAACAGATTTGAAGAAAACTTACCATGATGTCAATTCATTCTGCTGTAATATTTGCAGTGTATGATGAAGTGTGTCCTTGGAATTATAAGTATTTCTCTCTTGATCATTCTTCTTTATTGTACTTTTTCTTGAAAACTGTAGTTAATGTATCTCTCTGATTTAGAATTTCGTTTTGCTAGTGATTGTGGTCTTGCTTGTTTTGTGATGCTTTAGTGATGATAGTGTTGGCAGGAGTCAACACCACAGCAGACTGAACCCAACCAACATGACACTTTCTCAGTGTCCTTCACCGAGCATACTCCTATACCTGATGTCTTAAAATTTTAGGTTAAAATAGTATACTTACATCTTGACTGTAAGAAAGGTTAAATTCTAGTGAAGAATTCACAGAGGGTCATTAATTCCAGAATACTCTCTTGAACTATTCATAAACTTTTCTTATGAGCAGAGATAATGTGAGAATTCTCTCACAAGTTTGAACTAAACAAGTAGACAAAAAAGTTTGTGAAAACATAAGTAGATTAATCTATTCATTTTGTCATCTTCTTCTTTTTATTTATTTGTTTGTTTGTTTTGGTACCAGCGATTGAACCCCAGGGTGCTTAACCTCTGAGCCACATCCCCCATTCTTTTTTTATTTTTTATTAGAGACAGGATCTCTCTAAGTTGCTTAGGGCTTCAATAAATTGTTGAAGTTGACTTTGAACTTGAAATCTTCCTGTCTGAGCCTCCAGAGCTGCTGGATTACAGATGTGCACCACCACACCCAGCTCACTTGGTCTTCTTTTGCACCATTTAGAATAAGTCCTTTTTGTCAGACTCTTAGAACCTGAAATTTAATAGTTATAATAAAGCCTCTGATAAACATGAAAGTTCCTGAATTTCCTACTATTTATGGTGCCATCTGGGGAAATATGTGGCTTCATAATTGTTCAGATCTTGTAGAACTGACACCAAAATTACTTTCATCTATTTCTTTAGAACTTATATGACTCTACATTTTTATGATTAAATGAACAGCTTTTATTTATAATAATGCATTGTTTAAGTAAGCACTCAAAATATTAACTAATAGTAACATCAATATGTCAGAATATGACTTTTGAGTTCAGTAGACAATGCAATGAAGAAAACAGTCAAGAGAGGCTGAAACTAGGAAGCTGGGAGGTAGATGTGCTCACTGTTGGGAAACATGCACTTGAGAACCATGCAGAAACTTGCAAGGAGTGGAAATCAGATGCTGAGGTTATGGTAATTCAGATAATGGGGGTTATGGTAGTTGAGGTATTTGGCTTATGGTAATAAATGATGGACAGCAGTGATCAAGTAGGTTTCAAAGTGTTAAACAGATGCTATAGTAGCATGGAAATAAAGAAAAGCAGCAGACACTCTACACATAGAAAATATCCAGAAATAATTTGTATTTGACCCACTCACTAAGCATTTGCTAAGCAGCCACTATATAATGAGAAATACAAGAACACAGACTATGCCTGATCTTTGGAAGGCAAAATCATACCTACAAAACCAGATGAGTAAAGCAAAATGATGATACTATGTGAACTGACCAAAAACAAAGGCAAAGGGGGCTTAAAATTAGAGAGCTATGTGAATATATACATGGTCAGTGTTGCTTGTTGTGGATTCTAGAACATTATCCCAGACCCAAAGAATAAATGCAAGGACACAGAATTGTCCCAAAGGAACTATATGGTCATCCAATATCAAGGTTCAAGATAAACTCTAAAGCATAGAAGAACAAGAGAGGAACTCAAGCAAATCAAGTGGATTTAAGGTGGGCGTTGGTCACAGGAATGAGGCAGAAACCCAGTTACTAAACCAAAAGACCAGGATGGATCAGCAATAAAGCTAACTCTCTTCTGTCCTTTCTCAGAAACTTAAATTAGCTGTGTCAAATCCCTCCCTTTAGAGGAAACTTGGATTCAAATCCTACAATGTTCTTTGAAAAGGAAGAAAAAAATACATCTGGCTTAAGGGAAGAATGACTAAATAGCTCACTAAAAATATGCTGGCAAATAGATACATATTTCCATGTCCAGAAGTGAGGCATGAGTTATGGCAGCACCCTGCCCACACAATGCCATTCAGTATTGTTCTAAGTATTTACACAATACCAACTAACAGAAATAAACAGGTTCAAATTTACCAATGATTCAAAGATAGAGATATAAATATATAGCATCCAACAAAAAAATATCCTTAGCAACACAATTAAAACACTTTATCTAACAAGAAGATAATGAACACCAAAGAGATGAGTCAGACATCAACAAAAACATATGAAATAAAGAGGTATTACATGTCAGGAACACATGAACAATACTTTACCAGATTTACCAGATTAGCTGACAGGCATTCATCAGCTATATATAATGTAGTTATCTAAAATCATTTATTAATAGATGGATAGTAACTGTTATTGCCCCAGTCATAGATGATGCAGTCTCAGAAATGCAAGGTCTGAGGTTCACACTGTGCATGTAGAGATTAACATTGGAGAAAAATATAGAAATATCTATAAGTGATATAGAAGGCAAGGATGAGAGGTATATAATCAAACAATAGTATTAAAAAATAAAGAAGAAGGATATGATATTTTAGCAATCAAGAGTGGAATGGGAAGGCACTGGTATCAGACTGTTTCAAATCCAAGATTTCTCAGTTCACCATTAAAATATAAGTACAATAAATAGATGGCAAGTTTTGAATTAAGTTATCAAGCACTTTGAATGTTGTAACAAACATTGTCTAATATGCTTAGGTAACTTCATTTTCAAGGATAGAAAACTTTTAAAAACTAAACACATATCTTAAATGTTAGATTTGGTCTTTTGATGCTGTCCTATATTTCTTGTATGTTCTGATCATGATTTTTTACCATCTTCACTGTATGGTCAAATTTATTTTCAAGATTGAATATTTTGTCTTCATTATCTGAGGTTCTATCTTCCAGGTGATCTAGTCTGCTGGTGATGCTTTCTATTGAGTTTTTTATTTGGTTTATTGTTTCCTTCATTTCAAGAATTTCTAATTGGTTTTTTTCACAATCTCTAGCTCTTTCTTAAAGTAATTTTTTGCTACTTGTAATTGCTCTCTTATCTCTTTGTTAGAATGATCAATGGTTGCCTTTATTTGCTCTCCTACTTCTTTGTTGGATTGATCAATTTTTGCCTGTACTTTTTCACTTATGTCATTCTTTAGTTTGCTGATCATTTTAATTATGTACATTCTGAATTCTTTCTCCAACATTTCATCAACTGTGCTGTCAATGGATTCTGTTACAGTGGTATCCGGGTTTATTTGGGGCACTTTCTTCCCTTGTTTTTTCAAGTTGATTGTGTATCTTCCTTTCTTGAAATACCAATCTGAGGTATTGCAGCTTCTATCCTATAATCTTGTATTGACACTTCAGATTACCTGTGTCTCACCTTGGAGCTACTTCTGTTCTCCCAGTGTCTGCACAGAGTTAGCAAAGATCTCAAGGCCAACAAAATCATCTACTACCAGTGATGGTTTGTAATCACTGCTGTTAGGAGCATATCTCCAGTTTTACTCATGACACTTTTAAGCTATCATTAGTACTGAACTGTGTGCTAGGACACCAACTTCAAAATTCAAGAATGGCAAACTCTCAACAGTGAACTGTTCTTCTCATGACAAATGTTGCTAGGCTAGACCTATCCTGAAAACAAGAGCAAGAAGCCAACATCTAGACATTGTACAGAAAACCAAATAAGGCAGATACATCTTCAAAACCACATTGAAAAAATAGCATTAAGAGTGACTAATGGCATGATTTGATGAGAAGAGCACCAAGCAGAGTGCCCACAGATCTTGCTACTTCTAATCACCATTCATTAGCTATGTGACCTTAAACAATCAGAGACCAGGTCCTGGTACATGGCAAGCAGTCAGTAAATGTGAAGTGGTAGAATTAATGAATAATTCTAACTTGTAGGACACTAATTTCCTCATGTTCAAAATGAGTTGATTGAATTACATGACAATGTGGCCGCTAGTCCAAACTCTTCAGAATCTCTCGCATGGCACTAGATTACCCAGCCACCGCCAGTTCAGGTCACTGAAGCCAAATGGAGTGGCAACTTATTTTTCACAATGTGTTCCCAAGGAGAATATAATGAAAATAACTCTCAGTTCAGCACTGCCACCCTACAAACATACTTGTTTTGTGTGGTTGCTGAGCATTGAAACTGCTTATCTATTGTTCTGGGGCATACCTGCATGCAGACTGCCATAATACTTCAATTGCATAGTTTCAAAGTACAGATACTTATGATCATACTGTCAATAACATATGAGCAAAAAATTTAAGCGTTCATATGTTTTTATTTTTCTTCACTTTATTTGTATAGTTCATGTATCAACCTGGCTTTCATTCCCTCTTCTTTGAAACCATAATATTTATTTTTGTTGAAATAATTTTCTGCTTGGTATGAAAATATACTTTAGTAAGCATTAATACAAGTTAAGGGTTTGGTTTTAATGAAATCTTAATACAAAAAAAAATCTTAAATCCAGCATGATTTACTTCAAAAGCATAGGTCAAATATCATACTCCTAAGGGAAATCTTTTTCCCACCATTCTTTCCTTTACTCCTTAAACATTTTAACCTTCCATTAAAGTTGTAATATTAGGTGTCACCAAAACAAATAGCTTTTTTCCAGTCTCTACTGAGTCCTCCTTTCTTCTCTAACTTCTTCCCTCACTTCTATCCCATCTCCATCTCTCCCATCTATTTCCATTGTTTCTTCCTTTCATTCTTCCACCAGGATTTTAAGATTACAGAGTTCTGGATTCCAACTGCCTGGAGTCAAATCCTAAACCCACCTCTTAGTAGATGTGTCCTTGAGAAAGTTACTTAAACTCTCTGCACATCAGTCTTTACACTGGAAAGTGGGTGATAATATTTAATAATAGTACCAACCTCAAAATGCTGTTTTGAAGATTTAATGAGTTAATATTTCAAAACATGTACAATGATGAAAACATGTACAATGATGACTAAAGTACACCAATTTCACAATGGATGTCTAATATTGTTGTCATCACTTCTTAAACATTTACTTGCCTCCTCTGAGTGCCTTGTTCTGCTCGAGATACTATAGTTTCCATCTCAAGCATTGTTGGGTGTTCTTGGCGTACCTGACACTCACTTCCCCAGGTCATGTTCATATAGATATTGAAAGGATCAAAAAATTATGTAAATGTAATATTCCCCAGTTCCACCCACCACACCCTGCCCTGCTCCTTTAGCTTATAAGGAGAAAAAGCATTCTCAACATCTGCCTTCAACAGTAAACCTTCAAGGAAAGAGCTATAATTCACAGCCATGTATCTATTTATGGCTCTAATTCTTTGTATCACCTGCGTTAAAATATCACAATATTTCAGCTGTTAATTGAAGCACTCTGGCGTCTTGAGTTATTTTTATAGTTAACTTGAGATGATATGTGATAGTTCAGATTCATGGAAGCTGTGAGTCAGAAATTCTGTCTCTAGTTATGGTTATAACTTTTAACATGTGCTAACATGTGATATCTATAGATCATGTGACCTGTAGTTATTTCTAAAATGGGTATTTGAAACACTGAACTTTGGTCATGGTAGTAACACTTTATGCTAAATAAAAGCAACACTTTAGTCTCTCATAATTTTTTTTTCCTCTGGTACCACATGTCTTAATAAAAAGCAGTCATTCTAATGTTTTTCAGATGTCTTCAGAAAACCAAGGGTATTGAACTCAAATAAGCGAGTACTAGGTGAAATAGATTTAGCAAACTTTACAAGATTATTTATAAAATGCTGAACAGGAGTGAGGAAACAAAGAAAATCAATTTGTGGTAAGGAAGTCCATCGACGTTTAAAGTTCCTCCAAAAGGTAAGGAATAGATTCCTTCAAAGTCTGAGAAGCATTCAGAAAGCCAGTGCATAGCAAGTGTGAACTCTCTAAGAAGGAAGGCTGGGGATCCTTTTAAGTGATGTGAGCAGAGAAGCTCTTAAAATGAGGCTAATTAGCTGTTTGATGTACTTGACAGAGAAAGATATGTGCAAGCAGAGAGAAAAGACTGCAAACATAGATATCCCTGATTGCATTATTGTCCAAAACTTTAATTAATTTCTTGAGGACTATCTTTTCCATAATTTAAAATGGTTTAAAAGATGTACAACTAACAGGTTCAAAGTGTTTCTTTAGCTAATCACTTGCACTGCAGGAGGCTGAAAATTATAGAGCACATTTTACACACTCCTCAAGCCGTCCAAGAATTACTTTTATAGGCTCTTTTTGTTCTTCTTCTGTTTGCGTAATGACATTGGGAAATGTGAGACTTGACTCCCCTAATATGTTGTTTAAGTCCAAACAGCCACCACTGTACTCTTCAGGACACAGAGGTATAACTGTCTTTTGTCATGAAAATGTTTTCTTGGCTCATATGTGTTGAAAGAGATAAAAATCAAATCCTGGCTATGGATAGGGTTAAGAAATAAACTCTTATAGTTTAAAATAAAAATGTAATCCTAGATTACATGTTACTATAAAATACAGCTCAGAAAGAAAAACCTGAATACCAATAAGAGATAACTTAAGTAAAAAAATATAATGGCAGTTTCTACACACAGTAGTGATCAAAACAAACAGGCAATTAATTATAAAGTTGTTTCTATTTATTTTTCAATCATAAATTATAAGCATTGCTAAATTTGCTTATGTTCTCTTGGTAGTTTTTTCTTTTCATTTTTATTAGAAGTGATCACCATAAAATCATTATACTAATATATCTGGGAAAATAGCAAACTTAACAGTCATTGGTAAAATGAAAAACAAAAATCTAAGAAATAATTATCTGAGACATGTCATAATAATAACCTGAATGTCTTCCTCACAGAAACTATAATGTCATCTGAGTTATCCAAATTTAGTAAGTTTAGTGAGTAGTTAAGAAATTTTATTGAATGAAACTTTTATCAGCAATATCCAAACTTTCTGCCAAAATCATGGATGTCATATAGTGTGTGTGCTTGCCAATCTCTATACTGTTTTTGTATATGAGCATTCATGGGAAAATTCCCTTATTCATTCAATAGATATGTATTGAGGACATAGTAGGTCTCCTATTTACTAGGAATACAACAGAAAAGTGAACTCAAGAAAACTTCCTTCATGGAGCTCTCATGATGGTTGGGGTGAGAAATTAAATAAACAACATAAATAAGAAACCTAAATATTGCATCAGAAGATAATATGTTCAGTGGAGGACATAGAGTAGGGTGATCATTTCGGGTTGTGCCCCCCTGGTGTTCTCAAGAGAAAGATAGCAGGCCTTGCCAAGGAGTAACAGGATCTGACTAGCATTGTAAGACTCATTCTGACTGCTGGAGTACAGTTATTCTGAAGGCAGTGGGGCAGAAATGAGATCACTTAAGAGACTACATTACAGTGATCCCAGCAAGGGAATATGGTGGTTTGGGCCACTATTCAACTGGAGTGGGAGAAAAACAAGGGAACAAATGGTTCCCATCCATGGGGGCTGCATATGGGCAGGAAGACTAGGCTTTCCCTCTGTGCCCTTGACCTTGCCCTTTATCATCTCCTTCTGGACTGGACTTCATCAATTATCCCAGGCTTTCAATCTCTTCCATTCTCCCAACTTCTTTCCCAAACAGACACCAACTCTCTCATTTAAAAAAAGAACACATATTTTTTTTTCCCTTTGGCTTTTGTAAATGTCAGGGAAAAGGTTACGATTGAGTTGAGAATTAGAGAATGAGTAGGAGTTTAGTATGCAGATCACAAGAAAAATCCATGCTAAGATAAACCACAACAAGTACTAGGCACCTCAACTTGAAAAGGCAGACATTCAGAGAACTGTGAATAGCTTGAGTTTGGCGTCGCTGGATCATCCTGGGACAGGGAGGAGAAGTAGGCAATTTGAGATGAAGGTGCCAAGTATCATTCATAAAGACTGCTCTCCTGAGTTTGATGTTTATGACTATATACAAGTGTGTTGGGGTGAGGGGAGTAGCAAACAGTTCATACTGGTGGAGAAGGAGGAAAACTTTGCCCTGAGAATCACATGCCCATCAGAGTAGAGGAGGATGAGAACGGCCCCATCAGGGTTCAGGATGTGCAATAGCAGCAGGCTTTTCTTAGAGGAGATGATGTCAATAACACAAGTATTTCAAGCATGGCTTGGTGCCTAAATTTAAACAATTCTACAAAGAAGAAGAGGCACTTGACTGCTTTCAGGGGACGGTCTTGTGATGAAGGACAGCAATTCTCCCTAATAAAAGTGATATTTTCTTAGGGTATCCTAGGCCTTAGCACAAAGAGATTTTGAAGAGACCCAAGGAGATATAGAAAGAGATATTTTTAAAAGAGGACTAGATCTATATTTTAGAAAGCTGCTTCTGGAAGTAAGGTGTATTAGAAAGGAAGAAGTTAGTTACATTGAGAACTGGGCAGGGGCTATTGCAATACTTCAGACAAACATGATGGAGACCTAAAAATGCAACAGGCCAACCCATGCATATACATCAGTATAATATACAAGTGTTGGCTATAAGTAAGGAGACATTTTGGAGAGGAAAATCTAACAATGGGAAATCCTGCTAGCATCAAACTTCCTTAATAGTGAGAGACTGAGTACATTAAAGTAGCAATTTATTTGATGGGCAATTGATATCTGGCAGGCTGGTGACAGCCTTGTTGCCAAGAGAGCATGGTTACAGTCTCAGCCTGCGACTTTAAAAACTTCACTGGGGGAAAAATTACAGTCAAGCCAGCAGCAGCAGGCCATGGCCTACGGCACAATATGCCGATAACTAAGTCCCAGGGAAAACTGATTTGTGGCTTCTGATCACATGCGCCGAGAGCCGCTGCTATTGACTAGTTGTGGTTCATCAGGATGTAGATCTATCTTGGCTAACAAGAAAGCACTAGAGGTCTTCATTTAGCCACTGAGCTCTGTCTCCAGGGACTGTGTGCAGCTGTCTTTACCTTCCTACCAATCAACACATCAAAAGCTGCAGAATATATTTTCACTTTCAAAAATGCAAACTGCAAGCAAGATAAAGTTGCCAAACTAGACTTGAAAGGGGATGAATGATTACAGCATGGCTCCAGATATAAAGAATAAATCATGTGTGCCCAGTCGGAATTTTCTTATGCGTGTCAACAAGAAAGATAACTGAGTCTGTATCCACAAGACATCCACACCATATTAATTTGACTAGAAAGGATTAAAACCATTTACATTGGATTTCTTACTTGAATAATTCTAAGCAGCACATCTCCTCAGAATTTCTCACTGAAGATAACTTGCTATAATGAAATTATTAGAATATTCATTTTAGTAACCCTCAAATAATTACTTGGCACTTTTTATTTCATTCATTCTGTATCAAGGCATGAATACATTTTATTTTTCATTTAATTTGGACACGTTTTTCCTTTCCTGGGAGTTTGGGCCTCCACTGGAAATAAACTCCAAATCTTTAAATGTTTTCTCAAATTATCAGTTCTTTTGACATTGATTTCAATATCATCAAGACCTTTCCTCCCAGATGTTTTCCAGGAAGACTTACCCACAAAAGGTCAACGTTGTTTCCCTGCTTTCAAGGATCATTTAGTTTCTGCACTCTTGGTTTGGGATGTGTGCAGGTGCATGAAAAAGAGAGAAGGTTACCCTTTGGTAAGCTCTATTTAATTCTCTAAAATGAGTGAAAGGTCACGCTGGGGAAGTAGGCTCCCGATGCATTTTAAGTAAAACCCAGTTGCTTTAGCTTGAAATTCCAGGTGGCCCAGTCAGGATTGGAATGCACAGTTTGGACTGCTTCCCTTTCAGTCAACTCTTAAGGGAGATGCCACTTTGATTTACTGGACTGACACTGGCTTCTCCTGAGCTGCAGGCAGGGCAGGTGCTGGACTGCCACATCAGTGGATGCCTCACCACCGGCTGTCAGTCCCTTATGGGGAGCCCCTCCTGGGAGGGGTTCTGGTCTGCCTCCCAAACTGTCTTAGAGGCATCTCCTCATAGTATTTCTTCCTGGCTCCTGCAGAAACATTAATATTATCTCACTATTTCTGATATTGCCAAATTGATGGTTCATGAAATCAGAGTGTGCACCAAATTCATTTTCATTGTTTCCTACGTGTAAAAAATAAACATTAAAAACTGATTTCATTATACATTGTTGAATGATGCAAAGACAATTTTTAAAAATAATGATAGAATTAAAGTCATATGCAAATTCAACATATAAACATCAGACCTGCATTTTAATTCAAAAAGTTTGTTAATTTCTTCATTTAGATTTCTACATAAACTCCAGGACTCATTTCATCTCCTTTATTAAGAAAATCAAAGTTAATAGCTTTTCAAGCCCATTCATTCCACAGAGGTTCCAAAAAGCTTAAAAGAATGTCTATTTCCACTGAAGGACCAGACAACACATAAACTAAACTTGCAAGACATGCCATTTTACATACCTTTGTAACATCCGGATTAGACTATGACAGTGCCTACCTCCTGGGGCAATTCTTACAGACCACCCAGGAAACTCAGCCATTGCAGAATGCAGCCAGTCTGTTGATTTAAGAATGGAGAACACTGCAATTGTGTCTGTTATAACATCAACCTGTTTATTTAGAGCACAATTCAAATCTGAAAAATAAAATTTAAATATTTGGCTTGTCCAGAGTGTGGCTCTTTGGAAGCAAATTTTTTACCTCCTGTCCTTTGTGGCATTGTGTTCCTTGTAAATCAGGACTTGGTCCAGGTGTGTCCATATATACAGATAACTCAACGGCTTCAACAAGGGTCTTATTTCATTTAATACAATACCTAAATATAAATAAAATCTGTATAGTGAAGCATAAATATCATCACGTAAGCATATTCTATTTATATATAAATTTAAGTAAATAAGTGAAATATGTAAAGCTTATTAAGTTTTATGGTTGGAGTTTCTAATACCCAAAAGGGTGTTCTATGGGTAGCTTAGTTAAGGTCGAAGGTCAGAGGGTTTGAAAAAAAAGTAAACTTTCACTTACATTTCTCTAATAAATAAATTATAGGTTTTCAGTATAGCAATCTTTGTTCTCCTCCTTTACATATTATCTATTCTGTGCAGTAATTGTTAGGGCCAAGACTCGACTAGGATGCAGGGAGCTGGTGTCTTTTATTTGGTTATTATATCATTTCAAGATTGCCTTGCCACTGTCACACCATTTACAGAAGATCCCAGTAGAGTCTACAAGAAATGGAGACTCAGAATCTGTATTTAGATGTCAGATCTCAGTATTCATGTGCTACTACAGTGCTGTCTCCCCCAAACAAGGAAGCTGCAATCAGAATTTCTCAGTTATTTGGAGAAATAACTGCATGACATATCATGTGATATTGGGGTGATCTTTCAATATGGTGGACACATAACTTCACCAAAACCAAGACCACTTGAGAGTGAGAGGGAGAACTATCAAGTCCTGATCGAGTTTCCTCAGGCAAACACATAATCAGTCTCTTTACAAATAACTTCTAGACTCCTCCAAATATATCCATTTTCCCACGGTAAATAATTTACTTCATTTTCATGTTACATTTAGAAATAGAAACAATGATCCAATTACCACTCTAATCCAACTAACAATCTACATATACCAAAACAGATTTCAGAAACTATGTTTTCTCCTATCTTTTGCAAGACACAACAATAAACATTTGGCTTTCTGAAGTTGATAAATATACAATCTCATTTTTACCTTTATAATAAGTATTTTTAGACTTCTATGATTTGGAAACATTTTCATTGCCTTAAATTGCTCCTCAAAGTTACAAATTAAATTATGAAATAAAAGCAGTGGCTATTCTTGAATTTTAACTAATAAGAAAGACAATTTTTAGTCATGGAACACTATTGCACATAATAACTTGAGTGATAGTATGTGAGTATGAGCTGTGTTTGTGGAATGGTTGGGCCTGAGAGAGAAATTATTCCCTCGGTATTTCTTCAAATATATTTCAAAGGCAAATGTAGTAAATTTTCTGCTCTATTGTTTATGTGGGGAATGGACACTTATTTATTTAATACACTTTTTATATATAAGCTAGTAATCTAATATAATAGAAGGAGCCTGAGCTTCCAACTAGAATAGAACTGAATTTGAATCCCAGGACAATTATTTATCTTTATGAATTTAAGCAAATTGTTAAATTACTAATTCTCATTTTTTCTAGTTTGTAAAATAGGGACTACAATACCTGTTATAGAGGGTTGTTTTGAAGACTGGTGGCACATAGCACAGTATCTAGCTTACAGCAGGTACTTAAATAATTATGCTGGTTTACTCCATATAAAAATAAAATACACTCTGCTAAACAATACCTAATTTTGCACAAATAATTCAGCAACCATTTTAGCATCTTATAATATATTTTTCCAAGTATTGTTATAATCCTTCATTTTTAATACAGTTTTAAGTCCTAGCTTAAAAATATGATTTTAGAAGGAATACTAGAGAGGTCTTATTCCGTTATTTAGTAACTTGGGAAATTTATGTATCATAAGCAAATTAACAGAGAAAATTTGATTTCTTTAAAAAATACAGGACTTTTCTTCTTGTGGTAGGTAAAAACCTTAAATTAAAAATCATTAGAAATTTATTATAATAATTTCTATAATCTTAGACAAATTATATCTTTCCAGAGCCTTAGTTTCCTCAAATGTAAAGTGAAGGATTTAAAACAGGTAGCCTTTTAGGCAATTTCTGTCAACAAACTTGATTATATTTATTACTTTTATTTTCAGAAAATAAGTAGATCAAAAGAAAATTTCAAAACTATTATTTTCTAACTTCAAAACAAACATTTCTGCCATTTACAATAGCAACAGGGAAGCAAAAAGGAGATGAAACAGCTGAGCCAAAGATATTCACTTACTTTCTGTATTTTCTCTATAAAATCAGATAGGAAGGAATAGAAGTAAGGGAATAAATATGAACAATAGTGAGTTGGACCGTATTTATAAGAAGGAGGAGGATGAAGAGGAGGGGGGTGAGGGGGAGGAGAAGAAGGTGGAGGAGGAGCAGGAGGAGGAGGAGGAGGAGACAAAGAAGAAGAAGAAAGAAAAAAAAAGGAAAAGAAAAAGAAAGCACCATTAATCATAATGGCCCTGACTGAAACTTCTTGATAGAAGACTTATCTCGCACCTTCTTGGTCAAAAGAATTAAAGGTCGTTGGTCCAACCTTTTCCACATGTGCTGCATTCCACCTCTGTTAAAATCCTGCCTTTTGTGTCCAATTCAAAACTCTTCAAGAAATGACCTAGGGTGCATAAGGAAGATGGTCTTCTATTTTGCCCTCATTTCCTGCAGAAAATATTTAGATGTTTGTCTATAAAAGAAATATATATGACATTCTACTTTAAAAACATAAGGCTAAAAACAAAACAAAACAAAACAAAAAAAATCCATTCAATCATAAACACATTGCAGTCAGTAGCTGTGCTTTAGCCCACAAATCATAGTGAAAGCTAGCTTCTATCTATCTACGTAACCCATAAAATTTCTTTTTAACTCAGTATTGTTAGAAACATTCTATTCCAGATTTGAAAGGATTTCCCTATTATTTTCTACCCAAAAGATTAAGTATTAAATAATGACCCAAAAAATAGATACCGCCTTATTTGTTAAGGAGACCTGTCTTACACTTTCCTAACATTATAGCCAGATTTCACGGTCACAGGAAAACAAAACACACATAATGGAGTGGTTATTAATTCAATAAATCCAGCAGCTCTCATGCTCTGGGCAAAAGGCAAAGTTAAAAGCAGCTGTTCATTGACGACATATGGGACATGGCCAGGGTGAGTAGCTGCTTTAGCACATCATCCACCACTTTTAAGGCTGACTGCACTCAATTTCTTAGACAATCTACACACCATTTTCAGTTCTGTACCTCCATAATTTATCACAACAATCCCTCAAGCACACAGATCGGAGGGGGAAAATGAAAGCAATTTACAGTATCGAGATGAAAGTAGCTAGGTGGATGGAGAAGACCTACTATGTAAATCATATCCACGACTTCAAGGAATGTTGACATAATATTCTGGAATTAATTTTTTCCAGCATTCCTATGTAGGTCACACAAAGGTAAATCTAGTTTCTCCTCCCTACCTCTTATATCTGGAGTTGTTTATCAATATGTTAAAGAGGAAATTGATTTTACCTCTCCCTTCTACAGGGACAATAAGAACCTTATGTATAAAACTTACCAATAACAATGAAAGGAATCAGTTGAAACATTAGCATGCAATCTTTATATATGTCTCCCAGTGAAAGGTCATAGGAAGACAGCAATAAAAAATAAAAAAATAAAAAGAAGGTGGACGCACAGACAAATAAGGGATAGCAATCTATTTGAAATAGTAGTCTGGATTATTGTAAACTAATCTCATTATGTCTTCCTTTAAAATATGTCCATAAAACCTGCCTCAGATTCATATCAGGAAACTAGGCTGATGGCAAACACCTTACTAGAACAACTTAGGGCATGAAATTTGTATATTGTCATGTAGTGTACACTTCCAGTAGGAGTCTGTCTTTACACTAATAAGAATAGTATGCTGATATCGTCATTAAAATCTAGGTAACTAATTACTTCAATACCAATCCTCCTCTTTCCCTTTTCTCCTTCTATCTCTTTCTTTCTTAACCTTCTTGGGTTGGTTGAAGCAGGACAAGAAGGAGCAGTTACAAGATGAGAAAAGATATTACAAGCAAGCCAGTGTCTCAGGACTGAAGGTAATAAGCAAGGACCTGGACATGTAAGAACATCCTAGGAATCTTTAAAAATGCTCTAAAGGAATTTTGATTCCTGAAGGCATGCAAGACAGGAGAGTAAGTCCTTTAATTTAGATAGTAAAGGAAAAGTTGACTTTGGAATTGAAAAATTTAACAACGTACTCACTTACATTTCTTGTTCTATAAATCAAATAAATAATTCCCTTGTTGTTGTTGTTGTTCATTGTAGACAATTTGGAAAATTAAAAAATGAAGAAGCACTCAATCCTAATAATTAGGGACAATCTTAATATCTGACTATATTTTGTCATCAGTAGTTTATTGCTTGAAATACATGCTCATGTCTTTCATGTCTAGATTTACCTTTTTATTGTAAAGGTGTAAGAAATCATTTATATATTAATGGTGTAAAATCTTTGTGTATCATACATTCTAAATATTTCTTCTTTTCTATCGCTTTATCACTATACCAAGTATTTAATGACCATTTTTTTTTATTCTTCACAAAGAATAAAAAAATTTTATAGACATAATTTAATTCTTCACCACCCCATGTGGTGGTCATTGTATACTTCTAGTAACAATGCTATTGCTATTATTAACTATAAGTATTTTATGGATTAGAAAATCGAGACATGTAGAGATTAAATATCCTGCTTGAAGCTTGTACGTAGCAGCAGAAAAGCTTTTTTATTCATTTGTTCTAATTTGTTATACATGACAGTAGAATGCATTTTGACATATCATACATAAATGGAGTATAACTTCTCATGGCAGAAAAGCTTTTTAAACTCAAATGTTCCTTTTGCAAAATTAGAGCTCTGTGTACTAGGTATATTACAATGTTCATGTTTTTGATCTATCATCTTGTGAATTCTTTTCTTTCCGTTTATGCCTACAACAACTTTGCTTATGATCAGACAGAGTCATCTTCATTTTTCTTCTAGTACTTTTATTTCTTCCTTTACATTTTATTTTTCTACCTATAATTTATTTTAGCAGATGGCATAAGGCATCCTTATTTTTCTAACTATGTAGCTAACCAAATTATCTAGAATAATTTATCTACCTGTCTTTTCTTTGGTGCTCAGAAATTCTAACTTATCAACATTAGAGATTTGTTATGTTTTGGTTCCACTATTTCAATTGTATGATAAGATATAACAGAAAGTCACCCCATTCCTCTATTTTTAAATTATTTTGCATATAATTTATCTGTTTATTTTTCCGTATAAATTTCATAAGTGTTTGAAAATCACAATATAAAGAAATTGTGTTAAGTTTATAAATTAATTTAAAAGAAAATATCTGTTCCCATGACAAAATGTTAACCTTAATGACAGGACATCTCCGTAACTGTCTTTGTTTTTTTATAGTTTAAGTACAAATTTTTAAACCTTTAAGAAGCTAAATTCTGTTTGTTATCCATTTTACTTGTTTATTGCTCAAAACAAAGAATTTATGAGTTTAGGCAGAATTGATATCTCATTGAATATCTCCTTTTTTTTTTTTTACAAAAATCACATTGTTTTTCATGCATTAATTATTATACACTTTAGTGATGATTTGTCTTTCTTTTCAAGTATAACAACAAGATGACTCATGTTTAGAGTTGCCTTTGTATTTTTCACATAAGTGGACTTTAAAATCACTCGTTATTAGCCAAGTGTGAGGTATACTCCTGTTATCCCAGTAGTTTGGGAGGCTGAGGCATAAGGTCATGAATTCAAAGCCAGCCTCAGGAATTTAGCGAGGCTCTAGGTAACTTAGTGAGAACCTGTCTTTAAAATAAAATATAAAAATGGGAAGAATAGAAGTTCACTGGGTTGGAAAAAAGGAATGAAGGGAAGGGAGGGAGGTTGGGAACAAGAAAGACAGTAGAATGAGTCAGTCAAAACTTTCCTATGTTCTTAACACAACCAGTGTAACTCCACATCATGTACAACCACAAAAACTGGGAAGTTATATTCCATGTATTATGATATGTAATTTGACATAGCTGGAGGTTAAGAAAGACCACATGTTTTGGGGAATAGCTACAACACAGAGCACCTTTGGGAGAACAGCAGAAGACCAACCCAGAATCCTGGACATTGCTTGTGCACATGGATCACTTTGAGTCCTTTTATCTTGCTGGGATGTGAAAAAATATGAATTCATATTCATTTTGCCCCTGTTGAAAATCTTTTATATGTACCATTATTTAACTACTACATGAGATTGATCAAAGAAGCTAACTCACAAACCAGACCAAAACAATAATACTTGCACCACGTAAACACCTGCTATTGTTTGGGAAGGATGTCCCAAGCAACCACCTAATCACTAGCCAAAATAAATTGTCCATTACCAAATTGGATAAGAAGTCAAGGTTGCTCTACTGCTGCAAGGAATTATGACCAACAAAAGGATTTTATTTAAATTACTAGTGGTGAGGTAGCTTTTCTAGACAGGACGTAGGGTATTTAAAATTAATTTCCTGCCATAGTTTAATTACTAATGAATTTGCTCTTTAGAAAGTCTGATGACAAAGATCACACCTATCTAATTTCAATGGGAGTATTAGTCATTGAATTAGTTAATTAAGAATATTACAAAATCAATTTTAATTTTATTATTAGTCTCAGTGTGCAAATGCTTTTGTAAAAAAACTTTTCATTAACTCCTTACCCCACTACAAAGTGTTTGAGGAAAGAATAAAGCAAATTTAGCAAAAGAGATTGTTTCGGTTCCTATACTGCTGAATTCCATATAATTTTATAAACTTATTTATTATTTTTCTGAGGATCATTCTCATAATTATATCTATTTTATCTACCTGGTTGACTTGTGGTGAGGATCAACTGAGGTAATGTTTAAGACCATCTTTTGAAAACTAAGTATTGTAAGTCCAAAATACTACAATTATGATTAAAGATAGGGTATGAAAGTTTCTTTCATACTGAAGGATACATAAAAATTCATGTTTACAATTTTTTGTACAAAGATTCCTAGGACTAAATTTCCAGGAAAATAAGGAATGATGTATTTCACATGTTTCATCAGTTCTAGATTTAACTTTATTTCTCTGACAAACTGAAGTACAAAACCTTTTACTTCATGACCTCACACATAAGAGATGACAGCTGTCAGGCAACCTCAAATACCTTCTGATTGCATTATCTTAAGGGAGAGTTGCATCTTTTTGATAGAAATTATATTTTAATGAAGATTCTAGAACCCTTGGAAAGATGTGTTGTTTTCATTAAATGTCCCCTTTTTCCCCCTTTTATATATATGGCCAGTGTTGGACAAGCAAAAAAAAGGACATACACGGCTATCTACATAAAAATGGATCACTACTGATCTCATTGTGAGTTGACTGGAACAGGATGTGAAAATACTGTGATAACTTCAGAAAATTCATATTATAAATTTGAAGGATTTATAATGTTAATAATATGATAAGAGCTAGCAAGTGGAGATATCTTTTATCTTAAGTACCACATTTTACCTTCATTTTATTTTTGCTTATTTCATACAAATTCATAAATATGATGGTGTTATTTCTTTCAGACACAAACATGTTCCTATTTGCATAAAATTTACTTATACCAGTTATCTTCTTTGCAAATAAAAGTAGAATGAAATTAGAAAATTAAATGTCATGACTAAAAAAATTCCATGACTTTTGATGACATGTAAACAATAGACTAGAACTTCCAGTTTAGGGAATAATCATGTATTTAGCTGTATATTCAATAAGATAAAATTATTTCATGAAAACAAATACCTGAAGTGGTACCTCAGCAAACTTATCAACCTAGGTTTTACCTTTATTATGTAAGATTAAGCCTATTTCTAGAAGGAAATGCACATTTAGTGGCACAAAATTAACTGTACAGCATGTGTGCACCTTATTAGCTAATGCAATAGTATGTAGAGAGAGTAGAAGGAACATACGTTATGTTAGGACTTTGCGTTCAAGGACACTGAGGATATGTTGAACCCAGAGAGGAAGGAGCCATACACAAATAGGCTTTGGCCAAAGTAAGTGATGCTATTAGTTATGTTTATAAATAATTAATGGAGGTAAAAAAAATCACTGAACTACATTTCCTTATTAGATGCTGACCAGAAAATAGCTATGTGGTATTACATAGGTATTAAAAGACCTTAAATTTATTATTCAGTATTTAAGTAAAAAATAAATTTCTGAGTGTTTACTTTATGCTAAACCCTATATGAGGTGCTAATGGTTCTAAAGTGTGACATCAAGTACATATTTAAAGTAAAATCTGTCAAGAAACTGAAGTTGAACTTGTGGAAAAGTGGAATGGGCAAATGGGATAACAAGGAAAGTGTTCCAAAAAACATTCTGCATGAAAAATTCACAAACACACAGCACAGGTAAAAGATGGTGAACATCCATTAGGTTGAACAATGAGCAATTTAGAGTTATATTTCAGACATTGTGAATGGTATGTTATGGAATCTATAAACTTCATTGTAGTTCTCCAGTCTATAATAAAGCAATTAATGGGTTTCAGCAAGCAGTTAATTTGGTTGGACTCCCAACCACAAACTTCATCTCAGACAGCAGCTCCAAGATCATGCATTCCAAAATTCAGCTGGCCTCCTTAGAATCTGCTGTGAGCATGTGTGGTTCAGGAGCCATCCACAGACTCCAGAGTGTTGATACGCGGAACATGGGACATCTCTTGTCCTTTCCAACACTAGACTCCTTTTCCTGTGACTATTGTGCCCCCCAAAACTATCCTATTCTTGAAGTCACAAAGACTGAGTTTACTTTAGCAGTTTTAGCTATGCCAGGCAGTGTCAGTTTCAGACTACCGTCTAGCCCAAACCCACAATAAAAGAGAAATTCACCTGGTGTTGATTCCTTCTTACAAGCTTCAACTTCCTTCCAGAAGTGGTCTGTTATTGTTCACTGGCTAGGTCTTTGCACCTTTGTTTCTGTTTTTATATTTTGTTTTCAGATTACATAGGTTTAATTTGCAAGGACCTAAGGACTTTTGGGCCTATTAGGCATTTATATGATCACACTGAAAGAAGTTACATTAATAGACTCCTGGTGAAAGCATTGAGAATTCTAGCAAATCTGCCTTTCTTTTTTATTTTTTTAATATTTATTTATTTATTTATTTATTTATTTATTTATTGAATCGCATCACATAAGCAGTCATACATGAAGCTAGGGCTATGATGTCCATTTTATTCCACCATATTTACTGTTCCCATGCCCCCTCAAATCTGTCTTTCTTGAAAGTTTCAGGATTCAGCAGCTGATATAAGAGCCTCTGTCTCCCAGGAAACTAACATAACTATGATCTGATGCCACAGGACTTTAAGATTTGATGAGGCATTGGTTTGATGTGTTCACCTTGAATTTCCAGTGCATAATACAATAAGAATAACATAGTTGCTGTTTAATAAGTACTGGTTAGAAACATTTGATAACTAAAGAAAGACAGTATAATGAAAAAAAGCACCATATTTTGGGTAAAAAGTCTACATTTTAAATCCCAATTCTACTTGTGACATTTTGTGCAAACTTAAACATTTTAGTGAGTCTATGGTTCAGTTGCATTTTCTATCAAATGGACAGAATACTACTAAATATTCTAATTATGCTTATATTAATGGATAGGGAGATGAAAGGTTCTAAATCTAAACAGCATAAGTGGTTGTCCTTATTTTTACTATCAATCAAACATTACTAAAAGTGATATCTTTAGATTAACTTCAGAATTAATAGGAACATATCCAGAAAATACCTTGCTGATTAAATAACAGAACTTATGCTGTTTAGAATTCTCATGAGTAAATCAGTCAGTCTATCAGTCAGGAATGGATTATTATCAGAGCAAGGTAATTCATTCAGATATAGTTAAGATACATAGAAAACTAAAATTTAGACCACTCAAGAAAATCTTTCCAGATTCTGGGAAAACATTGATCTGATCTAATCCAGTAAGTCATGAAGATCAATAATTCTCACTTTGTCTGTGCTGCAGGAGCAGACACCCAGAAGTCATGTGAGCAATTCAAATCTTGACAATTAACACCTATGTAAGCATGAATACCTATGGAAATATCTATGAAAAGTTATCTATCAAATTGACACCATAGAGTTATCTGTAGTGGTTTTATTAGTTATATAATTCAATTAATTCTTTGAGAGAATGGTACTATTACTGCTATCACTGTTGCTTTATACGTGGAAATGCTGAAGATGAGGGAGTTCTTTGCCCAAGGTCATACCTTATTAATCATGAAAACAATGATTTTAATTCAAGAGAATTTGCCTCAAAATCAGATATTTTCTCTCATAGAAGATTCTCAATTATCTACTAGTCACACTCAGAGAACTCAGAGAAAATCATGAGGCAAAGTTTAAGCAAAATTGAATATAGACAAGAAAATTTGCATTTTATGTCTCATTAGCATCTTACTGATTGCCAAGTGCTTTAATGAATGTTTGAAATATAATCCTAGCGAGCTGATTTATTGACCAAAATGATTATTGAAATATTTTTAAAATATGAAGTATGCAAAATATTCTTGCCAGGAGTGGTGGTGCATGGCTGTAATCCCAGCAGCTGGGGAGACTGAGACAGAGGATCACAAGTTCAAAGCCAGCCTCAGCATCGGTGAGGCACTAAGCAACTCAATGAGACTCTGTCTCTAAATAAAATACAAAATAAGGCTGGGGATATGGCTCAGTGGTTGAGTGCCCCTGAGTTCAATTCCTGGTACCAAAAAAAAAAAAAAAAAATTCTTAGATTAGTAGTCTTTTCTAATTTTTATTATTAGTTCTTTTTAGTTATACATAACAGTAGAGTCAATTTTGACATATTTATATAAACATGGAGTATAATTTATTCTAATTAGGATCCCAGTCTTGTGGATGTACATGATGTTGAGATTCACTGTGGTATATTTACATATTTACATAGGAAAGTTATGTCAGATTCATTCCACTGTCTTTCCTATTCCTATCCCCCTTTTCCTTCCCTTCACTCCCTTCTGACTAATCCATTGAACAGGTAGTATTAATTTAGTATAAAAATGTATTATAGAAAGCTGGGCACAGTGGCTCAAGCCTGTAATCCCAGCACCTAAAGTCTGAAACAGGAGAATCGCGAGTTCAAAGCCAGCCTCAGCAACGGTGAGGCACTTAAGCAGGCAACTCAGTGAGACCCTGTCTCTACATAAAACACAAAATAGGGCTGGGGATGTGGCTTAGTGGTCAAGTGCCCCTGAGTTCAATCCCCAGTACCAAAAAAAAAAAAAAAAAAGTATTATAGATTATGTTCCAGAATTCTATTGCTGATCGGATTTCACCAAAGTATTTATTTTTGACACATCTTCTTTTGTTTTATTAGCATCTTTAAGGAAAAGATTTTTCCTAAACCCATATGAATCAGACAGTAGACTAAGAAGCTCATTTTTAGTAAGCGGCCTGCTCAATTAACACCTCTATTTTTAACCTTCTTCAAAAGTTGTAATTTATCAAATTCTTACTTTCAGAGTCCTGGAAAAAAACATGCAATAACATCCTTTACTAAACATATTTGAAAACAGCATAATTTAAATTTATATATTTTAACTTCCAAAAATAGAAAATTAGTAAGAAAAATTCTGCTACTCTGAAATTTTCAAGAAAATGAAGAGAAAGTAAAAAGGAAAAAACTTATTTTTTAATAATCTGCAAAAAAATTCATACTGTATGTCAGTTTTCCTAGATTTCTTTGTTCTGCAACTGATTTACTAAGATCCCTATTTTGTTAAAAGAAGTGTTAGAAATATGAATATAAAATTCCTCAAATCCCACCAAGGTTTTCTTTGGCTATTAATCATAGCCCCCAAAATGAGATTATATTCAATTTAACAATCCATGTAGTAATACTTCTTTAGGAAAATAGGCTCATAATGTCCTTTCTCTTATTTATACGTATCATTTTTTAAAAGTCAATCTTAAAAATGTGCAACATTTGTCAGATAAATCATTAGAGCATGATTATGTATATGGATTTCAAAATATCCTAATGGATTTTCCTTAACCCTATCCTGAATGGTAAAAATGTTGAAAATTTTTAGGTAGGATATAAGTGATAAATAAAATTCACTCTTTTGAAACAGCATAAGTGTGCCTAAAATTCTAACAAAAGTTCACTAAAAAAAAAAAAAGAATCAAACATAAAGACAACTTGAGAAGCCAAATAACATCCCCACCAACTCCAGCAGTACTCATGTGTGGATCAGATTTTTACAATGAAAGCATGTTATTTCAAAGTTGAAACAATTTTTACATTCAAACTTACACACAACTTATAATTTCTAAACAATAGTAAAATTCCCTTTAAAAAGTTTATCTTGTAATTTCAAGAGAATTATTAAATATTCTATGCTGATTTGCAATTTTATATTCTTACTCCTAATACTAAAATTATAAGTGATAGGTAAAACATTTTATTTTTAATCTTACAGATAAACTTTAAGTTTTGCTCTACAATTGCTTTGTGGCAGCATATATATTTATTTATAGACCTACTCAACAGAATCATTCTACATTCTTTCAATAATAGATTGATGATAGTGCATGCCTGCAATCCCAGTGGCTCAGGAGGCTGACACTGAAGAATCACAAGTTCAAAGCCAGCCTCAGCAACTTAGCCAGACCCTAAGCAACTTCACAAGACTATGTCCCAAAATAAAACATAAAAAGGAAGGGATGTGACTCAGTGGTAAAACATCCCTGGGTTCAATTCCTGGTATAAATAAATAACTAATAGATTGGCACTTTTTATCAAAGTACTCAAAATATTGTTGATAATTAAAAAATAAAGGTAATAAAACAAATGTGAGACACATAGATACTGATAGAAATTATTGATGTGTGTGTGTGTGTGTGTGTACAATAGGCATCATCAGTAGTTATATTTACACAGTGATATCAGGTATTATTTGTTTGTTTGTCTGTTTTGGTACCAGGAATGGACCCAGAGTGCTTAACCACTGAGCAGCATCCCCAACCCTTTTTATTATTTGTTATTTTGAGACAGAATCTTGCTAAATTACTTAGGGCCTTGCTAAGTTGCTGAAGCTGGCCTGACTCATCTGTGATTCTTCTGCCTCATTCTTCGTGTTGCTGGGATTACAGACTTGCACAACCATGCCAACTATTTTTTATATATGTAATTTTTCTCTAAGCTACATGCACTAGTTTTACATAAGAAAAAATTATATTTAAAACCTATCTTACTATAAGATTACAGTAACTAATTATAAGCTTATTGTCCCAATTATATTTCCTTGTGCTTTCAGTACAAATAATGAAGTAATATCTTGTGTGAATATTCACGTCACCTTTTCAAAATTTCCAGGAAAATAATTACTTAGAAAGCCATTTGTTCCAACAGTGTTCAAAAAATGAAAGACTATATTTCAGAAGAAAGAAAGAAAAACTGAGAGGAAAGGAGAATCATTGATTGGGTGTTATGTTTCTGCCTTTGCAGTGATTTTAGTGGACATTCTGTCAACACTCAACTCTAGACTAAGGACTGGCAGGATGGTGGGAATTTCATGTTAGTTAAACTGAAGAATCATAGCAAGTCATTTATCTCACAAAGGCTAATATAACAAACTCTATTGCTCCGTTGGGCAAATAGAGTCATTTAATACAGATGGTGCAGATTGCAGTGTTGGAAACTGGGAAAATAGGGGAATTCATTCTACTGTGTGTACTCCCTAAAACAGCCATCCCCTTAAACGAGCAGTAGGAAGATTTTTTAAAAATCTTGTAACCAGATACTGGCTTAAATGTTTTTCTACATTCCAGTTTTCCCACAGCTGAAGCCATTCCTCATGCTTGAGATCTGAGGCTCAACTTCTAAGATGCCACTTATAAAACCTAGATTTCTTTATTGCAGCAACTTTTAATAATTTGAAGATACTACATCAAGCACAATAGCAGCAGGTGGGTTACAAATTAAAATACATACAAGAGAAATATGACTATGCCAACAGAGTTTTCTGAAAGTCAAACTTATCTCATGCATTCTGTTTGAGTACCATACTGTCTTAATTTAAAAGCAAATTAAAATCTAATCTGAGTTTTGTCCAAAATATTTGTATATGTTTCAGATCCATGAAAGACAAAGAATGAACTACTGGGCATCATGTATCAACCACTCTATTTATTCCTAAGATAACGACTACAATAATTAAAGACATCATTCTGAAATTTCTTGACTTTATTGGAACTGTATGATCCTTATAAAACAGTGGCTTCTTTACATGTTTATGGTGTTTACATAAATGAGCCCATACCATAAGCATTCTTCTGCTACTTGATTTCTTTCACTTCATCTCTGATTCTTCATGAATTTAGTGAATTTGTGTTTATGGCATTATTTCTACCATTTTCTTATATGTATTTAATGTATCTTGGTTTTCTATGCTATTTTTGCATTCTTTGGGATTGATTTTTTATATTTCCATTTTACAATCAATTCATTAAGAAATTACATGCTATTTTAATTCTTTAAGGGGTACCCTTAATTTTTACCATGCATACTTAAAATATAAGGATCTTAAATTTTATAAAACCAATTATACTGTATGTTCTTGCATGATTATTTCACATGATCTTAACAACTTCTGTTATCCTCTTTATATTATTTGTTATTATTATTCTATATTTTCATCATACACATTTATTAATTTCACTTTACTATTTCTTCTTGCATCTCAGTACTTCCTTTCAAAGTCAGTTTTCATTTTCCTAAAGAACACACTTCAAATATTCTTTTAGAATGGTTGGATGGTGACAAATTTCCATTTCAATTTGTCCATGATGATATTTTTCTTCTTTCTTAAATAATTATTTAGCTAAGCTAAGACATATGTAACTCAGCCGGGCGCGGTGGCTCAAGCCTGTAATCCCAGCACTTAGGGAGGCTGAGACAGGAGAATCGCGAGTTCAAAGCCAGCCTCAGCAATGGCGAGGCGCTAAGCGACTCAGTGAGACCCTGTCTCTACATAAAACACAAAATAGGGCTGGGGATGTGGCTCAGTGGTTGAGTACCCCTGAGTTCAATCCCCAGTACC
>CM053408.1:38464256-38502967 GCA_028644305.1 Xerus rutilus
CAAAAAAAAAAAAAAAGAAGACATATGTAACTCAATTATTCTATAATGTTTAGTTTCTAGTGTTACTCTATGAATTCTGCCCTTATTTTGATATCATTCCTCTTTTCTCCCAAACCACATTTTTCTTTTTTTTTTCAGTAAATATTATTTACTAAGTTATTACTATATTCTAAGTCCTGCAACAAACCATGAGACAAAAATGAATAAGGTAGCATTCCTGTCATCAAAGAACTGAGTATAGTGATGAGTATGTACACACGATTATAATACAATGAGCAATGATAGATGTATGCAGTGGATATTCTGATAAATGAGTAGAAGATACTTAACCACATATGGGGGGTATAATACTCAGGGAAGACTTCAGACCAAAAAATGATAGCTGACCTGAATGTTAAGAGATGAATATCAGGAAAGAGACAGACTACAGAGTGAAGAGTACAGAAGGAGCAAAAGAAAAATCTGAGTTGCATAAGAACTTTCAGGACTAAAATATTTTAGATACTTTAGTAGTTATATCATATTAGTTCAATCTCCCTTACCAGATCGGAAATTCCCAAAAACATACTTAAATATTTTTTAAGTCTTCCCACTGCTTAGAATAGTGAGTGAAGTCTTCACTGAATAAGTATACAACTAAAAAAATAATAATCTTAAAATGTCTTGATACCACTCTGACATTAGGTAATCCCACTGAACATGCATAAGTGGACATGAGTATTGTTATATCCTACTGAAAACCAATTCAACTTTAAGTTAATATACAACTTAGAATTATTTCAAGGGAAGGACTGTACTTACAATTGCTAATATATTATTATTACTACTTTGACAAATAACACATTTTAAATTACATTATTCCAGTTTTTCTCCATAAAGTCTTAAGTATCTCTTGGGGCTATACTGGACATAAAAATGATAAAAGAAGAGGGTGTGGTTATTCAATTAACAAAAGGTTGCTAAGCAAACACTATCTATCATAACTTTATTAACCATTGCATGAGAAATAAAGTATTTGGAACAATACCATTTGCATAAGAATCATATGATCATCTCAATAGATGCAGAAAAATCATTTGACAAAATACATCACCACTTCATGTTCAAAACACTAGAAAAACTAGGGATAATAGGAACATATCTCAATACTGTAAAAGCTATTTATGCTAAGCCCAAGGCCAACATCATTCTAAATGGAGAAACATTGGAAGTATCCCCTCTAAAAACTAAAACAAGACAGAGATGCTCTCTTTCACCACTTCTATTTAACATAGTCCTTGAAATTCTAGCCAGAGCAATTAGACAGATGAAAGAAATTAAAAGGATATGGATAGGAAAAGAAGAACTCAAACTATCACTATTTGCCAGAGACATGATTCTATACTTAGAGGATCTGAAAAATTCCACCAGAAAACTTCCAGAACTAATAAATGAATTCAGCAAAATAGCAGGATATAAAATCAACCCATAAATCAAATGCATTTCTGTACATCAGTGGCAAATCCTCTGAAAGAGAAACTAGGAAAACTAACCCATTTACAATAGCCTCAAAAAAAAAATTACTTGGGAATCAATTTAATGAAAGAGGTGAAAGACCTCTACAATGAAAACTACAGAACACTAAAGAAAGAAATAAAATAAGACTGTAGAAGATGGAAAGATCTCTTTTGTTCTTGGATAGGCAGAATTAATATTGTCAAAATGACCATACTACCCAAAGCACTATACAGATTCCATGCGGTTCCAATCAAAATCCCAATGATATTCCTCATAGAAATAGAAAAAACAATCATAGAATTCATCTGGAAAAATAAGAGACACAGAATAGCCGAAGAAATCCTTAGCAAGAAGAGTGAAGCAGGAGGTATAGCAATACCAGACCTTAAACTATACTACAGAGAAATACTAACAAAAACTCTATGGCACCAAAGTAGACTGGTAGACCAATGGTACGAATAGAGGACACAGAAACAAACCCACATAAATGCAGCAATCTCATAGTAGACAAAGGCACCAAAAACATATATTGGAGAAAAGATAACCTCTTCAACAAATGGTGCTAGGAACACTGGAAATCCATATGCAGCAAAATGAAATTAAACTCCCATCTCTCACCATGCACAAAACTCAACTCAAAATGGATCAAGGACCTAGGAATCAGACCAGAGACTCTGTGCCTAATATAAAAAAAAGAAGGCCCAAATCTTCATCATGTCAGATTAGGCCCCAACTTCCTTGAAGAGACTCCTAAAGAGCAAGAAATAAAATCAAGAATCAATAAATGGGATGGATTCAAACCAAAAAACTTTTTGTCAGAAGAAACAATCAGTGAGGTGGAGAGAAAGCCCATGTTTTGGGAGCAAATTTTTACCACAAGCACATTGCATAAAGCACTAATCCCTAGGATATATAAAGAACTCAAAAAACTTAACACACACAAAAAAATTAATAAATGGACTAAGGAACTGAACAGATACTTCTCAGAAGATATAAAATCAATCAACAACTATATGAAAAAATGCTCAACATCTCTAGCAATTAGAGAAATGTAAATCAAAACTACTCTAAGATTTCATCTCACTCCAGTCAGAATGGCAGTTACTAAGAATACAAACAACAATAAGTAGTGGTGAGGATATGGGGAAAAAGTACACTCTTACATTGCTGGAGGGGGGCTGAAAATTGGTGCAACCACTCTGGAAAGCAGTATGGACATTCCTTAGAAAACTTGGAATGGAAACACCATTTGACATGGCTATCCCACTCCTCGGTTTATACCCAAGGACTTAAAAACAGCATACTACAGTGATGCAGCCAAGATTTACAGTAGCACAATTCACAATAGCTAAATTGTGGAACCAATGTAGATGCCCTTCAATAGATGAACGGCAAAAGAAATTGTGGTATATATACACAATAGAATATTTCTCAGCATTAAAAGAGAATAAAATCATGGCATTTGCAGGTAAATGGATGGAGTTGGAGAATATTATGCTAAGTGAAATAAGCCAATCCCAACAAACCAAAGGCCGAATGTTTTCTCTGGTTAGTGAATGCTGATCCATAATGAAGGTGGGCAGGGGCATGGGAGAAATGGAGAACCTTTGGATAGGCCAAAGGAGAAGGAGGGAAAGGGGGGAAATGGGGGTCGAAAGATGGTGGAATCAGATGGACATCATTACCCTAGGTGTATATATATATGAAGACACAAATAGTTTGACTCTTCTTTGTGTACAACCAGAGAAATGAGAAATTGTGCTCCATATATATACAATGAATTGAAATGCATTCTGCTATCTTGTATAAAAAATTAGAAGAAAGGATGGAAGGAAGGAAGGAAGGAAGGAAGGAAGGAAGGAAGGAAGGAAGGAAGGAAGGAAGGAAGGAAGGAAAATACCATCTGCAATTAAGATAAATGTTTAGTCCCAACTTCTCATTTTATAAACAAGCATTTCCGGGACTATTCCACCTATATTTAAGGTTACTTTTTTTTCATCAATTCTGAGAAATGCTTAGATAAGATCACTTTATTTCTGTTTATAAAATGTTCTCTATTTTCTCTCTATTTCCAGTTAAATATGTTCTCAACCTCTCTTCCATATGTCTTAACTTTTCTTTCATATTTTCACTTCATTGTGTTTATATTTTAATTGATAATTTCTTTTGATCACTTTTATAATTAATTTATTCTTATTTTAATAGTGTCTGATATTTTAATTGTTTATCCTAAATATTAAGTTCATAGCTTAGATTTATAAACTTTTAATTTCTAAAAATTATGCCTTTTATTTTCTCAAGCCTACCTGGAAATTTTTGATAGTATAAATGTTCCTTAATTATACAAAAAAATTTTCTTACCTGTCTTAAACATTTAGAGAGATTTATTATTTCTAATTGACATTTTCAATACCTAAATTACATATCCAAATGATTTGTTTGTAGTTTCTGCTTTCACTTATAGTACCTTGATTACACATAAAATTTGTAATTTTACTTTAGCTCAGGTTCAAAGAGTCAGGTTTCATCTCTGGAAATCTCTGAACAACAGCTACACTGAGTGGGAAGAGTTGCATACACTGAACTCCCTGTCTCTAATATTTTAAAATTGGAACCACGGGAGATTTGTTTTCTTATAATCACAAATATGAATTAATAAGATTGCTATATTTTAACCAACATTTCTAAATTTTTGTGGTGCATTTTTAGCCTACTATAGTATAAAATGGAAATTCTGTCCTTTAATTTTATATTTGGTAAATTTAGTTTATCCCATTATAGCAGTAATTGATAGTATTACCTGACCAGAGCCACATCTAGATGACTATTGGCACTCTGTCTCTTCTATCAGTTCTAACAAATTTTAGATTTTTTTTTTGTTATTTAAAACTATCACTAACTAAATTATGTAAGTTATTGGTACAATCAAATTTTATTAAAGATATAGCTTTCAAAATATCTAAAACTACGTTCTTATAGGAGGACTGTGGACTTGATATCAAATATATTACCATTCTCACACTCTATATCATTTTCTTCAATTAACAAGTAACATGAAAATGCAATTGATTTACACATTTTTAATCAATAAGAAGCTAGTTATTGAAAATAATCTGAGTCTAAGAAGTGTTGACTATTCTTGATATAATTTGGGTCCAAACATCACAATCTACAGGGAAAAAATTGTTTTTAAAAAACTTAGGTCCATTCTGATATGTACAGAGCTTGAGAGTTGTCAGTTGTTTCTAACAGAAGTAAAAGGAAAAAAAAAAAAAACCCTGAAAAATCAACAACTCATCTTATATCTATCAAGGAAGTAAGGTTCCAGTGCAAGCCACTGCCCTCAGAATTGGAGAAATAGTCAGATACATGCTATCACAACGTACTGGAGCAGAAATTTCCATAGAAACCAGACCAAAAATCTTCACAAGAACTAGTGATATGCTAATTACATTGATTTGATCATTACACACTGTGTACATGTATTGGAACATCACATGGTATGCATAGGAACCAGACCAAAAATCTTCACAAGAACTAGAAACATGCTAATTACACTGATTTGGTCATTACGCACTGTGTACATGTATTGAAACATCACATGGTACCACACAAATATGTACAATTATCAATTAAGTTTAAAAAATAAAGCTATGATAGAAAAACTATGAACAACAGATTTCTGGAGGCAAATAATATCAGACATTAAACTACCAATTCAGTAAGGCTAGAGATCAGAGAATACAATGCAGAATAAAAGCAAAATAAAACAAACAAACAAAAATACATACATATGCAGGATGTAAGAGTCCAGGAAATCAAATCTAAAGAAAAAATATTAAAAGGAGATGGGAGAAAAAAATCTTACCTATAGAAAAGCAAAAATAAGAATTATATCTGAATGTTCCTCAGGAACATGAATGCAAGAAAGGAGAGACAGTGAAATATTTTAAGTGTCAAGAGAAAAAAATCAACCTAGAATTTTGTACACTATGATATTACTTTCCCAGGCAAACCAAAGACCTGCCTTGCAAAACTGTTAAAAGAAGATCTTCAGAAAGAAGGAAAATTATATTGGTCAGAGACTCAGAACTATTTAAGGAAGATTATTAGAAAATGAATAAGTGACTGAAATTATTTTGAAAAATGATCTTTCATCTACTTGATTTACCTGACAGATAAGGTTAGTTCAAAATAATAATAGCAGCAATGTTATTGGTTGTGAATGTTTATGTGTATAATAAATAATGTATATATTCTGATACATAAGTGAAATGCATGACAGCTATGATATAAGGAAGGAATTAGGATTATTTTGTCTATAAATTACTTATACTACTTCACAAAAAGTTATAAGTTTTTTGAAAGTAGACTTGGATTTGTTTAAATGTGTATGGGAAACTTTGGATAAATCACTGAAAGTAACAAAAAAAGAAGTCCAACTGATGCTAAGAAATGAAAGTGAAGTCACCTAAAATGCTCATTAAAACCACAAAAAGCAATAAAAGAGTAGGAGATGAATTAGAGCAAAAAACATAAGCATGGTTATGTTTTACTTAGACTGAATGCATACGTTAGAAAATGAAGACATAAAATCAGTAATTCAAGTAACAAGGACAACAAATAAAAAATAGTAACAAACATTGTAAATTTGAACTCAACTGTATCAACATCACTTAAAATGTCAGTGACCTAAATACACCAATTTAAAACACATATTGCCCCAACTGCATGTTTTTTATGAGAAACTCAGTTTAAATGTAAAGCTACATATAGACTAAAAACAAAGAGATGGAGAAAGATCTACTATACTAGGTATAATTAAAAGAAAACAGGTATAGCTATACTCATTTCAAGTAGAACAAACTTCAGAGCAATAACAACTTTCAGGGATAAAAAGAAGCATTATTTAAGGATAAAGAGGTCAATTCTGCAAGAAGACACAACAATCTTCAACATATCTATGTCTAAAAACAGAGGATCAAAATACATGACACAAAAACTGATAGAGCTCCAAGCAGAAAGACATAAATAAAACCACTGTATAGTTGGAACTTTTAATGTCACTTTGTCCAAATTGAACAGATGCAAAAGGCAAAAAATTGGGAAGTACATAGCTGAACTCAACAGTATCATTTAGCAAATGGAAAAAATTGTCATCTATAGAGTAATCCAAAACAAAAAAATACACATTCTTCTTGAACTCACATGGAATTCACTATATAGGTCAGAGTGATAGTGAACCACAGATCCCAGTCAATCATTTTATCAGATATGGCCAGATAGTCCATAAAACACTTCTTAAAATAATACAAATTGCATAATGTCTGCTCTCATACCATAATGAATTAAACTAGAAATCAATAACAGAAAGCTAGAAAATAGCAAATAACTTATAAACAACACATTTCTGAAAAACAAATGGATCAGTGAAGAAATATCTAGAAAAATAAAATACATCTTGAACTGAGTTAAAATGAAAATGCAATTTATGAAAATATGTGGGATACAATGAAACTGTACTTAGGGAGAGATTTATAGCATTGAATCCATACATTAGGAAAGAAGGAAGATATAAAATCAGTAGTCTAAGCTTCCAATGTAGGAAACTCCAAAAAAGAAGAGTAAAAAGAGTAAATATAATTCAAAGCAAGTAGAAGAAAATTAAAAATTGGAGCAGAAATTAATGAAATTAAAAACAAGAAATCAACAAAGAAACTCAACTAAATCAGAAACTTGTTCTTAGAAAATATCAATAAAATCAATATTAGCCTCCAAACAGGGTAACTGACAAAGAGAGAATACATTACTAATATTAGAAATGCAAGATATGAGGACAGTATAGTTGCAAGGCACATTGACAGTACAGATGGTCCCTGACCTATGATTTTCTGACTTTACGATGGTGTGAAAGTGCATTTAGTTGTAACCATACACTGAATTTTGAATGTTGGTCTTTCCCCAGCTTGGCAACATGCACTAGGACACTCTATCACTATGGTGGGCAGTGGCAGTGAACCACAGATCTCAGGCAGTCATGTTATCATAAGGGTAAACAACTGACACTCCACAATGTACTGACTCCCCTAATGGTGCTAAGCTGTGATGCTTGGTACATTTGGTATATTAAATGCATTTTTTGACTTAATGATATTTTCAACTTATGATAAGTTTGTCTTGATACAAACCCATCATATGTAAAACCATTACCTGTATGACGAAAGAATAATGGATAATTCTATGCTCACAAACCTGAGTGTCTAAATGAAATGTAACAATTGCATGTAAGACTCAATTTATCAAAATCCACACAGGGTGAAAACGATACGTTGAACAGGTCTATATCTATTAAAGAAATCAGATCATTAAATAATAACCTTTCAAAAAGAAAACACCAGGGCCAGATGAGATTACTGGTGAATTATACAGTAAACTTTTAAGGAATTTCTAATTCTCTACAATGTGTTTCAGAAGATAGAAGCAGAAGGAATATTTCCTATCTCCTTCTATGAGCTCAATATTACCATAATACCAAATCATGTATTATAAGAAAAATTTCCAGAAAAACATCTTTCATGAAAATTGGTGCAAAAATCTTCAACAAAATATAAGCAAATTAAAAAAGAAAAATCAGCAAATTAAATACAACAATATATAAAAAGAATCACAAGTGGCATTTATTTATCCCAGGTATGCAAGGCTGATTCAACATCTGAAAATCAAGACTTGGTAACCAGGGGTGATAGAGAACCACCGTGAAAGCATTGAGACAACAGCTCATAATGCCTATTCAGGCAATCTGACAGGAAAGACAAGAATTGTCAATAATATCACCAGGCTAAAAAAGAAAAATAACATTAGTTTATCAGTAGTTGCAAAAAAAACCTGACAAAATACACAATGAACTTGTGATGAAAATTCTCAGAAAATGACTAGAAGTTGTTAAATTGAATTTTTCAAGGAATCTGTCCATTTCAACTTGAAAAAGAACACCTACTTGTATAAGCTCTCAGGGCCATTCAGTGAAACTATGGATAAAAACCTCAGTAGGCCAAGACAACTTAAATTGTTTAAGATCAATTTTCTGCCAGATATATAAAGTAAGGGCTTGACATATAAATTTAAGTTCAATTCTAAAAAATGGTTTTTACAACCAAGTTTTTAGTATGAGATTTGTATCCACCATGCTTGTTGGTATAAACTATTAAAGTCACTCTGCAAGGACTAAAAGGCCTAAACCTAAGGTTTATAAAATATGAATCCACTTGGACATAAGCATAATGATCAGAAATGAAAAATTATTCATGATTATAAATTATGCAGTCCTGGAATATATAGAACTAGGAGGATTGGATGGAAGATCCTTACAGTAATAAAGATAACAAGTCCAGACAATAAGTAGAGCCACAAACCATGCAGGAAACCTGAGGCCAAATGCCACTGGGAGAGTAACAAAAACAATACACTCCAGGAGTATATTAAATTAGGAAAAATAAGACTTTGTAACCAGGGGTGATAGAGAACTACTGTGAAAGCATTGAGAGAAGAGCGCCTAGAGCCTATTCAGGCAATCTGACAGGAAAGAAGAATTTTTCTGCTAGAGACTTCCTGTTTCAGTTCCAACATGTAGAGAATTTGATAAATATCACTCTCAGCAGAAACATGAAACCCCTGAAAGAAATTAAAACCATTGTGTTTTCTTGATCTTGTCAGATAAATAAAGTAGTAGGGAACCCCCCCAAAAATCTGGAGAAACAGGTAAATCCAGAGTTCCATCTGAGATGTGCTTATCTAGAACAGAAGCCAGCAGAATCATAAACATGAGAAAATACTTAATGGTGATTTTGATGAATTTCTGGAGGCTGAATGTAGAATGATGTAAGAGAGAAATGTCTGAAGACTAGAGTTTTAGGGGGATCTAAGAAACTGGTTCACCATGCAGTAGATACCCACTTAGCAGAGTCCAGTGAGATGAATACACACATAGATAATGTTGTATGAAGTAGATTTATTTCATATATATTTAAACAACAAGAGACAAAAGGAATCTAGGATCCATTGTGAGATAAGACCTAGAAAGCCAAGGCTAAGGAAAGATGCCCAGATGGTACAGAAACTTACCTGTGCTCACTTATACCACAGCCGAGGGACTCTGAAAGGCAGCCTACCCTGAATTACTTCACAGATCCTGAGAGTCATTAGGCAAAACTTTGAAGAGCATCCTGCTTTCAGGTGAGAGAGAAATAAAACTCAGGTTGTCCTGTGCAGTTCCTTTCTACTTCAACAGGCTGTATTCCCTGGGAGGGACAGGAAAAAGCCCTCAGCTATTTGGATAAGTTTCCTCCTGTCTCTGGATATTGTATTCCCAGCACACATCATGGTTATTCTTAAGAACTATAAGCAAGGAAAAGAGGAGAGAACTAGGTCAGTCTCAAGACTATCCAGAGAACTGTCCTGTATGTCCCTACACTTCCATGGGTTTTACTTTTAGGAAGCCCACCAAGTTTTAATGGGAAATTTCCCTTCTGCTCTGATATGGAAAGAGAAGAGTAACCACAGGGAAATAAAGCCATGGTGTTCTCCGTAACAGAAACCTACACTCCAAGGCAACAAATTATCCCAGAGTCTTCTCTCATCTGGAGAAAGATATTTTTCCACATTCCAGCTCTCTTTACTCTTCCTGTCTCACCTATGAGGAGGGATTGGAATGTCACACCCAAAGCATAGGCCCACTAAAAGACACTTTCAGAATCATAAAATTTAGAGAGTACTTCCTCCTCCACCATACCTTACCAGAACACCAACAAGTCTCCAGTGGAATAGCAGTGAACTATAGCTCAAAAATCTACAAGACTCAGAATCTGGATAAGGGAGAGTTCTTAGGGAAGCTCAAAGATAACATAAGAGTCAAGGACAAGTGCACTAGAGAGATTTGAAACCTCTGTCACAAAACATTAACACAGTAAACATTAAACAGAACCTAACTCACACATGTTAACACAAATCCTCACAGTAAAATTCCATTAACTCAGTATTTATTACTCAATGCAATAAGTCCAGTTTTAAGAAAAAAAGCTATAAGGCATACACCCCAAAATTAAAAATAATTTGAAGAAATAAAGCATCAGAGGCACAGGTAGAATATTTATTTGAAGTTACCAGGTAGGGCATCTAAAAGAACTATAATTCATATGTTAAAGACTCTAATTGAAGAAGTTGGCTCCATGAAAGAACTGATAGGTAATACACACAGAATATGGGAACTATAAGAAAAATCTTCATATCTTCATGGTTTGGGATATAGTAATAAATTGCTTTGTTGAAAAAGAAATTTTTTCTCAAGAAAGGACTTTATCAAGAAAGTGAAAAGATAATCTACAGAATGGGATAAAATAACTTCAAATCATGTATCTGATAAAAGTTTAATATCCTCAATATATAAAGAACACTTATTACTCAACAACAGGAAGTGTGACAACACAATTTCAAAATGAGCAAAGGATCTGAATAGTTATTTCTTTAAAGAAGATATACAAATGGACAACAGATATATGAAATGATGTTCAATATCATTGGTCATTAAGGAAACCAAATCAGATCACAATGATATACTGTTTCATATCAATTAGAATAATTTTAAGCAAAAACAATGGAAAACAACAGGTGTTGGCAAGAATGTGAAGAAATGGAAAGGGGAACCACTGTATATTGTTGATAGGAATGTAAAATCATGCAGCTGTTGTAGAAAGTTTGGCAGTTCTTCAGAAGTTCAAATATAGAATTGTCTTATGATCCACAAATTCTACTCTTAGCAATATACTCCAATAATTGAAAATATAATTTCACACAGAAATTTGTAAATTAATGTTTATATCAGCATTTCTTATGGTAACCAAAGTGAAATAACCAAATTTTCATTAGCAAACTATAAGAAAAACCAATTTGTATTAATACATACAATGAAATATCATTTATCAATGAAGGAACAAAGAACCAACATATTCCACAACTTACATGAACCTCAAAAACATTATACCAGGTGAAAGAAACAAAACACTAAAATTATATATTTCATCATCCCTTTTATATGATATGTCCAGCAAATCCAGAGATAGAAAGAAGTTTTGTGATTATTACGATGGGATAGGTACAAAGGGAAATGGGGAATGATAACTTAATGGCTATGGAGTAGTTTTCCAGGGAATGAAAGTTTTGAAACTAGAGAGAGGTATTATTTGCACTACATCATGACTACACCAAATGCCATTGAACTGTACATTTCAAAATGGTTAATTATATGTTATATGAATTTCATCTCAACAAATGCGAAGACTAGATCCCAAAAGCACAAGACAGAAATTAAGAAAAACTTTGATGAAGTCTGTGCACAACTGAGAAAAGGATTAGTGAACATTAAGAGGAGTCAAAAAAACTTCTCAAACTTAAATGGAGGAGAAAAAAAGGCATGAGGGGAAAAAAACAGACCAGAATATCTAAATAGGACAATTTCAATGATATAACATATATGTAATTAAAATATCAGAAGGAAAAGAGAGGATATAGCAGAAAGACATTTAAGATAATAAAAGCCAAGAATGTTCTCAAAGTAATACCAGATACCAAACTATATATCTAAAAATTTTGTAGAACACCAAACAGGAAAAACATAAAAATCCCACATTTAAACATACTGAATTCATGGAGGAGGTGAGGGGTGGGAAAGGGGAATGGGTATAGTAAAGATGGTTGATTGAGATCGTCATCACTACCCTTGGTGTATGTATGAAGACACAATTGGTGTGACTTTATCTGGTTTGCAACCAAGGAAATGGAAAAACTGAGCTCTATATATGTACTATGACTTGAAATGCAATTAAATAAACTAATAAAAAATTTAAAAAAAAAAGACAAGGACACTAATCCAGCTATACTTCTTTTTTCTCATTTGTTCATTTATCTATTCATTCTTTTTTCTTTAAACTGTCACTTAATTTGGCCTATGTATATATGTCAAGCATTCTGTTGGATTCTGGGGACTTGAAATTTAATAAAGTCTTATCTTTTAAAAAAAATAAAATAAACATGCCGAATTTAAAATACAGAAAACCCAAGACAATGAGCACATCTTAGAAAAAGCTGGAGGAGGAAACACAGATACATGGAAGAACAAAGATAAATATTACAAAGGACTTCTCATAAGAAACCATACGAACAAGAGAGTGTAGTAAATATTTTGAGTATTAAAAAAGAAAACCACAAGCCTAGAATTTTATATCCAATGAAATTGTCCTTCAAAAGTGAATAAGAAATCATTTCTCACACAAACAAAACCCAAGAAAATTAGTTGGCAGCAGGCCAATCCTGAAAAAAATATTAACATTTTTTCAGGTATGAAAATGATAATAAAAGTATTAAGTAAGTATACATTAAAAAGGAAAGCATTGGAGAATGAATAATTGAAGATAAAATGAAATCGTTTATTTTTCTAATTCCTAATTGGTTTTAAAATGACTATAGTAATTATAGAAACAATGTATTTTGTGAATACAGAGTATACTTAAGTGAAATGGATTAATATGATAAAGAATAGGAAAGAGAACTTGAAAATATTCTGTTTAAGGTCTACCCCCTCCACATGGCTGCAAAGAACAGAACGTTGCAATTTTAGGAGAAACCACAGAATTTACATGAACAGCAACATATTGGGCTTCACTTTTTGGTTCTTTACTCAAATGTCACTGTGATTCTTGAAATAATTCTGAACTATGCCAAATTCTCCTAACTTTAGGAAAGAAGCTTTCAGCGAATCTTGCAAAAACAAAACGTTAGGAAGAGAAAGTTCAAGTAATTGAAATAAACAAATCATGTCTCCAATTTCAAGGCAAAATTATTAGCTCTTCTTCCCAAAACTTATTAATCACTTGGTAAATATCTAGCATTGTGTTTGCCAAAATTGAGAAGCAAAAAGAGAAAAGAAATAAAAGGGAAAGAAAAATATGATATTGAACAATATCCTTGTCTTTGAAGAATTTTATTTAGACAGGTAAACAAATGTTGTGTCCTGTAGGAAATCTCCCTCACAAAAGGGGGAGAGGCTGCTTCAGGGGATAAGGTTGGTGAGTGTTTAGCTGTCCTCATCCTTTGTACATAGAGCTGAGCTGCATTTAGGAAAGGGATTCTGCCTTCTTGTTATGAGGAAAGCTGAGATAGAAAACTGAGAGATGAACTGCCAGACTGATTTGTTTGCAGGAAGATTCCTGCCCCAGGAGTAGAACAGGCAGCCATAACCTACTCTTTTCAGACTCTAATGGAGGAGCTTGCAGTTGGAAATAGACACTTTATTTTGTTTTGCCAATCTACAGTGAGAAGGAGGGATAAAAATGAGGAAAAATGCTCTCCAAAACTTCTAAGAGAAGGGCTGTTATCATGTTACTTCTGTCTGAAGAGCTCTCCCAGCTCTTTATGATGACTGCAGGCACCCTCTTATCAGACTCAATCAAGGCCAGTTTTTGGTCAATCATAAAAAGACTATGACAGAAGACAATAATATTTTTTAAAAACTATACAAAGGGAAAAATTTTTTTCTTTTTTTTTGGTACTGGGGATTGAACTCAGGGGCACTGGACCACTGAGCCACATCCCCAACCCTATTTGTGTTTTATGTAGAGACAGGGTCTCACTGAGTTGCTTAGCACCTCGCCATTGCTGAGGCTGGCTTTGAACTCGCGATTCTCCTATCTCAGCCTCCCTAAGTGCTGGGATTACAGGCTTGCGCCACTGCGCCTGGCTGGAAAAATTATTTTAATGCACAATCTTTATGTTGGTCTATGCATCCGTTCCCTGAATAGGTCCCTTGTTTGGCGTTTTTTGCTAGTTTTCCAGTGTTAACCACACCCACGGTGCATGTATTACCATTGCCAGTTTTGACCTTTAGAAGGAGAGCCTAAACTTGAACACACTTACAAAGCGATCCAAATAAAGAATGCAACTGAAGCTTTTCATTCTCCCCTCATATTTTTACCTGTATTGCTTATCTAATTTTTTCAAATATTACTCATATCTATTAAGTCTGTGCAAAGCATTCAGCTTGGTTTTGGGGCATGTATACACCCACCTGTGTTGTATGCACACATACACATGCACATACTTTCTGCTTCTATGGATGACTGGTTCACATATCATGCACTATACAGAGCAAAGAGAATTTGCTCTGTGTCCTTATTGAATTAACTATGAGTAAGTGGATGAGACAACCAATCTGCATAGTGCTTTGAATTTTTTAATGTTTATCAAGCAACTACAATGGGCACAATTTAAGAAGTCAAAAAATTTAAAAAATTTTGCTTGTATAAAAAATCAGAAGACCCATTTTATCCCACACCATTTCTGAACTCCACCAAGACAACTCCTCATTCAACTTTTTAAAAATTTGTCTATGGAGTTCTTAATGTGGAAGATTAAACTACACTTTAAATTTCATCCACTACCATCCTCTCAATTCTACACACACACACAATTAGTCTTCAATCCTCCCAATATATACACTTATTTGGTTGAATGAATAGTCTATATACATGTTCTTATGCATTTGTAGATGAGATTTAGAATACATATAAGCATATGTTTTCCTTTTCTTGGATCTCTGTGCTTTTCTTTGAGTTTACTGTTGTCTAGATTTTTTTTTGCTTTGCCTTAATTTCCAAACAGCAGCAACCTATTCCAATCTCTCACAGTGAACAGTAAAATAACAGCTAAACACATCTGACTTTCTAACTCTTGGTGTCTTTTTAGCTCTAACCCTCCTGAAACTCTATCCTGATTTTGTAGGCTCATGCACAGCTGTTGACTTAGAAATACCTTTCCATCTCCTCTTTACTAGATCTCCTTTTTGTCATGTCTCATTTCCTTCTTATATTTTATGTATTTTCCTTTAATGAAGTAAAATCTAATGATACACTTATTTTCAAATCTTTCCACTTGTTTCTTCCCTTTATGGAAGCTCCTAGAGGACTAAAATTCTATGAAAGTGTGCCTTGATATAGGTCCTTTGTCATTTATTTCTCTCCATTGTTTTTTTCAATCTGAAATCTACATTCATCTATGCTGGCACTTGCTTTTTTCTATTTAACTGGTCATTTTCTCTCAGCTGTTTTCTCAATCCATTTTACCACAACTCTGTTAGACAAATATAGGAACTGCTGAATTAAATTTCTAATTTTCTATACCTGTTTCTACAACTTTCTAACCCTTTGTTGTCCTATTCCTCTCTCTGTGTCAGTTCTTCAAATCCATTTCTCTACCAACATTTCTTTTGACTGTTTAAATTAAAAAATGTTTATTGTTCTCAGAAAGTTATTTTTTGTATTCTAGTTTTATAGATTCTATGCCTTCTTATATCTCTCTGAAAATTATCATGGATCATCAAATGTCTGATAATGGAATCTGCTGGAAAAAATAACATGACACATGTCCTAAGTATATATTGATTCAATTTGTCTTATTCATTTACATACTTAGATCTCAGTAAATAAAACATATATGTATTTGGGTATGTGTGTGTATGTGTGTATTCACACATGAAAACAATACTGTTTTCTAAACATATATTGGATAAACTGAATAGTATGTATTTGTAAAAGATTTTTGTTGGACTTCTTTAATTTTGAAAATATAATCTGTTTTGAAAACAACTTGTGAATTACAAAACTTAATGCAGTCTTTCAACAATGCAATGTTAAAGTTAACAATTTTTTCTGTGTAATATTAGGAGGAGTCCAATTGTATTCTTTTTCCACAGGATATGGAACCATTTGTAGTAATTGTGGGTGGTTTTTAGTAATAAGATTACAACATTTTGTAGGTAAGTCAAAATAAATATCAAGTAACATGTCTGCATGTTTTAAATGCTTATAACCAAAAGAACTTAATTTCTTCTTAGAGAATTAGATTACAATAGTTTTTATACATCTAATATATAATTATCTTTTAAGCCTTTGGAACTCATTCTGTAGATTCCAATAAACAATAAAAGGAAATTTTATCAAGTTAAACATGCTAATAGCTGGTGAAGGGAAAGCTTCTACGCCCAGGAGTATTTGAACGGATTTTATGTTCTATTTAGAAATATTACAGAAAATTAAAATGTCATTTACTATTACTGAGTAGACATGTTCTACTTATATATATATATAAGTGAACATTTTCTTTGGCCATGATTCGAATATCATATAACATGGTAAATTTGGTTACTTTTTTGACAGTATAAAAATGTATTGTTGTCCATAAAATAGCAAAGCATAACATATTATGTTAAACACAATAAACAGGATAAAATTCCACAAATAAATACAAAATTAAATATATGTATCTTATGTTCATATGTGTGTGTTTTCATATGTGTCTCTGTGTGTATGTGTGTGTATGTGACTGTATAGTAGTACCCATGCTTAACCTACAATCCTATATAATGCTTAGATACCTCAAATATGTTCTTTTGTTGTTTGGAATTAAACTGTATTTAGAATCAAACTTCTAGCATTGTGGTTTAAAAATTATTTGAATACTTTGAATGAATATAGACTGAACATTTGTTTTCAGATAGAACTCTTCTTTCCTGAAATCATAGTCTTTATTTAAAATTTTTAAAAGCAATTCTAAACTTTTACCACAAATTGCCTAATTAATTTATGCTTGATTCTTACCTTGATTTCTAATAAATCAAAACATTCCTCTGTTTCATTTAACACTATACCCTTGGTCTTTCTAAAAATATAAAAAGGCTTGTTACTGTTTTTCTTCTAAACTTGAATTCCATATGCACCAATGGCCTTGGCTCATATATTTAGGATAAAGCACAAGAAATGAAATACAGAAAGACTTCAACCAATGGAGAAATAGTTTACCTACTTACGTTCTACTTTCATAGTCCAGAACACATCACTAACTTTGCTTTTAAAGTTAACTTTTTCATTAAAAAATCACAGCAAAAATAAATTGGATTTACTATTGATAAAAATATGGGTTTAAAAAAATAAAAATTAAGACTAAAATTTAGATTGTCTAAAACTCAATTGTTTTTAAAATTCAAAATGCTATATCCCTAAACTGTTGTCTCCATCTTTCTATTTTTATCATACACCTAATTTGAATATTGCTGTATTTGTTTCTTTCTATAATTGAAACTCAATAAGACATTAAGTGAACGAGGAGAGGAAAATACAGAAATATGATTCAAAAGAGTAATTCCTAAATATTTCAGTGATTTTTAATAGACCACCCTTCTGATAAGTGTTCCTGTTTATACACCACACCATGAACACATGAAATTACACTTTAACCAGTGAAGCTTCCACTTGGAGAACAAGTACGGAAGATAAATACATCAAAATACTATGTAAAATTAGAGTGCTAAAGATTTTCAGCATTCACAGTAAAAGAACTAATGAATGGTTTAAGAGGTTATTCCCTAAGTCTTTGAAACCTGAAGACTATATCATAAAGAGTGATGTTTATGATTTCAGTAACATAGGTAATCAGCAGTTCTATATTTGATTACTTCCAGAAGATAGGGGAAAAGGAAATGTAGCTATTCGTTATTAATAAGAGTCAATACCCCAAGAAAGAGCAGATGTTCCCAAAACAGTGCAATGTGCCTAAGAGACCAATGGATTCTGGAGGGATCTAGAATATCTTTGACATTATATAGTCTTCCACAGTCAGGCTGATTTGCTTCTGAAATAATATAAGGTTCTATGCTGTCAGCTTGCATCAGCCCATTCTATAACTGCTTTTGCAAATCTAAAACAAAACATAAATCAGTCCTCATGACAGGACTTTGACTTGCACAGTACTAGAATTTCAGAGCTAATCCTTTTATTAAAAAAAAAATCGTCAGCTCTTTACTAAACCCAAGGAGATGACAACTCAATCTGGTATCGGTACCACAAATAAGAGGAAAAAGGGAGAAAATGGTTCTGTCTCTATTTTAGTTGAAGCAATGATATAGACTTAAAAGTGGTAACAATGGAAGTGTGATTAATAACTCCAGTGGCTGCAGCAGAGGATGTATAGTATACTGTATATGTAATTACAGCCTCTGTATTAATTTGATCAGTTAGCCAGACATTTCTTTGAACCTACTAATCTGGTTGATTTGTTCTTTGAATTGATTGGTATCTTGTTTCAGAAAAACGAGCTATATGGAAAGCTCCAAATAAAGCAAGAGTTACACTACAAATTTTTAAATATAATTTCAGCTTATATTCCAATATTCTAAAATTCCCAACTATTAAATGTATTGATTTTGATTATGAATATTTGAAATAAATTGACAAGTTGATTAAAAAGGGACTGAAGAAGGTGGAGAATCACAGCAGCTTCAAATATAAAGCTAAGATCTGCAATTCATTGTTTCTGCCTGAGTTTTCTTTCTTCCTTTCTTTTTCTTTTTCTTTTTTTTTTTTTTTTTTTTTTGGTGTAGTTCTGGGATCAAACTCAGGGCTCAGCAAGTGCTCTATCATTGACCCCACAGCCCCAGCCCTGCCTGTTTTTTTAATCTAAAAATAAGATGAGGCTAATAACACATACTCAATTGGGGGTTTTGTCGGGATTAGGTATGATAACATACATAAGGCAATTATATGAACATCTGCCACATCGCACCATATGCTAGAATTGCTTGCTATTTGTTCACTAAGCTTATTATTGTTGATCATTCTCTGCAACATAAAGCATATTCTAATAAGTAGTTAAAAAGGAAAAGATTAAGACAGTAATGATTCATTCTTTTATAAACATTATTATCTACCTACTTTCACAAACTTGTCTAAAATGAAGTCTTCATAATAAAAAATATGATATTTCATATTTTTCATGTGTGTGTCTCACAGCATGAAATAAACACTAAACTAAGAATCAGTGGACTAGCATATGGAACACAGGTGTCTCAGTCTGTTCCTGCTGCTATAACAAAATACCACAGACAGAATAATTTATAAATAATAGTCATTTGTTTCTCACAGTTTAGAGGCTAAGAAGTCCTATATCAAGGCATAAGCAGGTTTGATGTTGAGGGAAGGCTCACTCTGTGATTCCAAGATCGGGCTTTGTGGCTGTGTCCTCATAGAGCAGGTGAAGGACCATAGAGGCAAACACTATTCTTAAATGGAGGAAGGGCCAGAGGTGGCAAAATCACTCATTCAAGCTCTTTTACAAGGCACTAACTCCAACTCTGAGAGCAATCTCCTGGCCTAATCACCTTCTAAAGGACTCACCTCTTTAAAATGCTACATTGGGAATTAATTTTCCTGCATGAATTTTGGAAGAGACACAAAAATTCAAACTATAGGAATAGACTTTAAAATCAATCAGACCTGAGTTCAAATTCTGGCCTTGACACTTAGTAATTGTTGCAGAGGGATGAATTTGACCATGAAGGAGTGAAAAATGGGCCCTGAATCTCAGTGGCTTATAACAGCATGGGTTCATTTCTTATTTAGACTATACACAAGTGTCCAGGTTCTTTTCATTTGAGGACCCAAGTTCACAGCACTTCTTTTATTGAGAACATTGCCAGTCACTGTAGCTAAGTGAAAGAAGCATGGCTGAGCAAGCAGTAGCTCAGAAACATTCAACTCAGAAGGACCCATTCTGTGGACATCACACACCACACCTGAATTCAACTGGGCAAGGAGTGGATATTGAGTCTGCAGCATCTATCCCTTCCACCATGCAAGAACACAGCATTTGCTTCTATTGCTGGACACCAAATCTGCCCACACTTTCATCTTGGACTTCCCAGCTTCCAAAGTGTGAGAAGCAGATTTATTAGTTTTCCAGGAATTTAACTCATCAAAATATCTCTGTGATCCTGGACTACACAGTTATTTTCTTGGTTTTACCTTCTGTATCTCTATGCATCAAAGTATAGAGACTGACCCAGAAGATGTACAAAATATGTAGTGCCTGGCACATAACTGGACTGTATGCAGTGTTTCTTGGTGTCCTTTCCTGGCCCTTGCTTTACTTCTAAATTTGGTAGGTGGCTCTGGACAAATAATTTAAGAGCTTTTATCAGTCTTCACATTGATTCAAAGAAGTTATGTAACATAAAATTTCTCCAGTTTCCAAAAACTCTATAGTTCTATTATTCTATGAATTGTGAACTACATGGAGCATGTTGGTTGAAATGACAACCAAGGGCATTTTACAGGGAATTTTCCTTTGTAAAGGAAGGTTTTGGACCTTGAAATAAGGATAACAATACTGAAAGACTTCAGATCATTTATGATTTCTAGTTCATATTGTGGAAGGCTAAGTAATGCCTTCCTCTCCCACTAAATATGTCTGTATCCTAATTCTTGGAACCTCTGCATGTTACTTGACAGGGCAAAAGGGAGTTTTGTACGTGGTTAAGGATTTTGAGATGGGGAGATGATGCTGCATTATCTGGACGAAACTGATACAATCACAAAAGTTCTTAAAACAGGGATTAAGGGAGAATCAGAGAAGCAGCTGTGATGACAGGGTTGAGAGAGTGCAGTGATGTGCTCATGACAGGGAGTAACCTGCCCCCAATCTTCTTCTAGTTTCCAGAGGTGGAAGAAGTGAGGAAACAGACTAATGCCTGGAGCCTCCAGAAGGATCTAGCCTTGCACATACCTTGATTTTAACACCTCACATTCATTTCAGACTTCTGATCTCTGGAGCTGTTAAGAGAATAAATTTGTATTGTTTTAAGCTACTAAGTCTGTGGTGATTTGTTACAGCAGTTAATAGGAAACTAATACATACACCAAATGGGAGAATATTTTTTTTTAAACTTGAAAATAATTGCATTATTTCAAATAGTGAAAACCTTAAAAAACTTCTTAAATAGGTGTACTTTGGAAGAACAAAGAATGTATATTTAAAAATTGGTTGCTTGTGAACTTTTAAAGATTTTACTTATTTTATTCACTTAGAAATAGAAGTAGAAATAAAAGAAACCAAATATTAACCTCTAATGCAATTTTAACCATGATCTTGTATAATGTATTTAATCTTCAAGTTTCTTATTTTCATTTCTTTATTCCCATGTTGATATTAAGTCAAGTATTAGAAAACTCCTGATGAAGAGTACTGTCACACTGCCAAAAGATCATGACTGAAAGAGTCATATATAAAATCAGCAAGCCAACAAATATTTCACCAACTTGACCACAAATACCAAGACAGCTTCCATCTCCCATAGTCCTTCTGCCATTCTCTGTCTCCTCAGTCAAGGAAAACATGTCCATAGCCACATGCATTCTGAATCTAACTATAGTTAGATAATGACTAACATAACTAACATAATGACTCCCACTAAATTCCCCCAAAAGAAGCAGGAAAATGGTACTACCTATTAAAATCCCATCTGCCTTAACTGATTATATTTTCTTTTAAACAATAGGGCCAATTTTTAAAATCCATGAGTATTTAAACTTCTTAGCCCAACAGTAAGCTGTTATGAAGATATAATTTTTAATAATTTTTATTAAAGTAAATTTTTTAGAACTAAGAATATAGACTCATGTAAATTTTACAAAATTATCAATGTATTTATTCTCTATCACTGTAACAAACTACTATAAATTTATTAACTTAAAAGAACACAATTTATTCCCTTACAATTTGGTAGGTCAGAAGCCCAGCATGGGTCTCACAGGGCTAAAGGAGGGTGGTGTTGGATCCTTTATTAGGGTATCCAAGGGAGAATCTGTTTCCTTGCCCTACCTAGCTTCCAGAGACCACTTGTAGACTTTATCTCAGAACCTGGTCTTCCATCTTTTAATTCAGCCATGTCACCGCTCCCTGAACCTTCTTTCATTGTCATCTCTCTCTTTAAATACAGGTAAGAAAAGCTCTCTACCTCTAAAGGATCATGCAATTAGGTTGAGGCCACCAGATAATTTGGGGTACTCACCCCATCTCAAAATCTGTATCCTAAATCACATCTTTAGTCTCTTTAGCCATGTAGGTTACATATTCACACTTCCAGGGATTACAGAGTGGGCATCTTTGGGAATTACAATTCTACCTTCCACACACGAGAATACACACACACAAAATTGAAATTGAACTCCATGGGATATAGGTGTACATAGAAACATAATAATCAAAACACCAGCCAATTGAGCCAAATTATGGGGAAAAAACATATACACCTGTTATTTTGTGTTACTTGAGTAAATAAAACAAGCAAGTACTTCCCACCAGAATTGGCTTCAGTTGGTGATTTACACAGCTATCTTACATTCTCTGTACTTTAAATGTGTGAAGAGGAAGGTGGGGAGGTTGGGAAAAGAATTGGAATCAAAACTAAAAGAGTATCATTATGAATTCTGAATTTCCTAATCTTGGGGAGGATAAAATCATTTAGAAACAGGGGGAATTATCTGAGATGTTACCAGAAACATACTTGAATGCCTAGAGCTTATTCCACTCATTCAATTAACAGAAATATTGCGTACCCAAGATGCTCCAGAACTTTGATGTGGTACTATAAAAAGATGAATGGGAAAGGCAGAGATTGTCCTTGTCTTCATGTTCCTCACAATTTAACAGGTGAGGCACATGTTAAAGTCATGATGTCTACACGATGAGGTAATGGGCTGAACCCATGTACAGGCAAAAGCTCTAAGTGGACATCTAAAGACATAAAAGTGAAGAATAAGCATTTTTGAGTGATCTGTTTGTGACAAATAATAAACTACTTTAATTCAAACTCATAATGGTGATTTCAAAATATTAATAATGATTGATGGTGGAGAGATTTGACTTCTTGAAAGCAAAGTTATACTAGATTCATATCAAGAGCACAACTAAAACACAGTAACTTTAGATAAAAAGCGTCAAATGATGTTAAATGTATGCCAACATGAAATTACTTTTAAAATATAGTATTTGTTACGATCAAGTTGTATTTTAGCCAAGACAAACACTGGGCCTCGAGGTATGGAAACTGCTCTAAGTTCTGTGGTATGCCATGGTTTCTGTCCTGTCCGTCATGTGGCGTACCACCAATTAGAATGGCTGGACACACTGCTGCCAACATAGCTAGTCATGTCTTTACATTAAATCATAACCCTCACTTTGCATTGGCAATAGAAAATGTGAGAGCAAAAGAAAATGTTGGAAAGTTCCTTTTTGTACACATAGACATTTCTACAAATCAAAACAATGTTTAAAGTTTCTCTCATAATTCCACCAAATTTCTTACCCAAAAGTACATACTTGGAATAACAATTTAATATCACTGTATCAATGTTTCTCTCTCCCTCTCTCCCTTTTTTTACTCTTTTCTTTCGTGTGTGTGTGTGTGTGTGTGTGTGTGTGTGAGCATGTGTGCGTGTGTGAGATAAGTTATACTGTACTGTGTCTTGTATCTTGGTTTTTTGTTGTTAAAATTTGTAGACTATTTTTTCACTGTAGAATTTACTTTAGAAACTCCCATCATAAATTGACTGTAAAATATTCTGACATCAAAATTAAACTATAAATTGACTGTAAAATACTCTAACAACCATTTAACCATAAGTTATTTCACTTTTCTCTCTTTGTGGATGTTATTGAGTACTTTTTATTATTAAGTAAGGCTGTGATTAACACCACTTTACTTAGATTTTTTTGTATGTATTCTTATCCTTATGATAAATTCTAGAAAGGTAATTGAGTCTAAAGGTATGAATATTTTATTGCTCTTTATACAAAATGTTCTCCAGGAAATCTATACCAATATATATTCTTAGCCTATATGTCACAGCACCCTTGCCAATGTGAAATTTTCAGTTATTTTGTTTGTCAATCTTTAATTTTTGCTGTTTAATGGATGATACAAATGCACCAATTCCAAGATGACCTGCAGAGATTCCTGTTGTCTGCTATCCATTCCTGTTGTCTGTGATCCCTTCTCCTTGAGTCGTCCTGGATTTGTGTTCTGCCTGCTTTGTGCTGCTATAACAAAATGCCACAAACTGAGTAACTTATAAAGAATAGAAATTTATTTTTCACATTTCTGGAGGCCAGGAATACCAAGATGGTGTATTAAATACTGTGTTCTACACATGGAAGGAACAAAGTTATTTCCAATGTAAAAGATTGGAAGAGCGAAAATCCACTTCCATAAGCTCTTTAAATAGAGGCATTAACCCATTCATAAAGGTAGAGTCCTCATGACCTAACACATCCCATTAGACCCCGACCTCTCAACACTGTTGCACTGGAGATTTAATTTCAACCTGCATTTTGGTAGCATCAAAAACATTCAAATAATGGCAATTCCTGATTTGCTTCTTTTGAACAGAATACTGCAGAAACAACAGTGATATGTCACTTCCAAAATAATGTTAGAAAAAGACAATGGCTTCCCAAGTAGGTGCTTAGTCTCTCTGTCTCTCTCCCGTTTTGAACTCTGAGGAAAGCTGACATTGTAACAAGCCCTGTGAAAAGTCATACATTGGCAAGCCACAGATACCTCTTGCCAACAGGCAGCAAGAGCCAACTGAATGATATCAAATTCAGATCTTAGCTCAGTCAAACCTTCAGGTGACTCCAGCTCAGCTGGTATCTCCATCGCAGTCCACTGAAGAACCAATTAAGCCATGCCTGGGTTACTCACCCACGTAAATTGTGGCATTATAAATGTGTGTCAGTTAAGCCATTAAGTTTGGGGGAGTTTATTACACATTAAACAGATAAGTGATGCCGAAGTTTAGTTTAACTATTTAAATTCTAACTTTAATGAAGCGGAGTCATGTCATTTACATAGATTATGGTGTGTTTTGGTGACATATCCTTATATATTTTTTGATAATTTCTTATAGAGATTATTACTTTTTGTTTTAAAGAGTTTTTATATGTTAAAATCCTGCTGCTTTCACTGTCATGCATAATCACTAATATTTTTCTATTTTATTATTTGCCTATTTCTTATAATGGTGTTTTAACAAGAATAATTTTTAAAACTATGACTGAAATTATCTTTCTTTTTTATTTTTCAGTAGAAATATCATTTCTTTACTTAGAAAGCATGTAACAAAACTCTAGTAATTAATGTTCCATATTTATTTTATATCCTGCCACTTAATGCCTCTCTTAGTTTTAATAGTTTATTGGCAGACCCTCTTGGGTATTCTAACAGTCACATAATCTGCTACTAATGATAAATGTGTATTTTTCCTGAGAGTTATAAGTTTTATATCTGCCTTTGTCTTTTTTTTTTTGGGAAGAACTTTCAGAAGAAAGTAAGTCATGAATAGTATTAATGACCACAGTTGCTTCTCATGTCTTTATTTAAGGGATTGGTCAGAGTAGATCACCTTTAAGTGAAATGATTTATATAATTATCTATTATATGCAAAGAGATGCAAGATAATATTTTTAAAAATAGATAATAGTTTTATATTCACTTAGCTGTTTTATTCCTAGGACACTAATAATTTCTATTTGTTTTACATATTGAATAAATGAAGTGTTATGTGGTACCTCTCCTTTGTGAAATGTACTGCTAAGTTACAATAACTTCTGCTGTGGCAAACATTTTATGAATAGGTTGTGCTTTGATGGTTGTCTCATATAAATATCTATTTCCTGTCATTATAAGGTTTCATGAGTAACCCCTCTTTCTCTACATATGAGGAAGGATTTAATTGTTTCAGGTGAACAATGATTATTTTTAAATATGAGAAATCATGTTGCATAGTTATGCTACTTTGATGGACTAATTAGTCCTTCATCCAAACCCAAGGGACAATCAAGGGGACCATGATATCAAACATACCTGTGGAGAGCCGACTCTCCCTTAGGTGCATTCGATTGACTGTTATACAGTATTGTGCAATTATTCCTGCCCATGTTATACCATCCTTATTTGCCATCCAACCTTTCCTCAAAGGCTGTGGTAGCTGTTGCTGGTGTATCCAGATTGGTGTATCTATCCTTAGTGACCTAACTTCCATATTATATAAGTTTTCTCTCCTTTGTATCTTTTACCTTCTTGTCCTTGTCTGGGGATCTGTTAACTTCATGTTCATTTTCTTTTCTTCTATAAAATTCTTTCATCTAATGATTATCTAGTAAATATATCTATATTAAAATATAAGTGAATTACAAAAATTATTCAAAATTTTTTAAGTGTAACTTCTCTTAGAATATTTACAATTAAATGATGTTTTGAAAGTTAGGGAGGAAAAAGTGAGTTCTTGACACAAACCAGGTGGCTAAGACTTTTACACACACTATCAGGCCTGTTTTGTCAACTAACTCACAAGGCAAGGCCAAGCTGGACACATTCATTTGTACATGGAAGGAACACACAAGAACAGCACAGTTATTAGGCCTGTACCTTAGATACATAATCAAACAAGTGCCAAGAGGCATATTTTTCTCTTTGCTTTTATTCTTCCTTACAATAATATAAGTGTAGTAATTTGAATATCAAGAGCTGTATGTTTCCCTTTGTTACCTGAAAGATAGAGACACATTTATATTCTTCAAACATTATGAGAGCACCTGGGCATGGTGGTGTACAGCTGTTACCCTGGCTACTCAGTAGGCTGAGACAGGAGGATCTCAAATTTGAAGCTAGCCTCTGCAACTTAGTGAGAACCTGTCCCAAATAAAAAATAGAAAAATGATAGGCTCTGTGATAGAGTGTCCCTGGGTTTAATTCCCAGTTAAAAAAAATTCAAGAGGTCAATGTGTCTACAAATCTTTAGACCCACAATTTATTGAAGATTGTTCAATTTGAATATTTTTCAAATATAGAGAAGCCAGTACTCTAGCCAAACTTATAAAAATCTTGAAATGATAATTAGATTTTGAATACCTAAAGAACAATACACCTGGCAAATTGTTCTGTTTGCCAAAAGTAATTATGCTGAAGCTAGTCCCCCTAAACCAAGGGGCATCACATATCCTATTCAAGTCTTTACACAAATGTTGCCTTCTCTATGAGATCTTCCCTATCCTCATCTTAAATTCTAATCTACTAGGCCCCACTCCTAAACTCTTAACCATACATTTTTCTTCATTGCATTTGCTGAATTCTTGCATATTTACTTTTTATTTTATATTTTCTCTCTAACCATAAGAATATAAACTTCGTAAGAGCAGAGACTTTGTTTAGATTATTGCTATATTCATAGCCCTTGTACCACTATCTGGCAAACAATAGTTCCTTGGTAACACATCAGTTGTATAAATTAGGGACATTAAATAATTTGTGAAAATATGGAGCAAGTGCCTAAATATGGGTGGTGAATGCTCAACAAATGTTTATGGCCTTTGAAAAACAAATTTTTCACAAGTACATATGGAAGCCATAAATGTAATGTAACTGGAAACACATCTGTTATATTTATAGCATGTGATGTTATATATTTATCCAAGGACATTATTAGAGTAAATTTGGATTTTGATGAAAGTTAAAAATATATTGATATATTTCAGTGGTGCTTATTAAAATATGCTTTATTAAAATATTAAAATCTAATATTTTGAATATTCCAAGAAAAGCTTAACATGTGTTAAAGAGAATGGACTTATTAGATTTATACTCCATTAGGTTATTTTCTTTACTATTTAACAACAATAAATATGTTGTAATATCATTTTACTAGGGAGGAATAAACTCTTATAAATTATTTAATGTTCAAATTATTTTTTTTTAGTTTTTGATGGAACTTAATTTTATTTATTTATTTATATCTGACACTGAGAATCAAACCCAGTGCCTCACACGTCAGGCAAGTGTTCTACCACTAAGCAACAACCTCAGCCCTAAAAGTTCAAATTCTAATTAAAATTTACTTGTCATAAAATAGCACTGCATTCTAATTTAAACATTTTCACATAGTAATTGCTAAATATTTTTGGTTCTATTTTCTATAATCAAAGCAAACCAGTTCTGTCATGCAGAAATTAAGCACGCTAAATTTCTGAAGTTTATTGGGAGAAATAAATGGACTCCCCAATATTTCTTCCTTTAAATTAAAATATGGCTGGATTTTGAAATTCTACCATTTTTGGATTTCATTATTCATGCTCCTCTCAATTTTTAAAATCCACAGAAATATTTAGAAAAACCTAATTTTATTTTTAAAATACTTGACAGATAATTAGTTCTGCAAACATTGCCTACTACTGAAAGAATCACATTTAAAACACAGTTGCTCTGCTGAATCAGAGCAAAATTAAGCTCAGTTACAAATGTACCTTCTAATTTTTTAAAGTAACAAATGGCTGCTTACTTTATGCCGGAGTTTTAGCAGATTCCAAATCCATGCTAATAGCAACCCAGAAGAGATGCCAAAAGGTCACAGGAAATATTTTTTTCTATGCAGACCATTGCAAGGCATATTAATGTGAAGCCCAGATATTGTGGAAGTGTGGCAAGCCAACACGAAGCTGGAGTCCAGGAGCGCCTGTGGTGGTGGCAGGCTGCAGCCGTGCACAAGTGCTTGCAGCTGCAGTGACATGGTGCTAAGCATGTTTTAAGACTAGTCCCAGTCGAGCGGCATCTTATCCAACCAGAAACAATCCCACAATCCAGCTCTTTTTAAGTGATCATCCTTGTATCATAACAGATTAAGGTTGCAGCTACTTTGGATTATGTTTAATCTAACCTTTATCCATTCACATCTTCACCTGAAACTTACAAGGACCAAGAGTCAATTGCCAGGGCATAATTCACAATGACACTGATCTTTCCTTCCTCACTCTAATTATCTGGATTAAGAATAACACTTTTGAGTAATTATTTTCACATTGGATAAACATTAAGCTTTCCTGGATTTATCTGAGCTTTTTCCTAACATGAAATAGATCCAACCAGGCTTATAAGAACATAACTGACAGCAGTGACAGCTTAATCAAGGCAACCCTAAACAACTAAAACAATAAGGAAATGTTTATGTCTCATTGTTTAGAATATTCAGGAATCAGAAACTTAACCAATTTAATGGCAAAACAAGGACAACACTCAACAACCAATTGTAATGTTTTAACTTTCTTTTTCTTTCTATATTAGCATTAAGCACTTTGCAACTAAAGTTCAAACTTGGAAAAACTGAGAAACACGATAATGATAACATAAAATTGAAAGGCTGATAGCGGCCATGAAAACCAAGTATCTTAATTTTCCAAACCAATGTAATGTCCTAAAGAGAAGGAACACATTATATTTGAATCAATGTGCTGAAATTAGAATGAAGGCACATAAAGTACTTGCCCTTAGCACTTCTGATGGCTATTTTTGATCATTTTGAATTGTCTGTCCAAGATTGCACACAATCCCTAAAATTGCTATCACAAACAGCCTAGAAAAATCTTCCAAGCTTGTCTTTGAAACTATCTAAGATCATATACAATTACACACTAAAATCACATCACAAAACCCAATTACACTTTGGCTTTGCAGATCCACAGATAACCTCTTAAAGAGCAAACTCCCTCACTGTGTCGACCTCTGACCTCAAGCTCTTTTTCCAATCTGCTGCAGCAGCCCTGTATGTTCTCTAGTGTGCAAAGAACCCAAACTCGGATTTAAAAAAAAAAAAAAACCCTGCAGGACTTTTGAAGGGTGTCAAGTTTTTAGGGTTAATATTGCTAATATTTTATTTCTGACCTTTTAATATAACTTATATATTGTTCTTACTTATACCCAAACATTTTCAATGGAGTAATTTTCTTTCAGTACTCTTGCTTTTAATGGTCTCATGATTCATACACAGTAATATTGTTTAGCTTCAAAGAAAAATGGTCACTGATTATTTTAATCAGATTGAAAAACATAAAAGAGAGAGATTTCAACCAAATTCCAAATAAGCATTAAAATGAGAAGAATAAAATAAGTGAGCTGGCTTTGACAGCAGTTATCTCTTACAAGTCTTTGATTACATGTTTGTTAATCTGAATTTAAAGCATTATAATCATGCAGTACATAATTCTCCATAGAACAGGGATGGATTCTAATCTCCTATCAACTCTCCACCACAGAGTCTAAAGAAATCACCCAAGGGAAACTATAGAATGATTATCTGTGGCACTTTCTGTAGGTAAATATGAATACAAAGTTAAATAACTCATCATCTTATTCTACATGTGAAAAAATGCTCAACTTTTTGCTGGCTCTTCTTCTGATTTGGAGTCACTACACTTTACTTACCTGCTGAGTTATCTGTGCCCTTAAACTTCTTCATCTATTCAGTAGTAATCTTGAGATCATAAGACTTATCAGAACTGTAATGGCACTTGGAAGTCATCTGCTCCAACTTCCCAAACCTGACCTCTGTACAGTCTGCTAATAACTGGTATTTATGAATGCCCATTAGAATATCCAGAGTAATGATGCCAAGTTGTGTGATAGCTAAGTCAAAGCTATTCTTCAGCACTTGTCCTCTTTTTGAATTAAATATCTAGATTTTGTCTGCAAGATGTGAAGAAAATAAAATTGTCATAACATTTAAGTCACAGCATCTTCAGTAACTGGTCATTCCATGCTCAATTCCTTGGAAATATTACTTAACACATGGAAATCTCCCTGTTCACTGCCTCACAGGGTCCAGAATGAGTCAGGACACATTGGGCCTTAAAAATGCAATGCCAGCAAGAACAAACCACTAAAAATTTTGAAAAACATTTCCTTCGAAGAACAATATGCTAGAGTAAAAAGGATGATAGAGAATCAATATGATCATGATTAAATGAACATCCTTGGGAGTTTATAAACACGAGTAAGCACAAATATTTGAGTTCATATTTGAATGAGGTATGATAGAAAAAATAAGAAATTAAAGTTCTGATATTTTAACCTAAAATAATGTATCATTTCCATTTCAAAGTTTTTTCTTAAAATTAGAATGCGTGGATATTTATTCGTCTATCATGTCAGGCTAGCTGTTTGCTTTATAAGATCTAGAGTTATGTTTTTATGGTTAGTAAGCTCACTACTAGTTATTAGTCAAATAAAACTGAGAATACTCAGACGTGAGAAATAATGTGAGCTGCAACTTACTCTAAACTACTAATATCCAAATGCTATCTATAATTTAAAATCATTGTGAATTTCCCCCCATGCCCCTCTTTGCCCTTTATGTAATGATGAAAGAAAACAACTTCTAATGATTGAATTTCTAAAGATATGCAAAGGGTTCAAGAGAAACATCTGCAAATGTAGGCAACACTTCTGAAATCTGAAAAGACCAAAATATATTCTAGTGTCTGAAAATAGTCTGGCATTAGAAATGTAATATTAAAGAAAAATTTAAAGAAATCAAAAATAAATTAGGTGCTTGGTGGACAAAGGTGTGAAATCTCTAACTGCTGACGATGCTTTATAAACATTTATGTTATCCTGGGGCTGTTCATACTTATGGATTTCCTGAGCACTATATAATTTTACCCATTGTTGTATGAGCTACATTCCTCATATAAATGTTGTATGAGCAGTGTAAGGCATGTGTTCTTGACAATCTGGACAATTCCTTCTTGACAGTGCTTAAAGAGAGGCTAAGGCTACATGACAGCCCCAGATGGTTTGTAAGTGAAGAGTAGAAAAAGCAATATAATTGATTTGGTGCTTGTTGAGATGCCCTAAATGTTCAGTTTCAACTTGTACCTAATCCATCGAATCCACCTTTCTTATTTCTACTTTTATTTTTTTTTTAAGAAACCCCGAAAGGGATTGGGGTTATGTGTCTAGTATTCTAAAAATATGTTAAAAATTTTGCTAGGGAAACAACTGCCTCACAACTTTACTGGTAAATTGCTAAGGCTGTTTGACATAGATGTTTAATCTCTAGAAGGCTCTACAAAGATGCTTCACCAGTCTTGGTCTCCCCTAAGTAGTCCTCAATGGGTTACTCTGGATAAACTCCCTACACTGTTTTTTGAGATACAGAAAATCATTCCTAGAGCAAATTTTAAAATTGGTCTTTGAGAGTTGAGACATTCTGAGCTACTGGAGTCAGAATGATATTGATAAACCATTAATAACATAGAAATAGGAATCTCAGAACTTTGAGACTTGTTATTTGGATTTTTATTTTATTTTCACATTATTTGATTTGATACAGTTGGATGTGGCTTAGCATGGTTTGGTTGGTGTGTTTTTTAGGGAGAGGAAAGCTGAAGATTCTGGGAAGGGGGTTTTGTTATGAGTAATAATCAGTATTTGAGGATCTCCTGGACCCTAATGTCAATAAAAAAATGTCAGATACACACACTCTTCAAAACTCTTCAACATAAAACATGGAAGATGCGGGGGTGGATGTAGACAGCCAGCATTGTAGTTCTCTAGAGAAAGGATTAGAGAGGTCAATGCAGGTGTCATGAAATAGTTGGGATCTTACTTAACTAGCTTCTGATTAAACCATCCATCATTGAGAAAACTATGTAAGCACTCATGTTATGAAATACATAGGCATGTGCTCCTAACACAATAAGGAAGTAAAATGTATACACAAAAATGTTGTTGTGGACTCTTTATTTAGTTCCATTATGCTATTTATGTTCTACTTGTCATTATTATATCTTTGTATCAAATTTTCATATGTGGTAGTGTTAATACTCCCAATTTGGTCCTCATTGAAATTGCCTTGTCTATTTCTAGTCATATAAAATACATCATAGAATCATCTTGTCAATTAACAATAAAATACAGGGGGAGGGGCTTGATTAGGATTGTACTAATCTATGGACCAATTTGGATAGAATTTACATCTTTGCCAATAGTGAATCTTCAAAATCATTAATATGGGATACTTTCCCTATACTCTATTCTCTTTTGATTTCTCTCAGAAATATTTAGTGAAGATGTCTATGGAAGGTCCTATAAAATTTTTTAGATTTGTTTCTAAGCACTTAGTGTGTTTATGCTATTGTCAAAAATACCTTTTATTTTAATTTTTCAAATTACCACTGATATATGGAGATAAAAATGGCTTAATATTGAACTATTTCTTCTTTACTATATAATTCCTAATTCCTTTACCTTGTCTTCTTGTATTAGATAACAATATCTAGTTCCATATTGAATATAAAATTCAGTTCAATTTTGAATAAAGTCTTAAAGTAATTCACCATTGAAGATGTTGCTTGCTACCTATAATTTTTGTGGATACATTTTATCCACACACAAAAAAAAACCAGCTCCCTTCTATTTCTACTATGCTAAATGTCATTATTAAGTGATTTTTAATTTTATCAAATCTTTCCTTATATTTATTGGGGAAATTATATAATTCTTCTTTTTGCTATTAATGTGATGAGTTGTACCAATTGATCATTTTCTAATAAAGCTTTTTTTACATCCCTACAATGAGTTCCAATTGGCTGTGAGGTACATTTCACTTTATTCTACTTACTATTTTTTGTTCCTACTTTCTATAGTGTAAATCACAATTTAGAGTTACTGCTTTCCATGCATGCAACATTTTCATTTCTTCAAGTTCAGGAATGACACTGATCAAATACAATTCATATTTCTTGCAGCTGTAATTTAGATTTTAAATGTCCTGCAAAGGACCATATGTTAAATTTTTGGTCCCTTATCTCACTTGGGCATGCCATCAAAGAGCATTGTGGAACTTGATCATCTCCTCCTCCTCCTCTTCCTTCCCTTTCTGGCAGATAAGATGAGAAGTTTCACTCTACCACATATTCCCATCACAATGTGCTACCTTACACAGCAACAGTGTGATAAAGCTACTTAATCATAGATTAGAATCTGCAAAACTGAACCAAAATAAACATTTTGATGATCTAAACATTTTCTCTTTATAAGTTGATTATCTCAGGCATTTCATTTTAGTGACGGAAACCTAACACATTCTCTATCCCCATAATTATGCAACATTATTTCTTTCTTATTTCTGTTCATTGTTAAATTCATACTTATTTAGGTTGACATCAAGACACAGTTTTTAAAATAACTACATTTTGTAAAATAGTTTAAATGTCCAGAAAAGTAGTGAAGATGGTACAGCCTATCTCAATATACTCCAAACCCAGTTTCCCCATTTTCAACATCTTACATTATTATGGTGTGTTTGTCACAACTACTATACTACATCAATATGTTATTATTAACTAAAGCTTATATTTTATTCAAGCTTTACTCATTTTTACCTACTGCCCTTTTTCTGACTCAATACCCTGTTCAAGATGGTACATAACATTTAGTCATTATGTCTCTTTAAGCTCATGTATACTGTGGCAATTTCTCAGAGTTTACTTCTTTTTTATGACATTAGCAGTTCTGAGTACTTATCAGTTATTTTATAGAATTGAAGTTTGTCTGATCTTTTTGTCATGATTAAATTTAGATTATCAGTTTCAAGGAAAAGACCTCAGAGGCAAAGTGTCATTATCATTATATCCTTATAAGAATATATTAGTAACATCTGCAAAATGACAGAATAGAAGTTTCCAGGACTCATGCTCCTAGAGAAATCTATTTTAATAATTATCTATATGCAAAAATACCTTCACAAGATCTAAGGAATTCAGGTGAGAGAGCATGCTATACAGAGAAATAAGAGGTGGAAAGAAGACAGGAAAACACCTTTCACAGCTTAGTGCAGGCAAAGACACCATCCAAATGATGTAAGGAGAATAAAGTGAGGATCTGACTTTGCTGCAGACCCCAGTACCAAGCCATCACCAGTGAACCTCAGTGAGTCCTGCATGGACGCAGGCCCAGGCCAGCATCCACAGACATTCTCTGGATTCAGTCAAGCATCAAATTGGTTCCCATTACACCAAGCTCCAGGCCAACTCATGAAGACCAAGAATCATGCCAGCACTCACAGAATGAGGAAGGTCATTCTCAGCACTGTGAAATCATGCCTTGGTTAAAATCAAAATAAAAACCTAATATAATTGTTTCATTAAGGTCTTTCAGGCCCAACACAATAAGGAGGTAAAATTTATACACAAAAATGTTTTTATGGACTCTTTATTTAGTTCCATTATGCTATTTATGTTCTACTTGTTTATTATTATATCTTTATATCAAGTCTTAATATGTGATAGTGTTAATACTCCAAATTTGGTCATCATTGAAATTCTCATGTCTATTCCTAGTTTTTTTTTTTAAAAAAAATTATTTATCTTTATTTTTTAAAACAAAAGAATGCATTTCAAGCCATAGTACACATATAGAGCACAATTTTCCATTTCTCTGGCTGTAAACAAGATAGAGTTACACCATTCGTGTCTTCATACATGTACTTAGGGTAGTGATGTCCATCTCATTTCACCATCTTTGCTACCTCCATACCCCTTTACCCTATGCAAAGTTCCTCCATTTCTCCCATGCTCCCCACCCCCATCCCCATTATGTATCAGCATCCACTAATCAGAGAATACATTTGGCCTTTGGTTCTTTGGGATTGGTGTACTTCACTTAACATTATGTTCTCCAACTCCATCCATTTACCTGCAAATGCCATACTTTTATTCTCTTTTATTGCTGAATAATATTCCATTGTGTATATATACTAGTTTCTTTATCCATTCATCTATTGAAGGGCATCTAGGTTGCTTCCACAGTTTAGCAATTGTGAATTGTGCTGCTATAAACATTTAAGTGGCTGCGTCACTGTAGTATGCTCTTTTTAAGTCTTTAGGGTAAAGACTGAGGAGTAGGACAGCTGGGTCAAATGGTGGTTCTGTTTCAAGTTTTCTAAGAAATCTCCATACTGCTTTCCAGATTGGTTGCACCAATTTGCAGTCCCACCAGCAATGTTTGAGTGTGCTTTTTCACCACATCCTCACCAGCACTTATTGTTGCTTGTATTCTTAATAACTGTCATTCTGACTGGAGTGAGATGAAATTTAGAGTAGTTTTAATTTGCATTTCTCTAATTGCTAGAGATGTTGAACATTTTTTCATATATTTGTTGATCAATTGTATATCTTCTTCTGAGAAGTGTTTGTTCAGCTCCTTAGCCCGTTTATTGATTGGGTTTTTTGGTGTTGAGTTTTTTGAATTCTTTATATATCCTGGAGATTAGTGCTCTATCTGATGTGCGTGTGGCAAAAATTTGTTTCCAAAATGTAGGCTCTGTGTTCACCTCACTGATTGTTTCTTTTGCTGAGAAGCAGCTTTTTAGTTTGAATCCATCCCATTTATTGATTTTTTATTTTATTTCTTGTACTTTAGGAATCATGTTATGGAAATTGGGCCTAATTCAGCATGATGAAGGGCAGGCCTACTTTTTCCTCTGTTAGGTGCAATGTCTCTGGTCTAAATCCCAGGTCCTTGATCCACTTTGAATTGAGTTTTGTGCATGGTGAGAGAAAAGGGTTTAGTTTCATTTTGCTGCATATGGATTTCCAGTTTTCCTAGCACCATTTGTTGAAGAGGCTATCGTTTCTCCAGTGCATGTTTTTGGCACCTTTGTCTAGTATGAGATAACTGTATTTATGTGGGTTTGTCTCTGTGTCTTCTATTCTGTACCATTGGTCCATGTGTCTATGTTGGTGCCAATACCATGCCATTTTAGTTACTATAGCTTTGTAGTATAGTTTAAAGTCTGGTATTATTATGCCTCCTAATTGATTCTTCTTTCTAAGGATAGCTTTGGCTATTCTGAGTCTTGTATTTTTCCAAATAAATTTCTTGATTGCTTTTTCTATTTCTGTAAGGAATGACACTAGGATTGTATTGAATCTGTATAGCGCTTTGGGTAGTATGGCCATTTTGACAATATTGATTCTGCCTATCCAAGAGCATGGGAGATTTTTCCATTTTCTAAGGTCTTCTTCAATTTATTTCTTTAGTGTTCCCTAGTTTTCATTGTAGAGGTCTTTCATCTCTCTTGTTAGATTGATTCCCAAGTACTTTATTTTTTTTTTTAAAGCTATTGTAAATGGAGTAGTTTTCCTGATTTCTCTTTCAGAGGATATATCACTGATGTATAGAAATGCATTTGATTTGTGGGTGTTGATTTTATATCCTGCAACTTTGCTGAATTCATTTATTAATTCTAGAAGTTTTCTGGTGAAATTTTTTGGATCCTCTAAGTATAGTATCATGTCATTTGCAAATAATGATAGTTTAAGTTCTTCTTCCCTATTTGTATCCCTTTAATTTCTTTCATCTGTCTAATTGCTCTGGCTAGAGTTTCAAGGACTATGTTGAATAGCAGTGGTAAAAGAGGGCATCCTTGTCTTGTTCCAGTTGTTAGAGAGAATGCTTCCAATTTTTCTCCATTTAGGACAATGTTGGCCTTGGATTTAGTTCAGATAGTGTTTACACTGTTGAGGTATGTTCCTACTACCCCTTGTTTTTCTAGTGTTTTAAACATAAAAGGGTGCTGTATTTTGTCAAATGCTTTCTCTGCATCAATTGATAGAATCATATGATTCTAATCTTTAAGTCTGTTGATGTGATGGATTATGTTTATTGATTTTCATATGCTGAACAAACATTGCATCCCTGGAATAAGCCCCACTTGATCATGGTGTGCTATTTTTTTAAAATATGTTTTTGTATGCAATTTGCCAAAGTTTTATTGAGAATTTTTGTATTTATATTCATCAAGGATATTGGTCTGAAATTTTCCTTCTTTGATTTGTCTCTATCTGGTTTTGGTATCAGGGTGATACTCACCTCATAGAATGAATTTGGAAGGGTTCCCTCCTTTTCTATCTCATGGAATAATTTGAGGAGTATTGGAGTTAGTTCTTCTTTGTAGGTCTTGTGGAACTCAGCTGAGAATTTGTCTGGCCCTGAGCTTTTCTTAGTTGGTAGGCTTTTGATGGTGTCCTCTATTTTCTTGCTTTTAATTGATCTGGGTAAGTAGTGAATGTCCTCCTGGTACAGTTTGGGTAGGTCATATGCTTCTAGAAATTTGACAGTGTCTTTGGGGTTTTCTATATTACTGGAGTATAAATTTTCAAAATAGTTTCTAACTATCCTCTGTATTTCAGTAAAGTCTGTTGTGACATTTCCTTTTTCTTTCTTTTTTTTTTTTTTAAATATTTTTTCAGTGAGCCGGGCGTGGTGGCTCACGCTTATAATCCCAGCACTTAGGGAGGCTGAGACAGGAGAATCGCGAGTTCAAAGCCAGCCTCAGCAATGGCAAGGCACTAAGCAACTCAGTGAGACCCTGTCTCTACATAAAACACAAAATAGGGCTGGGGATGTGGCTCAGTGGTCGAGTGCCCCTGAGTTCAATCCCTAGTAC
>CM053408.1:38503067-38590480 GCA_028644305.1 Xerus rutilus
AGTAATTTGGGTTTTCTCTCTCCTTTTCCTTAGGGTGGCTAAGGGTTTGTCAATTTTATTTATTTTTTCAAAGAACCAGCTTTTTGTTTTGCCAATTTTTTGAATTGTTTTCTTTGTTTCAATTTTATTGAGTTCAGCCCTGATTTTAATTATTTCCTGTATTCTACATCTTTTGGTGTTGGTTTGTTCCTCTTTTATAGGGCTTTTGAGATATAGTGTCAAGTCATTTATTTGTTGATTTTTTATTCTTTTAATGAATGAGCTTAATGCAATAAACTTTCATCTTAGCACTCCCTTCATAGTGTCCCAGAAATCTGATATGTTGTGTCAGAGTTCTCATTTGTCTCTAAGAACTTTTTTATCTTTTCCCTGATGTCTTCTTTTATCCATGCATCATTCAATAGCATATAATTGAGTCTCCAGGTGTTGGAATAGCTTCTATTTTTTAGTCTGTTATTAATTGATAATTTTATTCCCTTACGGTCAGATAGAATGCAGGTAGTATCTCTATTTTTTTGTATTTACTAAGACTAGCTTTGTGGCATAGCATATGATCTATTTTGTAGAAGGATCCATATGGTGCTGAGAAAAAAAAAGTATTCAGTTTTTAAAGGATAGAATATTCTATATATGTCTGTAAAGTTTAGATTATTGATTGTTCTATTGAATTTTGTAGATTTTTTGTTTAGTTTTTGTTTGGAAGATCTATCCAGTGGTGAAAGAGCTGTGTTAAAGTCACCCAGTACTATTGGGTTGTGGTCAATTTGATTCTTGACGTTGAGAAGGGTTTGTTTGACATATATAGATGCCTCATTGTTTGGGGTATAGATATTTAAGATTGTTATGTCTTGTTGATGTATGATTCCCTTAAGCAGTATGAAATGACCTCATGTATCCCCTTTCACTAACTCTGGTTTGAAGTCCATTTTGTCTGATATAAGGATGGAAACCCCTGCTTATTTATTTATGCAGTCCATGTGAGTGATACATTTTTTCCTATCCTTTCACCTTCTGTCTGTGGATGTCTTTTCCTATGAGATGAGTCTCTTTGAAGCAGCATATTGTTGGGTTTTTTTTTTAAATTCAATCTGCCAGTCTATGTCTTTTGATTGATGAGTTTAGGCTATTGTCATTCAGTGTTATTATTGAGACATGGTTTGTATTCCCAGACATTTTGGTTTATTTTTAGTTTTTAACTGAAGTAGGTTTCTCCTTTGATTTTAAAAGGAAAAAAAATGTAGTTTTTTAGTGTAGTTCCTAGTGTCATTTCATGTAGTTCCTCCCTTTGCAGTTTTTCATTATTGTTTTCCATTTCCTCTTCATGGGAAATGAAAATAATGTTCTGCAGTGCAGGCTTTCTTGCTGTAAATTCTTTTAGCTTTTTTTAAATATTGGAACATTTTTATTTCATAAAACTTAATTTTGCTGGATATACGATTCTTGGTTGGCATCCATTGTCTTTCAGAGCTTGGTATATATTTGTTCCAAGCTCTTCTAGCTTTAACAGTCTGGATTAAGAAGTCTGTAGAGATTCTGTTTGGTTTCCTCCTGTATGTAATCTGATTTTTTTCTCTTATGCCTTTTAAGATTCTCTCCTTATTCTGTACACTAGGCATTTTTATCATAATGTGTCTTTGTGTAGATCTGTTGTCATTTTTGTACATTTGATGTCCTGTAAGCCTCTTGTATCTGATTATCCAATTTGTTCTCCATGTTTGGAAAATTTTCTAATACTATTTTATTGAATAGATTGTTCATTCCTTTGGTTTGAAATTCTATGCCTTCCTCTATGCTAATAATTCTTATGTTTGGTCTTTTCATGTTATCCCACAATTCTTGGATGTTCTATTCATGGTTTCTTACCATTTTCACTATGTGGCCAACTCTGTTTTCAAGATGAAATATTTTGTCTCCATTGTCTGAAGTTCTGTCTTCTAAGTGATCTAATCTGTTGGTAATGCTTTCTATTGAGTTTTTAATTTGGTTTATTTGTTTTATTTCAAGAATTTCTGATTCTTTTTCAGAATTTCTATCTCCTTATGGAAGTAATCTTTTGCTTCCTGTATTTGCCTATGGAGTTCTTTATCAAAATTATCTTTTATTGCCTGTGTTTGCTCTCTTACATCATCCTTTAATTCACAGGGCATTTTAATTATGTACATCTTGAACTTCTTCTCTGACATTTCTTCTGCTGTTCTGACCATGGATTCTAATAATGTAGTATCTTGGTCTGTTTGGGGCACTTTCTTCCCTTGTTTTTTCATGTTGTTCATGTGTCTTCCTTTCTAGCTCTGTGGATCCAAAGTGTTACAGTCTTTATCCTATAGCTTATAAATTCCCTGCAGTTTCCAATGCCTCTCCTTTAAGGGGGAGACCAATATTAACAGATCCTAATACAAACAATATATAGCTTTAAACCAAGTACTCCTAGTAGGACATTTACAACTTTGTCACAATATACAGAAATTATTTTCAATTAGTATCTACAATATAAACAATAGGTTTGCAAAAAAATCTACAGTTTCTGCTGGTGGAATAGAGAGAACCAGGGGTGGGGTGTAGGATGAGATGCTAGGGAGGTAGGAAGTGAGGATATAGAGTTATTAAATCTTAGAAAGCATGAAACAGGAATCCAAAAGAAGTTGACTAGTAGAAGAAAAAATAAAAAGAGATTTGGGGAAGACAAGTAAATAGGTATAAAATAGAATACAACAAATAAGGAAACATAAAAATTAAGAAAAATTTAAAAAATGTAAAAATAGAAGATATGAGACTATATATTACAACTGTAATATACTAATCAGATATCCCAATCCTCAGTAACCTAATGCCTGAAAAATACTTGATTTCATAAATATTGGGGATGTGAGGGTGGGAAAAGAGCGAGAGAGAAAAGAAGAAAAAGGGGGGGAAAGATAATAGAAAAAAAATCTCAAGGTAAACGAAAAGAATTGCTTCTCTTCTCATCCAGTAGGTGGAATTGTCTGTTGTTTACTTGTATCTCCCCACTGCAGTCCAAGATGGTGAGGAAAGTACCCCACAAAAGAGGTATCTGCTTTCAGTGATAGGGTTTAGGACTGGGCTGGGCGGTGGCACTGGGTGGCATGTTCAGAGATGCAGCTCTGTGGTGTGCTGTGTTAAAATAAGAGTCTGGCTCCAGATCCTGTCCAGTGTCCCTAGGTGCAGATGAATGAAGGAGCTCCATGCTGGTAGATGGAAGACCACACAGGAGAAGCAGCTAGGGGTCCTGTGTGGGAGCTGAGTGGGTCTCACTTAGGAGAATGGGCTAGGGGTCCTGCATGGTGTGAGGGCACTGGAGCCAGGGGTCCTGCCAGGCAAGTGGCTGAGGTTCTGCACAAATGTTGGGGCTGGAGACCCGTGTGGGCATGTGGCTGGAATTCCTGTGTGGAAGCAGCTATTGGGGGTCCTCTAATAACTCACAGAGAAACAGTATTGCCACTGCTTTAATTCCAGGTCATAGAGAGACTAGGAACACAGAGTTCACTTAGGCCACCATCTTGGATCCCCTCCTGGATTATTTCCTATTCCTAATCTTTAAAATACATTTTAAAATCACCTTGTCAATTAACAGAAAAACAGAGGAGTTTTGTGGCCCCATGGTCTAGTCCTGTCTTAGTAGATCCTGGGACCAAGTAAACCTAGAAAAAGGTCTGTGCCTAGGGACCCAGTAATTTGGTTTGTACCAGCCCCATGGTCCCAGACCCACCCCAGTGGACCCCAGTGCCAGGCCAACTCCTACAGACTTATAATCCTAATTGTGCCTTTAGACCTAAGATCTATTCCCACCCTCATGGACCTTAGCACCAGTTCTGTAAGCCTGAAGACTCTAGAAGGAAGTCTGCTGATATAACCTGCCAGCCACCCCACCCAGATCTCTGGATAGAATGACTGGTGAAAGGCTTCCCCCAAAGCCAGTATATAATAATCCCCAAGGTGCTTACTTCTTCCAATGCACAGACATGAATATAAGTCCACAAAGAATGTGAAAAATTAGAGAAATGAGCAGCACTAAAGGAACAAACTAAAGTGCCAAACTGACCTAAAGAAATGAAAACCTACAAATGGTCTAAAAAAATTTTAAATAATCATCCTAAAGAAGTCAACCAATTACAAAACAACAAAGGCAGATAGCTAAATGTAATCAGGAAAACAATATATGAATAAAATTAGATGTTCAACAAAAATAAATTGTAAAAAGAACCAAAAAATTCTAGAGTTAAAAACACAGTAAAAAAACTAAAAAATTTCAAGCAGAAAAAAAAAAAAAAAGAACCAGTGAGCTCAAAGAAAGATCATTCAAAATAGTCAGAGATATAAATCTTTTAAAGATGAAAAAGAATGAAGAAAGTCTGTAGAACACATGGAGTACCACCAAGTAAATAAATGTACACATCATAGTATCCAAAAAGAACAGAGAAAAAAACAGAAAACTTGCCAAACCTGGAAAAGAAAATGAACATACAGATGCCTGAATCCAAAAGAACCCAAAGTAGACTGAGCATGAAAAATCTTCACTGAGATACATTATAATCAAATTCTCCTCTCACAGAATGGCACATGTTATCAATGTTATCATATTTGATGTTAATATTGATGAGTTGGTTGAGGTGTTGTTGCTCAAGTTTTTCCACTATAAAATTACATTTTTAGCCCCTCGCTTCTACAGTATCCTTGGGAAGGAAATCACAAATTGCAGCTTACTTAAAAGGTAGAGTAAGCCCTACCTCTTAGAAAATGGAATATTTTTACTACTTACTTAAAATTTTTTCTGCAAGAGAAATTTTTTTCTATTCTCTCATTTTTTAATCTATTAAATCATTTATTTATGTTAAACCCAGTACCGCATTTTTTCTTTCATAGCTAAGTGTTGGAAATTTCACTGTTGCAAATTCTTTTCATTGGCTACCATCAGGATATGATATATTCCCATCATTGTTGCTATTATGTTTGTCATTTATTGTTTGGTTTCTGTTTTAATTTTGTTTGTTTGTTTGTTTGTTTTACTTTCTGTTACTATAGGATGCTCCAGACTTATCTTTGCTATCTTCTGTTCAGTTCTAAAATCAACTATCTCCCAAAAAAACCTAGTTGCTCTTATTAGGGAATGATATTAGAAATACAAATATGCATATTTCATTTGACCATTGGCAATACAGTGTTGTTGCTTTGGAGACCTGTCACATGGCATAACAAGAAAATCTATTTGTATATGTAGGTATCTGTCTTTACCTAGATTAAGCTAGTATGAAATCATACTAATAGTTAACAAATGTAATCCAGGATCACGTGAAATATAATTTTAGTTTGTCCCCTGTGTCAGATAACTTCCCATCACTATAACCAAATATCTGAGATCATTAACCTATTAAAAAAAAAGGTTATTTTACACACAGTTTTAGATTTTCTAGCCCACAATCATGCAGACCCATGGCTTTTATGCCTCTAGTGAGGCAGCACATAAGGAGGGCAAGATAGGATAGGGCAAAACCACTCACCTACTGGCCTGGATGCAAAAGAAAGAGAATGCAGCCAGTGTCTCACAGTACCGTCAGGGTATATTCCCAAAGATCTAAATAGCTCCCACTAGGCCCAGCCCCTGAAAGTTCCTCCATCATCTAAGAGTGCACCCGCTAGGAAGGAAATCTTTAACACATGGGCCTTTGGGGGACACTACAGACTTCAAACTAAAGCCCCTCTCCCCCTTGCTTTTCCACCAAGAAAGCTGACTCAACTATCTGCCATTCTATTGTTTAACTCTGATACATATGCATAGTGGTTTCAAAATTATTCATCAGCATTCATATATGAAATAACTTTACCAACTAAAGAATGATGTGTATGTAAATTTTTGTTTTAGTCAGCTTTTACACTGCTGCAACTGAAGGACCCAACCAGAACAATCATAGAGGAAAAAAGTTTATTTGAGGGTTCAAAATTTCAGAGGTCTTAGTCCACAGAAGGCCAGCTCCATTCCTTGGTGCTTGAGGTGAGGCAGAACATCATGGCAGAAGATTGTGATAAAGGGAAGTAGTTCACATGGTGATGAGAGAGAGAGAGAGAGACAGAGAGAGAGAGAGAGAGAGAGAGAGAGAGAGACTACACTCTTCTGATAAAAAAATATATATATACACTGTAGCCATGCCCTTAATTAACAACCTCCTCCAGCCACATCCCACCTGTCTCCAGTTACCATTTAGTTAATCCCATCAGGAATTAATTCACTAATTATGTTAAGGCTATAGCCCAATCATTTTTCTTCCAAACCTTCTTGCATTGTCTCACATGTGAGTTTTTGGAGACACCACATCTAAACTATCACATTCTGCCCCTGCCTCCCAAAAGCTCACATTTATCTGATAATGCACAATATATATAGTCAACTTCTAAGAACTCCCATAGTCTCAACAGTTCTGAGATTGCTCAAAGTTCAAATGCAAAGTCTTTTGACTTTGGCTCTAGGCAATCTCGCATTGTGAGCTTCTGTAAAATTAAAAGTAAATTAAAAGTGTCCAATATATAATGGTATAGAGTAAACATTTCCATTTATAGAATTAGGAGCATAGAAAGAAGGTATAGGACCAAAGCAAGACTGAAATCCAGCTGGGCAAACAAGTCTTGTAGCTCCATCTCTGGCATTTGGGGCACATGGCACCATGATGTTCTCTCCAAAGGGCTTGTGTAGGTCTACTCCTTTGGCCTTGTTTGTTGCAGCCCAGTGGCCCTTCTGTTGGCTTGTCCTGCAGCTGTCCTAGGATGATGTTCCACATCACTGGCATTTCTTATTCTCAGGGGTCTCCACTGAAGCTTCAGCTTCCTCTACATATCCTCCATGTTAGGCACAGGGACCCCTACCTTGCTGCACTTTGCCTGGTCTCCCAGGCTTTCCTTTGAAATCTTGATGGAAGACTCTATAACACCCTGACTTCAGCATCCTGCATTCCTACAGAACCAACACCATGTGGTTGATGCCAAGGTCTGCCACCATCTCCAGCAGTAGCCAAACCTCCAGGGACCCTGGCTGCAGCAGCCTCTGTTCCTAGTTCCCCTTGTGCAAGAAGGATTCCCCACTGGTTTCTTCTCAAGATAATTTTCACTTTTACTCCCTTGAGCCTGAGATGAGTATGATCTTGCCAGCTCCTGAGTTGCCCTTAAGCCATCTTTTTTACTGTCTCTGAGCAAAGTCTTTAGCATTTCTTCAGTGGAGGTAAGGTCTTTAACAACTGCAACTTCCTTAGTCCCAGTTTTACCTCTACCTTTCAAGTCTAAGTTTTTTTCAAATCTTCTAGTCTGCTTTCCACTCCTGATTATCACAATAAATTTGGCCAAAAGCCACCAGCAGTATCTACGCCACCACCTGAATGCTATGCTGCCTATAAATCGCTTCCGCCAGATTAAGAAGTCCATTGCTTTTAAAATCAGCCTCACAGAAAGTCTCAGGACATGGGCAAAATGCAGATAACTTCTCATCCAGAATGTAACACAAATGGCCTCTAGTCCAATTACCAGTAGTATCCTCCTTTTCCTCTAAAACCTCTTGAACACTCTTTTCACTGTCCATGGTCCTATTGGCATTCTGGTCTTCTGAGTTCCAACCAGAATCAGCCATCAAGCTCTACTTACAACAATCTAAAGCATTTCCAGCTTTCACTGGTAAGCATCTCAAAATTCCTCCCACCAATTCCAAAATGCTCCAAAAACTTATGAATCACATGGTCAGGTTAGTTAAAGCAATGGCCCCACTCTTGGTACCAATTTCTGTTCTAGTCAACATTTTTGCTGCTGCAACTAAAAGACCTGACCAGAAAAAAATTGTAGAGGAGGAAAAGATTATTAGAGGGCTCACAGTTTCAGAGGTCTTAGTCCATAGAAGGTGGCAGAAGGTTGTGACGGAGGGAAGTAGCTCACATGGTGATCAGAGAGCAGAGAGGGAGAGTAAGAGAGAGACTCCACTCTTCTGATACAAAATATACACACCATAGCCCCACCCTTAATGAACAACTTCCTCTAGTCACAACCCACCTGCCTCCCGTTACCACTTAGTTAATCCCATTGGGGATTAATTTGCTGATTAGGTTAACCCAATCATTTCTCCTCCAAACTTTCTTGCATTATGTGACACATGAGCTTTGGGGGACACTACATCTAAACTGTAACAATTTCCTTCAGTGTTAGTCTACTCATTTTCAAAATTGTTTAAAATAACACATTTTATTCTCACAATCTTCGGTAGGGTTATCCATTTGTAATACAATTAGGTACTTTTGTAAAATTTTTATTTCAATATCTATTAATCTGATCCATATAGTTTTTCAACTTTGTTGATATAGTGAATTATAATAATTGATTTATGAATATTTAATTGACCTTTCATTCTTAGAATAAATCCTACTTGGGCATACTATATTTTTTTTTTTGCATACCACCAAATTTGATTTTGTAACATTTTTTAAGGATTTTTTTTATGTCTATGAGAAATAATGGTTTGTTATTTTCTTGGCTGTGATGTATCTTATTGATTTGATATTGGCTACATAAAGTGAGTTGGGAAGTGTTTTACTCTTCTTATTTTCTGAAAAAGCTTGTGAAGACTTGACAATATGGTTTCTAATTTATTTTCATCGTGGCCTGAAAATACATGTTGTATATTTTTTATTGTCTGAAATTTATAAAAGTAATTTATATTTTATAGTACAGAATCTAATCTACATTTATACATGTTTAATGTGAGCTTAAGAAGAAGCCTTATCCTACTGTTTTTGATAGGGAATTCTATAATAACAACTAGTTGAAGATAATTGATAATGCTTTTAAAATCATATTCTTTATAATGCTAAGCAAAGTAGGCCAATCCTAAAAAAACAAAGGCTGAATGTTCTCTTTGATAAGTGGATGCTGATCCATAATGGGGGAGGGGACACAGGAAGAATGAAGGAATTTTGGTCAAAGAGGAGGGAGGGGGAAGAGGGCGTGGGGGCAGGAAAGATGGTGGAATGAGATGGACATCATTGCCCTAGCTTCATGTATGACTGCATATATGGTGATTCTACTTCACATGCAACCAGAGAGAAGTTGTGCTCCATCTGTGTACAATGAATCAAAATGCATTCTGCTATCATATATGCCTAAGTAAAATAAATAAATTAAATTTAAAAATAAAATAAAATTATATTCTTACTGGGTTTTTGTCTGTTTGATCTATCTATGACTAAAGAGGAGTATTTAAGTCTCCTACTATAGAAAGGGATTTATTTCCTTCTTCTTGAAGTTCTGTAAATTTTTGTAGAACTTATGTGTACAACGTTTGGTTCTTATATGCATAGTGGTTTAGAAATATATGTCTTCTATAGAAATAATCCCTTTATAATTCTGTAATGCCACATTTTATCACTAATAATTTTGTTTCGAAGTCTATCTTGTATTATGTAACTCTCTAGCTTTCTTTTAATTAAAGTTAGTGTGTTTTATTTTCTTGATAAAATATTTTAACTTTTATTTGAGTCTTTTTATTTAAAATGGATTTCTATAGTTGGGTCTTGTTTTATTTACTCTAACAGTCTCCACTTTTAATTGGTGTATTTATACAGCTAACATTTACAATGATTATTGATATGGTTGGATTAAAACCTACCATCTTTGCAACTATATTCTATTTGTTATATTTGCCCTTTGTTCCTTCCTTCCTGCATGACTGCCTGCCTGCCTTCTTTCCTTCATGTCTTTCTTTCTTCCTTTATTCCTTTCTTCTTTCTTTCCCCTTCGTCTCTTCCTCTTCTCCTGTCTCCTCCTCCTTCTCCTTCCTCTTCTTTGCTTCTGATTTAAATTGAGCATTGATATGATTTAATTTGATTTCCATTTTGATTACACTACTTATATTTCCTTTAAAAATGTTTAGCAGTTGCTATCGCATTATAATATATGCTTTTATAATTCAAGTCCACTCTAAAAAAGCATTTTACCATTTTACGTGTAATATAATGCAGGAATCTTATAATACAGTATTCCCAATTCATCTTTCCCACCTCCAGTGACATAGACATAATTCATGTCACTTAAACACATAATTACCCATTCCATACTATTAATGCGCTGAATAAACAGTTACATTTAAAAATCAAGAACAGAAATAAGATATTTTATTTTCATTAATTTCTTTCTCAATGCTCTTCAGTTCTTTATGTATACTAATATCTGTCACGTAATTTTCTTCTGATAAATATCTTTTATCATTTCTGACAATGCCAGACTGCTGAACATGAATTCCCTCAGTTTTTCTTTGGATGAGGAAATTTATTTCTTCTTCACTTTTGGTGGATAATTTCACTGGGCATTGAATTCTAAGTTGGTAAAGATAATTTAAAATTATTTTTTGAAAGTTATTGGCCATAACTTACTTCAGATATTCTTTTCTATTCTTTATGTTTTCTCCTTCTGGTATTCTGATTACTCATAAGCTACATTCTTTTAAATTATCCCAAAATTCTTGGATGTTCTATTCTTTTTATTTAATTATTTTATCTCTTTGCATTTTAATTTGGAATGCTTCTATATACCTCTTTCCACTGATTCTTTCCTTAGCTAAAAACTGATATACTCCTCAAAGGCATTCTTTTCTTTCTATTTAGTGCTATGATGTCTAGTTTTCTTTTGATATTTTCTTTCTAGTTTTCATATTCTACTTATATTAGTTATCTGTTCTTGCATGCTGTCTACTTTTTGATGAAAATCCTTAATATATTAATTATAGTTATTTTAAATCCCTTTCATATAATTTTAACATCTGTATCATTTCTGAGATGAATTCAGATGTTTACTTTGTCTCTTCAGACTGTGTTCTCATGTATTGGGCATATCTAGTAGCTTATCTGTTTGAGAAAGTCAGATATATTGTGTAGGGTGATGGGACTTAGGCATTCAGATCTTATCACCCATAAAAGAGTGGCCCTCTGGAGTTTCCTTGTCCTGTGCAGGTCTATATTCAGCCTCCACCAGTTCCTCAAAATTGTCATTTAAGTGTTCCTATCCATTTAGCTAGAACAGCTTTTATGCCAGATAAGCAGATCTTAGTTGCCCTACCTCTCCAGTGTGCCTGTATCACCAGATTTGGGGCAGTGGTTTGTCATCCAACCTCAGTGTCAGACACAAGAAAAATGCTTGATTTTCAGTTCATTCAATTTTTCATGCTGTAAGGATGTGAGTGATAATGTCTCATTTCATTGTGTGTCAGGACTGAAACCAGAAGTTTACCTAACACATGCTTTTATAAGTGACACATTTGTGTTCAAAAGAAAATTTGGTCTGTCATTTTCCTTTTTTATAATGAACTTGCCAGTGTTCAATATCAAAATTTTCTTGGCCTTGTGAAAAACATATGGGATGTGTTTTCTTGAAAACAACAATAACAAAAAAATCTCCAGAAGAATTTATAAAGATTGATTATTTCCTCCTGAAATATTTGGAGAAATCCACTGTTTTCCAAAGTTTTAATATATGTAATTTCTGTCATTAGAAATATAATTTTTCCATTGTTTGTAAAATGCTTATTGAAGCATTTTATGACTGCTCTAACATCCCTTTCAGATCATTTCCACATCTTATTCATCTCACTGTTAGTGCATATATAGTGCCTTTTCTCATTCAAGCTATGATTTTACTGGTTCTTGGTATTTTGAGTGATTTCAATTGTATCCTGACATTTTTGGATGTTACGTTGGAAGATTCTGATCTTATTTAAATCCTCTATTTTAGCAAGCAATTCCTTGTTTAAGCTTATTGCATTGGTCCTGGCCTACTTTTGTGGACTTTGATTTCAATGGCAATTGAGTTTTTAGAGCTATTCTGCTTTGTCTACATAATTGTTAATTTTATCTATTAATGTGAGTGGGCTACAGGATACCTAGATTAAACATTTTTTCTGAGTATTTCTGTGTGGAGGATAGTGGTATACATTAATATTTGAATCAATTGATTCAATAATGTAGACTGCCTTCCCCAGTGTGGTGGGGAATTAGCCACTTTTTTTCTGGAGAACTCTTACTAGCCAAGTGTACCTGCTGCTAAAATTCTGCCTGAATCACTTTCTATTGCTGGGTAGGTCTGGGTCCAAGGTACAATAACAGGCAGTACTGTATCTGGGACTCTTTCCTATGCTGATAATCCCTGCTGGAAAATATTTCCTCCCCATTTTCCATCCTCCCCTAAAACTGACCTCTCTTCTGTCTTAGAGATGCCTATCATCCTCTGCCTCCCAGCGGCAACCTTCATCGGACATGCCAAAGTTGTCCTAACAACATTTTCCTAAACTCACTATAGTACAATAATCAGCTACACTAGAGAACCACACAAAAAAATTTCAAAAGGTCTACCTGACTGTTGCCTGTCACAAAGATTGAAATAATAAAAGCCCCAGTCTCTCTTTCCCTGCCAGAAGTGCCCACAAGTCTGCGCTGTTACAATTTCCCTCCATCCAAGCCTCCAGGTCTTCTTTGTGTGAAGAGGTACCCTGTCTGACAAAACCTCCACTACCAAAAAAACAACAAACCATCAACAAAAAAAGCAGATAAATCTTTACTCCAAATTTAAAAAAAGGCAGGGAAATCTTTACCCGAAATAAAGAACTTCTGATCAAAATACCCCTGGCTGCTTACGTAAGTTGCTAAATTACTTCTATACAAGGGTGTAAAACTGACCTTTGTAACACTAAGATACTTAAGGTGTAATGGAGTGTAGACTAGTCACCCTAGAGACAATAAAGTCACTTTTTTCTTCTCTTTTGCATAATATTAAAGTAGGAAAGATAATATCTTATTTTTAAATTTTCAGTGTTTTTATTTCTAAAACTATATGTATAAAGGATGTTAATATTATACATCTTTTTCACATAAATGCTGGTATATTCTCCACCCTCTTCTGAACTTTTCTTTTGTTTTATTACTATATCTTGGAAGTTGTTCCATGAAATTTTATGTAGATCTATTTTATTGGTGTGGAATGGCATGTAGTATTTAATCATATATTTGTAACAGAGCTATTTAATCTATCCCCTAAAAATAGACATTTAGGTGATTTCTTGAATTTTTACTATTATAAATATTGGTGAAGAATGTTCAAATACTATATATACAAATGTCTGTGGGATAATTGCTAACATTTAATGAATTCTCACTTATCTTCATCAAATCTTTACCCTCTTCTTTGACCAGAGGCATCATTGGCACCGAAGGGAGAGAAAAATACTTTTTGGAAGGCTCAATTGCTACCATCATTAAAGAAACATTAGCATTTTAGGCACTCATGTGCTGAACAGCATTGAAAATAAGTAAGATAAATAATAGATTGTCCTTTTAAAATAAATACTGATTTTTAAAACTATGCTCAATTTTATTTGGATCGTTTTTTAAGTCAATCATTTATTTTTCTGCTTTCAATGTTATAAATCCTCTAGTTAAAGCTTTTGAAATGGGTTGCAGTCTTTGTATGTGTTGACTTTCTCTCACCAAACATTTGTCAGTATTCTATCATTCTTAGACTTCTATTAAATTGTTCCATTTGTTTCCATGAAGATAGCTTGGTCATCCAGAAAAATTTACCTCAGGAAGTTGTAAAACCCTGATCATGTTTCAGTTATTAGGAATTCCAAATTGAAAATTAATCTTCCTCAGACTTTTAAGAAGTTCCTGCTATCATGGAAATAAATTTGAAATCAACCTTTTCTTCATGTCCACCTGCCATCTTTTAAAAGTCAAAACCATATGTGCTCGGTCTTTGAAGTACAATTTTTTCTTCTAATGATATCCTTCCCAAAATAATATTCCACTGGCCCTAACTTCCATTGCCCAACTGGAGCCAAATTCAGTGGAAGAATGACAAACGCAAGCACAGATGGGCAATGTCGGTAACAAATGACCAGAGCCTATGAAGTTACATACACGAAAAATGTCAACAAGTCGCCCAGACAAAATGGCACACAAAGTGAGCCCACAAAGGCTGAATATTTAGAGCAATTTCTGGTTTGAATTACAAAATCAATTTTTCTTAGATGAAATGTTTCTTGAAACAGAGGATCTATTGTTTATTTTTTTTCAAAAATATATCATTGCCTTTAGCAAGTAATTATGATTAATGTGTAATGAGTCACTTCTTTTGCATCATAAATGAAGCTTCATTTTTGTTTGTAAAATATAGACATCACTGAATAAATACAGATTCTAGTTCACCAATTGTAAAGTCTTCACCATTAATACCATTACTAGAAACTTTGTGGTGAGTGATTTTGTTGTTTCACTGTAACTCAAAGAATCAAAATAAAAATCTTCATCCTTCTAATATCAGCTGACAGAATGCTGATACATGGAATACAGTTGAATCCTACAGATCCCAGGATGGGCTCCAGTCTTCAGGGAAAAAAAAAAAAAAAAAAAAACTTCCATCAAATAGAAAGGAGACTATTTTGAGGGATAAATGATATAGCTCATGGGTTGTTAAATGTAAAATCCAGATGGAAAAGAAAATCAAAAGGAAAGCTGCTCCATTTTTCAATCACACATCACAAAGGTAAGCACAGAATGTTTTAAAGCCTATCAGCTATGGGGCCTTGTTTTCTGCATACCAACCATTATAATCTGCATGTCATGGAATCCTGAAAACATTTTTACAGATTGAAATGTGTAATTTTCTTCCATGTTCACCACAAACAATATATTCAGTCTATCCTATACTCCTATTCATATATAAAATATGTTTATAACCAACTCCACTAAAAGTTCTTTGGGTCTCAAATCCTTAAGCAGACAGATTCTGTGAGAAATTCCTTTTTGAAAACTTTGTATAATGTATATAATACGCCTCAGGTGAAAAGGGTCTCCAGTGGAATGAGTCTGATCAACAAATCAGAATGCCAAAATACATTGATGTTCCTCAAATAGGTAACAGTTCTGCCCACAACACTGAAGAGAGGCAGTAACTGGAGTACATGGACCTTGGGCCTACAGGCTCCACCCAAGAATAGGCTCCTGCCTTGAGGTATACTTGAAACTTTAGCAGAGCAGGTCAAACAGCTCAACACTCTCTCTCTCTCAGGAGGCAGAGCACGGAGAGTCATACTTGCCGTTCCCCTGAAATGCACACAGCATGTGTAGCAAGGCACACTCTCCACAATGGCATCTACGCCAGCATCCAGGGCAAGATGTGCCTCTGAGGAACTGCTAGAGTAGTTTTTGTATCCCTGGCATCTACTGGGAGCTGCCTAAAGCCCAAGAAGTAGTTTGTTGATGTAGGGAGTAGAGACTGGTGGAGCATTGTGAAATTTATTATCCATTTCTGTGGTGTTCAAATCAGACGACTATTCTAAAAAGGCAAGACATTCTGTAAATTAGAACTTTATCATTATTTGATATGATTATGTGAGTTCATTTTGAAATTAATTCAAATTTAAAATGCTCAGTGTTGTTCTAATTTGGTTTTTCCTGGGAAAGTCCAATGTTGCAATAAGCAACTGACAAAGTTCATGATGTTTTATACTTGAAATCGATGCCATTATAGTGCATGCTATTCCTCAATAAATTGACTGGAAATAAATTATTATTACAAAAGATTCAATCTTATATTTGTGAATGATATGAGAGAAGTTTGCTTACATATAATTTAAATTGCTATAAATTTTGCATGTGTAATTATTTTGCACATGATTAAAGTTATTTTAAATTTTCTATTATATTTTTATGGTGAAAATACTCTGTGGTTACTACCAAGAATTAGGAGATGTAAAACTTCAAAATTAAAAGTAATAAAAACCTCATGTAGATGAGAATTCTTATTTCTCATTTAAATTTTAATACAAGTTCAAATGACTAGTGTAAGTTCAAATTGTTTCATATGCTCTAAAACATTGTACTTTTAATTACTTAAAATTATATATTAGAGTATGAGGCTTTTTCAGCAAAACCTTTAAAACATCCTTCACTTTTCATACAATTCTCATTTCCCATGTTGTCTTAAGAAATTAAATTATGAAACTCCCTGGCCAAGTTATAAGTCATACTAGCAATCTATTACCTAAACTTCTCCTTTTGAGAGCTATAAAGAAAATGAAAATATGTGTAAAGCTACAGTTTTTATGAAAGAAAATCACAAAGTTATCAATAATAGCAGAATTCTTGTATATGTCTGGTATTTCTCTTAATGACTAAGTGATGCCAATACATCTTTAAGCTAAAGCATGTTATTTATAAATTATTAAAATAGATTTAATAATTTCCTTCATTTACATAAAATCATTATTTTATGATCAACTTTATTATACAGTTCATGTTCTATAATCTGTAAGGATCGAAAAATTTAAGTACACTTTGGGAGGCTGAGATAGGAGAATTGTGAGTTCAAAGCCAGACTCAGCAATGGTGAGGCGCTAAGCAACTCAGTGAGACCTCGTCTCTACATAAAAACACAAATAGGGCTGGGGATGTGGCTCAGTGGTCGAGTACCCCTGAGGTCAATCCCCAGTACCAAAAGTAAAATAAAATAAAATAAATAAATATAATTTAAATATATAAAATAATTTACAGTACATACAAACAATATGTTTGTATTTAAAATATTAATTAAATTTAATATTAAAAAATTTTAATAATTTTTCTGCTTTCAAATGTTTGTTAGGCATGGTGGCACACACCTGTAATTTCAGTAACTTGGGAGGTTGAGGCAGGAAGATCACAAGTTTGAGGCCAGCCTCAGCAACTCAGCCATACCATATTTCGGCAACTTAATGAAACCTTTACCTCAAAATAAAAATAATAAAAAGGCCTGGAGATGTTAGTTAGTGGTAAAGCACCCTGGGTTCAATCCCCAGTATGCCCTCCCCAAAATGTCCAAAATAATTGATAAAATATGAAGGTTAGGGGTGCAGCTTGGTGGTAGAACATTTGGCTATCATGAGCAAAGGTCTGGGTTTGATCCCTGGCTAAAAAGAAAGAGAAAATAATGGAGAAAAGGGAAGAGGAGCAGAGGGGCAGGAAAAGGAGAAAAGTTTGCTGCTCTAAATATTCTCTGTGCTCTAGCCACATTTTCATCTCCCCCACCAGTCCCTGACAGCTGGTATTTTTATTGTCTCCATTGTTCTGCCTTTTACAGAATATTGTATACCTGTCACATAGAATGTAGCTTTTTCAGATTGCTTACTTTCATTTAGTAATATAAATTTAAGGTTCTTCTGCATCTTTTCATTGCTTTTAATAGCTCTTTTTGTCTTAGTGTTGAATAATAATATTCAATTGTATGAATATACCACACTATTTCTGCTCATTGATCTACTGAAGGCTATCTTGGTTGCCTCTCAGTTTTGGTAAGTATGAATAAAGCTACTTGCTGTGGGAATGTCCCTAAAGGACCATACATGAAAGGCTTGATCTCGATCTATGGCACTATTGGGAGGTGGCAGAACCCTTAGTATGTGGGACCTATTGGAGGGATGTAAGATGTATTCATCACGCTCTTGAAGGGCACAGTGAGACTCTGGCCCCTCCTCTCTTTGCTTTCTGACCACCACAAGCTTTGCTCCACAGTGTACTCCCTGCCCTGATGTTCTGCCCCACCATAGGCCTAAATGCAACAAGCCAACCAAACATAGACTGAAACCATGAGTAAAAATAAACTTTTCCTCATTAAGTTATTTATCTTAGGTATTTTGTCACAGCAGTGGAAAGCTAACTGCTGTAAACATTCATGTGCAAAGTTTTGTGTGTTCAACTAATTTAGGTAAGTACCAAAAGTGCAACTATGGAAAAAATACGGTGGGAGTGTTTTCATTTTGGAAAAATCCATCAAAGTGCCTTCCAGCTGAGCTATAGCATTTTGCATTCTTATCAGCAATGTATGACAGCTCAGTTGGTATTGTCATTGTTTTGGATTTTGGACATTCCAATAGTTGTACAGTGGCATATCATTGTTTTAATTTGCAATTCCTTAATGACATACTATGTTGAACATCTTTTCATAGGCTTATATGCCATCTCTATACCTTCTCTGGTAAATTTTTTTTTTTTGTATCAGGAATTGAACCCAGGGGCACTTGACCACTGAGCCACATCCCCAGCCCTTTTTAAATTTTATTTAGATATAGGATCTCACTAAGTTGCTTAGGGCCTCCCTAAGTTGCTGAGGCTGGCTTTGAACTTGCATCCTCCTGCCTCAGCCTCCTGGGATGCTAGGAATACAGGCCTATGCCACCATGCCAAATTGGTGAGATGTCTTTTACCCATTTCTTAATCTTGTTTTGTTCTAGTCTTTTGCCTATATTTTAACTGGCTTGGTCATTTTATTGTTGAGTCTTTGTATATTCTGGATACCAACACTTTATCTGACATGTCTTTTGAACATATTTTATCTCAGTCTATGGTTTGACTTCTCATTTTCTTGACAGTATGTTTCACACAGAATAGGAAACTTTAATTATAATAAAGTCTACCTTATATATTCTTTCTTTTATGAACAGTGCTTACATTGTTGTATCAAACACCATTGCCATACCTGAGGTCATTTAGATTTTCTTTTTTGATATCTTCCAGGAGTTCTATAGTTTGGTTTTAACATTTAGTCCTATGACCCATTTTGAGTTAATTTTTGTAAAAGGTATTTCTGTGTCTAGATTTATATTTCTGTATGTGGAAGTCAAGGTGTCCCAGCACAATTTATTGAAGAGACTGTATTTTCTCCATTGTATTTATTGTCTTTGTTCCCTTGGCAAAGGTATTTTTCTTGGGTCTCTTTTTGACTTTTTGGTTTGTTTCTTTGTTCTCTATATTTATTCTTTCACCAGTACAATTCTGTTTCAATTACTTTCATTATATGGTAAATTTTGAAGTTGGGTACGGTCAGTCCTCTGACTCCGTTGTTCCCCAGTGATCTTTTTGCTATTGATTTCTAGCTTAATCCCACCACAGCCTGAGACTGTTCATTCTATGATTTCTATTCTTTTGATTTTGTAAATGTGTTTAATGTTCCAGAATGTTTGGTACATGTTTCTATTTGGTCCATGTTTTTCTATTTGGTACATGTTTCATGGGAATTTGTGAATGTGTACTCTCCTGCTGTTGAACCATGTAGTCTATGTCAACTATATCCTGTTGATTGTTGGTGTTCAAAAATTGAGCTATGTCCCTACTGATTTTCTGCCTGCTGCATCAGTACATTTTGAAAGAGGATTATTGAAGTCTCCAACATTTATAGTGGGTTAATCTATCTCTCCTAAAGTTTCGACAGTTTTTGCCTCATGTATTTTGATGTTCTGTTCCTAAGCACATAACATTAACAATTGTCATGTTTGAGGGATTTTTTTTTATAGAATTTACCTCTTTATCACTATGCAATGCTTCTCTTAATTCCTCATAATTTCTTTTGTTCTTATGTCTGCTCTGTCTGAAGTTAATATAGCTACTCCAACTTTCTTTTTATTAGTGTTTGAATGGCATATCTTTCTTCATTCCTTTGTTTACAATCTACAGATGCCTTATACTTAAAGTAGGTTTCTTTCTAGACATGACATATATTAGTGTTCTGTTTTTGGTCAATTCTGATATTCTTTTAAATTATGTATTTAGATTATCAACTTTTAAAATGATTGTGATGTAATTGGATTAATATCTGCTACATTCATTACTGTTTCCCACTTGTGACCTTTTTTCTTTGTTTCTATTTTGTTTTCCACTTTTTCTTGATATTTTGGTTTTATTTTGTTTTACTTTTGCTTTTTATAGTTTTTATTGGGCAGTTTTTTAATCCCATTTTCTTTCCTTTCTAGCATGCCAATTATACTTTTTAAAACTTTTTCCCAGTGTTTGTCCTAGATGTTGCTGTATAAATTTACAAGTAATTCAAGTCTTCTTTCAAATCATGCATGGGCAGTGTAAGTGCTCACATTGAAATTTTCCTAATCTTTCTTCTCCTCTGTATTATTGATGTCATTCACTTATTTTATGCATAAACATATGTAAACATAAATATATTCTTGCTATTATTCTTGTGAACAAGTTATCTGTTAGATTAATTAAGAATAAGAAAAATGATTTTATTTACTCACTCCTCTAATGCTTTTCCTCTGTTTACATAGCTTTAGGTTTCCAGCTTATATAATTTTCCTTTACTTTAAAGGATTTTTTAAACCTTTATTTATTTATGTATTTTGTATGTGGTGCTGAGGATCGAACCCAGTGCCTCATGCATGCAAGGCAAGCACTCTACCACTGAGCCACAACCCCAGCCCACTCTAAAGGATTTTTAATATTCATTGCAAGACAGATCTACTGGTAACAAATTCTCTCAAATTTTGCTTGTCTGAGAACGTCTTTATTTCTTCTTCACTTTTGAAAGATAGTCTCACAGAGTACAGAATTCAAGGTGGGAACGTTTTTTTCCTCTCAATTCTTTAAGTATTTCTCGACATGAGGAGAAACAGGATATTAATCTTTAACTTTATTACTGTATAGGGAAGGTGTTATCTCTTTTTGGAGATCTTTTCCCTTTATCTTTGATTTTCTGCAGTTTGAATATTATACAGCTAAGTATATTTTCATCTAGCTTAGTTCCCTGGGCTCCTAGTTCTGTGCTTTGATATCTGACATTAATTTGGGGGAACTCCTGTCATTACTGTTTCAAGTATTTCTTCCTTTCCTTTTTCTTTCTCTTTTGTTGTTCTCATTATTTCTTTTGTAGTTTTCTCATATTTCTTCCATGTTCATTTTTTTATATTTAATTTTTTCCAGTCTTTTTTCCTCTTTGCTATTCAGTTTTTGAAGTTTCCATTGACATATCCCAAAACTCAAACATCTGTCCCCAATCATGTACTGTTTAGTAATGAGCATATAAAAGGGCATTCTTTTCTTTTTAAAATTTTTGGGGAGGTACTAGGAATTGAACTCAGGGCCACTCAACCACTGAGCCACATCCCCAGCCCTACTGTGTATTTTGTTTAGAGACAGGCTCTCACTGAATTACTTCGTGCCTCACTGGCTTTAAACTCACCATCTTCCTGCCTCAGCCTCCCAAGGCACTGGGATTACAGGCATGCACCACTGTGCCCAGCTTTAATGTATTTTAGTATCTAGAATTTCTTTATTTTTCTTCTTTTATTTAAAAAAAGTTTCCATCTCTTTGCTTACATTGCTCATATGTTCATGCATGTTCTCAACTTTACCATATTAATTAGTGGGCTAGGGTTAAGACCTTAACCACTTTATTTGTAGTTATTTTAAAATTCTGGTTTGGTAATTTCAACATTTCTCCCATTTGACTCTGGTAATGATGGTTTCTCAGTTTTTTCAAACTATGTTTTATGACTTTTAATGTGTCTTATCATTTTTTCTTGATAACAATACTTAATAAACTGGATAACATGAACGTAGTAAAAGCCCTTTATTTATGTGGCTGTGAGGTATACAGAGAGGGGAAGCATTCTATGGTCTTATGATTAAGTCATAGCCTTAGTGATTCTGTGCTATTAGACTGTAAACATCACAAGTGCTTCTCCAGAGTTTCCTCCCTTTACATGGGATAGGATTCCTGAAGGATTCTGGAGTTGAATATTTCTTTCCCTCGAGTCAGTTGAGCTCTGGTAAAGCTCCAGTGTTTCAGACTGTAATAAATAAGTTTATCATGAAGGCAAGAACACTCTGGCATATTTCAAGATGGCTGCTTTCCCATTCCCCAGCTGGAAAGTCCAAGCATCACCCTGGCATTTCCCAACCTTGGCTTTCCTTTGGAATCAATCATCTGAAAAGCTTTAGAAATGCTGATTCCTGATCCCACCTACAGAGAGTCTTACTTAATAATTCAGCAGTGTAGGCTTGACATCAGACTATTTAAAGTTCTTCAGGGGATTCTAATCATTCCAGGTGTATGGTTAATTATATCCACACAATTCTCAACTACTTTTATTTAATTAAAGGCACAAACTCTTCACTTTTCTAAATTTTAAACATTCTTTGAAACTTCACTCCTCACTTATCTGGCACTGCATTTGGCATCCAGCATTGGATAACGTATTCTATTTGCATGAATGTACTTATCTTATTCCCAGCAAGAATGTGCAGTCTTTTTAATTTTTTAACTTTATATTTAATTGACAAACAATAATTATATATAGTTATGGGACAAATGCATACATTAAAGAATGTTTAAATCAGGCTAATTAACACACTCCTTATCTCACATGTTTATCTTTTCTTTGTAAGGAGAGTATTTTTTTGTTTTGTTCTGTTGTTTTTATTTTTTACTTTTTTTTTTGATTTTCTGGTTTTTTAATTTCTTTTGTTTTGTTTTGTTTTGCTTTGCTTTGTTTTGTGGTAAAAACATTTAGAATCTATTCTTCTAGCAGATCTTATATTTTTTTTTCCTTAAAGAACCAGATTGAAATTAGAGCTTGTCGTACTCCCCACAATGTCCAGTATGATATTAATGATGCCAATATGTCTAATGATGAGGAGGAAAATATGAAATAAGAACATATATCATTCAAAAGAAAAACATAATCAGTTTGTGTTTTGCTTGAATCCTCAGCCCTGAATGAAGTGATGATTTGGCAAATGTGGGTGTTTTTATTAGCTAAAGAAAATAAAAAGGTATTTATAAGATTTAAAAGTACAAAATTCATAATAAAACTATGAGTTGCATTTTATGATGACATAACTTACAATTAAGTCAATAATTTGTTTATAACTGCTAAGTCATATATATTTTATTTTCATGAGTTTTTCATTCTTCTGCAACTGTGTGACTTGTATGTATCACAAAAATGTTAAAAATGTAATCTTGACATATACATTTTTTAAAAAAGTAGACACCTTATAGAATTCAGTTTTTAAAAAGAATATATAAAATTTCTTTGAAACCATGAAGAAGAAAATCTGTGCTTACTCTAAATCATATCCTCTTAACCCATGGGTAAAAATTCTGACAAAACTTTTGAAGTATAGAAGAGGTTCTTATTTTTAGCCTATCAGACACTAAGTCTTAAATTACATGTTAACAATAGATAGGGAAAAATTTATGTAATTTTATATGCATGTGCATATAAATCACTCCTAACCTTTTTAATATAAATAAATATTGGCTGATATGTCTTTAATAAACAGTTATTGAACTTTGAAAATGTTTAATGAAGCACTGAATAAGTTATTTCAGCATGCAATAAAAAAGTTATCACACCTAATCCCAGGCTTTAAAAGTGTAATAACTAGAAGGAGAAATAATGTAGAATATGTATTTTTGTATGATAAAAGGTGATAAGTGCCTTGAGGAAGGTATTCTTAAATTATATACTATTTAAAAGTACAGAGAGATTGCTTTCAATTTATTATGTTAGGAAACTGAGTTTTAAGAAACCTAGGTCTAATTATTGATCTAATCAAAACCTCATACAGTAGTCCCCCCTTATCTGTGGGAGACATATTCCAAGACCCTCACTGGATACCTGAAACCACAGCTAGTACAAACCCTATATATACTATATTTTTTACTATACATACACGTGTATGTCATTGCTTAATTTATACATTAGGCACAGAAAGAGATAACCAACAACAATAACAAATAATAAACTAGAATAATTATAACAATATACTATAATGGAATTTATTTAAAATTTATGAATTATTTATTTCTGGAAGTCCACTTAATATTTTTGTTCTCAGTTGACTACAGTTGAAACTATGGGAAACTATGGAAAGTGAAATTGCACATAAAGGGGAGTTAAGGTGTGTTTTTGTGTAGTATTCACTTTTATGTGTAAACTCGACTAGGTTAAGGGATACCCAAAGCTGTTAAAACATTATTTCTGGGTATGGCTCTAAGAATATTCCAGAAGAGATTAGCATTTGAATCAGAAGACTGAGTAAAGGTCTGCCCTCACCATTGTGGGCAGGCATCCAATCCATTGAGGGCTCAGATAGAATAGAGTGCAAAAGAGCAAATGTACTCTCTTCTGTAGCTTCAGATAACATGCATCTTCTCCTGAGTGTGTAGATCTTGTTCCTTCAAGCTCCAGGATGTACACCAGCATGCATTTTATGTTTTCCCCTTTTCCCAGAACCCCTCTGTCCTCAAGCCTATTACCTTGGGCCAAATTTACACCCAAGTAATCTGTTTATCTGGTCCTCTAGTTTGGAGACTGCATGTTGGGAAAATTCTTGGCTTACATAATCATATGGACCAATTTCCATAATAAATACCCCCCATCTGTCAACCTACCTATAGATTGTTTCTCTAGAGAATCCTAACTAATGTACTTTTGAAAAGTAAGAGTGTCTCCCTTCCTCACAGACCTCATCTATAACTAGTGTCCTAAATATGGTACTTCCCTTGGTGTAAAGGTGTGACAAGTGCTTTATCATGACTGTGGTAATACTAGCTGCTGAAACAAATAAAACCCATATAACAGTGGTTTAACTCAAAGCATATTTTTCATGCATGTGAAATCAAGATGGATGATCCTAATCAGTGGAAGGCTTTTCAGACATTTGACTATTTTCTATTTGTGTCCCTATTGTTTTTAAAATTCATCCTCTAAGTTCATGCTGAGAATTATCTCTATTCCAAACAAAGAAAAGGAAACCAGAAGGATCACTTATGGGAGGATCTTAGGAGTGAGGCCTGTGAAATCCGTCATGTGTTCATTAGCTAGAGCTTGGTAACATGGCAACACCAAACTGCAAGAGAGACTGGTCAAGAACAAGAAGCCCACTCTGCCACTGCTGCCATTACCATGCATGGGATGGAGCCAATACAATCATGAATTGTTAAGAATCCACAGTTTTTCTTGATAACACATGCTTTTTTTATAGAATTCAGTTTTCGATTATTGAAATATCTGTTGCTCTTCTCATATCTCAAACTATCATAGGAAAGAGCACTATCTATAGTACTGCTGTTACTACAGCTAATATACTCATTATCATGGATCCAAAATTTTACTATTTATTACAGATGCTCTACTCTCTGCCATTCTTCATTGACATCAGCATCTTCACCAGGCAGCATCTCCAACATTTTGTGAGTGCCTATGTGCTGAATTACCTATTCTAACAACTTTCCACAAGCCTAATCAAGCCTATCATCTTGGGCCTTGGAGTTTGATCCTGCTAATCCTTAAAATCCAAACACATTTTCAGTTCCTGTCCTGAAAGGCTACTCTACTGGATGCTAAACAAAGTGACTTGGTAATAGTGTCCACCAATGGGGCCTTCCTTTCCAAAATTTTAATGTCATGTTTCCTGGGTTCTACAACAAGGGCTTGCAGAAAGAAAAAAAATGTATTGAAAACTGTGTGCCTGATTAGGCCAAAATACAAATATTCTTTGAAGGCTTTTCTGTAAGAATATTTATCAGTTAGTTTGCAGTTATTATTTAAACCATTAGCAGTTTAACATGAAAATGTTAATAAATACCTTTTTTGCAACTGGATTATCTTTTGTTATACATGTGAAATATTAGAATTTGGAAGTATTTCATTAGGTAGATTTAAATTGTTCCTGCATATAAAATGGTAGGACAGCATGTGTGTCTTAATCCAATCAGCTGTGGCTCATATAAATGGTGGAGAGATCAAAGTGACTCAAATGTCTATGTCTTTGTAGAACATAATAACCACAGCTGATCTGTCGGATCAAAAGAATATTTTCACCTCAGTTCTGCATTTCTTCTTATAGAAATAGCCTTGGTTATGATTAGAGGCTTAGCGTCATCTAGTTATTAACCCGAATTTTAAAAAAGTGTAGTTAGGATTCAAAAGTTCAATGTACTGAAAATATGCAAGAAAGAAATCACATTATACAGCAAGCATAATAAATTTAAATTTTATAATAATGACTCCCTTTTTTCCCACTGAAGATATGCCAGCAGTAACATGTTGATGCATATCTTGGAATTTTAAGTTTTACTTATTATCATTCATTGAGTGTTATCTGCGGGGTCACATACTGACTGTTCTCAGAATCACCAAGCTAATGTAGGTTTATATAAATTGTTCTCTAGCCACGTTCAAACTCTACCTGAAAGATGTCAATTTGTCTAAATGACAAAACTGTCTGAGTAAGCACCAGACATAAGGGATATTGGTAAATGACAACTGTGATTCACTGTAACCAACAGAACAGTTTCAGATAGGAATTCTGTTTAGTTAGACAAAGTCTCAGCCACAGAAGCTGGGAGTGTATTCTTAACTTAGATGCACAGCATCAGTTACTGGTTACCTTCCAGTTTGACAATTTCATATCCTTGCTTCATAGAGATATTAAGTGCTTTCGCTTCTCATTATCTCCAGCTTGTTATCATCTGAAATTTTTATATTCCAACCTCCAAGTCTGATAAAAATACTATGTTAGGGGCTTAGACCTGATATTTGTAGCATGGCAGCTTGGCAGATAAATCCCTTCAAGTTACCCTCTTCACAGGCTACATGGAGTTAAATTTTAAAACAGCTTACTTTAGACATAATTGCATATATTTAAATAATACAATTGGATACATTTTGAAATGTATTATGAAGTCATTACTTCAATCAAGAAGATGAATCTAGGGTGGGGATGTAGCTTATTGGTAGAGTGCCTGCTTAGTATGCACCAGGTCCTGAGTTCAATCCCCAGTACTACAAAAAAGAAAGAAAGAAGATGAATCTGTCCATCAAGCCCCAGTTTCCTCATGCCCCTGGCTAATTCCTTCACACCCTCCCTGCTCCTATCTAAAGGAATCACTGATCTGCTATCAGTCACTATCACACTGAATTATTTCTTAAAATTATGAAAAAAAATTGTCCCTTTAAAAACTTCTGGCTGAGGAGGTAGCTCAGTATCAGAGCACTCACATAGCCTGGACATGGCCCTGGGTTCAATCCTCAGCACTGCAAAAAACAATCAAACCAAAAACCCAAAACATGAATCCATGAAATTTTTAAGATTCAATAAAACCCTAAGAAATATTGTGATGTTCCTAAGTAATATTCCAGACCTCATCAAAATCAAATACTCTAAAGAAAGCCAAATAAATACAAAATGGTAAAAGCTAAAATTTTTTTTAAATTTATTTTTATCTTTTAAAACAAAAGAATGCATTTCAAGTTATAGTACATATATGGAGCACAATTTTCTATTTGTCTGGTTGTAAACAAGATAGGGTCACACCATTTGTGTCTTCATACATGTACCTAGGGTAGTGATGTCCATCTAATTCCACCATCTTTGCTACCCCCATACCTCTTCCCTTCCCCTACCTCCCCTTTGCCCTATGCAAAGTTCCTCCATTTCTCCCAAGCTCCCCATCCTCACTCCCATTATGTATCAGCATCCACTAATCAGAGAAAACATTCAGCCTTTAGTGTTTGGGGATTGGCTTAATTCACTTAGCATGATATTCTCCAACTCCATCCATTTGCCTACAAATGCCATACTTTTATTCTCTTTTATTGCTGAGTAATATTCCACTGTGTATATATGCCACAGTTTCTTTATCCATTCATCTATTGAAGGGCATCTAGGTTGCTTCCACAGTTTAGCAATTGTGAATTTTGCTGCTATAAACATTGAAGTGGCTGCATTACTATAGTATGCTGTTTTTAAGTCTTTAGGGTATAGACCAAGGAGTGGGATAGCTGGGTCAAATGGTAGTTCCATTCCAAGTTTTCTAAGGAATCTCCATACTGAAAAGCTGAAATTTATTTTATTTTTTTTAATTTTAATTTTTATTTTTTCTCAAAAATTGCATTTTAATACATGTTATCAAACATAACAGAAAAAAACAAATTTTCAGAAGCTGTACACACTGTTCACTGAAAACATTTGTTGAGGCAATAGAAAAAAATTGTTACAATGATAATTTTTCTTACTTTGCACAAACTTATAAGCAGATTAAATTCTTCATATTAAACACCTTTATATGCACTTTCAATGAACAGTATATATATATATATATTTATATGTATTTTTTATCAACCATCTTTACTATACCCATTCCCCTTTCCTGCCCCCCACCTCCCCCATGTCGCGTCTAGTGTTTCTCTATTTCTCTTATGTTTCCCATTCCCACCTCCCTTATTCATCAGCATCCATTAATCAGAGAGACCATTCGGCATTTGGTTTTTTGGGATTGGCTTACTTCACTTAGCATAATGAAAAGCTGAAATTTAAATAGTGATTTTTCTCTTTGACAAACAGCTGTGTGTGCTTCTGTATCAGTAGAAGGAAAAGCCCAACCCAGCCTTGGGTGGGACCACAGAGCTCTCCCAGACATTTCTGTCCCTTTGGTAGGTCTCATTCTCCACAGTGATGAGTGTTGATATTACTTTTAAACTTCCAGGAAAGACTATTCCTATCTAACTAAGCTACTGGTTAATAACTTGGTTTTATATTTAACACTAAAAATCCATCAGTTTCCTCTTGTCTAAAACATTACAGTCCCCCAGTATACTTCATAAAACATTTTCCATTATAAAAACAATATATACTCATTATGAGAAATTTGAAACAGAGAGTAAGAGAAAAAGGGAGAAATTACTCATGCACTCCTGACCTAGAAATAACATTCTTAATACTTAGGTATATTGTCTTTCAGTCTTTTCCTTTGCTTGTATTTTTCTCTTTGGATTCCGGCATGAATTCCATACTACGTGACTCTGTCTTTGAAGGAAATAAAATTACATATATTGACTTATTCATTACATGTTGTAAATATAAGTTGAATTTTAATTTTTCATGTTTATAAGAAGTCTTTGAGTCTCCTTTCTTGTGCTCTGAAATTAAAAAAAAATATACTCATTGTGATTCTACTGTCATGTATTGTTTCTAAAAAGAAACAATAAAAATATATACTCATTGTAAAAGAGGCAGCCATTCTACGTATTTCCTCAGAAACTGTAAAAATATTGAATAGGTCTGCTCTTTGAATACATCTGTGGCAGTCATTAGTGTGCTGTTCCCCAACTATTTCTGGCTCTTTTCTTTTGGAGCAAATGGTTGGATTGTACTCTCTGGACCCCTTGTCATGAAGTAGCAGGCATGTGACTGGATAAGTTGTAAATAGAAATGATGTATATCCTTTCTAACCCAAGCCTTCTAGAGTCTCTTCTCTACCATTGGAACTGGATACTTATATGACATTGCTGCTCTGCCAGCTTGAGTCCAAAAAATGAAGACAACTGGGGACAAGTCCACAACCAATGCACAACAGGGGTGAGAAGCCAAGTTTTATTTTTGCAATTCATAAAGGACTGTGGAGTGGTTAGAGCAGCATATCCAGCTATCCTCATTTATTTCACATCTGTCTTCTACTGCACCAATTACTAGTTTGTTCAAGTTTGACTCTTTTACTTTTTTCATCAATAAATAATCCTCTGAATGCAGCAACAAAGAATGCAGAATAAAAGAGAGTTATTTCTGATGGTTTTAAGCTTAGTGATTAAAAAGAGTAAAAATTTGGAGTCAAGAGGGTATACAAATAATTTCTGTAGAGTTCCTATATTTAGAAAATAACTGACGTGGGTGGGTGAGACATCCTGCTTTATGCATGAGGGCTTAGAATAATGAGTAAAGAAGAAGTTACATACGATCTTCAGATCAGTGCATATGATAATTTTACTGCCCAGACATGAGTGAGAATATTCTAAAATTAACATGCCCACATCATTCTGGAAGTCCAGTATTATGTAATCCCGTGAAGTAAATTTCAGAGTCAGGAAAATGGGATCCAAGAAAGGAATGTCAAGGAGACAAGGAGAATTCATCTACTTGTAAGGCTGCACTCCTACAAATGACTTGGTTATGGAGCATGGGACAACACCATGAGACTTAGAACTCTTCCAAACGTCTGAACAGGAGGGTGTTAACAATTGAAAAGTGGTCCCAAAGGGAAAAACAAAACACAAGAAGAGGGTCCACATGTGTCCTAGTTTGGGCTAGGAGCATTCTCTCTCCTCCCTCACTGCCAGTTCTGGGTTGTCCCACTTATCAGAGGGACGACAAAGAACATTCAACGAAAGCAATCCAGCTCAATCTTGCTGCTACAACAGTGATAAAACAGGTTGATGCCCTCGAAAAGATAATCATACAGCAGGAGAAACCCACTTGAAATTTGTATAAAATAAGTGTACTTTTAGAAACAGTTAAACTGTTTTGTCACACAAAGTCAAAATCTACAACCTTGACAGAGTTCTGATATAATAAGCACATTGGCAATAGCATTTCCATGTCCTCTAATAGATATCTTGTGTTGTTCTTTTTAAAGGTTTATCTTAAGGACACATCACAATTGGAAGGAGAAGGAGGCAGCAATTATTCTCCTACCAATGCCTATTTCAATAGCATGGGCTAAACCAATTATTCTAAGATTTTATTGTGCTTAAGAATTACCCCCAGACTATTGGTAACAGTGCCCAGGCAACTCTATTTCTGAGACACACTTCAGGTGCTTGCCATGACAAAAGCTGGAGAAACAGAACTAAGGACATACATATAACAACTCCAAGTCTTTTAACATGAAGAATTTTTTCATAAGGCAGAGAAATAATGTAGAATTCTCAGGCTATTGAATTTAGGCACTTAATGATTGTTTTTGGTTTATGTTATTGGCTACTCTGTGACTGGGAGAGAAGGATTTAGAACCAGGATCATTTTTAGTAATATAAGAGATGATCTCTCTAGAAATTGTTCTAAAGGCTTATATGTATCTCATTTACATATAATCTTTCATCTTTACAACAACTCTAGGAGGTTGATATCATTATGATCACCATTAGTACACCAATGAACAGAGGAACAGAGAGTATAAGTAATTTATCCAAGGTTACAAAACTAGAGGTGGAGATCTGAGATTCCAAACCAGGCATTTCTACTCTAGAGTCTATGTTCTTACCACTGTCCTGTACAATTCCTAAGATCCAGAGGTGATGGTGACTAGCAATATACACTGTCAGTGACTCTCTACATATGCTAGGGAGCATCCCTGTAAACATAAGGGTGCAAAAGTCATAATACAGCCATGCAGTTTAGACATCTAGCCACATTGGAAGAGTACTTTCCAGTCTGGTCACTTAATAAAATGACTTGGGGCGCTTTTAAAATATTCCAGTGTCCAGCTCCACCAAAGACAAATAAAATCAGAATATCTACATGGGAATCCTGAAATAAATGCTTTTTAAAAGGTCATCAGCCAGGTATGGTGGCGCAGGCCTGTAATCCCAGCAGTTCAGGAGGCTGAGGCAGGAGTATCTTGATTTCAAATCCAGCCTCAGCAAAAGCAAGGCAATAAGCAACTCAGTGAGTTCCTGTCTCCAAATAAAATACAAAATAGAGCTGGGGATGTGCCTCAGTGGTTGAATGCTCCTGAGTTCAATCCTGGGTACCCCCCAAAAAAGTTCACCATGACACAATTCATTGGAGAGTTAAAAACACACATTACTTTTATTTACTTATTTAATTCTTATTTTAAAATATGCATTTGATTTTGCTTATAATTTCTTTTTTCTTTGCTTTAGGAGTATGAAGATAAGTTTACTAAACATTCTACATGTAATTTCTGGAGGGTGCTCAGTGGTACTGAATTTCAATACTTAATTATCAAATATACACGATTAAGACTTTACTCAGTCCTATGTTTCTCTAGATTTGGAGATAATCCGACATCAGTTAGATTGATAATTCATTATCATGAGGGCTATTAGGAAATTCTGAAGCCATTCTTTCCTAATTTACTAATTCTGGATATCTTCCCTTTACTCAGAAGTAGACTATGATTATTTTAGAGTGCACTTATGCATGCTGGATGAAATGTCAGATTTCTCCACATTCCTTTCTTGGATCCCATCCATCTGAGTAGCTGGGGTCCTTCATCTATATCTGACACTTTTAAAGCTTTGTATGAAACATCTGTTTTCCATTTTTAAAATGTCGACTTGTCCATCTTGAATGGGCATTGGGTAAAGTAGACAAATCCTGCTTTGTCTAAAGAGCCCATCTTGATTGTTATGCCAAAACCATATTTGCTCCATTAATCAGATTTCCTCGCAACTCGTCAGCAAAGGCAGTGGGCAGTGGTAATCCTGCGTGCAACTTCTATGTTAACCACTCCAGAGAGCATTTTGCAGTGGGCAATAAAATCTGCTTTCTCTCCAAAGTTGTATTTTCCTGCTACACCTTGTTCTTTGCTCTACTAAAAGTTAAGTATTACCGTCACAAAGAGATCCAGGGAGATTTCAAAATAATGAGTGTTAATCTTTTTACTCCTCCCATGCTCCTTTCCCTGCAGAATCACTGATCTTTGTACTCCATTCACCAGATAACCCTCTGGATTTCCTATCAGAAGGCCACACCCAGGAGTACAGCCTAGGATTCTTTTATAACTGAGGTATCTCCATAGGATATTTGGGAAACTAGACACTCAGCCCTACTGTATAAAGATCCTCTTTGCCTCCTTCTATTCAGCCTCCAGGATATAAAGACTTGGAGTTTTCCAGGAGGCCATAGAGATAAATTAGAGTGGACCTTCTCTATGTCAGAATGTTCTCCAACCTGTAAAAATCTTTCTTCAACATGCCCAATCCAAACACAAGCCCCGAACTCTAACCTTTCAGTGATAAAGGTGATCAGGATTTGAGGATGGTAAGCCTCTCACAGGAATCAGAATAAAATACCCAAGGAAACTAGGAGGAGTGGCCCTGGCCTTTTCCTGAAGTCCCACATTCCTTCAAGGGTTCTGACTACATTTCACCACTATGCAGGTCTTGGTCATTCCTCAATGTCCCCAGTTCTCTGAAACTAAGATTTATGAATGACTAACACTCTGCCAAGTCACATGTGCAAGCCGGCCTCCACTTAACAGTGGCTCCAGCGCTTCCACCGTGCTTCCCCCAGCTCTCCCTCTCTGGTTGGCTGTCAGCATGAGCTCGTTAAAGCTGAGCCAGTGACCCAGGCCTGCCTGTGGCAGCTCACTCCGTTGGTACACTGCTACCGTTTCCTCTCCCAAGACATCTGCTTCAGCACTGCTTCAGATAATACTTCATTATGTCCTGGAAATGTTTCTTACCACTTTGTGTGCCATTGTGTTTCGTTCTCTTTGAAGTTAATGTGAGTCTTATGTGATGAGATGATATACATCAGAGCGTACCTAAAAATTATGACCCACTGAATAAAAAGAATTAGAAAGATCCCCTTTTCATTTGTTTAATTCAAAACAAAAGAACTTCAGTTTCCTTTTTCACAGGCAGTTTGTTTGCAGACTGAGGAGAGAAAGAAGAGAATATTTTTACTTACTCCTGCAGATCAGACTTTCAAGGAGGGTCCAAAAACACCCATGCAGTTGGGTAAGTTATGGGCTTATTCAGTGTTTATAGCTCTTCAAAGTCCCTATTAAAACTCTTGGAATGCCTTTCTAAAAATTACTTAAAATACCTGTTTCACATTCTACATAATGACTTGAGGTGATATCTACTGGGACTCTCTTAGACTTTAAACCACCAAATTATATAGGGGTTGTGTAAATGGTTCTGATATCCACAAATATTTGGTAATAAGCAAACTATTAGACTTAATAATAGTTAATGTTCAGAGTGTACTTACTTTGTAGTATGTAGTAGGCTAAACTCATGGCATAGATTTTCTCATTAATTCACACAAAACCTAAACTATAAGTTAATGGTGTCATGCTTTCTCCATTTTGAGGATGCGGAAACTGAAGAATTGACAGAATCAGTAGTTTACTTGCCCAAAAAGTCCTAGGGTCAGTGGTGGAATCAAATGCCAATCCAGGCAGCCTGCAGTCAGAGCACACTCTGTTAACCACATGCCTTAGAAATGACATTTATTGACATCTGGGAAACAGAAGATCTGCTTTTGGGTCAGGCGAGACTTCAGGTTCCTGGTGTGGCAATGATCTTTTCCTATCTTTTTGGTCTCATCTTCATTTGGGTCTATTCTGCACCCAACTCATCAGCTTTCTATGTTTTTTGAAACATGGATCTGTTTTATCTACATCACAGACTGATTATGCATAGGAAACAATGAGAAAAATGAGGAAATACCCACACCACCTCTACCTCTCAGCTAGGCCAATTTTCAGCACATTTCAAGAGAAATTTAATTCTAAATTCACACAAAAACATTTTCTACCTGCCAGAGGACATTTATCATGAAGGAGCTACAAATCTGATTACTAAAATGCCTTTGTCTACAAACTTTAGAATAGTAACAAACTAGTTATACTTAGCCCTTTGACCCTCATCCAGCTAATTTAAACTTTGAGTGCCAGCTTCAAGATTGATATATGGATGATAGCTCTGAAATTCTTGAAATTTACTACAGAAAGCAGGTATTACTTTTTTTAAACAGGAAAAAATATTATCAGGGCTGAGGATGTAGTTCAGTGGCAGAGTGCTTGCCTAGCATGCACAAGGGCCTGGAAAAAGAAAAAAATCAATTTTTAATATTTGAAGGGAATTTATTTAGGTCCATTATAATTTCAGTCAAATAATATTTTTGTGAATTCCTTATCAGACTAATATTTCAGTAATTATACTTGGAATATTACCTCAACAGAAATTTTTCTGTTACCTCCCCTTCTCTTTATTTTTTCTATTGACTGCAAAGTAGGAGCTTAGCTGACTGGATATTTTCTATTTCTGGAAAAACACATGTAGAAGAAAAAATAACTTTCAAGTCATTTTTATCCCCCAAACTGTTTCTGCTGTAGCTATAATATATATAGTATAATAATTCTCCATTAGAATATGACATCTACTTTAAAAGGTCTCTTGTTAGCTAAGTGTTTCTTTTATTGAATTATTGGTTCTTATTTTCCCAGTGGTGAGAAAAGGGAAAAAAGAAGAGGGAAAATGAAGGTAGAATTCAACTTGAGACTGACCAAGAAGACAATAAACATATCAGAAAAATGTCAAGGCAGCTTTCAGATTTCAAATTCCAAACCAGGACCCCCATCAAGTACTAAACCTCAGTCATAAACCACTCATGATATCCTTCATCTGTAATTCTGAGAAAGTATAAACAAGATGGCAAAGATGATACATGTCAAAAGTGACTTTGAACCCACTACCATATGCAGTAGATGCTTACTGTGGATATGAACTGAGACCTGAACAAATCTCCAAACTCATGACTACCACCACATCCTATGTTCCCCATAAAATGCTCTGACCGATGTGCTTTATGGAGAAATATGAGTCATGTCTTTGATCCAATTTGGAATTCTCATAGTGAAATCATGAGAAAACCCCAAATCAAAGTAGATAGAAAGTAAAGGAAATCACAGGGGATGGGCTGGAGAGTTGGGCAAGGGAGAGAAACCAGAACATTCTGAGATTTGAGATAGGAGAGGCTTACCTCCTGGAATACAGGGGTGGAGGTAGGTGAACATAATTCAGAGGCAGTGAAAGCCACCCTGTGGTTGGGGGAACACAAAGAGACTTTGACCTGTGAGGTTTCTTCAGAAGAGACAGTGAGTTCAACAGGCCCCAGCAGGGCCAGCACCAGCACCAGGAACCCAACTTGAGGAGCACTACAAGATAATGCAGTAACCAGAAGATGCCCCATTCCCAGTGCAAATATACCTCTGGAGCTTCCTCTTGTCACCCAGGAGAAGCAAAGGAAGTAGGAGATAGGGAAGGCACAGCAGAGCCAATCTCTGAAAGTCAGGGTGTTTAAATTAAAATAGACCTAGTCAACCTCGGAGTCCCTGCATAAAGTGACAATAACCAAACTCATTCTTAATAGACAAGATTAAGATTTTTTCCAGGTTTTGATCCTATTGAAAGCAATCTTGTTCACTGAGTTACCACAGGACTCAAAAGAAGTTATCTACTCCTCCAGCACTTGTTTTAAATTTGTCATCTTCACCCTGTTTGTGAATTTTGTTGTTACTAGTTTGGAAGAATCCCGGATCAAGCCAACTGAATGTGTGCTCTGACATACTCTTCTAACCTGGTTCCTCTGACTTGTCCTCTCAGGGTTTCATATCCGGAAAGCTCAGCAACTAGTCCAAGCTTTTGGGCCTTCTTTGACTCTGTCAAAGCATTGTTCTCTCTGCCTCTTCCTTTATCCCATTTCTCCTCCTCATGAGATCCAAAGAAAGTGATTCTACTGTCAATCTCAGTATGTGTGGCTCCATTTCTTTGGGTGTCTTTCACATTCACCAGGCCACGCTTACATCTTTCCTTTTCTGAAGTCATGTTGTAATCACACCAACACATGATGCACATGAGCAGGTACCATATGAGCCCTTGATATGGTTCTCAATACCTATTGTCCTCATCTGCTGATACTGTCTTCGATAGGTCTATTGTCACCAGGTAATTAAAGCTCTGGATGGCCAGAAAGGGATTTTCATTTTTCTGAAACTCAGAGCAGTGGCTGTATCTGGGAGGTGGGTGGAAGTGAAGAAAATCAGATTAAGATGATTTTTGATTGCTTATACTTGGAGAATTCATTGGTTTATTTATTTGTTTCATTGAGTATATTTTGCTTTTTCTTGCTGCCTAGTTGAAGTGGGGATTCAGAAGCATGCTCAATTTAGTTTAAAAAACTTAATGCTGTGTTTCTAGGCACTGTTTTGGGATTATGCTATAAACTCACAAAAATTTTGATCATTGCTTGTTTTGCTATATATTGCTTACTTTTTGACCTTGGATTTCTGTAGCCCAGCTTCCTCGTCCTCAAATAAAGACACTGCTTTCTTCACAGCATATTGTATTAAATTAATGTAAATGCTCAGTGCTGTCTGAACACGTAAGAAACACTTAACAAAAGCTATCTTCTTTTATTTTTTTATTTCTTTGTGGTGCTGGGGATCAAACCCAGGGCATTGTGCATGCCCAGTGCATGTTTTACCACTGAGTTACATTCCCAGCCCAATGGCTATTTTAGTTTACTCAAAAAGATCATTGCCTCATTTAAGAGTTAATAACCACGTGATCTGATGACCTGAGTGCTGATTTTGAGGACATGTAGTTTGGATATCTAATACAGGATCAGTGAGCTCATCAGAGAAAATATCTTTTAAACTGAAGATAGAAAACATGGAAGAATCAATCAATCAGAGAAAAAGATAAAGAAGGAACAAAGCAAGAAATAAAAAGATGTACAGGTAGCATTAGAGAAATTGTCCAGATTGTTCCTTTTGGCATGCATGCTGCTGCCTTTGGGAAAGGGGCATTGATCTGTAAAGTGTCTAAGGAAGACTCAAGGGAGATCAGTTGTGAGGGTAGATCAGGAATTCTGAGAACCTGAACTACAGTAGCATCCAAGAAGATAGGCAGAGGTGGAATGGGAAGGGATCTGAGTGGATGACTACAGATCTGAGAGACAGTTAAGAAATAATACTGATAGGATTTGGTAATCAATTATATATGTGGGAATAGAGAGAGCAATAAGAAACAAAAACATATAGAAGGGTCAAAGATGGCTTTCTGGCTTGTAAAATAACTAGTTAGATTACTAGATTGCCCATTAAGACTGCAGAATGAGGAACACATGAAAAAGAGCAAGTCTGGGTGCAGATGTAATTAATTTATATGTAAGGTGGAGGTGGGGGAAACTATGTTGAAAAATACAAATTAAATATCCTATAATTCACTTCTAAAAATGGTTCAAAATTTAGGAGGAAGGTCTAGTTTAGAGGTCAGCCTTTGGGGGCCATCAACCCTCATCTCACTCATAGGTGAGAATGCAGATGAAACAAGGTCTGGGTGGGGAGGGCACTGATAACCAAACACTTGCAAACCTTGGTATTCAGGGTGAGTAGGGGCAGAGGATCCTCTCTGTGAAGGAGACTATGAAAGAGAAGCCTGAAAGATGCGCTGGGAATCTGCGGGAGCGAGTTTGGGAAAGGAGAGAGTATTTATTTAATGGGCTACCTGCCTCAGAAGGTTCCAAGGTACCCAGTCCAAGATGGGTAAAGAATAAGAAACAAAGGGAAATGAAGTTTTGGTTTCAAGCTTTCAATTCTTCCTAAAATTTTTGCTGATACCACCTTTCACTGCCTTCATTTCTCTCTGTCTCCCCTCTTTGGCCATTATAGCTGATTCTGCTGCCAGCCCTCAATGTCACCACTCTTGGTTTCATCCTGCTGAATTCCTTACTGCTACATTCTATTCCTCTTTTTCCCTCTCTCTCCTCTCTCTAGCTCCCACACAATCTGTTCACCTCATCCCTCTTCTGCTACCCTTCTTATTTTTCAAGTGTACTCTACCTGGACTTCTTATTCCTTTACAACATTTCAAGAATTTTTAGCATCCATTTGCATTACCCTGCAAGTTACCCTGTTGGTGTGTATCATACTTTGGATATTTAAGACTACACAACACTTTTAACTCTAGTAGTACCACATGACCCCCTTTCCTTCTGGATACACTAAGCTCTCTTACTCTAAACCCAGGCTCCTTGAATATAACTTCCTTCTTCCTGTAACATTCTTCACTTTCTATTAACCTCTCTTTCTTGACCTTTTCTCTCAGATCAAATGTCACATCCTCCTTTGAGATCCCTACCCTGACCCCTAAAGTGGAAAAGGCACTTCTTCGGTGTGTTCCCACACATGCTTGTGCACATCCTATTGTATAAATTAGCACACTGAGTGCTCATGATCTCTAAAGCTATTTTACCTGGGAAACTACGAGTTCCTCTAAGATCCCATGTTGTTTATTGATATGTATGTAGCCTACACAAGGAGTCAAGGGAAAAAACTATATATTCATATGGAAGATGATTACAATGCAGAATATGAAACTAAACTATATGTACACAGTTATTATAATTACACAAAATGTGTATTTTTTAAAAAGAAAACAGAAGATGTGCAAACAATGCTCAGATGGTTTAAGAGTCACTTAAGAGTTTGAGTGAAAGTTGGATTTGGGGAAGCAATTAGCTTTATTTTCCTAATTTTCAATTATTTATTTTTATAAGAAATATATAATGAATTTAACAATGCACTGCCATATTTCCAGTTGTTAATTCAGCACAATAACACTAACATAGTTAAATATCACTTTTTGGAATACTTTCTATTAAAATATTTCTAGGCATCTAATTTTTCTAGGCATCTAGGCATTCTAATGCTAACATAACTTTGAATCTGGAAGACATAGGAAACTGGGACGATCAAATTTTAGAATGAATTCTAAAATTTGCTTACATGGGTCCTATTTTAGCAGATTTTGTTCTTACTAATTTTTCCTTATGGTCCATCTCTTTCTGCTCATTTCTTAAATACACAAATCCAATCTAAGATACCTGCTATTTTAAATTGCACACTTATTTAAGGTTGTTTATAATGCAAAAGATATTTGTATTTGACCTATGAAATAAACCATTAACTTTTTAGCCTATAAAACAAGGTAATAACTTTTGAGTTTAAAAAAAAATACTTAATTTTCAAGGCCTGCTAACAGCATCTGTATCCAGTCTCCTTTCTAGTCTATTGTTGTATCAGACCCACCCATTCTCACTCCCTGGCCTCAGACTCAGGAATGGCTCAGGGACTTCTTGAAGGCATTTTTCAAAATCTTTGCCAACTTTAACATAATCAATTTTTGTCTTTAATTTTGTCAATCTAATGGGCAAAAAGGTAGTATCATTTTATTTGATTTCTATAATTACTAAAGCACAGCAAAAAGTTTAAACAATATATAAACATATGAAAGAAAAGTTAATTTCATCTCCCACCTTCCCTAATCTGTTCTGCTATAAAGAGATAATTGCTATTAATAGCATGGTTCATAACCTTGCAGATTTTGTATGTTTATATTAGTCATCTGTCATATATTCTCATGTACATGGGATTTACCTATATAGTTATAGTTACAAATATATATATAGTTTGTAACTATATAGGTTATATATTTACATATATAGTTACAAAAATGCATACATATGACTATATGCCCAAATTTAGATGTGTGCATATTCACATATCTACATACATAAATATGTAGATATATAAATATGTAACTGTGTATATACATATATATGAATATAGGAGAAAGAGAGGAGAGGAAGAGGAAACAGGAGTAAGCTTAGGTAGCTTTGTTATAATTAACACAAACAATATATAGGGTTTGGCATCTCAGTGGGGTTTTTATGATGTAATAATTTATCTCAGAAGTTTGCCAAGTCAGAAAATTTAAATGTACCTGCTTTATAATTGTTTTTTGCTTGCTTTTGTTCCTGCCACTTTTAAGTTAACTGAAGTATAGGATCTCTATGTGTGATTATACCAACATTTCTTTATTCATTTCTCTTAGGTTAGTACTTTAAAATCAACAATAAAGTAAATGCAATTATTAACTTTTCACTTAAATTTTTGTGGGAAAAACCCCTATAAATAGAACTGATGAAGCAATTGACATGTTCATTTTAAATATTCCAATTTATTTGCAAAGCCCATCCATATCATGAATAATTTTAATTTCTCAATCTAATGATTTTTGAGAGAATTTTTGCTTTCCTTTCATGATTATATTCACTAGTGGAGTTGAGCTTTTTTCAAATATGAATTTAAAGATTGTGTTTTTTAAATTTTCTTCCTTTGTTTTTGCTTAGTTTTGTTGAATTTCTGCATTTTTCACACTAATCTTTAGAAACCCTTTTATACAGTATAGTTATTAATCATACCCAAAGTGAAATGATAAACTCATTATAAAAGTGTCACATTTAGTTTTGTTGATTTTTCAGTGTACATTATTTCTGTTTTTACATATGCAAGTTCTGTGACTATTCACTTTTATGGCTTTATAACTTTGTGCTTTAACTCAAGTATCTTCCATACTGCAAAACTGAAAAAGATAGTCTTCCATTCATTTTTCTAGTGTTTCTAATATTGATTTTTATATTGAGATTCTTCACTTAATGAATTGATTCAAAACTTATTTTCTTTTTCTTTTCCTCATTATGGTTTCAATATCTCCTATTGCAAAAGATTCATTTGAAATTTCTTTTAATTTCTAATATTCAGATTATTTTATTGATATTTACATTTCGTTAAATTTCATTTCTTTAAATATAAAAAGATGTTTATATGATGTACATATAACTAATATATATACATATCTTTGCATATCACAAATCTGATTTCAGAAATCTGAAAGAAATTTGTCATAAACATGGCTTTGACATAGAGAGAATTTACATAGCTTATCCCATAATGCCTTTTTTATTTTCCAAGTATATTACTATATTAATATTTAATTATAATATTTATTGTTATTATTACTATATAAATATTTTTTGAGTAACAGAAAGAAGTAGTGATTATATTCCTGGTTTTTACAACCATAATTTTATTATGGAGTTAACAAACACTACCTCCTTCTGCCTTTTTACTTACAATACTTTCATATAGCTATCTTCATTATTTTTTTTCCAGATGTTCTATCTGGAAAAAACTGTCAAACTTCTCTAAGCCATATTTTCCTCCAGTTGCTCTATTACTTTAGCTCCTGAAGATTTTTCTATAGAATTCATCTTCTTACATGGTCAAGACCCTTCACTGTCTAGATGTCAGGCACAGTTGTTGTTTTCTTTCATTATTTTACTACCTGACTTTCTACTTCCTACCTCTTTCTCTTTCTTAGTTTCCTATCTTATTTTAGTGAGCATGCTTCCATCAGAATACATTTCCCTAGAGAACAATCGGCAGGAGTTCTCTGGTGAAGAAGTCGGGGGGAAATTATAACATACAATGGCTTCTCCTTCTCTGTGAGGGGATATGTTCCAAGACCCCCAGTGGATGCCTGAAATCACCTACTGAACACTATACATACTATGTTTTTCTTATACATGCATACTTATGATAAAGTTTACATTAAGAATAGTAAGAAACTAACAAAAAAAACTAATAATAAAATAGAATAGTTATAAAATATACTATAACAAAAGTTATTTAAAACTTAAATACAATTTTTTTCTGGAATTTTCCATTTGATAGTTTTGGACAGCAGTTTCTGTGAAAGCAAAACCATGGCTAAGGGGAGACTACTGTATGCTGGCTTGGCGTAGCAAGTAGTTACCACAATGTCCTGAGCTCCCCTTGGATGGGCCCTGAGTCATAGGGGACTTGCCCTGTGTTGATGGTTTACTAAACCCTCTCCACAGGCTTTATAGCTACCATTGCCACTGTATCTCTCAAACATTAGAGGTTACACATTAGCCAGTCTCTCTGTGCTTTTATTTCTTTTCTTGAATCTGCCAATTTTTTATGTCCTTTTTAAATTCCTTCCTTCTCCTGATATATAATACATTTCCTTTTCTCTAATGCTTTGAAATTTAAAGGTTTATTTTTATTCCAGAAGCAATTTCCTTTAGAGTACAAAACATACTTTTCTTTAGTATAATTGTTAAAAATAAAATAATATCTATGAAACCTCTGAAAGGATGATAATTTAACATATTTTCTTTCCACACTACCTTTTTTCCTGCACATTTCTCAATATCATCTATAAAATTTAGAATTTTTGTCCTGCTTCTCACAATTATATTTTAAACCTTATACACTATACTTTCCACAATTAATTCTACTTTTCAAATTATTCATAACCTATGACTTTTTAAAATTTGTTTTGCTGATTTTACTGCCACTTGTATAGTCCTTTAATATCTACACCCCTTATTTTTTGCATTTTTATTAAACAACTATAGCATTGTCTTTGAATAACTTTTTCCAAACTGCTCATACCAGTGGTTTATGTTATCATAAATGTTTCTATTTTATTTGCACGTAAATAGGAAAGAAAAGTATTTCTGTACTTTGAATCTGCACACTTGTCTTGAGGAAATTTATCTTATTAGTTATTTAAATAGTGCTTATGTTTTGGCTTGCCTCCTATTTTCATTTTTCCTTTTTCTTTTTATTCCTTTTTGTTGTTGTTCTTGAAATACTCTAACTGTGGATTATGTTTTTGCTTTTTCAAAAATATCTTTTCTGTTTTGAATTCTTCTTTAAATATGTATTAGATTTCCTGAATCTGGTTTTCATCTCCTCGCCCAGCTCACTCTTCTTTTTTGTTGGTACTCAGGGGTGCTCGACCACTGAGCCACAACCCCAGCCCTATTTTGCATTTTATTTAGAGACAGGGTCTTACTGAGTTGTTTATCACCTTGCTTTTGCTGAGGCTGCCTTTGAACTCATGATCTTCCTGTCTCAGCCTCCTGAGCCTCTGAGATTGCAGGTGTGCACCATCGCACTGGGCAGTCACCCTGCTCACTCTTCATTTTTTCCTTTCCTTTCTATACATGGAAGACTTCATGAGTTCACGTTCTATTTTGTTAATTCTATTTTTGCAAGTATCCAAAATCCTTACTGATGTTTTTAATTCTATAAATACATGTTTTTATTACTGTTTAACATTTCCTGCACAGATAGAATTCTTTCACTGGATACCAGATTTAGTTTGAGAAATATGATGTCTCCTTTTATACTTAGGTGTGTAATTTCTAACTCCTGCATCTTTTGATAAGTCTTGAATTTTTGCTCTGTCATTGTGAAATTTTTCTACACTTTATATTTTGGATGCATGGAAAAGGAGGTCTATAATATGGAATTCCTGATTAGTGTTTGTAGTCCCTTTGCAAGGAAGCTTGACACATTTCTGCTGGGGCAGCAATCCATTATGCGAGGGAGTCCTTGTTAAGTTTTCTATTCCCTTGAGTATTATTCAGGTGAAATTCCCTCTATTGTATCAGTTTTTAGCTGGTTGCAGGTGCCTGCTGTGTGGAGGCTTCATGGATGGTCCAACTTCAGATCTGCTACTCTGTTGGTTCTCTAATCTGCCCTCAACACTATGAGTTAAAAGATAAACTGACGCTTGCCAATATGTCCTCCATGCATATTCATAAATGCAGCTTTGTAAAGTAACTGAAATTCCTAGGAAATGTTCACTGTCCTTTCCCATTTCTCTAGGCTATCTTATACCTAACTAAAATTACTCTAACTTCTGCCATGAAGAACTTGTACTCACCAACAATTATTTTTGCAAGCTGAGGTACTGTAATTACAAAGCCACCTTGAACTTTGAACCTTGAACTTCATCAGTTACATATCCTAATGAGGCGGGGTTAGACAATAAGCAAATGAAATGCCAATGTTCACAATGGCAAGTAGTGAGAAATGTGAGATAGAAAAACAAAGCAAAGTCAAAGAGGAAGAGGCAGGCAGACCACCATTTTGAAATTTCATGCTGATTTAGATCCTCCTCCCAAGAAGACATGCTTCTGCCTTATTTCTAGTTTCTCTGGGAGTCTGAGATAGAAGAAGAATGTCAGCACACTGGGCAGTATGGGATGCTTTTAGTCACATGGGCAGCTTCCCTGGGAAGTCTTTGTCCATTTCCCTCAGGATCTCTAATTTATAAGTCTCATTTTGATTTTATATTTCATTTAGATTTTAGTACATGTTCCTGATCTACATGCCTAGCCATCTAAACATGACCACAACAATATATTGTGTGCACCAAAGACTTGTCATAGCCAAAGAGAAAACATCTTCCTATCCAAACTCATTCCCCCTTCTGCATTCCATAGAGGTGGATGATGTTGCAAGGCCCAGAATTTTTCAGATTTTAAACATTCTTCTTTAATTCCTCTTTAAACATTGTTTCCAAAACCTGGTGTCTAAGCCCAATCCATTTGGATTATGAGAAATGTTTCATTACTCCCATTATTTCTAAACCTATTTCAGTGAGCAATTTGCCCTAACTATAGCAGCAGCAGAGGAGATTTGCTGATAATTGTTCTTCCCAATCCATCGAAGTACTAAAGAGAGCCTTATCAGGAGAAAATATAGGTAATGACCTCATTATCTGGCTTCAGTGGCTCCCAATAAAGTATTTTGAAATCAAGAAGTTAAATATTTTTCTGTATTTAAGATACATTTAATTGGACTTCTCTTTATTCTAGCCTTTTTATGTTCTTAAGAACATGAAATGACTTATGCAATCAGTAAGACAGTTGAGCAGTAGAGCTAAAAACATTCCAAGACACAAACTGTAATTTTCAGCATTTAGAAATCTTTATGTTGTAAAAAATATGTAATTGTTATTCTTTAGAATTGGTGTGTTCTCCTTTCTTGATGAGGACTATAGTCATGCAGAGACTGGAGTTTATAGTTTGATTGGCTTTAAGTTAAAGGAGCCATATAAAGTTCAAAACTATTTTCTTAAAAGGAGAATGATTACATTCATTTTATATTTAAATAATTTCAAATGGTTTAAGTAACTTAGCTCAACCATGTGAAAGTGTGAAAGACATGTGAAAGACAAAGACAGTACCTAATATGAATTTTTGCTCAGGAGAACAGTTTTTGATGAAATTATGACCTACTAAAATATGAAAGAGAAAAATTATAATCAGCCCATCTTTTATTTATGGTATTACCTATATAGCTATAAATAATAAGGATATCCTAATCATTTTAGCTAGTATAGGAATGCAAATAGTTTTGTGGCAAAAAGCAGTAACTTTTTATAAAGTACAACATGACTATACATCATTTGGACAGAAAGAAGAATAACCTTTAAACAGTGAAATTCCACAAGTGGCTAGGTAGGTAAAATGATCATGATCAGAGAGGAACACAGGTCAGGCAAAGTACACTCACACACTAAATTTACTTGTCTTTTACAGACGATTTGCAAAATGAGGACTGTTGAACTACCAAGGTAATTACCTGAAATGTTGTCTTTGTTCTGTTTTAAAATGTTATGTAATATTAAAGAACTACATGTGGTTAGAACCTTTTCATTTAAATTAACCATTTCATCCTAGAGCAGAAAATAAGGAATAAAATAAGAAAGTTAAAAATGTAGCAGAGTTCCTTAGGGGGCCAATTTTTATTGATCTATACTGCTGTTACTACAAGACAAGTGGAATATTCTAGAAGTTCTACATGTAGGGTGATGGTGGCAGACAGTTAAAACTCCAGAAGGCACAATTTTCTCCCACTATAGTATCTTATCCTACCAAAGTTCTCAAAAGAGACTTATATTTTGTCTTTCATGAATCTGTGGTAGGAGTAAGTGAGAATGGCTTATCCTACTGAAGACCCTGGCAACGTGTCCAGAGTGTTTGTAAACACAACCCTGGAAAGCTTGCTCTTAGCCTCTTTCTCTCTCCTCTCTTTATCACACAATAAATATAATATACCTCAGCTGCCAGGTAGGCCTGTCAGAAGACTAACCAGAAGGGCATACCTGGGCAAGCACCTTGTGCCATCTTCCACAAAAGAGCACAGACTCTAAGATATTATGACAATAACCTCTTGTGACGTGTGTTTTCAGTGCTGTGCCTCTTAACTCAACAAGTGGTTTTGTTTCTCTCACTCACACAAAAATGTAAACAGATATTATAGTTTTGAAGAAACTTCCCTGGCATTTCCTTTCTGCTTTTCAACTACAGCCGTGCCTCCATGTGCCAAAGGCAGGCTGGTTCCAACAAAGCATTCTTACAAATGCACAGGCAAAACTATCAACAATGCCATTGTCTTTAGAAAGTGTGCAGAAAAAAGAGCTGACATTTGACATACAAGGTAAGCCCAGCAAAGTATTCAGGAGATTATTCTTTCCTGCTATTATAATCCACTAACTTTTTGTTGTTAGTTCTTAATCCAGTATCATGTCTAGACTATTTCTTCCTTACCTCCAACAAAGCTTTGGGAAAAAGAAAATCGCATCTTCACATGCTTCTATACCCTTCAGCTATTATTGCCAGCCAAATGCGCAAAGAGCACATTGTGTTCTCCTCTCGAGTTTGGACTTTTTGTCTTTCTAGGACATTGGTAATCTGCTACGAGCATAATAACAGACAAGAAACACAGGTACTTGAGGTTCTTTTTAAAAGATTAATTCAATCTTCTTTTGAAACAAGTACTAAGTAAACAGAAGAGGATATTGCTATAACTTCTGGAAAGTATTTGTGCAGTATATCTAATACATAAATGATGATATTATGATTATATTAAAAAGAACATGTTTGAACATTTTTGAATGTGTCTAAATACACTCTAAATAAAGAAAATATACTCTAAAATACAAGTAATTTCTTTGATTCAAAGCTTTTATTAATAGAATAGTATTCAAAAATTGAAGAGGATTATAAATGCAATGGTCCCTCTTCCTCCCAACTCCCCCACTCCCAAATCAATTTACAATAGCCCTCAGGACAAGAAAGGAGTCTTGTTGCCTTTTAAGTTTGGGCAGCATAGAATATGAGACAGAGAAAGTTGATGCAGAATAATTTGCAATTTCCTGCAAAATGTCTTCCATGAAGTTTAAAGTCATCCAGAACTGCAAAACTGATCCCACAGATCAAATAAATATGAGAACATTTCAATCTTTAACTAAACCGTGTTGGCTTTTCATTCCAATAAGCAGCCAAATGGATGTTTGCAAGCTGGAAGAATTTTAAATAATTTTTCATGGGAGCAATTTTAAATAAGTCTTCTACTATTTTTTCATTAGCTTTTGAACTATAATAATTTAAGAGAAAGAATCCAAATTAAGAAGCACTAAAGATAGATATTTATTCATCTGAAAAAATATATTTGAATACTTGCTATGTGTCAAGCAACAACCTCAGTCCTAGGGAATGTAACAAACTGGAGAGAGGATTAATAGTCCCCTTAGTGATTTGTGAACAATGCAAAATAAGCTGCTAAAGGTACTCATTTTGAGTATCAGTTACAGATAGAATATGGAAGTAAAGAGGTGGAATTTGGGCTGCATTTGAGTGAAAACAAGTAGAAGAAGAGGAACCCAGGACCTCATGGGGACACAGCTGGTAGGAAAGTCATGGGGACGTAACTGAAGTTAGTATGAGTTTGATTTTGTACCTGTGTGTTTGACGTGGTGCGTTAGTATAGATGGGTGCTTAATTAGTATAGATGGAAGAGGGCAAGGGAATGCTAAGTGGCTTTTGTGAAACACTACTAGCTGCCAAATCCAGACTCCTGTGCCTCAACCCAGCACTTATTATGCTCTTTTTTATGCATCAAGCACTCACTCCGTTTGTCAGTGTATTATAGAGTGGAAAATAAGGTTGCAAATAGTTTCACAATGGAAGGTCTTTAAAAACATTGGGTCCATATCATGAATCATAGAAAAAGAGCTGTCACCTACCCTCTGACTCAGAATCGTGCATTCGCCCATCAGAAAATTCATCCATTCAATGGGAATAAAAAGACAAATGACATGCAGTTCTGTCCTCAGACTCTCCTCTTCCTTCCCATTCAGTTAAACAAGGAAAACAAATGAGCAAAGAGTTTCCAAGTGCAATGTGTTTAGTGCAAAATAAGACATATATGAAGTAGAGTGGTGTGGCTTATTTGTTCATATTGGTTAGATGACAGTCATTGAGAGATTAAGAGGTGGATCTTGATCACAAAGTGCTTAAAAGTCCTGGATCTCATATAAGAATGCAATATTTCTGGGAATTTCTATACCAGAAGCCTAGGGAGCCACATGAGGTTGTTATCCTTTCAACAAATATTTGTTTAGCACCTACTATGTGCCAATCACTGTCTGGGCACTATCGGTCTTTCCTACCCACAAGAAGAGCTTGGATGCTGGGACATGAATTGGTGATAAAACATCAATAAATTAGTATAGTACATCCTATAATATCAGGATAAATGTGATTCATCTTATTAGAGTCATACTTCTAGCAAAAAAAATACATCAAGGTAAGAATTTAACTGGTATTTTACATAAAGGATTATGTTTCTATGCAAACAACCACAGGTATATTGTGGATGAAAATTCAAAGTCTTTATAAATGTTTTGGATAACATATAAGGTTTTGAAATAATTTCACACTTATAATTAAATTCCTCAGAACTCTGCTGTTTTTTCTATGCTTTTATAGATATATCGTTGGAAAAGTTAAGAAGAATTAACGGATTTATTTTGCCACTGTTTAAGTGGATTCTCATATATGAGAATAGGTGTCTTTTAAGTGGCTTTTAGATATAACTTATGACAGTTTCTTATATTAGAAATACATTTTCCTCCCCAAACAATCCAGTATGAGTTTACTCAAAGACCATTTCATATATTAACATGATTCCAAAATAATGTTAGGTGTTTACATCTTTAATACAGAGGGGTTTTATTTTCCAAAGTCCAACTTAACTTAAAATTTATTCAAGCTTTATGTATAAGGACTGACACCATATTTCTCAAATTTTACTTATGTGGTGTCTTAATATTTTCTGTCAGAATGGCCCTTTCTGACCCTACATTTTAAGTTTAATAGTTCTATCATATAATTCTTTAATCTTCATGTACTTGGTATAAACTATGGATTTAACTGTAACTTCTTTTAGCATTCAATAAATACACCATTTATTGAAAAAAGTGGGTAATACATAAAAGTCTCATTATTTGTAAATATTTCAGTGTTCTTGATAATGTGAATGAGCATATTTGGGACATGGTACTTTTCCTGAAGAATACATGTCAAAGTCACCATCCATCTGCTAGTAAATTCTCAAATAAAAAATTTTATTGATAATTAACAATTATACAGCTCAAAATTTGGATCATAGTTTTTTTTTTACCTTCCAACTGTGACATGTCTAGAGCCTGTGAAGGAAGTGAGAATTGGGGCTGAGACTGGGACTGGGGCCGAGGGTATAAGGGAGACTCTTCATTTCTGGTAGATTGCCAGAAAAGACCTAGTGCAGCTGTCATTTAACACCTGTCCTCTTTTCAAAAGCAGGGGGTGGCATTCTTATAGAGAAACCAGAGAAATATGGATTAGAGGAAACTGCTAAAAGATGGATAGCCTATTGTTTCTGATCTTTTGGGCACCAGAATAATTGCTAATAGGCTAATGTCATGTTTGAAGAAAATGCACATTATACACTGTCTTCTCAACCATATAATTCAATGATATATTATAAATTGGAATCACAATCCAAAGGATAACCATAAACTTATTAAACACATTTTATGAGCAACAAATAAGGGAGAGTGATTATGATTACCATTGAAGAAAAATATTAATACACAATGACTTTTAATGCATTAGAAGAATTGCTTGAAATCAGATGCAAAATATTTACGTGAAGGAATCCTCTATTCACATGAACACAAGATGGGGTTTGATGGTACCAAAAGCTCCGGAGTTACAGGTTGTGGGCAATAAACTTAACAGGATTAAAAATTTTATTTCCATTAAAAGCCAAGAATTTAATGCTTGTAAGATTGTAAGCAGAATGCAAAAAGAAAGAACCCACTAACCTGCTTTGAGTTGCTCATCTAAATCTACTTGAATCTTGTGTTCTGTTTGGATATCATATGTTTGAAAAGAAAGACAAAGTGGAGTAAGTTCAAAGGAAAGCAACTGAACTGATAAAAGTTTTGAAAACAAGACAGACCTGTGAGCAATGGACATGTTCAGACTAGAGGAGAGACAACTGAAGAAGAGACATGTTAATTGTCTACAAGCATTCAGAGAGATGCTTTGGGAAGAGAAAGAATAAGCTGTGTTAATCATTAGGAAAAGAGTAAGGAGACATAAACATACAATATTCATGAGAATTGCCTGGAATAATTTATTTATTGTGCTCTGGTGGTAATTTCTGTAATTCTGCAACTTGACATCATTCAAGTTCAAGTACATACGCACAAATGCCATGTACTTTTAGACCTGAGGGCACAAAAAGACCACAAATCAGTGTTTGAGGATAAAAGGTAGCTGAAAAGAAATATGTGGGCTTTACCTTTTGCAACAAGTAGCCTGAAGTGGTCTGTGGGATCCCAATGCCGTTTAAGATACCTCAGAGAGAGAGAAAGTTTCAGGCTCTTAAGGAGAGGTAAGGAAGGAAAAATTATTAATATTTCTATAACACATACAGACTATTCAAAGTTGGGGTAGCATTTCTATGAAAAGTTCTTTACAGACAGATGTTTCTAGAACATACCAGGAAGTTGTGTCCACATTTTACCACATAGGATTCCTTAATTTCCTTTTGCTACTTCCCATGTCTCTCCCTCCTAGCAGCCATTTGGTGGTGCAGGGACAGGAAACTGAGGGAGTATAAAATTTTTTATAATTAAGGCTGGATTAGTAGTAAGAATGCCCAGGCATCCAAGGCTGAGCAGCATTTTTGATGTTTGAAAGAAGTGTGTAATGTTGGATTAAGCTACAAGTAACCAAGCCTTTTTTTCTCCAAGGAGGCTTTGATGTTGGGGGTCAAGTGGGGCCCCTTGCCTCTGTGCGGTTGCCTCTGTGCATTTCTGATACAGTGCTCCGTGTTCTAATCCATTGTAGCAAAGTCCTTGAACCAAGAAAAACTGACACTCATTCTCATTAATGGGTTTGCCTAGATTGCTTTTTTTTGTTGTTGTTATTTCTCACTGCTTTTTTTCTCACTTTAACATTTTCTAGTGACTTTGATTGATCTAATGTAATCTCTTTTCTCCACTTTTTTTCAAAGCATGAAAATTTCCCTGCCAGGTGGATATTCCCCAATTCTCACAACTCAGCTGTTTTTTCTTTTTTCTTTTTTTTTTTTAAGGAGAGTTGATTCTGAACAATGAGAACTCATAACTCATTTGAATGGAAAACAGTTGGGGGGTTGCCACACTTCATTGTACTTGATTGTTGACACTTGGTAGCAGCTGTTACTGCCAATCTATCTTCAACCAACTATGAGCAAATCAAAATCTCTCTCTCTCTCTCTCTCTCTCTCTCTCACACGTAAACCCATATGTTAATGAAATTTGGAAATACTGGAATAGCTCTCTTTTCTAAACTTTCTCCAATTTTTAATAAAACTCAGGTTGATTTTTTCACGTTGTCATTTCCCATTCCTATAATCTCTATCTGTAAAATTGCAGCACTCATCCAAATTAACAAAAACAACAAGAAGGAGGTAGACATAGCCAAGTTTTTACAAGAGAAGCCCGATAAAATCAGGAATTCCAGACTAAGAAGTTTGTCTTGTTCATGTAGGTAGGCTAAACAAATTACTACTTTTTAAATACTCTGTTAGGCTGCGATAACTTCAAGTTGAAGAGTGTTATATGGATTAAATTATGCTCTAGGCTTCCATTTGACCAACAGACTTGATGCATATACTGTGCTGTCTTCATTAAAATAGAGAGGTTTAGCAAAATGAATCAAATAATGCTAACGATCTGAATTTCAAGTTTCAATAGACTTTGATAATACTTACTCCAGAATGAAAAGTTTTCACTGCCTTACAAAGATTAGTAATTTCCATCTGTCCTGACCTACTGACATAGCTGCCATACATACCTTAGCTCTATTAATTAAGTAGTGAGTTCATTACACCACTACCCCCAAATAATTTTACAAACAGTCTAAATGAAGGTGGTAATGGACCATTGTTAATGCATAAGCCACTTCTATGTGACCTCTTCTTTGAACTCTTTCTATCTCTGAAAGAGGTGAGTCTCTTCCATGGAATAATAAATACTAAATAATACACGTCCATGTAAAACACGCATTCTTGGGAGCAATGTGATAGACCAAACAAAACCACTATGCACATTGAGAATCACTGTCAATACATGAGTGTTTCCATTACGCAGCTGAGAAAGAGAAGAAGAAAGAGAAACAGAATTCCATTCTTCTAAGAGGAATCCAGGAAACTCACCAATTTGCATGTATTTTACTACTTTGTACAGAAATGATAATACTGCTGAAAAGTGGGCTATGAGCTAATATTTAATTTTTTTATAAATTTGAAACTTTTTGAAATATTCTTTTATCTATTGTCATACTGGCTTTAGAACAGTTTTCAAGATGGAGAATATAAAAAGAAAATTTAATACTGTTGTTTTCTTGCCCTTTTTTTGGATACATATTTTCTGAAAGAACCCTGAAAAGGAAATAACCAAACAAAAACAACAATAATAATACTGCACGACCACACAGAACTTTCTCTGTCTAATCAAAGGGGAATTTTCAGTGGAACCAGAGATTTCCTGATAGTTGCAAACAGTTACCTCTGCTGATAAACATCCTATTATAAGCCAAACTACAAGCCACTTTACTCCCTTTTCTTTTTTTCCCTAAATGTACCAAACTGCAAATAAGCCAGAGAGGCTTAAGTATGTAGATGTACATTCACACTCTGTAACTGCCAATGTATCATAAAAGAACTTCTGAGATTCTTCCATAAGTTATGAAACTGGTGGGGAAAATGAATGGGAGAGCAACCAAAGACAGGTGGGAAACATTTCTGCCATCTTTGCATGATGATGGTGTCTCCGTTTCTCTTCTAATTCTCCTTCTTATCTGTTTATGGAAATTGCTATAAAGTAATGACAAAAATTGAAAATTATTAAGCCTCTGGTGTATATACAAAAAAAAAATTTTAAAGACAAACTAACAGAATGAAATGCTCAGGCTTAACAATCTAAACTTAAATTGAGAATTAATAAATGTTCAAAAAACATAGTTAAAGAATATTGAAAAATGTCTGGTTGGAGTTCCCAGTTCTTAATTTTTTTAAATAGTCATTCTTTCTTATATTTTCATGAATTCAAAACTAACATACAAATAAATAAACATCATTTAAAGTTCAGTATAAACAAAATGGCATGCCTTATATATTTCTCTATGCATAGTCTTTATCTATAAACAATACATTTGCTATTTTTTCTGTATGTTAAGAATTCAGCTTTATATAAGATGAACCAAAACAATAAACAGCATAGGTAGACACCCAGTATGAATTGGCTTTCCTCTTTCATTCTTGATCAATTTAGCAAATATGTGTCAAAACCCAGTATGTGACCTTATTTGAGCAACTATGAGAAAAACAATAATGAAAAAGCACAGCTCTTACCCTCATGGACTTTGCTGTCTAATGGTGCATTTCCCATTTCTTATGGTCCATAACTCAGGACCTTTATAAGATTTCAGATGGAAAAATTTAACTTAATGTGTTTATTTTCTTGAAAGCACAGAGAAGTTTGTTTTGTTTAGACTCTGTCATACCTTCTTCAGGGAAAAACCAGACCAGGGTTACAGAATCTATGAAATGAGTTCAGAAACAAAGGAATATGTCCCACCACACTCAGAAAGGAAATGTCCAGAAGGAGTCAAGTGTCCAGCTGAGCCCAGAACCATAGGATCTTTGAGCAGGACTGCTGTCCCTTATTGGGGAACCCAAGTGTGAGTCTCACACAAGTCTAAACTTTCCCTGGCATCTTGTCTTACCTGAGGGAAAGAAAGAATGTTAGAAAATTACTGGTAAAAATGAACTATAGACTTAGTGAGAGAAACAAAACAATGAGAAGATAATACAGTGATTCACTGAGCAAACAAAATGAGGATAAATATATAAAGAAACCCCAAAAGTTAGTGTTCTGCCAAAGATTTAAAGATGTGCACATTCCCGCATTAAAGTAAAATGGCTTAGTCTCCTGCATTCATTTAGTAACTCTTGGATTTCAGGTTATTATCTGGTATTATAAAAATAACTCTTTCCCTCTTTTCTCAATGCCAAAGATCTGCCCACCTCCTTGAAAAGAAATGAAGATGCAATCAAGGGATTCTATTGTTTTTCCACTGTCCTGTCAGAGCAGTTCCACTAGCAAAACCATGGTATCATTCCATTTGCATGTTCTGTTTGTGCTATGTCTCCCTCTGTGTTTTGTTTTTCTGATCACTTAATTTTAATGAATTATTAATTAATTATTAGCAGCTTAGCACTCTAAAATGACAAACTCATGGCTCATATTCAGAGTTTTATTGTATTCTACAAATAGAAAAAATAGTCCAGATTCCATTCATCTCTGCATTGCTACATTTGACTTCCCATGGCAACTTTAAGAAGTTCATGTACGTATATATATTAGAGAAAAATATTTCCATATGCCATAAATGGAAAAGGAAGCATAGTCCCTGGTTTTGCTTACTTTGAAACACTTGTATGTTTATCTGTTTAAGTGAATGGTAAAGGACAATTAAAATGAGTCTATAATATCTAGAAAAATATATGAATTTAATGAAAGTTCAGAAAAAAAGTTGACAATATATTTTAGAGTATTCTATCCAAAACTGTAAGTTACTTTATACAAAAGTGTGTTATCCTCATCTCTTAAAAAAGCTGAACTATGATTGTAACAATTTTTTTCTATTTGCCTCAACAAATGTTTTCAGTGAATAGTGTGTACAGCTTCTGATAATTTGTTTTTTTCTGTTATGTTAGCCAACATGTATTAAAATGCAACTTTTGGGAAAAAAAATAAAATAATAAAAAAAAATGGAAAAAAAAAAAGAAAGAAAATGTTAAAAAAAAATAAAAATAAAAATAAAAAATAAATAAAAAAAAATAAAAAAAAAAAAGCTGAACTAAGCCGGGTGTGGTGGCTCACTCCTATAATCCCAGCAGCTCGGGAGGCTAAGGCAGGAGGATCATGAGTTCAAAGCCAGCCTCAGCAAAAGTGAGTAACTAAGCAACTCAATGAGACCTTGTCTCTAAATGAAATACAAAATAGGGATGGGGATATGGTTCAGCGGCCAAGTGCCCCTGAGGTCAATAACGGGTACCAAAAAAAAAAAAAAAGCTGAACCAAGATAACAGGAAGTAATTGTCATAGTGATGGTTTCCCAATAATGCCTAAGTACTAATTAGAAACATCAGTTTCTAATCCAAATATATAAGGGTCTACATTTTACAAAATGAAGATAGAAAATCCCATTTTCAAAAAGTATTGAGTTTTAAGATTTACTTATCAGAATTTCAGAGCCATTTAAACATTTGGGAAACTTTTTCTTGTTTGGGTAAAAATTTTGCTTGTCATTTAAGTGTTTAAAAACATCAAATATATTACATTTATTCATGCAGTTGAAAATATTAAGATAATTTAAGCTTGTAAATGCAAATTATTTTTAAAGGAGACTTTAGTGTTTTTGAATTAATAAATTTTAACTCAAAGGGACCTATAAACTTAAAAAATAGAAGTGTTAAAATGGAATAATAAGATTTATAAATTTGAACTTAAAGAGTTATATAGCATTGGATTTTTGAATATGAAACAACAAGGAAATAATCCTAGTTTTTTTTTCCTCTTACTCAATAAATTAGCAACCTGGGACACTGAAAGAAATAGTTCTAAAAGTTAGAAAAGATGAATATAAACTTTTCTACAGATCCACATGATAATTTTCTTTTTTATTGGTTTATTTTAGTTACATATGATAGTATATATTATATATATTATATATATAAAATATATATATAATATATACTATATATATATATGACATAATTATACAAGCATGGAATATAGTTTGTTCTAGTTCAGACCCCATTACTTCTCCTTTCCTTTCCCTTCCCCACCTCATGCTCCCTTCCATCTACTGATCTTTCTGCCATTTACCCATAATTAATGTTTTTAATTTCTTGTGGATATACACAATGCTGAGATTCACTATGGTGTATTCATATGTGTCCACAGGAAGGTTATGTCAGTACACATTTTTCCCACTGTCTTTCCTATTCCTATCCCCCTCTCTCCCTTTCATTCCCCTTTTCTACTCCATTGAACTTCTATTTTTTTGTCCCCCTCCCTCTTGTTGGGAATTAGCTTCCACATATCGAGAAAACAATTGACCTTTGATTTTTGGGGATTGGCTTATTTCACTTAGCACCCACATGGTAATTTTGAAACTTGACTCCTTAGCAAAACCTCCCTGACTGACAAGGAAAAGTGAGTCATTTCCTCTGATGTAGTTCCATTCAATTTAATATAGTGAAGGAGAAGGTACCTAAGAACATGCTTTTTGAAATTAGACAACTTAGTAACAAATTTAGGACATACCCTTTACTAGCTGTATGATTTTGGACAAATTATCTACACATAATTATGTCAAAACATCAACAAAGGCAAGTCTGGGATGAATTACCTCTTGCTTTCTTTCCTCTGCTCTGTTATCCACTGACCATCATTACTCTTGCCCTATCCCTCAGAAATGCCTATGTGCGAGAGAAAATTAAGCACTTGGTGGTTTTCATTGATCTACAAAATCATGAGAGAAACTCCTAAGCCAAAGAAGCATCACCTCAGACCTACCAAAGTTAATGGACAGAGATTCAACATCCCTGGAGAATATGCCTCTGGGCACAAACTCTACGGAGTGGACTAGTCTTTCAGGATTTAAACCAATTTGTTGGAGTCTCTAAGAAAAAGACTGTTTCAGGAAATTGAGTGTCAGTCCAATAGAGGAATCAAAGCGATTACTAAGGACAAAACTACAAAACCACAGCACTACTGCTATCAAAAAAAAAAGTTACAGAACTTTCTGAGTTGATCTAAAACTAAACTTACCTAAGCAAGTGTTGAACCTGTCTCCCTGTCTATACTGTTAAGTCCCTTTCATAGAAAGACATCTGAGACATAACTCTGTATTTCTAGCTGTTTTTTATTTAGATAACATCAACAGAAAGATTAGACTAAGTCTATGAGAGGATGAACCCATTCCACTGCTGGGCTTCTAAGACAAATACATCAGGTATTAAAGAAATTATGTTTGCAGTATGCCTCCCTTCCTCTTGATGCATTAGTACTGTTCTACATTCTACAATGGAATAGCCATTCTTGGCTTTATTGTTAACTTTAGGAGAAAATCTTCACTTAAACTATTAGGAACCTTTTTTAGCTCCTTCAGAATTAATCCAGCTTCTGATTGGTTCTGAAATGTGTGGATAAGAGAAACAGATATAGTTGTATGAACCTCCCTGAGACATCTGCTCTTTATCTGCTTCTAGTTATTTAATACAGATGGTGATGTGTATGAAATTATGATTTCTGTCTATGTTGTGTTACCTACACTGGGCATTTGGTCATTCTTCCAGAATTAGTAGCTTCATTCCTACTCTTGATGGAGCTGCATTTATTTTGCCTATCAGTTTGAGACTAGAAGTCTTTCTGATTGTTTTGGTTATATATCACTAACAATTGATAGTAGCAAACAAAAGATGAATTGGTAACAATTTACTTCCAAACTTAGTGACTTAAAGCAAAAATCATTTTTTAATTTATTGTTTTAGATATACATGATGGTGGAGTGTAGTTTGACTATCATATATACATGGAGTACAACCCATTCCAATGAGAATTCCATTCTTGTGGTTGTACCTGATGTAGAGTTACACTGGTTGTGTATTCATATATGAACATAGGAAAGTTATGTTTGATTCATTCTACAGTCTTTCCTATTCCCTTCTCCCCTTCTTTCCCTTCATACCCCTTTATCTAATCCAGTGAACTTCTATGAGGTGAAGAATAGAAGCAAAAATCTTTTTATAATCTTTCATGATTCTGTAGATGGGTTGGAATCGACCAGGCAATTTTTCTTTTGGGCTCTGGATTCTCTTATACAATTGCAGTCAGATAGAAGCTTGGCTAGAAGTATTGGAAATGTCTGTCTACCTATCTGTAATGTCAGGTCCCTCTTCTTGTGATATCTCTTCTTACAAGAAGTTTCATTGCTTGCTCCCCAAGTGTATAGAAGTGGAATCCTTTAGACCATCTTAAGGCTTAGGAGTAAAACTGGATTAGCATCACTTTTACCTCTTTCTATCGGTTAAAGTAGTCCATGGACAACCCACATTTAGTAGTGGATGAACACTCTGGATGAGAGGTATCACAAAGAATTCATTGTCATCTTTTATCTCTTTGGCTAATAATTATTTATATTCCTCCCACTTGCAATACTTTACATCTCCTCAAAAGGCCACAGAAGGTCTCATTCTATTATAGAATTAGGTTTAAAGCCTAAAATCATTTCATTTATTTTTTTTGTTTGACTTTTTGTCCAGAATTTTTAGTAAAGTTTGTTGTGAATACCTACATCTGCTGTAGTAACAGGAAAGGAAATCTGCATTCTATTTCATTACTTTTGATGGTCTCTTTAACATTTATTTCTTTAATTTCTTACCTTTTTATTAATTAATTTTAATTGTCCATAACATAAGGATTCATTTTGACATAACAGCATGGAATATAATTTGCTGAAACTCAATGCCCAGTATTTTTACTTTCCTTCCCTTCCTCCTCCTCTGTGTTCCCTTCCCTCTACTCTACTTATCTTAATGCTATTTACTTTTAGATTTTTTTCAGTTAGTGTCTTGTGAATATACATGATAGTAAGATTCACTGTGATATATTTATATATGCACACAGGAAAGTTACTTTACACTCCTTCCTCTGTTCTTCCCTTATTTCATCCCTTCTCCCTCCTCCCTTTTCCCTCCATCTAGTCCACTGGTCTTCCTTCTATTTTAATGGAATTCTCTTTTTCCTTTCTCTTTCTCTCTTTTCCTTCTTATTTTGGACTAGCTTCCACATATGAGAAAAATCATTCAACCTTTGGCTTTGTGAATCTGGCTTATTTCACTTAGCATGATAGTCCATCCATTTACTGACAAATGCTATAATTTCATTCTTCTATGTGACAGAGTAATACTCCACTCTGTGTGTGTGTGTGTGTGTGTATCACAAATTCTTTATCCATTCACCTGTTGATGGACACCTAGGCTGGTTCCATATCTTGGCTGTTGTGAATTGTGTTGCTATAAATATTGATGTAACTGCATCACTATAGTATGCTGATTTTAGAACTTTTGTATATACACCGAGGTGTGAGATAGCTGGGTCATAAGGAAAAAACTCTAGTTTTTAAAGGAATCTCCATACTGCTTTCCAGAGTAGTTGCACTAATCTGTAGTCCCACCAACACGTATGAGTGTACCTTTTCCCTATCATACTCACAGAAACTTATTATTTGTATTCTTAATAATTGCTATTCTGACTGGAGTGAGATGAAATCTCAATGTAGTTTTGACTTGCATTTCCCTGATTGGTAGATATGTTGAACATTTTTTCATAAATTTGTTGGCAGATTTTATTTCTTGTTTTAAGAAGTGGCTGTTTAGTTCTTTGGCCCATTTATTGGTTGGATTATTTGTTCTGGGTGTCTTATTAAGGAAGGTGGTTCTTGTGTCAACATATTGTAGTGTTGGGCCTACATGCTGATTAACTTTTCTCCTACCCTCCAGCCTCTGGTTACCACCTTTCTACTCTCTATTTCTATGAGAGCAGCTTTCTTAGATTCAACAAGGAGTGAGATCATGTAGTATTTGTCTTTTGTGTCACGACTTTTTCACTTCCTATAATGTCCTGCAGGCTCATCCACACTGTTGCCTCTTTATGACTAAACATTTTCCATTATATATACATACCATAGTTTCTTTAGTAATTCATCCATCAATGGATGCCTACATAGATTTCACACCTTGGCTGTTGTAAATAGTACTGCAGTAATCATAGGAATGTGGATATCTCTTCAACATACTGATATCATTTCATTTTGTATAAATGCATAATTGCTAGATCATATGGTAATTCTATTTTTAATTTGAGGAAACACCGTACTATTTTCCATAATGGCTATTAGAATTTAGATTCACTTGGTGTTACAACAGTGTACAAGTATTCTCTTTCACCACATTCTCACCAGCACTTCTCTTGTATCTTTGTGCCATTCTAAAAGCTATAATGTTGTATTTTTGTGTGCTTTTGATTTGCATTTTTCTGATGAATATTGATATTCAGCATTTTCTCTTTATTTTTAATGACCTATTGGTCATTTGCATGTCTTGTGAGAAATATCTGTTTAGGTCTTCCGTCACTTTGATTGGATTATTTGTATTCTAAGTTACTGAATTGTTTGAGTTCCTTATATATTATGAATATTAACTCCTTGCCAGTTTGCAAATATTTTCTGCCATTCTGTAGTTTGTTTCTTGACTGTGCTGTGTCTTTTTCTGTGCAGAAGCTTGTTTATTATAATCCCATTGGTCTTTTTTTTTTACTTTTGTTGCCAGTGCTTTTGAGGTTTTATCCAAAAAATCCTTACCAAGACCAATGTCGTGAAGTCGTCCCATTTTATTCTAATAGTTTCATTCTACCATAAGAGTTAAGAGACATGTCCTTAATATTCTGAGAAACCTTTTTGGTTACCACAGGATTTATCTAGGAAGCTCTGGTCCATGGATCAAATAGAATTTACAGCTTATTTTCATTAGGCTTGCAAGCTAAGAATGGTTTTGACAATTTTAAAGGATTATAAAATACAAACAGTACATTGAAAATTATAAATCATTAATAAAAGAAATTCAAGACATCTTAAAAAAATGGATGACATCCTGTGTTCTTAGGTTAGTACATTTAAAATTGTTAAGAAGGTAATACTAAAAGCAATCTATAAATTCAATACAACCTCATCAAAATCCCAAGAACCTTTAGACCAAAATGAAAAGTCTGATCCTAAAATTCATATGGAACTATAAGGGATCCCCAGTAGGCAAATAATGTTTACAAAGAACAAAGTTGGAAGTCTCACGCTTCCCAATTTAAATCTTGAGCCAACAGTAGTCACAGCATTGTTGTTCTGGGGTTAAGAGTAAACATATACATTTTCAGAATTTAATCAAACCCAGAAATAAACCCATACAACTATGGTCTACTGGTTTTCAAAGATGGTTCTAATAATATTCAGTGGTGACAGAATAATCTATTTAAAAATCATGCTGAGACAACTAAATAGTAGCATGCAAACAAATGAAATTGGTCTGTTAACACATAGTATTTGTGAAAACTGCCCCCAAATGTATCAGTGACATAAGTGCAAAACTGATAAATTCTTGGAAGAAAACACAGGAGTAATTTCTATAACCCTGGATTTAGCAAGGTTTTCTTAAACATAATACCAAAAAAAAGAGAGGCAACATAAGAAAAAATATAGGTAAGTTGTACCTCATCAAGTGCTTAAACTTCTGTGCATCCAGAAAACATTTTCAAAAGAATAGAAAGATGCTTCATAGAATGGAAGAAAATACTTGCAAATTATGTATCCACTAAGGATCTAATATCTAGAATATAGAAAGAGCTCTTACAATTACATAACAAAAATGCAAATGACCTAATTTAAAAATAAAGGTTTCAAGTACACATTTTAGTAAAGAAGATGGGCAGATGACCAAGAAGAACATGAAAAGAAGCATTACCTTTAGTCATTAGAGCATTAGGGAAATGCAAAGCAAAACCACAGTGAGAAATCATTCTTTAGGATAGCTCTAATTAAAGATAAGACAAAATAAAAAACAACAATAATAAATGCTGGAAAGGACATGAAGGAATCAGCAAATTCATACATCATCAGTAGGAAGACAAAACTGTGCAGCCACTGTGAAAAGCACTTTGTCAGTTCCTCACTAAACTGAACAAAATTGTCATGTGACTCAGCAATTCCACTTTCATTGCCTGAAGGTACTGAAAACAACAGTTCAAAGAAAAATGTGTATATGAACGCTCCTGACATCATTATTCATAATAGTCAAAAGATGGAAACAACCCACTCTCTATGATCTGATGAATGAATCAATAAAATGTTGTATATTTATTTATTTATTCTTCTGCTATAAAAAGAATATAAGACAGATACATGCTTCACAGGGATGATGCTTGAAATTATTAGAATAAGGGACAGCAGATGCAAAATGCTCATAGCTGGGCGTGGTGGCTCAAGTCTGTAATCCCAGCACTTAGGGAGGCTGAGACAGGAGAATCGCGAGTTCAAAGCCAGCCTCAGCAATGGTGAGGTGCTAAGCAACTCAGTGAGATCCTGTCTCTACATAAACACAAAATAGGGCTGAGGATGTGGCTCAGTGGTCGAGTGCCCCTGAGTTCAATCCCCAGTGCCAAAAAAAACCAAAAAAAACAAAATGCTCATAATATAAGATTCCATTTATGTAAAATACCTGAAAAAAGGAAAATATATGCAGTCAGAAAGCAGATAGTGGTTTTCAGGGATCAAGAGGAGTAGGGAGCAGACAATAACAACTTAACAGGCTTTTACTCTTGGGGTTCTCTCTCTAGGCAGTGGTGATGGACATCCAACACTATGAATATGGTAAGTGTCAATAATAGCAAATTACATTATGTGTATTATACCCCTAAGAACATCAGGCAGAAATTGTCTATGGCCTTCAAAACCTAAAATATTTATTATCTTTTCCTTTGTCAACCCATGGTCTACCCAAAAGGGTCTATCAAGAACACAATGAGTATTTTGGGGGTCTTAACAAAGAAATTCAAAATGTTTACCCAGTGATGATGTTTTTCTTATGGCACTCTAGTTTTAATCTTACTCAAGGCATTTTTTTCTTTTTTTGCTGATTGGAGTAGCTGGAAATAAAAAAACAGCCATGTTTTTTAATGGAGGCAGTAATGTCTTAGGAATGTTTCTATATTTTACTTGAAAACTGAAAAGTATTTTCTTGTGTTCCTATTTCTTTTTTTAACCTTAAAATACAAAACTGAAAGAAGTGAGCTAAAATTTTTAACACAGACTTTATTAATAGTTTCTTTAAGGTCCTTTCAGCTTCCACCTCCAATTGATTCTCCAAAGCAAATGCCTTCCATTCTACTTCCTAGTTGACTGGACTTAGTTGAACAGCTGTCACCTGAGTTTGCAGTTGCAGCCAGATGGTGTTTAGGTTGAAGTTACCAGATAAGATCTCTCACATGTCAGGTACCTTATCTGGAATGTCTAGAACAACAAAGCAGTAGCAGGACCCCCTCTCTGATCCCAACTAGCCCAGGATTCCTCACAGCACAGTGGTCTCATGGTGGTCAACCTTCCTGTATGGGGGCTAGTTTCCCCCAGAATGAGCATTCCTATGACCTCACCTTGGAAGTCATGCAGAATCTTTTCCACAAAAGTCTAGTGATTCAATCCAAGGGACAGGACCAACTCATAATCAAGGGGAAGGGACTATTTAATGACTTGAAATCTTATAAATGTGGTTCTTTGAATAGCAGTAAACCCATGGAGACTAGCTACTGTGTTCACCTTCACATTTAACTGGAAGTCTAAATCATGAGCATGCTCTTTTTTTACAAAAATAAAATATTTGAGGAAATAAATAGCCTACAGTAGTAACCTCAATAACAGAAGCTTGAGAAAATGTTCGATGGCAGCATGGAAGATTAAGGGAAAAGTTCTGCCTTGGAAATAGGAGAGGAAATTTTTCATAGAGATGAAGAAACCAAAACTAGATCTTGAAGAATGATTGAATTTTACATGAAGAAAAGAGGAAATATGTTCATAAACAAAGGGAATAACATAAATTCACACTAAAGTGAAAAAACACATTATGTGGCCTACAAGTACTCCAGCTCGACTCTACCATATATTAGAGCCAAGACAAGGCTGACAAAATGGATTAGGAGGAGGGTAAAGAAGAATTTATCTATCAGAAGAGCAGAGCCTCCAGTACCCTCTTCTCAGGTATGTGTTTCCCAAGCAGTAGGTCTCCATGCATTTAGGCCCAAGTCCTCAACAAAAAAGGATGCTGTGCACACATGAGTTGGGAAGCTGTCCATATGTTTCTACAGCTCTTAGTAGTTCCCCGTGAACCTTAGAACAAAGATGCTAAGTTATCTTACAGTAAAGAGATCTATTTAACTCCAAGAAACTTCCCACTATGTTTGAATACAGAGTGCTTTTTTTGATGTAGCAGCCACAAATCATCTGATATCCTTTATTCTATGGAACATTCTTAGGGAGACATTTATGGCTCAAAAGCAAGGGCTAGAGATGCTAAAATTTTCATTATAGAGAAAACCTCTGGTGATATTTTAGACGTCTTTAAAAGGAACAAGACTGGAATAAAGGAGAGTAGTTAAGGATGTATGGGAATTGGATAGATGAACTAAGAGAGCAACATGGAGAGTGGGGAAGAGGGCAAGAAGCATATCAGCTTTAATAATTTAGAGTGAGCTCTTGGATAGGAACATGAGTCTGGCAATTCCCATGATAGGATGGTGTTATCAGTCTTCTAAATAGGCATGTTATCCAATTATGTAGATGTATCGTTTTGTGTTGACTAGAAGTGAAGGATTAAAATCAAATTTAAAAAACAAGTATGTCACATGTAACCTGTCTACATTACATTGGGCTTATTGTTAGGCCTGGCCAAAGGACTAGGAAAATGAATTGAGTATTTCTCATTGTACAATAAAATAAAACATAGTTATATTTTTAAAAGAAAACTTTGTTTTTCTACTGCTGCTAAATTCTAAAAGATATTTATCATGCTGTTCTTTACTCAAGAGGACATTTAACTACAGAATGAATAGTGTCTTAAAGACTTATTTTGCAGAAGATACATGCATTCTTTTAGTCTTTTTCCTATACATTAAGCTTAAATAAAATGTAAAAATGTTATTCTATAGTTGCTTTGTCTTTTTCAAGGTTCTTGTTGCACAAAATATTCTATAGGTGGCCTTATTCTCATCTGTACCTTTAGGAATGGTGGGTGCAAATTAGACATTAAATCCGAAACAAGTTAAGAGCAGCCTATACATACAGGCTTAAAAAAAAACAAAAAAACAACTGCTGGCCCAACATCAGTAACCATGGGCAATTATTTGCGGATGCACGTACAGTTTACGAGGCTCCTGTGTTGTTCATTTGCATGCCTGACATTATGCTATGGGCTCAACACCTGTGGACATTTGCACGCACATCTTTTACAGCCAAATTTTCTGCAGAGGAGAGGGAAAACATCCCTGGGAAAGGAAACTCAGTTGAGTGGAGGCAGAGGAAGATATTTTGATCACTCAATTGCTCAAGCACAAAGGCATGGATTTAGATCTTGGCAAAACCTTACTTATAAAAGCCAAATGCATTACATAATTTGTATTCTGCTGTCTACTATGCTTTTCAAATGAATCATGTTTTTCAAATTTCTTCACTGTCGGAGGTAAAAAATAATGCAATGCCATAGATATGCTATTGTATTTATTTTCAAAAGAAAATAATATAAGCCCATGGAGTTTTTAAATGTTGTTATGATAACATCTCTTATATTTCAGTATAAATTAATTATCAAAGCCTTTGTATCCAGATATAGACAGGTTAAATAGACCCAAGGCAATATCCATATCAAAATAAGTTTTCAGGGTTACCCATGCCATAATTCTTGATTTTCGTAATATTACTAATAATAATGGCAGCATTTCTGCCAAAGCATTTCTGAAAGTTCCATGACATTAAGTATAAATGAGATAATGTCCCACAAAATATTGTACACCTGCCTAGCACATAATAAGTACCCAAATAAAACTAACTTTTATTCTCTAATATAAGGACATGATAAACTTGGCAGAAAGGGGGGCAATTGTGTTATGCGGTTAAAAAATAAATTAGTAGACAGATATTAAAAAAATATTTTCTTATTGGCAATGGATATTTTGGTTTTGATAGCTGTTAAGCTACCAGAAGTAGATGATGTAAATGTCTGATGTAGAATAAGCTTGCTTAATAAAATAGTATTCAAAGCAAAGGCATGTAAATCACAAAGTGAATTAGAACTTCACTAATACAACATTTTGGTCTTCAATTCTTTCCTATTTTATTTTTCCCCTCTATTCAAACTCCTATATGATTTGAGAATTCATAATCCCACTTCATTTTCCTAGTCTGTTTCAAAAACAAAACAACAACAACAACAAACCTTGGATCTCTAGGACTTTCCCACTCCATGCTGCTACTGCCTTTGCTGTTAAATTGATGATTATGTCTTTAGCACCAATCCTGCTAGATCAAGAAAACTGAGAGCTTCACTAGCACAACAGTTCCTTTATAAATGTCGGGGCTTATTTTAAAGGAAGGACATTGTTACTCCACCTTTAGGAAGGCAGATGCCCATCCAGGAGCATCACGGATGCTGTGATGTGAGTGGTCATTGTTGACAAAAAGGTAAAGAAAGTGAGAAAGCACAGTGCCAAGTAGGCAACAACCTTTCAGAGGACTCTTGAGTATTTGTGAATAGCTGCAACGAGCTAAGCCCAATGTCTGCCTGGCTCTTCCACCTGATACTTCAAATCTCTCCATTACCTCATGATCAAACTACTAGAACCTGGAAGATTGCAGTAACCTTCCATCTTTTTTTCTTAGATAGGAACATTCTTTCATGATAAATCATACACCCCTATTCTTCTATCTTAAAGCATTTTAGATTTATCAAAGGCATGATTTTAAAAATCTTAATTGGTTTGAATCAGGTATAAATCCTTAGTTTATATTTCACTACCCAGACCAAAACTATCCTCCCAGCTCATATCTTAGTGTGGTCTAAAACCACAATTTTTCCCTTCTTAGATCATGAACTAGGGATGTTCTATCCTGTGCTATGTAAGGTAAGGGCCTTGTCTTACATAACTTCTCATTTTGCTTAGCAATGCAAAATTATACATGGTTGTTGACTCTTAACTACCACATAGAATCAAAATTCTGTTTTTGTTTTTTAATCCTCCTCACTATCCAGATGCTTCTCCTTAAAGTTAGCTTTCTTCTTGAGGCAAGTTCCCCTTACTGGCTTCTGATCACATCCCATGTGTGACCCATACTTTGCCTCTTACTGCATTCTCCATCAAATTTCAGATTTCCTGTAAGGTTTATTTCAAACTCCACTTTTCCCAAACAACTTCCCCTTGAGCTCACATGCATCACTACACTTCTGTCTTGCTCATCAGCTCAACTGCATAACCCAACATACACTGATATGCTTGTCCAAGTGTATCCTGTGTCATGTCTCCTCACACTTGTGGTTATATTTCCCTTGAAAGAACTCTGAATATTCTATTTTTGATACTTGGCATGCTCTCTTTCACACTGTTAGGTATATAGTAGGTACTCAATAACCACTTCTTGATAGCTTCATGTTTATATTTTACATAAATGCAAATATATTTATTTTAATAAATCATGTATTTTACACCAATATTTTAATTTATAAATTAAGATTTATATTTTATTATACTACCAGCAGATTTGTTTTTAAAAATACTGATTCACCTTTGTCCACTTCTGTGGATGCAAAACAAACATCCTAACACTGACTAATGCTGACATATGTATTTGAGTCATAAAACATCAGTCTGAGATGAAGAATTAGAAGCAGACTGAGATATCATTTTGGCTATACTGGATGTACATCATCTTTTAAGCTGTAACATTTTTTAAAACAGATTCTGGAAGAGAAATTAGTTTGTAAACGTCACTAAGGATCTTAATGATGAATGATAACGATATAATAATGAAATGATAGGGAGTGTGAGACATTTTTTCTAAACTGCAGCTATCTTAAAATATGTGCATTGAAGCTACTTAAATCATATCAAGTCTGTGTGTTTTCAAATTTTGCATTTCAACCAAAACATAATCCTCAGGAAAGCCTAATTTAATAAATGGAAAGCAGTGTCTTTCTTTTAATGGAGAAGCAGAATTGTGGTAATTCGATTGCAGGCAGAAAAGGAACGATTCTGACAGGATCAAATAGCTCCTAAGTACTATCACTGACTATGGTTTAAGCGCAATGCCGCTGAGTTTATACAAAGCCATTATTGCACACACTATTTCCATGTTTCTAAGACAGAAATCACATAATCAATGGTTGTGAGACCACAGGGTTGGAATGATCATTGGGTAAAGATTCAGAAGTTACTTTTCCCCTCCAGAACAACCACCATGGTGGAATAAACTTTCTCATGGGAGCTTACTTATAACTAAGCTCCAGTTGTTTTGGCAGAACTTGTCAAAATAGTCTCAGGATCAGCTTTTACCTCAACCTGAAATGCCTGTGAAAGCAAAGAAAATTAAAATGTCATTAAAACCTGGATTACCTTTGCTTTTACCTGAAAACATGCACTATTAGAGCAAATGTTAGCCATTTTCCTTACCATGTTCAGATTAAAATAACATGTGCCTAAATTAGGTTCTACCAAAATATCAATGCAGGAAAGAAAACAATAAATATCAGATAAAATACCCTTGGCTTTTTAAAAAAAAAAGTAATAGATTTCTTATTTAGTTTTCTGCCAACCAGATACTCCCACAAAGATATACAGGACATTGGGGAATCTGACTTCTGCAGCCCTTGCTGGGGTGCTAGAGGACTTGGGAGGAATTCTAAATAAACAAAGTCTCTCAGCTCAACCTAGCCACAAAGAGCTTACAAACACCTCTCCCTACCTTTAAGTGGGCTCTACTTCTTCAGCACCAGCCTACACTCTCAATACACAGGAGTCCTGGATTATCAGAAACCAGATCCTGCTGGGACAAGTAAACACCAATCAACAGCCCCATTAGCCTCCAGAGGGCTCAGTACTTTGTTTATAGTAAATAGTGAGACAGCCAGTACCCCCCTACACCCAAGGCCTGGGCCTTCTGAATTTTTTATTCCATTTAGATGTCATAGATCAGTCTTTTTATAGGATATTTCTGTGCTGCACTCTCTATATTTTTCAGTAGTAAATTGCTTTACTTTTCTCTTTTTAATAAAACAAGAAAAATTTTCAAGGTAAATATCCATGACCTTTCTTAAAACAACTGTTTTTAACTGTATTTAACATCTTCAGGTAAGCACTAAAATGCAGAGACAGAAAATGAAGATGCCTTACGTTTTTTCCCTAAACACTAATACCAGAGCTCTTATAGGCATGATTAGTCATGGGACCTCTTTTCCAATTTAAGGCAGAGACATCTCGATTTATTATTCATCTAGAGCTGTGCTCGAATGCAGATGTTTCAGGCCACGAGCTCTTCCCGTGGATGCAGCTGGCCTAATTCTTTATTGCTGCCCTCAGATGCTGACACACGGGAGAGCTGGGCCAAGTTTTGGATGATGCTCTTTTGCTCTGGGAGTGGCTAATATATGAGGTGTGTTAAGACAGCCAAGAGGAGCCCTGGTGGCCTCTCTGGCAAGGTCACCAAGCTGGATCGAAGAGATTCGAGTACCTCACAGGGTTGAGAGTTCAACTGCTTAGTTCTGGTACCATCCCTAGAGAAGAAGTTATATTTATTTGTAAGAGCCAGTCTGTGAAACCCACATTGGCAAAAGGGCAAATTGAAAAAGTTAGCAATTTTGTTTTACAAAGTGGAGGTGATCATATTCTGGGCTGTATTGCCGTTTATTGGTCATTTCCTTACATCTTACTTTGTATCTATAAAAGGGTACATGGTCCTCATTTTGCAAAGTTTGTAGACATTTACATACATCTAGAAATATTTATAGACTCAACATATGTTTGGGTTAGAGGTGCAGCTCTGTGGAGGAGCACTTGCACTAGCATGTGCAAGGTCCTGGGTCCTGTCCCTAATGTCACATTAAAAAAATAAAGAAAGAAATTTCACATGTTTTTTATTTTGGAAATATTGTGTGCTATCACATTCTCTTGTTGCAAATTAGGGAGCCAATTTAGAGGTCTGAATGATCCCCCATATGTTTGTGACATTTGGAAAAATTAAAATCCTCCTCATTATGTGAAAAGCATGCCTGACTCGGAAGGAAAAAGTTTGTTAGCATAGTCTACCCAGAGGAAAAAATTACATGTAGGTCGCTAACTGCAAAATCAAATATCAAAAAATAATCAGAAAAAAAATTTCAGTCTTAATTTAATGTTTTAAGACTGTGTCCCAAACCTAATATTGTAATCCTTTCTGGATAACTGTTGAGGACAGAACCAAAACCTAACCTTTTTCCACATTAAGAAAGGAAGCAGGGAAATGTGACATACTCAATTGGAAAGTCTCGGGAATGACTTCTCCAAGGGCCATTCCCTGCCCTTCCCCACTATTTATCAGGATTAAATTTGCCTGCTGATTTAGGTCTGAGAAACTTTCTTAGCAATTGAAATAAAGGGAGAAAAAATATAAAATCTTAGTCTACTAAGCAGAGGTTCCCATGTTTCTTAGCTGAGATATTTCAACTTCATACACTTTCTTAGACCACCAACCTTCCATCCCTTGCCTAAGAGTCTCAGATCAATATGATAGATAAAGATAAAGCTTAAGGTAAACGATTACCCTATAAGCTGATGGGAATTGTAATTTCAGTGTATAGCACACACTACAGGGTACAGTAAGCCTACAAGCATAATAAATTCATCACTTATTTCCAATGATTGATTTGTATTCTGGTTTAATTAGCCATGAAAGAGTCCATTTTTTTAAGCCTTCTTTTACTTTTCATTTTTATTTCCTTTTACCACTGCCTGCTATACAAGCTAATCCCCAGCTGTCAAGTTAAGGAAATTTAAAGGGAGACATTAAATAAAAACATTACCAATCATGAATGCATTTTCATATATCAACTGTAGATCTCAAAGATTTTATAGACAAACCGGGATTTGTAATTCTATTTCTGGAAGATTGTCTTACTGTTATAATTAATATTGTTCCTAATTCCAATCTGATCGTTTATAAACATAAAGTGATTTGCAAAAACTGGTATCTTAGCCTCCCAGAAAACAGATGTTTTAGGATATCCACTAAACCTACAATTTTCACGTTGCTAAATTATAAGTAACCAATACAAGTGACTTTAAGAGAAACAGACATACAGAACTCAGAAAAGAATAAAAGCCTAAGCCATAAGTGGTTGGGGGTCGGGGTGGGATAAGGGATTGGGGACCGACAGAGGGAATGATTTGGTTACTAAAATAACAAACTCACAAATGCATTCAGAAATTTCACCAAGAGTGTCCATGTTTATTTTAACTAGCCACTGCAAAAAGGGAGAAGCCAGGACAATCGCTCAGGCCAGCTGTTGTTTTTCTTGAGGAGGTCCCAGCCCCAGTGTGCTGAGGAGCTCTACTTGAGATGGCCTAGCTGAGACAAATGTTCTGTCTACACTTTAAATGGCAGCTGGTTATTAAATGACTCCCAATAGGGTGAACACTTGCTATTGACAATAAGGTAATATAAGGACCGTGCAGAGCAATCAGGATGGGAATGTGAATGAAAAATCTTTAATCTGAAATTACAGCTGTCAGGGTTATATTATAAAACATGAAAGTTGCATCTGCAGTTAGAATTAATGTGTCCCAAAAGCCAAGTTTCTCATAAACTGCATCTTGCAGATACATATTTTACAAATAGACTACTGGTCTTCTATAAATCTAAAAGAACTGTGGCCTATATTAAGGAATTAAAAGGGGTCATCTCTCCTGGCTTTGGTATTTGTTGAGCAGTATTGGGGGAAGAGGGGGGTGGCGTGAAATGAACATCGATTTCCAAAGTCTGCTGGAGAGGTTAGAAGTATTAGTCCTGCACAATAATATCCCACTGATTCTGGCACCACAAACAAATGACTCTGAGTTACATTTTCTAATAAGCTGTGAATGAGTAGAAATGGGAACTATGACATAAAATAAACAGTGATATTATCTTTCTGGCAAATTTGCCAACAAAATATAAATTTTGGTTTCTGGATGGTTTATTTTAAAAACTGTTATGACCTCTCAGGGGCAATCACATAGTTTTTACAATTGTCATAATCTTTTTCTTTTTTTGGGGGGGGTACCGGGGAATGAACTCAGGGGTACTCAACCACTAAGCCACATCCTCAACTCTATTTTGTGTTTTATTTAGAGATAGGATCTCACTGAGTTGCATAGCGCCTCACCACTGCTGAGACTGGCTTTGAACTCACGATTCTCCTGTCTCAGCCTCCCAAAGTGCTGGGATTATATTGTCATAATCTTAACAAGATAATTTCACTTTGGAGATACATAGAAATCCGTATTAGTAGTGCTGTATAAGCACATAAAGTTGGGGATCTGGAAAGATTCTTAGAGACCACCTAGTCCAGGAACTCATTTTTAAAAATCTGATCCAATTTTTAAATAAACATGTCAAGTACTAACATGCATTTATACTTTATATCTCTGAAAACATGAAGCATTTGACTTCACAGGCGCTCAAATCCCATCTCTGTATTTAATGACCAATCTCATTTAAAGGACTAAAATAGCTGTAATGAGGGAGGTGCTATCCCTATTGTTAACATGTAAGTCATAGAGATGGCCTGTGGATACCTTCTGTTGTTTTTTTTTTTTTTTTTAAATGAAGCTATGTCTTTTTTAGCACTACTTAATATAACATGTTTTCTTTAAAAAAGAGAGAGAAATAATAGATAAATGTGAAACAGCAATATACATGCAAGAATGCTGTCCAATGTGTCATAATTTATCTTGGAAAATTCTCAGAAATTTGCCCCAATATGAACAAATAGATAACACCATTTTCTTAAAGGCTAGAAGATAATTTCTTGAAAGCAATCACTTACTTTGCCTGACTATTATTTAATATTTCCCAAAATGAAACTATATTTTAATTCATCTATTATGTAATTGTGTTAAATACAAAGACCAAATGGATAAACAGTGTGCCTGAGATGATTATATGCTTTGGGCTAATTTTACAGATTAGCTTAATATACTTAACACAAACCTTCCCTGATAACCACAGTGAAGAACTGCGAAAGGTGGTTAAGCCAACAGTGGGATCTGGGATTCAAGTGTCCTAATAGGAAAAAAAAAGAGTTCTTTTTATTGATGTTTGCAAACTAGCTATGTGTTTCAATCACTTGATGCCACTGGATTTTCAAGTGGCATCAATGATTGAAAATACTTTTTTCTTGTTTCTCAGTCATATTATGACTTTGTCTCTTGTCTGGAACTTAGCCTCACATTCTCAAGCCTTTATGACCTCCAGACTAGATGACTGCAGGAGCTTTACCTAGGTCTCCTTTGGCAGACCACCCAGAAGCTTCCACTAGTGCAAGATGCAGCAGCTCAACCACATAAAGGTCAGGGCTGAAAGCAGAGATCACAATTCAAATCCAGAATCTGATATGCAAAGATCTCAGATTGGGTCGATTAGCTCAAGAGGTCCCAAATCAGACAGATTTTAAACTGTAGATCAAAGTTCAAGTGAATGATCTGACAATGAGTCTAATATTTGTCAAGTGAATGTGAACTTGAACAAATATTTCTGAGCTGTTGTATTGTCATATTTTCATAACTTTAAATTTGAATGCAAAAAATAAATTTTATATTAGTAGAATTACTCAAAATGAAAATGAAACCTTCAGTTATAAATACTTTATGCTTACAGTAATTAATTTTGACTCCTAGTGATTCAACCAGAAAACAAAACCAGTGTAGGAATCCAACACTATGAAAGAAAGAAAATTGTTTCCTGATATTCTGGAGCCCCTAGAGGGAAAGAGAAAGAAAGGTATGAAGACAAATGACAAACTAAAGGAATAGATAGAATGAGATAGAGCTGTCATATTAATTATTATTAATAAATAATATATAATTCATATTAGGTATTATTGATTCTATAATAATTAATATTCAATAATATTAATCATCTAATAATTAATATTAAAATAAAGTTCTGTCCTTTCCAAATTGGGTAGACATATATTCTCCTTTCCTCCAAAATGGAAACCTAAAAACTATAACTGCAAAAAATGACAAGTGAATATTTTTAAATATATAATATTGAGGTCAGTGTAAATAATTTGGCCTAAAAATGTTTGCCAAGTTGTATCTTCTTGCTATGAGGTAATAGAAAGTGAAGTTCCAAAGTTGAGCTTGTTCCTGAACTTCTTTCATTGTATAATATCTAAAATATAGCTATATAAGACTATGTTATTGAAAATAAAATGAGTCTGGAAATTATTTTACTTAATTTGGAGAGTAAAGAGCCTAGAGCTGCCACGCCTCTCATGCATGTTTGGCATCTCCTCACCTGGGGAGATAGGAGGAGCCCAGGTAGACCAGTGTCTGAGTGACCAGGCAATGAGGCTTCCTGAGACACCCAGGAAGTGACAACCAAGCAAGGAGCACTCAGGGGTCTACTTGAGAAACGCCTCAGAATGGGTGCAAAAGTAAGCACCAATTGTACCGAACTGAAGGTGGATAGTGTTTGGACATTGATGTTCTAAGATGAACACGTTGACTTTGCAATAATCAGGGTTGGAAAGGCCATGGAGATCCTCTCGTTTATGCTCCAGCTAAGCCACACTTCATGTGCTACTACTTCAGCTAATAATTGAGCCATTGTCTACGCGTTTCAAACTCACCCTTGTATAATCAGTTTTCTGATGCTGGGACTGGGGCTCTGTAGAACACATTCCCACTTTGCCAGCTGTTCTCTATTATGTCTACGATAGTTAAAACCAACTGGGGAAGGTCCACCCTAAATATGAGCAGCACCGTCCAATAGGCGCGGAGAGCCCTGACAGAACAACAACAACAAAACCAACAAACAAAAACAGGAGGAAGAAGCTCTCACATGTGCACTCTCAACCATTCTTGAGAAAGTGCTATTTTTGCTGCTCTTGTCACTTGTGAACATCAGACTCCAGATTCTTCAGCTTTGGAACAAGGACTTGCACCAGCAACTCTCCAGGGGAGTTTCAGGCCTTTGGCCTTAGGACTATAGTTGAATTATTGGCCACTTTTTCCTGCTCTGAGTCTTCCAGCTTCTTGGACTGAGAAGCTACACTGGTAGAAAACCATCCTAGCTCCCCTGCCCACAGATGGCCCTTGTGGGACCATTCAGCCTCTGCTATGTAAGCCAATTTAATAAATCCCCTAGGAATTAAATATATTCTATTGTTTCTATTTCTCTGGAGAATTATAATGTAAGGTTCTACCAAGAGGAGGCTCTAAGAAGGAAGGTGGAGGCCAGAGGAGGAGGGAAGGACATTCTGCTTCCTGTTTGCCTCCTGTTATTGACAACATCACTCACATGGTGCTTTTTCACCACAATAGAGGTAGTTTGTACCACTATCAACACTTGATTTCATTTTTTTCCGAGACACACAGAACCTATATCATATACAAACACCCTAGCATCAGCCAAGGAGAACCTTCTCAGAAGTCTAAATTTCATCTCTGCCAAGCCACTAAATTTGAGTAAGTCCAGCCTCTTGCCCCTATTTTCCCAGACCTAAGCAGGGCATTTGCTCTTTCTGTAGTTGTTGCCACTGTGACCTTCTAGACCCTTTGTCTTCTAGTTTCTTCAATACATATTAAATTCTCTTTGTTAAAGTGAATTTCCACATCCAGGTAGGCGTTTACCACATAAAGATGGCATTTTTAAGTTTTACTGAGAAACAATTTATATTCCATAAAATCCACTCATTTAAAGGGTATGGTTCAATGGTACTTTTTATATTGTTTTATAACCATCATGACTGTTTAATTTCAGAACATTTTCATCATCCCAAAGAGAAACCCTGCACCCATTAGCAGTCACTCCTCATTTCCATTTCTTCTTAGCCCCTCATAAGCACTGATTTATCTTCTATTTCTGTAGATCTGTCTTTTCTGGACATTTCATATAAATAGTGTATTATAGATTGAATTGTTTCCCCCACAGTTCTAACCTCCCATGTAACTATTATTTGAAGATAGGGTTTTTTAAAAGGTAATTAAGACTAAATGAAGTCATACTGATAGGTCTCTAATCTGGTAGGACTGATGCCTTATAAGAAAATGAAAAGACAGTAAGGGAATAAATGCACAGCAGAACGGTCATATGAGGACACAGCAAGAAGATGGCCAAAGAGAGGCCTCAGGAGAAACTAGAATATATCACAAGTTAATCTTGAACTTATAGCCTCCAGAACAGTGAGGAAATACATTTCTGTCATTTAAGCCATTCAGACTATATTTTGTAATGACAATCTTAGCAAGCTGATCGATGGAGTCACACATTCTATTGTTTGTAACTGTCCTCTTTCACTTAGCATAGTATACTCAAGGTTTAACCATGCTGTAATAAGTATAAGTACTTCATTATTTTTATTGTGAAATAATATCCCATTGTACATATATATCACCCTTAGAGTTGTTTCGACATTTTGACTAGTGTGGAAAATGCTGCTAAGGACATTTGTGAACAGGTATTTGTGTGGACAATGCTTTCATTTCTCTTAGGTATATAAGAGAAAGATTACATTTTAATGGGAGAAATATACAATAAAAAGTAAAAAATTATTGTGTTAGAATGTGGCATACAGATGCTCCTTTAACAGAGATCTTTACCCTAAAGAAATGACAGGTTAAGGAATGCCCAATCAATGGCCTCAAGGCCACAGTTCATGCCACATCTTAAGTATTCAAGAAACGCTATGCCTTATTCTGGTTCCATCCTCTAAACAAGTATTTGAAGCTCTGAAAAGTTTAAGATGACAATAAGTTTTTCCAGAGTCAGCGTGTAGTTCCAAGTGTTTCTTCATTTCTCTTTAGCACAGTGCCTTGGCTATCTCTTATCTAAATCCTATTTCTGGTTTAGATACTTTGAAGACTAAATATATCCCTTTTCAAGAAGGACTCAGAAAACCAGCACACATTTTTCTACAGTTTGAACTGTTCCAAGTTTCTGTATGCTTGGGTTCTACTATCTATAAGCTTTACTGTCCTTTATTTTCTCTCTTCTTTAGACTTCATTCCTGCTCATCTCACTGAAGCTGATTAGGAAAATTCCTATTAGTTATAAATCCATCATGGTTGAGATTTTAAAATGTGGGAACTATAGTTCATGCCCTTCTTAACAAGCCTTATGCAAGCAGAGGCATATATAGTTTGGAAATTTTTTCTTTTTCAGATAGAATCCATCCATACTTCTGCTAATCAAGAAAAGATGGTGCACTGGTGTCACAGTAAAACCTAAACTGCACAGTCTTAATCCTATTAGCATTTCTGTGCTCGTGTCCAGGGTATGATCTTGTCAGGGCATCTCCACCTCAGTTCCTCAACTGCAAAATTAAGAGTTTAGATAAAATGATATCAAATATTCCTTTCAGCTTGAAAAAAATCTATGATTCTATAAATATTTCAGTAGCAACTATATTGAACTAATAAACGATACACTAAAGCCACATTATGTCTGCAATTTAAAGAGAATAAACAAATAAAAAAATTCTCATTATAAATTATAACTCTGCCATCCCAATCTGCCACAGAGATGGCCCTCAAGATATTTGCATATTCCCATGCCCACCCAATTGGGAGTATCTTCTTTTTTTCTTTTTTTTTGGTACTGGAGATTGAACTCAGGGGCACTCGACCACTGAGCCACATCCCCAGTCCTATTTTTTGTGTTTTATGTAGAGACAGGGTCTCACTGAGTTGCTTAGCGTCTTGTTGCTGAGGCTGGCTTTGAACTCACGATTCTCCTGTCTCAGCCTCCCTGAGTGCTGGGATTACAAGCTTGAGCCACAACGCCTGGCTGGGAGTATCTTCTTTTTTCAAACTTTATCTTCTTATAAAAATGTCTGTCTCTATGGTCAATTCTAAGCTTATTTAGAGAAGGCTTTGGAGCAATCTTCCCCCTCAAAATTTTCTCCTTCATAATGAATACCAAAATATACCTAGAAGGGCAAATAAGCTCAAGTGTTCTATAGCACAGTAGGGTGAATATAGTTTACAACAATTAATTATATATTTCAAAATGCCTAAAACAGAGGATTGTGAATGTTCCCAACAAGAACAAATGATAAATATCTGAGATGATGGAAAAACTAATTTCATTTTTGCACACTGCATGCATGTATCAAAGTGTCATACTTTACCCCATAAATATGTACAGCTATTGTGTCAATTAAAATTCCCTCCTTAGAGATGTCACAGATTGTGATACCATTATTTGTCATTTCTTTAGTAGAAATATTCATTGAAATGTGACCTTGTCTAAGAAGAGAAACATATTAAGTCCTTGGCTCTCACATCCCACAAGAAAGTTTATTTGATTTTTGAACACATGGTTATGCACAATATAATGAGCTATATGGATTTATCTCCAAAAGAGTATATATACTCATATGGGAACTACTAGACTTCTAGAAAGCATGGGCAGAAAATTTTACTGTTCACAAATAACTTCTTTCTTAGTCATCCTAATTTCTGTTTGTGTATGTTTTATAATGCATATATATTAGTACAGAAATGTATATATGTAGTTGATAGTAACTAAAAATATTTTGGGGTTATTATCCAAACCTTGATAATGATGAGTTTCATGAGCAAAAATTTGGAGATCCTGGGCTACTAGATAGGTAAAGAAGTAAAATAGATCCTAACCCATTAGATAGGTAAGGAAGATCCTGGGCTACTAGATTTTTAGGAAGTAAAAAGAGAGCACAAAAATTCTTTCCAGTCAGGTCCTTGAGAATATCAGGCCAGAGGTACTGGGTCCTGAGTGTGGAGGGGAGAGCAGCTGAAGAGCATGAAGAGTTGTATGGAGGTTAACAATGATGTGGGGGAAAAGCAAGGTTCAAGCCAGGTGAGGACCACAGAGCACTTATCGAATAACAGCTTGTGCCAAAAAGAGGAGCATGAGGAGTCTTTGCCCACTGAAATTTAATTGTGCAGCACTCTGCTCTTTTTTGTACTTAAAACTTATCTTTAGGATGGAGCTTTTGGGAGTCCTCCTTTCCTCAAATGGCATTCCAATTAGCCCTGGGTGCATACAGCCTGTTCAAGGTCTGTAAATTAAAGCACCCAAATCTATCCCTTATAACTTAATATCCCTGCACCTCCAAACAATTCCTTTATGGATAGGACATGTATTCACATTTAACTACTCATTTGAATATGATATAAGTAACTAAAACTGTACTCTATGATAAAGTGTATTAATGGACATTAAGGAAGTATATAATTAAGATAAGTAAAATGTCTTCATCAGCTAAATATGTTTAAAAGTATAAAAGAATGTTAACATTATATTCAAAACTCTGAAATTGATTTGAATTTATCTGCCTTAGCAGGTGCTGAGTATATAGTGATCATTAATGTTTAAATTAGAAAAGTAATTTTTCCTTAAAGTAAACATACATTATAAATTCAATTTGTTGAAAAAACTGAGTATAACTTTCCCAGTGAAAATATTAAAATATGCCAAAAATTCTAAAGTTACAAAATGGAAAAAATAAAAATGAAGAAAATTTCTTTCAACTTCATGTCAACCTTTTAATGGAAACTGTCTTTGGGTACTTATTTTAGAGCATATTTATGTATTATTTTTACTTTATTATGAGAACAAAATCACTTTTCCTCTCTCTTCTTCATATGCAACATTTGGTTGACAAATGCAAATCATTTGAGAGGATACCCAGCAGAAACCATTGTGGTATGAGGATTTTCTCGTCATCTTGTATTAGACAAAATGATGCTGAATCATATACACTTAACAAATCAAAAAGCAGCAAACATGTGTAAGTAATGAAATGCCCCACCGTAAGTAATCATCATCATGCCACTGAAGGAAAACAAGATCCTTTATTTGCTTAACACATTTTGTCATGTTCTGTAGATGAAAAAAATTTTTTGCTGAATACCATTGACTGGAAATCCTACCCACCCCATTTTGTTTTCATACATATATTGACTATAGCAAATACTGATTTCTCTATGAAAATTAATTTTCATTTGATACAAGGGACATCATTCTTGTAACTGGTATACATGAAATGGATAGCCCTTCTAGAATTTAGGGGGAAATCCAAGGGAATCAACTCATGTTTACCAAAATAGGAAAGTCTCAAAGAAAATTATGGTAATCTCTTAGTGATAACAACACAAAGTGCAACAGATAAACAGGTAGAGTTCTTTCTTCCATCTCACCAACCTAGCCATGCACTCCATGTTGTAGAACCATAAAAAATACAAAGAAAGAGCTAACCAGAAGAACAAAAGAAGCACAATGGAGTCACCAAAGGACAAGAGGTCTTAAGTGGTTTCTGAAAGCTACTGAATGACTGAAAGGATATATAAAAGCATGAACCCAGGATATGTTGTGATGAATTATAGTGAAGTTATGTCAAAAACAAACAATGAGAGGATGAAAATAGAAATATTAAATGGAATTTGCATAGGAAACAATTAACCAACCTGTACCCCAAAGTGGCATCAAATGAATATCTCCTCTAGGTAAAATCTCCAGGTGATTCTTCTGTGAAGAGTTTGAAGGGACTTGATTGGTTATGTATAGGTTTCTGCTGTGAATGTTACTGCCAAGAAGAAAGTTCTCTTTGTTAAGGGATTTGGGGGATCTGAGACCTGATAACTGTTCTCTGCTCATAGAACTTAAGCATGTCACTTCACAAACTACATCCACCCAAACACTGAGCTCCACATCTACCAATCATAGGATGTACCTATTTACCTATTAGCAGAGGAAACACACACTAGCTAAGAAATACTTCTTTCTTAAATATAAGCAGCTGACCAAAGGGTTTCAGACAAATAGTGAGACAAAGAAACATAAAACAGAAACAGATATAGAAACTAACAGGGAAAAATAATTTTAGAATAAAAAGATAATTCAAAAATAGAAGATTGCTTTTAAAAAATTAAAATCAACACATTCACTGACATTCAAGACAGTGTTATATCCAAAATAAGACCAGGATGTTGTACAAAAAGAATTGCACAAATATATGAGAAAGCATGTGGGGAGTGAAATGATAATCCCTGAAATTAAGGATTCAAATTAAAGGATAAGTAAATAATATCAAAGAAATATCCAATAGTATAGAAAAAATACAAAGCTACTAAATATGAGAGAAAACAAAATATGAAGTAATAATATAATATCTCTATCATTTTACTATCTTATCAGTAGAAATAGAGAAAACAGACATCTCCAAGAAATAATAGAAATGTGAAACCATTAAAGTTTTGAACAGAGGAGACATAGACTAAAACTTATGTTTTAATATATTTCTAGTTTCAGTAGCAAATAGACTAAAGAAAAACTAGAATGGGAGAAAAGGGTAACAATTTGACAACTGAAAACATCCATGCAAAAAATGCTGCTACCTTGGATTAAAGTAATAGAAGTGGAGCTAGTGAGAAGTAGTTCATTCCAAACTTGAAGGTAAAATCAATAGAGCTGTCAAGAAAGTACCAAGCAATTAGATGCACAGAATTCTGGTTTACTGAGACAGGAGTACTGCTACAATGAACAGGTTTTAGGGGTAGGATTTGAGAAATAACATAATTTGAATTTGGACATGTTAGATATGAAGTTCATATCAGACTTACAACTGGACATGATAAATTGACAGTAGGATATTGGAGTGTGGGTTTCAAAGAAGATAATTCTAGCAACAGTGTATAAATGACAGTCAAAGTTAAGGCACGAGATGACTTTACCAAAGACTGAGTAAATACAAAGAAAAGAGAGGGTCCACAGACTGAGCCCTGGAGTACTTCTCTGTTCCAATGTGAAGAAGATGAAGAGCAACAATCTGAGAAGAAGCATCTAATGATGTAGAAGGATCATCAAAAGAGTGGTGTCCCACTTTTCAAGTGTATTTCAAGGATAAAGTCACCACCATCTTTGTCAAAACCTGCTTCTAAGAAAGCAAATAGGACTTCAAAGTGCCCACTGGAGTTTACCACATGGAGCCTTCAGTAGCATGATAGCAGCTGTCCCTAATGAAATGGCAAGAATGAAACTGGAATAAAATGTGTTTAAGAGAGAAGGAGAGAGGAAGTGGGAAAAGACCATACACAATCTGAAGATTTTCTAGAGAAGTTATCAGAAAACTGAAGGGGTATCTAGAAGTATACTCAGTTCAGATGAATATTTTCTCTTATAATGTGTGACATTAGAGCATATGTGCATATTGGGACTGTATTGTCTACTGTCTACTGATATTGTCTACTGTCCTGTAGATGGGGATAATTTAATGCTGGAAAGAGCTAGCTACTACAGAAATAATGTATTTAAGACGTGAAAGGGGAAATAGTGCACGAAAGAGGGGCGAGCCTTAGATGGAGGAATAGACAATTTATACTCACTACCTGGAGGGAAGGCATAATATTTGGGGACAGATAAACAGGTTGGTAGACTGTTTTCATTTTTTTTCAATAAGATAAGAAGAAAGAGCATGTTATGAATGAGGTCAGAGGAAAAAGTGTGGGATGTTAGAGGAGAATAAAATGTGGGAAGTAATACTCTAGGAGAGGAATACAACTTCTCAATAAATAGGAGCACCAACTCAAAGGTATTACTTAGAGCCCACCTGAGATTAGTGGTCATGAACTTAGAGAAAGGCTAATTACATGTTTTTCTTCTTCTCCAGTCAGCTGCCTGGATAGCTGCAGAGTGGAGAAAAGTTGAATTTAATAGGCTTGGGGTTTTGCTAGGCCCAGATAATAGCAGGAGAGAAGGGCATGTGAGCTGAGGTGGTAGGTTAGGGAGTCACTGTGTAAGGACAGGCCCACAACACTGACTCTGGGTAAGGAAGAGAGTGTGGTTTGGTACACAGTCCCCAACGTGCAAAGTAGAAAGAAAGGAATTTGGGAGTCCAAGTGGTAGGGATAGTGAAAAAGAAGAAAGATAGAAAGAGAGAGAGGAAACAACTGAAAGGAGGAGGGGAAAGGGAGCAGATTCTGCTCTAAGTTGCACTCAGTCCAAGAGACACATTTCAGCCTGAGAGCCCCATTCCTCACCGCAGGGGAAGGTTATTCATGGTTTCCCACTGAAGCCTTGAATCAGTGACTAGGGAGGGGTACTGCGACTCCTAATGTTGATATGGCAAGAGTGACTAAGGTAGAGTGGAAGGCAAGAGAGTGAGTAAGGTGGACTGGAAGGCAAGTTTATGAGACATGAGGAAACAAGGACCAGAGCCACCAGGGTACTGAAAAGATGTGTCTGCATAAATACGAAAATCGTCAAGATTGGAATCACCAGAACTTGGAAGAAAAGATAAAGGGTAAGTTATTTTCTAGGATGTTTTTATGGCTGTAATTTGATTTAATGAGGTAATACTATCTCAGGAATCTGGTGATGGTCATGGCAAGAAAGAGTAGAAGGGAGTCTAATCCAGTGGTCCAGGTTTCTGGGAAGGCATGTTGTAAAGGGAAGGGAGGCGTTATAATGGTCTGGAGTCAGCAAAGAGAACATGAAAGACCCCCATCCCTGCCTTCAGGAGTGGTGATAGGAAGATCATGGAAGGAAAAAAATCAGGACTAGCAAAGGCAACAGAAGAGTGTGCTCAGGGAGAGGTTCTCAGGGAGAGACGGATTTCCCTCTGAACACCAGGTTGAACAGAAATTCTGTGAGGAGGCTAAAGATACCAAGTAGTGGATCATCAACCATGGCCATATTCAGCCAGCCTCCCATTTTTATGCCAGGAAACTGAGAATAGGTTTTATATTTTTAAATACTTGCATTCTAGATTGTTACATAGATAAATACTTCCATGATATCCTTGATTTCATCTCTTGGCCCCCGAGGGCCTACAATATTTATCAGCTGGCCCTTTGGAAACACAATTTCCCAACCCTGACACAGGTTTTGCGAATGACTGACCAAGAGAGTGTTGGAGTGAGTCAAATTAGGTGATGAACAGAACCACGCAGGGATGGAAGGCTGAGTAATGAGAAGCACCCTAGCAGTCCTTGGTGTCCTGCGTTGACTGAGGTTAATGAAGATGGAGACCATAACCATATTACTGCTAAGGATCTGTTGACCAAACTGTTGTAGGAGTCTGAGGATTGAGTAGGGCTAGAGGAAGACAGGAGTCTCTTCATGAGTAGGTAGTATCTCTTGGGCCCCTGGTCCCACCACTGCTCTGACGTCTAGGCTGTTGGAGGAGAAGGTTGAGAACATAGGAAGTTCTGACCTGTTCACTGATGGCTCCCTCAATTCCAGGTCTATATTACTTCATGTTTGCATATTATTTAATCATTACAATTCTATCATAGCTTCCATCTTAAAGATAACCAAATTAAAGTTTTAAAAAATGATTTAACTAAAGTCACACAGATAAATTCCAAAGCCTGGCATAGAACCTAGGTCTTCTGACTATTAAGCCAAGCTCTTTTTCTCACCTTTGAGTCCATGCTGCACCAATATTGTATATTCAGAAACAGTACATGATGGCAGTTGGGAAGTTCTCCCTACACACCAGAAAATAGTACACCCTCAAGAGCTCAAATTATGTAACTCCACATCATGTTCAACCACAAGAATGGGATCCTAATTAGAATTGGTTATACTCCGTATATGTATAATATGTCAAAATAATATGTCAAAATACATTCTCTTGTCATGTATATCTAAAAAGAGCTTAAATTGTTATGTAATGTATAAGGCAATCTTACTATCTGACTGGGAGGAATGTATTTTCTAACTTACCACACATATATCTACAGAAAAAATACATATGCACAAAGAAACAGGAAAAGATGGCCCACATCAATCATGGATTTCAGACAATGTTGGAGGAAAAGAGAAGAACAATGCTGAGTCCAAGAAACACATTCCAGCATGAGAGCTCCATTCCCCACCACAGGGGAAGGATTTTCAAGGCTTCCCACTGAGGCCTGGGTAAAATGGCCACGTGATGATGGACTTCTCATTAAACAGACTTCAAATAGCCAGTTTAAACTCTAGTCACTTTTGAGTCCCTGGGTTTTCCTATGTAAGGGTCCTAGCAGTTGGAGCGATGGAAAGAGCTACTATCTTGAGTAAATAAATAAGCAAGCACTCTCAATCTTATTTCACTTGGCTATGATTGTAACTCTGTGTAGCAAATCAGCTAGCAAATAATGAAACCCACATTCTCACACCAAGAATGAGGATCAGACTCAGAATTATAGTAAATATCCAGAGGTTATCATCCAGGCTTCCCATTTGGAACTCCCTCTGCTTTAGTTTTAAAGTTTTCAAGCAACTCTTTGTCTCCTTTGAAAATCTGTGTAATAATTGCTACACTGTGCAGTCCACAGTAGTACAAGTTAAATGTGTGATTCTTTGTTTTTTTGATTTTTAAATGTTTTTATTACTGCATTATGCCTAATATAGGGTTATACCTAATATATGGTTCATTTTGACATAATCATAAATGCATGGAATATAATTTGCTCTACTTCAGTTCCTAGTACTTCCTCTTGCCCTCCATTCCTCCCTTCCCTTGTATCCCTTCCTTCTATTTATCTATTGTTTCTTTGACAGATACCCTATAAACATACTTGACATGCATGAAGGTGGAATTCACTGTGGTATATTCATATATGTACATAACATAATTTGATCAATTTCATTTTGCAGTTCCTCCCTTTTCTCATCCCTCGTCCCACTCTATCCCTTTCTTCTACTCCACTGATTTTCCCTTTATTTTCATGGGATCTCCCCCCACCCACTTTTTCCTTATTTTTATAATTTTGAAAATACAGAGTTTTTTACCACACACTATACTTGCAGGTGCCTCATTAAAGAAGCATCATGTGATTTGCTATTCAGACAAAGTGATTGGTAACTATCCTAGACTTCTCAATATGGAAATACTTAGTTACACTTTCTTTGATATCTCTGGATCACTGTTTTTACAAAGGAATATATGTTAAATATTCCTTCATTAATTCACTTTGACATATTTTAAAATCTTTTATCTTAGAGGTTAGTCGTTTCTATGATGGAACAAACAATAAAAAAGACACCAAGATTATTTTTAAGATTCAAAGTCAAGGTAAAAAAAATTTAATATAAGAATTATCAAAGGGCACACAAATATTCACTCCCCTTCAGTACAGACAATTCTGCTAATGACAATGTATATTAATCAGTTCAAGCTAAACAATGCTGTGATAATAAATATCCTCAACAATCTGAGTGATTTACAAAATAAAGGTTATTTTTTGCTCATGTACCCATCTGGAGTTCAGCATCACATCTGCTCCAAGCTTTTGTTCCCTAACTTCTATATTGCAGGTCTTATGGCAAATGGTAAAGATAACATTGTGGAGCCACTGGATAGCTCTTAAAACCTTGATTCAGAAATAGCACATGCCATTTCCACTCGTTGTTTCTTGACAAAAAAGAAAATTGGATTTGAGAAGTATGGTTCTGCTACAGGAAGAAGCAACACAGTGATTCTTGATAAAGGTTTAATAATTTTAGATTTATGTTTAAAAAGTTAATGTGCATTTACCAGAGACAAAACACTTGGCTAGAATTATTTCAGAAGCCGTATATGATTCCTTAAAGATGCCAGTGGGAGGGCTGGGGTTGTTGCTTGGTGGTAGAGCGCTTGCCTAGCATGCGTGAGGCACTGGGTTCGATTCTCAGCACCGCATATAAATAAATAAAATAAAGGTCCATTGACAACTAAAAAAATATTTTAAAAAAAGAAAAGATGCAAGTAGGAATGTCACTCCAAGTGTGAACTCTCTTGATGAGTGGGCTTGGACTATCCGGAATATTTAATAAGGTTGCTCTAAAAATTTTTTAGTTACTTCTTTTTTTTTTTTTTAATTATTTTATTTTTTTTCCCAAAAGTTGCATTTTAATACATGTTGGCAAACATAACAGAAAAAAACAAATTATCAGAAGCTGTACACACTATTCACTGAAAACATTTGTTGAGGCAAATAGAAAAAAATTGTTACAATCATAATTTTTCTAACTTTGCACAAAATTATAAGCAGATTACAT